>OX451735.1:798549640-799149640 GCA_948472305.1 Vicia faba
CAAGATACTCAACCATCCATTTAACCGCCTCAGCTTGTAGTATCTTGTGATGGTTAAGTAACCTCCCTCTGATAGGTAGGTGGAGCAAAAAATCCATGTCATCAAGTGTGATAGTCATCTCCCCAACAGGAAAGTGGAAAGACGACGTCTCTTTGTGCCACCTCTCGGAAAATACCCCCTGCATGTCGTGGCTTACAGTATTGTAACCAATACAACATAGTCTGATAAGTCAGGATCCAACAATGGCCTCATGGAATCAAGCATCCACATGTATAAATAATTCAAAGATTTTTCGCGAGTGTTTCACAGACTTAATGGACAATCATTCTTGTACCTGTGATCGGTGGGAAAGAGAACTGACTGTTTTGGAATGTTGGTTCGCGTTTGCGTTTGTTTTTGCAAAATGTCGTAGTAAGCAAGAGTCGCCACCGTCTTTTATTTTATCCAACAAGGAAAGGACAAAAGCACAGAAAAATTCCTTTTTTGAGATGTTTCTCGGGTTCGGGAGGTAGATTATAGAAAGGGAAGGTGTTAGCACCCTTTCTATCCGTGGTTATCCACGGGCTCTTAGGTACTTGCTCATTATGTTTTCAAAAGTTTGCTTTTCTTTGTGATTGCGGGTTTGGAAAGAGTTTTTGTTTTGAAGGTGTAAGTGCGAAAAGTTTTGTTTTTTGTTTTCAAAAGAGCAAGTACTTAAGAATATCTACCTACTCAAAAAGGAATTAAATTGTGCAAGTTTCCTTTAGACAATGCTATCCCACTATTGAGGAGTAGGTAGCACCGTCGTTGGAGTTTTGGGGTCAATTCAATTAAGGGACGTGTGGTCACTAAAGCAATGTTAGAACGCCTTAGCGGTAACCCTAATGTCTTAGATCATTTTATCCGAGGCAACCGTTTCGAGGCAACTATGATCTTTGGACAAGAGGGCGACCTCTAAAATTTCCTATACTCAATGACCACGTTCGAGGCAACCAAGTGAGGTGTACCCTAGGAGTGGCATGTGCGAGTGTATTGTTTTTCAGTTATATTATCTTTGTACATGTTATGGTGAGCTACTGTTGATTTTAGGTTAAAAGTTGATCTTGTCATGCATTGCCTATTATTCAAACATCTAACAGTTAATGGTTAAATTGCGGAAAATAAATCTAAGCTATTACAAGGCGTCAGGTATTTACATCGCCAAAAACAAACCCTTTAAAATTAAATTGCGGAAAGTAAATAAAGCGATAAATAAAATCCTAATTTAAAAACTATTACATTCCCGAAACAGTTACAATATTGATCAAAGATTAATCGCGCGCGAGAAAATTAAATCGGAGTGTCTTTTAGGGTTTTAACCCTTTTTATTAAATAAAGAAAAATTTTGTTATTTTTGAATTAAAAATCAATCTAAATTAATAATTGAAATAATTAATTAAATGAAAATATTTTTGGTTTTTTATTTTAATTAAGGAAATAAATAAGAATGATTAAAAAAAAATTAAAACCTAATTCTAAATTAATTTTAATTTATTGCAAAAGATATATTAATGTTAAACCTATTTAAACTAAATAAAATTAATTAATTTTTATTTACAAAAATAAATAATAAGATTAATGGAATTAAAAAAATATTATTTTGTTGTTTTTTGATTTTATGAGAAAAATTCTTAATTGGTTAATTAACGATAAAAATAATGAAAACAAATTAAATAAAGAAATATAGAAAAGAAAAGAAGTAAACCAAAGGGGGTTTGGGCCCCAAATCAGGAGGTTTGGTCAGCATTTCCTTGGCCCAAACGTATTCCAGCCTGCTTTGACTTTCAGATTGCATGTGCGCTTGTTGACCAGGGTTCATGGTGAACCTCCATCCTGGACCACTGGATCTAAATCTGGAACCACCTGGCACATGGATACCTGAGGCATATGGTGGACCACGTTTTTGCACGCTGCGTGAGATTATCTGAAAACAAAATATATCAAAGTTTTGGGGGACCTGGGATTCGAACCCAGGTCCCATTGTTCATATGCCAGCGCGCTCACCAACCCAACCAAGCTGCTTATTCATTATTGAAATACATAACAAATATTATATGGAAAAAAATTAACTATGCCTGGCCAAAACATAAAACGCGCAATTGATTCAAATGAACCAATCACACCCAGCCACATCTTCGTCTTCTTCAAACGCCCTAGTTCATTTACCTGCGGATTTTGTTCCGCAGGAAGATTCGTGGCATCTCTCAAAAACCCTTCCTAGGCCATGTAAATGCAAACTAAGAGTGCCAATGCACTCGTCTCTCTCCCCTGAACTCATCCATGGCCATTATTGGTCCTGATTATGCATGTATTAAGAACGACCAAAAACAAGAACAAGAACCCTAGGTTCTGGATATGGGGTTAGAAGCCACAAAAATAAAATCAAATATTACAGAAACGTTGGAAATTGAATGGTGAGTATGAATGTACAAGAAAATTGGCAAGAGGATGCAAGAAAACGATTTCACGATGCCATGTTCAGAGCTTGGTTCGTGATGACTTACAGTGCGATTTAGGCAATGAGAAAGCTTGGTTTTGATTGGTATTGCTTCACTGGATGGCAGGAAAGAGAGTAGTGTTGAGCTTTTGGTATGAATTGGCCTCCAATGTTGTTTTCAATCTCACACTTTTCAAGCTTTTTTCACAACTTTGTATGGCCGTTTATGCAGAGTTCTATGCGTGTCTTAGGTCTGGCTAGCTTGTGTTCATATAATAGAATGATTTTAGGTCAAAATATGGGCCATGATCCTTATGCATTGAAGAGTGAATATTGGAATTGATCACCATTGATAAGCTTTCCAAAAATAGGCCAAATCTGATTTTTTGTGCTTGTTTTGACTTGATACGAATTGATTGAGTGTCACATGGTATTTGCAAGCTGTACAAATCACAAGAATCCCTTTACATAAATTTTTAGATTTTATTTGATTTAATATTGATTAATAATGAATTAAATCAATAAAAATTAAATTAAATAGAAAAATAGATGTTTGGTCATGAAATCAAGTATGGGACACGTGTGTGGTATGAAAATACTATATCAAGTGGAAAAAAGTGGTCCCTTTTGTCAAAAATTGGAGTTCTGAGGATAGTTGACTTTTAGCAATTTTGGAAAAATGCCCAACTTCAACAATGCATAACTTCTTCAATTTTGAACTTTTGGAAGTGTTTTTGGACTTTTTAGAAACCTTGAGATGTCCTCTAACCAACCCTTTTGGTATCATATCATTTTTATGTTCCATTCTCGAGTTATAAGCTTTGGAATAAAAGGTGTTTTTGTTGACTTTCAAAAATGACCTATAACGTCCAAATTTGTAACTTTTTGTGAGAGCATTTCTTGATCTTGGAGTGTGAAGATGGATTGTAGGAAATTTCATCCTCTTCAAAATGATATTTGGATGGGTCATTTCTCATAAAGTATGAGAAAGTTATGCTTGGTCAAAGTTGAGTTGACTTTTCCTACAAAACCCTAATTTAGCAACTTTTGAGTCTTGATGAATTTTGAGCAATCCTTGATGAATCATGATCAACCCTTAATAAAATTATGAATTATCCTTAAAAATGAGAATGTTGACAAAAAATCCAGAGGTTTGACTGTATTTGGGACACAGTTGACTTTTGCCCTAGCACAGTCGACTTTTGGGTCTCTTGAGCAATTGACTGACCAAACTTCCTCTGCAAGGCTTGAAATTTGACATGGAGGAACTTAAGAACATATTAGGATATTGGAGAGAACTTGAGGTCATTTGGATGTGAGGACCTTGATGCAACACAAAACCCTAATTTTGACTTGACTGCCTTAGGAGGTGATTTGACTGTCCAATCCTTGAGCCAACTTAAGCAAATTGAAGATTATTCTTGGAAAATCTTTGAGGAATATGGGAGGGAAAATTTTGGGGTACAACAGTTTCCCCTGTTAAATTTTCTTAAACCTGAGGATATAGATTGGCTTTCGAGCCTTTCGTGATCCGAAGGTGGAAGAGAATTGAACACTAGAGTGCCCAAAAATTTGCACTCGCATGGTGTAGTATCAGCATTGTGATGTCGGGAATGGGCTTACAGATGCCATTTGGAGATTGTTGGTAGGACGATGGGCTTAGAAATGCCATCTGCAGGAGTGTCGATCGCATAAGAGATTCCTTAGCGATAACTTTCATACCTGTTGTCATAGAAGATTCCGCTGGGGAAGTCTAACTTTTGTTGAGATTAAGGAACTTGCCTGTACTCTAACTGAGAGAATGCTTCAGCTGAGTTTTAAGAACCTGTCCATAATTCAATTGGGGGGAAACATCTTCATCAAGATCTAGGAACTGTCTCGTGCTCAATGGAGTATACCGTTGAGATTATAGAACTCGTCCACACTATGACGGAGGAAAACATCAAGATCTAGGAACTGACTCGTGCTCAATGGAGTATACCATTGAGGTTATAGTACTCATCCACACTATGACGTAGGGAAACATCTTCATCAAGATCTAGAAACTGTCTCGTGCTCAAAGGAGTATATTGTTGAGGTTATAGAACTTGTCCACACTATGACAGAGGAAAACATCAAGATATAGGAACTGACTCGTGCTCAATGGAGTATACCGTTGAGGTTATAGTACTCGTCCACACTATGACATAAGGAACATCTTCATCAAGATCTAGGAACTGTCTCGTGCTCAATGGAGTATACCGTTGAGCTTATAGAACTTGTCCACACTATGACGGAGGAAAACATCAAGATCTAGGAACTGACTCGTGCTCAATGGAGTATACCGTTGAGGTTGTAGTACTCGTCCACACTATGACGTAGGGAAACATCTTCATCAAGATCTAGGAACTGTCTCGTGCTCAATGGAGTATACCGCTGAGGTTATAGAACTTGTCCACACTATGACGGAGGAAAACACCAAGATCTAGGAACTGACTCGTGCTCAATGGAGTATACCGTTGAGGTTACAGTACTCGTCCATACTATGACGTAAGGAAACATCTTCATCAAGATCTAGGAACTGTCTCGTGCTCAATGGAGTATACCGTTGAGGTTATAGAACTTGTCCATACTATGACGGAGGAAAACATCAAGATCTAGGAACTGACTCGTGCTCAATGGAGTATACCGTTGAGGTTATAGTACTCGTCCACACTATGACGTAGGGAAACATCTTCATCAAGATCTATGAACTCACTACAAGAAAATTAGTGTTTAACGACACAAAAATTGCGACAGTTATGTGATAACTGTCGTAATTGACATATAAAGACAATATTTACGACAGTTGACACCAACCGTCCCTAATATTTATTTTGTGACGGTATATTTAACCATCATAATATTATTATTACGACGGTAAAACAACCGTCGGCCCCCATTTAACACTTTTAACATTGATTTTTCACCAACAACTAGTCACGACGGTAAAATTAACCGTCCTAAAAGGCATATCACGACGGTAAAGCACCCGTCGCACCCTTAAACCTTTCACGACGGTAAAATTATCCGTCCTAAAATTCATTTCACGACGGTAAAACAACCGTCGCACCAAAAACCTTTAAAAATTCTCATGGGCACGACGGTAAAACACCCGTCGCCGTAAAAAAGTTAAAAAGCTCATAAAACATCCATTCACTTTCTACTCCTGCGTTCACTTTTTCAGAGAATCCGGAAGCACCGTGACGGCAGCGACTGGCGGCGATTCGTTGTTTGAAAAGATCCCAGAGAAGCTTCACTTTGACGAATCGTCCTCCGATTCCGACTCCGATTCTCATTCCGAATCTGTTAAACTGGAGATTTCATCAGTTAAGGACAAGGTTTTTCGCCTTTTTGGAAGGGAGAAGCCCGTTCACTCCGTTCTCGGCGGCGGAAAGCATATGCATTACTATCGCTTTCTCTAGATACTCTTTGCTTTTTTGTTTTGGGTTTAGATCTGTGGAAAATAGTAATATTTTGAATGCTACATTTTGATTAATCATTTGTTACATGCGAATGAAAATTTTGTTTGGTCTAGATCTTTTAAGTTGTTTATGTATGGTATTGAATCGAAGATCTTTCAGTGTTCATCATTTGCTATACTGTTGAATCTAACATGCCATTTACTAAGCTAGTCAATTGAATTGAATCATGTTATTAGTGGTTTTTTTGCTAGCATAGTCCATTGAATTATACATTCTCTGGTCACTATTGTGAGCTAATTTAACTTTTTTTAGTTTATTCAATAATTGGTGTATCTAGTTAATATATGATCTAGATACATTAATTGTTAATGAACCTAAAATAATTAAATTTGCTTATGAAAGTGACCTGATGGTGTGTCTATGAGTCACATGATTTATCTAAGTTTAAACTGGATGTTGAATGCTGTGATTCTTACTTTTACTGTAATAGTTTTTCTGATTTGGTTCTCACTTATTGTAGAAGAAAAGTTGACTGCTCAATTTTTTGTTTTATTATTGCTGATTTATCTTGTGGTCAATGGTGAATTGCAGTTGCTGATGTCTTATTATGGAAGAACAAGAAGATATCTGGTGGTGCACTCGGTGTTGCAACTGCTATTTGGGTTTTCTTTGAGCTGCTTGAGTACCACTTTCTTACCCTCATTTGTCACAGTTCGATTCTGGTTCTTGCACTATTGTTCTTGTGGTCTAATGCTCATACATTTATTCACAAGTAAGATTCTCCAAGACCTGTTAATTTATTGTTTTGAGGCACAATTTTGCATGATTGGCTCTTATCTAATCATATGCATGTGATGAATGTTATAATGTTTTGTAGGACTGCTCCTCACATCCCAGTTGTTCATCTTCCTGAAGAACCAATTCTGCAGTTTGCAGTTGCATTGAGAATTGAAATTAACAGAGGATTTACTGCCTTGTGTGATATTGGTTCTGGAAGAGATTTGAAGAAAACATTGAGTCTTATACAGATCAATCTCTTTTAAGGTAATGTGAGGCACTGGGTTATGGTTTTGGAATTAAGTGTAAAGATTAGTTTCTTACTTCTTTTGGAATTTTTCTAGTGAACAAATTAATCCAAGGGGTGGTGTTACTGATGGAGATGAAGTGCGTGCGCCCTTACCTGTTATAAGGGAAACTCTTTATGATAATACAATGCTGTATGGGTATGTTTTTCTTTTAGTCACTTCTTTGTTTACTTTGGTAACTGTAGGATTTTGGTGTAATGTAGATGTATGTGTAAATGGTATTTTTAGCCTTTCTTTATTAAGCATTTTGATGCAAATGCAATTCATTAGGTAGGATTAAATGATGACATTGATTGGGTTTAAATCCAGTAGACTATCCTTGCAACAAAGTTTGATGCTTTTACCATTCATTTCACCGTGTCACTAATTATTCTTTTGATTACATATAATAGTTCTGTAGTTAATATATAGTTCTTCTCCCCCGCGCATGTGTGTTTTCCTTTGTAAACTAGTAAGTGACGAAAAAAAGGGGGATTAAGATGAAAGAAAAGTGGAATTGAATTGCTGGCGCTGGACAGGCTGTCTTGTGAACTTTATGCAACTAGAATCAATCAACTCTTTTTGAGTGGTGTGTACTGTTGTCGGTGACATATCAACAAGTGTTATGCTAGTATCTTTTTATGGAATTTAAAATCTTTATGTAATATGTACTTATTTTTCTGTTATATTTTTCTTGCATATTAAACGGTAGTGTGCTAGGGCTGTCTTCTTTTATCTCATTTTTTATCTGTTGTTTCATAATATAAATTACATTGATGCCTCTTGTAGAGATATTGTGGTCAAAAGTCAATCGGTGCTGTTTTTGTTTCTTCTTTATCCTGGAAATGTTTTCTGTAATTAAGTTGTGCTCATTAAGCTTCATAAGTAAACAAACATTGTCATTTAGTACATACATCATTATATCTGTAGGTTTTGTGCGTGCATATATGTATGTGTGTGTACATACACATGTATGTATGTATGTATGTAAATTTATGTTGTTTTGAAGACAAATTATTTGTTGAAATTGTGTGTTGTCTTGTTTGTGCAGAGTATCAAGGCTAGGACATATCTCACAAGAACCAAGCCCCTTAATCGCGTTCCGTAACTTTGAACAGGAAACAAGACGTCCAGGGGTTTGGGAGCCAGATCAAAGTGCAGCCTCTACAGCAGAGAGTCCCCGCGACAATCTTGCTTCTCTTTATCGCCCTCCTTTTCATCTTATGTTCAATGGTTATTTTGATAAGGTAAATATATTACACACAGTAGGATTAAAATATATGCTTGGGTTCCACTTGATGACATTGTAAATGCCAATCGTGAAAATAGATAGTAACCATAGGATGATTATAGGAGGAAACATGAAAGCAATCGCGTGGGAGAAAAAATAGCTCAATTTTATTCTTGTTATATAAACAATAGCTCAATTTTTTCTTTTTCATGTGCATAAAAAATTACAAGCTGCAATTAAGGATTCTGTGTCTGAAAATGAGGCATTTCAGAAAGTATTTGGAAAAGAAAAGTATGGATATGTTCGTAGTATGGGACTTGGAGTTACACCATCTCAAATTAATAGATCTACGAGATCGACATCTTCTTCTGCAGAAAGTGAACAAATAAAGGAAATGCAAGAAGAAATTAATGCACTTAAATAAAAGAATTCAAAAATTGATGAATTAACACAGACAATCATATTCTTAACGCAAAGGGACAAGGCGAGGACAAAGGAAATTGAACTCTTAATGCAAATGCAGAATTTTAGTGGAAGATAGGTATATTATTTTGACGCATTTAAAGTTAAATTTTATGAGTATTATTTTAAAGATTATTATTTTAATACCTTTTTTTAGGGATTGGAATCACCCGCTGATGGTAGACGTTCATCTGAGTCTAGCTACCGTATTGGAAATAATGGAACTTCAGGGGGGACAAATTAGACTTTGCTATGATCGAGATAATTAGATTGTGAACTTTCTCATGTATTTTTGGCATAATGATACTTATTATTATAAGATTAGGAATTGATATATTTTGGGTTTTTTGTACTACTTGACATGATTATGGAACTCGCATTTTACATGATTATGGAACACACATTTTTTTGGATATTATAATGCTTATTTGATGTTAAATATTTTTTATTGAAATTATTTTTACTATATTACAAAGTGATAGAAAATAAAACAAAAAATAATACTATAAATAAATATATTAAAGAAGAAATAATTTAAAGAAAAAAATAACACAAAAAAAAACTATATTTAAAATTTTTTACATAGATAATAATTTAAATAAAAAATATATATAATAGAAAAATAAAAAAAAATCAAGACATAAACAAAAGTCATGGCGACAGTACCGAACCGTCGTAATCAACAATTAAAAATAATCAACAAAAGTCATGACGGTATCGAACCGTCGCCATAAACAATTTAATCAATTTCAAAAGATATTCACGACAGTATCGAACCATCGCCATCAATAATTAAAAGAAACTCAAAAGATAGTCACGACGGTATCAAACAGTCACCAATACTTGATTATGTCAGCTCCAAACCCATCGTAAACTTGAACGGCAGTTTTTGTAACCGTCGCGAAATAGGTTGGGGACACACACTTCTACGACGGTAAAGCAACCGTCGTGGAAAGCAAATTGCGACGGTTTTAACCGTCGTAATCTACAAAAATACCTGTCGCAATCTGCCAATTTTCTTGTAGTGACTGTCTCGTGCTCAATGGAGTATACCGTTGAGGTTATAGAACTTGTCCATACTATGACGGAGGAAAACTGTCGAGATTGAGAAACTTATCTGAAATTCAACCGAGGATAATTCAATTGAGATTTAAGAACTGGCCAGGTCTTCGACTAAGCTGAGAACTTAACTGCATCTTTCCTGAAAGGTAAAAGGTCGGTCACATGCAATGCATGAGATGGATCAAGCAATGATGTTCTCAACATAAATGAGATTGTATGGTATGATGCGTATATGCATGTATCATGATGTATGGAGATGTGATGTTTTAGCTGAGGAAAATAAATCCGGGAGCTGCTGGAGAATAGAGTTGAGTTCTTCATTTCTGCTGGGGATGATGAACGAAGATGATAAACCTGTAGGAGAGAAGAACTTCGTTAGGGGAATAAACTAATGAAGAGATTATTCTGAGGGGAATACTCTGTGGGGAAGAGACGTTCTGCTGAAGATTTTAACAATAACTCCGTTGGGGATTCTGTTGATAAGCTCTGTTGGGAATTTTAATGATGAATTCCGTTGGGGATAGAAAGAACTTCTCGCTGGGGATGATCTTTCAATTGCGACTTGCTGAGGATAACCC
The DNA here is from genome assembly GCA_948472305.1 of Vicia faba. Classification (NCBI taxonomy): domain Eukaryota; kingdom Viridiplantae; phylum Streptophyta; class Magnoliopsida; order Fabales; family Fabaceae; genus Vicia; species Vicia faba. The sequence continues at coordinate 798,559,936 of OX451735.1, forward strand.
AGTTAGACTCTTGTAAGGATAACCTTCTGAATTTGGCTGGGGAGATTTATTTGTACTCTGCAGGGGATAAGCTTCCAGAATCTACTAGGTAAGATGATTCAACTCTGACAGGGAAGCTTTTTAGACTGCACTGGGGAAATGACTCCACTAGGGGTATCTTGTATTCCACCGGGGAACATTCTTATATTCTGTTGAGGAATATTAAGACTGCCGGGGATGCTCTTATACTTGTTGGGGAATGTCTTTATATTCTGTCGGGGAATATTAAGACCTTCTGGGGATACAGAACCTTTTCAGGGCTGATGGTAGACTAACTCTACTTGGGGAGAGCATTGCTGATTCATTCACAGTTGCAATTCTCAATGGGGAGAGCTACCATTACTGTTTTACTCTGCGGGAGTGATGGTATCTTGGTCATATTCTTCAGCTGAACCTAACTTGGTACCTTGGTGGACAAAGTAACTACACTGTTTGGACATTTCTTATGCCCCTGTTTCTGATATTACCCGTAATTCGTCCTTTGTTTCATATGTAAATATTTATGAGCAGCAATTAATGTCAAATGCATATATCAAAAATGAACATTGGACGTTCTTTGCAAAACAAAATAGATAAAGGAAAAACAATTTGAAATTTGTCTGAAAATGAATTTGTATTGATTTTGAAGTTTGCCTGAAAACAGGCGTTTTTGTACAAGAGGCTGACGTCCTAGTAAGAGGACGCCGCCGAACAAATAGAATTTATACAATTTGTGAAAAGGAAATAAAAAAGCTATGTGAATAATCCCACTGGGTTCTAACTCTGCTATTGCCTTTATATCTTCAAGCATCTCATCACTTTGCTGCTTAGTTGAAGATGAATCTGATTGATTGGTGTCGTCCGAGCTTGATAGTCGATACCGAATTCTAGATGCGAGGTGACCCAATGAGACACAGTGTTACACTTATCCCTAACTTTTGCCTGGACCGCCCTTTCGGGTTTTCAGTCCACCGGGATACCCATTTTTGCCCAAGCCGCCTTTTCAGGTTTTCGACTTGCCGGGTGTACAGATTTTTTCATTTTAATTCCTTATTTTTCCCGAACTCTTTTGGTTCGCCGGGAAGCCCTTATTTTTGCCTAGGCCAGTCAACCTAGCGGGTCTTTGATTATGCGTAGTATCTTTTCACTATGTCTACATTGACGGGGTGAGGAAGGTCGTCACTATCCATGGTGGTTAGAATCATCGCTCCTCCTGAGAAAATGTTCTTAACCACAAATGGCCCTTCGTAAGTAGGGGTCCATTTGCCCCTGGGATCACCTTGAGGTAGAATAATGCGCTTGATTACTAGGTCCCCAATTTGATACTCTTGTCGTCTGACTTTCTTGTTAAATGCTTTGATCATCCGTTTTTGGTACGTCTGACCATGACAAATAGCAGCAAAGTCTCTTTTCTTTGATTAGATTCAGTTGATCAAGCCAGGTCTGGATCCAGTCATCTTCACTCAAACCTGCATTCTTCATGATCCGAAGAGAGGGTATCTGAACTTCAATAGGCAAGACTGCCTCCATGCCATATACCAAGGAATAAGGTGTTGCCCCTGTTGTCGTCCGTGCTGAGGTACGGTACCCGTGAAGAGCAAATGGTAACATCTCGTGCCAATCTTTGTATGTCACTGTCATCTTCTGCACAATCTTCTTAATGTTCTTATTTGTCGCTTCGACATCCCCATTCATCTTCGGCCGGTAGGGGGAAGAGTTATGGTGTTGTATCTTGAATTGCTCGCAGAGCTCAGTGATCATCTTGTTGTTGAGATTGGTACCATTGTCCGTAATGATCCTCTCTGGTACACTGTATCGACAGATCAGGTTGTGCCGAATGAACCGTGCTACGACGTTCTTGGTTACCGTAGCAAAGGAAGCTGCTTCAACCCACTTTGTAAAGTAATCAATCTCTACCAGGATGAAACGATGCCCGTTGGATGCCGTAGTTCTGATCTCGCCGATCATATCAATGCCCCATATTGCAAAAGGCTAAGGTGCTGTCAGAACATTCAGAGGAACTGGAGGAATGTGCACCTTATCAGCATAGACTTGGCACTTGTGACATGTCCGAGAATGCTGATAACAGTCAGCTTCCATTGTGGACCAGTAATACCCTTCCCGAAGGATTTTCTTTGCCATGGTATGTCCACTGGAATGAGTTCCGAAAGTACCTTCATGTAGCTCTGTCATGATTCTTTCTGCTTCAATCTTATCCACACAACGCAGTAAGGTTGAATCATGGTTACGCTTGTACAGAATGCCGTTGCTGATGAAGAACTTGGCTGCAAACCTCCTCAGAAACTTCTTGTCATTAACAGAAGCACCCTCGAGGTATTCTTGAGCTTCAAGGTACCTTTTCACCTCATGATACCAGGGCTTTTCTTTTACCTCTTCAGTCTCAAGATCACAACAATGTGCAGGTTCGTCCAATCTTTCAATAATGATCTGGGGAGCCTCGTTGTCCCATTTGACTTTGAACATGGAAGACATCGTAGCTAGCGCGTCCGCCAACTGATTCTCCTCTCTAGTAAAGTTCTCAAAGGTTATCTCCTCGAAATGGGGAAGAAACGTCAACACATACTCCTTATAAGGGATAAGATTTGGGTGTTTCGTATCCCACTCGCCTTTGATCTGACTGATCACGAGAGCGGAATCTCCGAAGACACTTAGAAACTTAATCCTTAGGTCAATTGCATCTCGAAGACCCATGATGCACGCTTCATACTCTGCCATGTTGTTGGTGTAGTTGAAACATAATCGGGCGATAAACGGAGTATGAGAGCCTTTAGGAGATATGATCACAGCACCAATGCCATTACCCAAAGTGTTTGAAGCTCCATCAAAGTACATAGACCATCGGGATCCCTCCTCAGGTCCTTCATCCGGTCCATGTGTCTCACAATCAGTCACTACCATGATATTCTCGTCCGAGAATTCAAAGTTCATAGACTGGTAATCATCCACTGCCTGATGTGCCAAATGGTCTGCCAATACACTTCCCTTGATTGCTTTTTGAGTCGTGTACTGGATGTCATACTCAGTCAAGATCATCTGCCATCTTGCTATTCTTCTGGACAAGGCAGGCTTTTCGAAGATATACTTGATTGGATCCATATTTGAAATCAACAGAGTAGTGTGAGTCAACATATACTGTCTCAGCCGGCGAGCAGCCCATGCCAAAGCGCAGCAAGTTTTCTCAAGCAGTGAGTATCGGGTCTCACAGTCGGTAAACTTTTTGCTAAGGTAATAAATAGCATGCTCTTTTCGGCCAGACTCATCATGCTGCCCCATCACACACCCCATTGAGTTGTCAAGCACTGTCAAGTATAAGATCAGAGGTCTCCCTTCAACTGGTGGCATCAGGATGGGTGGCTCCTGGAGATACTCTTTGATTCTTCAAAAGCGGCCTGACATTTATCGTTTCAACGTACCACTTGATCTTTCTTAAGTAACTTGAAGATTGGCTCACAAGTAGCAGTTAGGTGAGAGATGAATCAGGCAATGTAGTTCAGTCGTCCCAGAAAGCCTCTGACCTCCTTCTCTGTCTTGGGAGATGGAATCTCTTGTATGGCTTTCACCTTGACAGGGTCCACTTGAATACCTTTGTTGCTTACGACAAAACCTAGTAGTTTGCCAGACCTCACCCCGAAGGTGCACTTGTTCGGGTTCAATCTCAGCTTGTACAACTTCAACTTGTCAAACAACTTCTATAGATGGTCAAGGTGTTCCTCCTCAGTCTGGGACCTTGCAATCATACCGTCGACGTATAATTCAATTTCATGATGGATCATATCATGAAACAAAGCGACCATGGCACGCTGATATGTTTCCCCAGCATTCTTCAATCCAAAAGGCATGACCTTGTAACAAAAGGTGCCCCACTGAGTAACAAAGGTCGTCTTCTCCATGTCTTCGGGAGCCATCTTTATCTGATTATAACCGGAGAAACCGTCCATAAAGGAGAAGACCTTGTGCTGAGCAGTATTGTCAACCAAAACGTCGATGTGTGGTAGAGGGAAGTCATCCTTAGGGCTCGCCCTGTTCAAATCCACGTAGTCAACACACATTCGAACCTTACCATCCTTCTTCGCTACCGGAACCACATTGGCAACCCACTGAGGGTAAGAAGTCACTGCTAGAAAACCGGTGTCAAACTATTTCATAACCTCAGCCTTGATTTTCTCAGACATCTCTGGGCGCATTCAGCGAACCTTCTGTTTTACGGGAGGACAATCTTCCTTGGTAGGCAGGCGATGAACCACAATGTCGGTATCCAACCCAGGCATATCTTCATAAGACCAGGAAAAGATCTCAACGTAGTCATGCAGCATCTGAATCAACCGCTGTTTCACACTAAGCTCCAAGTTTGCACCGATCTTGACTTATTTCTTGTTTGTTTCAGTACCCAGATTCACCGTTTCCACCGGCTCTTCATGTGGATGAATGGCCCTTTCTTCCTGGAGTAGCAGTCTTGCAAGTTCACCTGGCACTTCGCAATCATCTTCACCTTCGTCTTCGGCTAAGTTGATCGGATTTTCGAAGTTATAACTGGCAGTAGCAGAGTCGTTACCAGTGAGATCTAGAGTGGATGGAGACCTGTATACGTGAGTGTGTGTAAAATAGCTGTTTTGCAATATATAATAAAGAAAAACAAGGAGCGCAAAATTTGAAATGCAAGAAACGTCCAATGCTTTTATTAATGATATATGAAAATGGCACAAAAAAGCCCTCACAAATGAAGCCACGGTGCCCCGGGTAAGACACTGGGCCATAAAGTTTCACAACATTGTCTGTTACAAATTCAAAACAAAGAGTTCATTACTGGTTAACAAAAGTAATAGGGATGAAGTCCTTTACTGTCCAGTTGCTTGGTCCACCGTTGGTCGTAGGATAGATCCAACTGTCGAATTCAGACTCTTCCACATCATCTTCAATGGAATTTACTCCCGAGTTGCTGATGAACACAGGAGGTCTTCCAATCCTTGCATTACGAACAACCTTTTGAGCTTCTGCAGTGAAACCCAAACCAAACTTGTTAGTCTTCTGAGTGAAATTAGGAAGTCGGCCCCAATTTGCACACTCACCTTTCTCAATAACAGCCCGGGCATCCTTTAAGGAAGCCATCTTCATAGGAGAATCTTCAACCACAGTCTCAGCTGATGCCAGTGTCTGAGGAACCTCTTCAAAGTGCTGAAATGGGGTTTCAATGAATTCCCCATCCATCTCTACGTATCTGAACGAGTTGAGGTGGCTGACCATGTACTCCTCCTCCTCTTGTATTGTCACAATCTTCCCTCTGACCGAGTATTTCAGCTTCTGGTGGAGCGTTGAGGTTATGGCTCCAGCCTTGTGGATCCATGGACGATCCAGCAAACAAGAATAGGATGGCCGAATGTCCATCACGTAGAATGTAGAATTGAAGACCTGAGAACCAACTTTAATTGGAATATCAACTTCACCATGCACCATCCTTTTAGACCCGTCAAAGGCCCTGACAATGATGTTACTTGGCTTTAGCTCCAACCCTTCGCAATCCAACCGGTCTAGAGCCTTCTTGGGTAAGACGTTCAATGAGGAACCAGTATCAACCAATACATGTGCAAGATTAGTGCCCCTGCATTCAATGGAGATATGCAGGGCATCGTTATGGTTCTTCCCTTTAGCAGTCAAATCAACGTCAGAGAAACCCAAACCATTATCCGCAGTTAAATTGGCCACACAATCGGTAAACTGATCAGCTGATGTCTCTTGTGGCACGTGGGCAAACTTCAGGAAGGTAATCAGAGCCTTAGAACGGGCCTCTGAACACAACAATAGTGACAACATAGAAATCTTGGATGGGGTTTGCCCCAACTGCTCAACTACGTTATAATCACTCTTCTTAATAATCTTCAAAATCTCTTCCATCTCCTGTTTGGAAGCTTCAACAGCAATGGTCTTCGGTGCCTCCGTCTGGGCAGGCACATCAGTGGTGATCCCTTTGCCCCGAGCATTAGATGACTCGGCGACAGGGGTAAGGATAGGAACTTGATCAGGAATGGCAGTAGGTACACTTGCAGGTGTAATGACAACAGGTCTTCGGACAGTTGGTGGAGCAATATCAGGTGAGAAAAGTCTACCGCTGCGGGTGACTTTAGCAGGTCCAGTAATGTTGCTGACACCGGTATCAACATCCAACTCTTGCTTAACTCCTAGAACATAAACATCTGCCCCATAGTGCCAAGGGACAGCTTTGTCAGAGGTGTAGGGGATGGGCCCGAGAACAGTGATGATTACAGGCGCGATCTTCAGAACAAATGTAATTCTAACAGGCTTCCTCGAGGGAGCCTTGGAAGAATTGTTGAAAATGGTAATGATGGCAACTTCTTCAATAGGAACGGATGGAACAACAACTTTTTCAAACAGGATCTCTTTACTATCCATCAGGTTTTGGATACCTGACTTCAGAAATGGGCAACCAACGGGTAAAACAGAACACATGTGGCAACCTTCGCCACAGCCCAGAAATAAACCGGCTTGCAACAGGTTCTTCTTGACAGTCATCAGAGGGGTAACAATATCATCCATGGAAACTACAAACAAGTCTTCCTCTACAGCATTTACTCCATGTTTGGGCATGGGAGAAGTCACAACATTAGGCCTCTCGGGCGCCTCAAACTCAATCTCCTTTGCATCAATTAGGTCTTGCACCCCGTTCCTTAAAACCCAACAATCATATGTATTATGCCCCGGGCTATTAGAGTGAAAAGCGCAACGGGCATTAGGGTTGTACTTCGGTGACGTGGTACTTGGATTCTTCAGAGCTTCTTTTAGAGTCACCAGATTGGTCTTCAGCAAATGTGGCAGAATCTGAGACAAAGTCATGCTGAGATGAGTGAATTTCCTTCAAGGTCTCCCGTCCTTTTGTTGATTGTGATGCTGAGGAGCACCAGCAGGTTTTGAAATAACAACCGCGTTGACAGTTTGGCGGTGTTCAAGTCTATTATGTCTTCTCGAATTGTAGACAACACTGGACTCTTTCTTAAACGGTTTCTTCTCGGTGCTCGATGAGGCACCCTTTTATATCTTCCCAGCCTTAATACCGGCTTCAATCCTCTCACCGGTCAAAATAAGATCTGTAAACCCAGCTGAAGAGCTTCCAATCAGGTGGTTAAAGAACGGACCAGACAGGGTCCCCAGAAACATGTCAACCAGCTCACGATCAGCCAAAGGTGGTTGCACCCTTCCAGCAAGATCTCTCCATTTTTGAGCATACTCTTTGAATTCTTCACCCGTTCCTATTGACATACCCTGGAGTTGGGTACGCATAGGAGCGAGGCCGGAGTTGTACTGATACTGCCTATAGAATGCAGTAGCCAAATCCTCCCAGCTACGGATACTGGCTCCGTCCAACTGATAGAACCACTCAAGCTGAGTCCCTGAGAGACTGTCTTGAAAGAAATGGATCCACAAGTTCTTATCAGCAGTGTAAGGCTGGATCTTCCTCACATATGACCGGAGGTGCAGCTTCAGACAAGAAACTCTGTCATATTTGGCAAAGGCAGGTGCCTTGAATTTATGGGGAATCACCACCCCAGATGATAGACCCAGATCTCCGAAGTCCAGTTCAGTCACTTTCTGTATCTCCATAGCGCTTAAACGGTCTTCCAGCTGTTTGTACTTACCCTCAGCAGGAGGATACTGTTCTTCGTCATAGTTCGTCTCGTTGTCGGAGACCATAGGTCTAGGAGCCCTCCTTTCTTGTGGACTATATTTCCCTCCAGATGAGGTGGTCAGATCAACTTCTTTCTGCAGCACGTTTCCAAACCTGCGTCCAGTATTGAACAGGATGGTCCTCTTCTTCTTCTTCTTCTTCTTTTCTTTCAGAATCAAAGTCTTCAGGTCCTGCTGACCCTTAGCCAGATTCATGATCAGCTCTTGAAACTGGGCATTCTGGGCCTGGAGGGCCTTGATAGCTTGCTCAGTTGAAGGTTCAGTAGACATGATGATTGCTGAAATAAACAGCGAAAAAGATAAGAGACCTGTAAAGGGTACCTGTTTATGAAGTGCATGGGATGAAATGCGTATGATTTATGATTTCAAAGACAATTGAGATTCAAATTTGTAGACAAGAAAGGAAACACACTTTATTAGATTTAAACTTCAAAATTTAAATTGTTCAACAAACTGCCCTTAGGCGTTACAAGAATGGAGATATTGAAAAGTAAATAAAAACTGTAAAAGAAATCAACAAAGGTCCGTCAATGCTCCCATGGTCTCTTCTTCTCAGTGTGAATATAATCATTCAGGATCCGCTCGTTCTCCACCTGTCTGGTCAGCTTCTGGATCTTCTGCTCCTGTTCATTGAACCTCTCCCGATAAGAATCCCGTTCTTCCCGCAGTTGCATCCAAGACCTCTTCAGTGTCCCAATATCAGTGGCCATATAAGGGTGGATAATAGTTGGAGGAACCCCCTCCTCATTAGCAACTTCAAGAGTAACAGGCCTGACAGCTTCATATGGCATACCTAACCTCTGGGAACGGATGCGGACCCATCTGAGGTATGGCTCCATTGGCAGAGAAGTCTTTAGTCCCAACTCATGTGGGTCATATTGGTGAACTCTGTCCCAAGCCCTTATGAATCTACGACGCAACTCGTCGCTATCTCCCTGAAAATCAAAGATGATATGAGGCATCAACATCTCATGAGGCCCTTCTCTTCTGGCTCTTCCAAACTGACAGAGAGCTAAGCATGGGTTGTAAGAAATCCCTCCATGGAGTCCGATCAATGGAACATTAGGATACTCTCCACAGCGATCAATGACAGTCACCTCGTCCTTACCTTTGAGAGTCCAAATAATGTCATCATTAGAAAGAGACATCATCCTATAAGCCCAGCCCATTCCTTCTTTATTTTTCAGCATGGACTTAGGGAGGTGCGAAATAAACCACCTCGATAATAAAGGAACACAGCACATCAAAGTTCCACACTTTCGGGCAGTACGAGCATAGAGCTGATGAAGCATATCACCCAAGAGAGTGGGTACCAGATTCTGAGAGATGAAGATATTTATGGCATTAATATCAACAAAAGTGTCAGGATTCAGAAACAATACCAGACCATAAATCAAGAGAGCCAGAATGTCCTCGTACGCCTTGCAGTCTAAGCTGTCCCAGAAGTAATTAGCTTTGTCAACCAAAAACTTAGTCAGAAAACCTTTAGCTCCACTTCTAGTCTCCCAGTTAGCCATTACTTCCTCCTTGGTCAAGTGAAGGGCTGCAGCAATTTCTTCGGGCTTAAGAGTCTTTTCCCAACCAGTAAATGGAGTCTGTTCCAAAACAGAGATACCAAGCAGCTCAGAGAACTCTTTCAGGGTAGGAACCAGCTAGAAGTCTTGAAAGGTGAAGCAATGGTATAGCGGATCATAAAACTGGACTAGGACACTCATCATTTGTTCGTCCAATTTTGAGGTGACCAAACTGAGAAGAGAACCATGCCTTCTGATGAAGGAAGTAATGTCTGGAATCCTGACAACCAAATCTTTAAGCAGGGTAGGTACTTGGACAAAGTTGATCCGGATAGTATTCTTACACATGGGCATCATGATGACCTACAAAACAGAGCAAAGATGAAACCCTCTTGTCTTTGAAATAGGTTAGTCCTTATGCAAGATGTATGCAATGTTATGATGTCATGATGTCATGGTAAAGGCACACCACAATTATCCACAAAAGGCAAACATGGTAAAGGCACACAAGTCACACTGAGAGCCCTTAGATTTCAGGCTGGCATGGAGCTTAGGTACTACCCTCTTTCAGTTCAGTTGGTTTAAACCTGTCCTAAAAATAGTAACCAGGTTCTAGAGGATCTCAATATCACTGACTACCCTCAATCGGTCATAATTCCAGTTTAGCAACCTTTTTTTGCGGCCAGAATCATCGCGATAGTTTAGTCTCAATGAGTGTAGCATACTGCTACTGTTCTATGGCCAAGTTGTTCAATTTAAGGTTCTAAGGTCAGTTGGTGCTTAATGACTCCTTAGAAGACCCATATTATCCTCGTTCCAACACAAGGGATATCGGTATAGACCAGGGTGTCACACCAACGTAGCTACTGCTTCATCTGTGTCGGTCTATGCCAGACAGATCCCTCATAGTTTATTGCTACTTACCTAAAGGGTATCCCAAGATCCGGGTTAGGATCTATAGAACTCCGATACAAGCCTACAAATATAAAGCATACAAAGCATACAATTGAAAACATAGTGATCTAATCCTAAGGTACACATCACTTATTTAAGTCCTCAGCAGAGTCGCCAATTCTGTGATCGGTGGGAAAGAGAACTGACTGTTTTGGAATGCTGGTTCGCGTTTGCGTTTGTTTTCGCAAAATGTCGCGGTAAGCAAGAGTCGCCACCGTCTTTTATTTTATCCAACAAGGAAAGGACAAAAGCACAGAAAAATTCCTTTTTTGAGATGTTTCTCGGGTTCGGGAGGTAGATTATAGAAAGGGAAGGTGTTAGCACCCTTTCTATCCGTGGTTATCCACGGGCTCTTAGGTACTTGCTCATTATGTTTTCAAAAGTTTGCTTTTCTTTGTGATTGCGGGTTTGGAAAGAGTTTTTGTTTTGAAGGTGTAAGTGCGAAAAGTTTTGTTTTTTGTTTTCAAAAGAGCAAGTACTTAAGAACATCTACCTACTCAAAAAGGAATTAAATTGTGCAAGTGTCCTTTAGACAATGCTATCCCACTATTGAGGAGTAGGTAGCACCGTCGTTGGAGTTTTTGGGTCAATTCAATTAAGGGACGTGTGGTCACTAAAGAAATGTTAGGACGCCTTAGCGGTAACCCTAATGTCTTAGATCATTTTATCTGAGGCAACCGTTTCTAGGAAACTATGATCTTTGGACAAGAGGGCGATCTCTAAAATTTCCTATACTCAATGACCACGTTCGAGGCAACCAAGTGAGGTGTACCCTAGGAGTGGCATGTGCGAGTGTATTGTTTTTCAGTTATATTATCTTTGTACATGTTATGGTGAGCTACTGTTGATTTTAGGTTAAAAGTTGATCTTGTCATGCATTGCCTATTATTCAAACATCTAACAGTTAATGGTTGCGGAAATTAAATTGCGGAAAATAAATCTAAGCTATTACAAGGCGTCGGGTATTTACATCGCCAAAAACAAACCCTTTAAAATTAAATTGCGGAAAGTAAATAAAGCGATAAATAAAATCCTAATTTAAAAACTATTACATTCCCGAAACAGTTACAATATTGATCAAAGATTAATCGCGCGCGAGAAAATTAAATCGGAGTGTCTTTTAGGGTTTTGACCCTTTTTATTAAATAAAGCAAAATTTTGTTATTTTTGAATTAAAAATCAATCTAAATTAATAATTGAAATAATTAATTAAATGAAAATATTTTTGGTTTTTTATTTTAATTAAGGAAATAAATAAGAATGATTAAAAAAAATTAAAACCTAATTCTAAATTAATTTTAATTTATTGCAAAAGATATATTAATGTTAAACCTATTTAAACTAAATAAAATTAATTAATTGTTATTTACAAAAATAAATAATAAGATTAATGGAATTAAAAAAATATTATTTTGTTGTTTTTTGATTTTATGAGAAAAATTCTTAATTGGTTAATTAACGATAAAAATAATGAAAACAAATTAAATAAAGAAATATAGAAAAGAAAAGAAGTAAACCAAAGGGGGTTTGGGCCCCAAATCAGGAGGTTTGGTCAGCATTTCCTTGGCCCAAATGTATTCCAGCCTGCTTTGACTTTCAGATTGCATGTGCGCTTGTTGACCAGGGTTCATGGTGAACCTCCATCCTGGACCACTGGATCTAAATCTGGAACCACCTGGCACATGGATACCTGAGGCATATGGTGGACCACGTTTTTGCACGCTGCGTGAGATTATCTGAAAACAAAATATATCAAAGTTTTGGGGGACCTGAGATTCGAACCCAGGTCCCATTGTTCATATGCCAGCGCACTCACCAACCCAACCAAGCTGCTTATTCATTATTGAAATACATAACAAATATTATATGGAAAAAAATTAACTATGCCTGGCCAAAAAATAAAACGCGTAATTGATTCAAATGAACCAATCACACCCAGCCACATCTTCGTCTTCTTCAAACGCCATGGTTCATTTACCTGCCGATTTTGTTCCGCAGGAAGATTCGTGGCATCTCTCAAAAACCCTTCCTAGGCCATGTAAATGCAAACTAAGAGTGCCAATGCACTCGTCTCTCTCCCCTGAACTCATCCATGGCCATTATTGGTCCTGATTATGCCTGTATTAAGAACGCCCAAAAACAAGAACAAGAACCCTAGGTTCTGGATACGGGGTTAGAAGCCACAAAAATAAAATCAAATATTACAGAAACATTTGAAATTGAATGGTGAGTATGAATGTACAAGAAAATTGGCAAGAGGATGCAAGAAAACGATTTCACGATGCCATGTTCAGAGCTTGGTTCGTGATGACTTACAGTGCGATTTAGGCAATGAGAAAGCTTGGTTTTGATTGGTATTGCTTCACTGGATGGCAGGAAAGAGAGTAGTGTTGAGCTTTTGGTCTGAATTAGCCTCCAATGTTGTTTTCAATCTCACACTTTTCAAGCTTTTTTCACAACTTTGTATGGCCGTTTCTGCAGAGTTCTATGCGTGTCTTAGGTATGGCTAGCTTGTGTGCATATAATAGAATGATTTTAGGTCAAAATATGGGCCATGATCCTTATGCATTGAAGAGGGAATATTGGAATTGATCACCATTGATAAGCTTTCCAAAAATAGGCCAAATCTGATTTTTTGTGCTTGCTTTGACTTGATACGAATTGATTAAGTGTCACATGGTATTTGCAAGCTGTACAAATCACAAGAATCCCTTTACATAAATTTTTAGATTTTATTTGATTTAATATTGATTAATAATGAATTAAATCAACAAAAATTAAATAAAATAGAAAAATAGATGTTTGGTCATGAAATCAAGTATGGAACACGTGTGTGGCATGACAAGACTATATCAAGTGGAAAAAAGTGGGCCCTTTTGTCAAAAATTGGATTTCTGAGGATAGTTAACTTTTAGCGATTTTGGAAAAATGCCCAACTTCAACAATGCATAACTTCTTCAATTTTGAGCTTTTGGAAGTGTTTTTGGACTTTTTAGAAACCTTGAGATGTCCTCTAACCAACCCTTTTGGTATAATCGCATTTTGATGTTCCATGCTCAAGTTATAAGCTTTGGCAAAAAGGGTGTTTTTGTTGACTTTCAAAAATGACCTATAATGTCCAAATTTGTAACTTTTTGTGAGAGCATTTCTTGATCTTGGGGTGTGAATATGGATTATAGGAAATTTCATGCTCTTCAAAATGAGCTTTGGATGGGTCATTTCTCATAAAGTATGAGAAAGTTATGCTTGGTCAAAGTTGAGTTGACTTTTCCTACAAAACCCTAATTTAGCAACTTTTGAATCTTGATGAATTTTGAGCAATCCTTGATGAATCATGATCAACACTTGATCAAATGATGAATTATACTTCAAAATGAGAATGTTGACAAAAAATCCCGAGGTTTGACTGTATTTGGGACACAGTTGACTTTTGCCCTAGCACAATCGACTTTTGGGTCTCTTGAGCAATTGACTGACCAAACTTCCTCTGCAAGGCTTGAAATTTGACATGGAGGAACTTAAGAACATATTAGGACATTGGAGATAACTTGAGGTCATTTGGATGTGAGGACCTTGATGCAACACAAAACCCTAATTTTGGCTTGACTGCCATAGGAGGTGATTTGACTGTCCAATCCTTGAGCCAACTTGAGCAAATTGAAGATTATTATTGGCAAATCTTTGAGGAATATGGGAGGGCAAATTTTTGGGTACAACAGTACCAAAAAAAATTGCTCTTAAAATAATATTTGTGAGTAAACCTTTAAAATGAAAAGTTTCAACCAAAAATATACCTCTTCATCCCAAACATACCGAGAAGCATGATCATTATAATAGATCAAGAGTGAGGTGTTAGAAGGCCCTCCTAGATAGTCAAGGTTCGCCTCCTCGGGTACCTCAACCCCCTCGAGTACCTCAAACTCCTCAGGAATTCCCCCTCATCGGGTATCTGCTCATGCGCATGAGAGGTAAATGCCAGAGGTAGACGACTCCTCGGTGCAGAAGTAGAACCTCCAAGCAATTCCTCTTGTCGTACCCGATCCCATCCTCGAGGCCTGTTAACCCGCTACTCAGCTCTCTCTCACTGAGCATAGGCAATCCGGCTTGGCCTGCCTTATCTCAATCGATTGTTTGGGTCCTGGTTGTCAGTCATCTTCCTAAAAAATGATAATTGTTAATATGATGGTTTTAAAAAAAAAACAACTCAAGCAAGAACTCAAGCAAAAAACAACTCTTGCCCTAATTCATCCAAAAACCTTTTTTTATCATCCAAACACCAAAATTTAACTATTATAACAACAACCTACACAATGTCATTTATTCTAACTAACCTAATAAACTATTATAGCATTGCATAATGAATCAAATCGAAATGGAGAAAACTTACACAAATTTAGAGCTTTGGAGATGTCTTGGAATGACTTGAAAAGAGTTGAAATGAGGATATGAGTAGAAATGAGTAGGTTATTAAAGTTTGGATAGTAGAAATTAAGGGTTTGGAAAAGAAATATGAGGTTTATGGGTTTGTAAAGAAATGTGTATGTTATGTTTGAGGATTTTATAACAATTTAGTGACTTCGGATGCGCATATCCGACGTAGTAAATTATGGGGTGAATTCGGATATGCACATGTGAAGTAAGCTTTTCTTGACAAAAAATAATTACTTCGGATATGCACATGAAAACACACTTGTTATTGACAAATACGGTGTATTCGGATATGTATATCCGATTTCTGGAGGTATTTTGGGTTTTTCGCTAGAGGTCTGAGAGAAGCCTACTAGGTGTAAAGAGAAATTTTCTTTTATAAACACTTAAACTTATAGTTTGTCAAACGATGTGAGACTGTTTCTGTTGCAAAGCCCTCTTATTACTGAGTATGTTCAAAGTGGTCGATTTGAGGAAAATTGTTGACATTTCTCAGCGGAGGCATATCAAAGATAAAATTGAATAGAAAATTGAAATTATTTTCCATTAATTCAAACAACAAGGGCAATGCTTAATATATAGAATACAAAGTACACCGAGTGGGCCTAAGGAAAGAAAGAATATAAATGGGCCTAAACAGAAATAATCATATGAGTTAACACCCTCCCTAAAATTGGAGTGTATATTTAATAATACTAGTTTTGAAACAAGAGATTAAAAATGTACAGAATGTAACGGTTTCGTAAATAAATAAGCTATTTGGTTTTCTGAGTAGATAGTCATGAGATGTATAGTTTTGGATTGGATTTTGTCATAAACAAGATGGCAGTCCATTTCAATGTGTTTGGTACATTCATGGAACAACAGGTTAGTTGCAATATGGATAGGGCTTTGATTATCGCAGTAGATATTAACAGGTTGAGGATGAGAATTATGAAAATCTTGCAGAAGGTAGAGGAGCCATTGAGATTCACAAGATGTGTTGGATAAGGCGCGGTATTCGGATTCGAACGATGATTGAGAAACAACCAGTTGTTTCTTTGTTTTCCAGCTTACAATGTTGTCACCAAGAAGAGATTGAATCTTGTAGTTAATCTTCTTGTTAGAGGGAAGACACCCCAATCTGAGTCTGAATCCAGTGAGAAAAAAGGTGGAGTATGAGCAGAAATATAGTCCCAGGGATGGAGCATTATTGAGATATTTGATGACGCATTGAGCTGCTTGCAGGTGTGTTGTAGTATGGGATGTCATGTGTTAATTGAGCCTGTAAATAGAGTAAAGTATATCAGGCTATGAGTGAGTGAGATACAAAAGCTTACCTATCACCACTATGTATTGAGTAGGATCAGGAAGAGGTGTATCAACAGGGTCATCCAGCTTATGCGAAGGGTCCATAGGGGTTGATGTTGATTTAGTACCTAGGAGGCATGTGCTCTCAAAAAAGTCTAAATAATATTTTCTTTTGCAAAGAGATATGCTTTTAGATGAACTAGATATTTTGAAACCCAAAAAATATTTAAGGAAACCCAAGTCCTTAATGTTGAACTTGGCATCCAGAACTTGCTTGATATTGTTAATGTGTTATAAACTGTTCCCTACAAGAATTAGGTCATCTACATATACAAGAACTGCAGTAAAATAACTGTTAGTTGTAAAAGTAAATAAAGAATAAACTAATTTTGACTGTATGAAGTCAATATGCAGAAGAGTTTGGCTAAGTTTATGATTCCACTGGCGGCTTGCTTGTTTAAGTCCATAGATTCACTTATTGAGATTACATACCATGTTCTTGTCAGCAGCTAAACCTGGGGGACATTTCATATAAACCTCTTCTTCGAGGTCACCATGTAAGAATTCAGTGTTGATGTCAAGTTGGTGGACATGCCATTTATGATAGGAAGCAATGGACAATAGTAATCTGATGGTTGTCCTTTTGATGACAAGACTGAAGGTTTCTAAATAATCAAGGCCATATGTCTGGTTGAAGCCTTTAGCAACAAGTCTTTCTTTGTATCTCTCAATGGTACCATTGGGATGGTGTTTAAGTTTAAAAATCCACTTTTAGCCTATGGCTCGTTTGTTATGTGGTAGAGTAGTTAATTCCCAGATTTTGGTATCATTGAGAGATTAAAGCTCATTTTTGATAGCTTGTTTCCAATTTGGGTCAAGCATAGCAATGGCATAATGTAATACGGTGGGAGAATTGACTTGGTGTTTTGAACTTTATCGCAAATGTTGCGATAGCAAGAGTTGCCATCGACTTTTCTTTTATCCAATAAAGGAAATGGTGAAAATAACAGGAAAGACCTTTTAAGAAATTTCTTGAGTTCAGGGGGGTAGGTTATGAAAAGGGAAGGTATTAACACTCTTTTCATCCATAGTTATCTATGAGCTCTTAATTGCTAGCTCACTTTGAAATGCTTTGTGTTTGTGTATGTTTGAAAATATTTTGAAAATACCCAAGTGCGGTAATTTTGTAACGATTCTCGTATCGTTGAGAATGTATACAAAATGTATGTTTTGGAAATATTTGTTTGAAAAGGAATATATGGAAAGATGTGTTGAAAATTCCAATATAAGACAATTTTGTAACGATTCTTGTATCATTGAGAATGTATACAAAATGTTTGTTTTGAAAAGTATTTTTGAAAATAGTTGTTTTGAAAGTGTGAAGTGTGGTAATTGTTTTAGTTTGTGAGCAAGCGATTACGAGCGACCTACCTACTCAAAAAGTCTTTGTTCTTTTCCTCCTCCTTTAGATAATACTTACCTACCATTTGTTAATAGGAAGCCCCATCATTGGATGTGAGGGACGAACGTGGGTCATCGTACAGTCATAGAAGGCAACATGTAAGATACTTTAGCAATTATTATAAGGGACTAAGATCTTTTACCGAAGGCAACATAAAAGGGTCATCGAGGGACTACGATCTCTTAACCGAGGGTCTTTGATAAAGCATCTCACGTTCGAGGGACATGATTGTTTTTTATCCGAGATGACAAGCAAGGTTACCCTACAGGTATAAGTGTGCAAAGTGTTTTGATTTCAAGTATTTTATCTTTGATTAGGGTTTTTTCTATGTTTGCTTTTAGTCTTGTCATACAAACCCTAATTACTAACAATAATAAGGAAAGCGATAAATTGTGGAATTTAAATATCCTACGCTATTACAACACTTTGATAATGGGGGGTACAAGTTTGCAAATGGGGATGGAAAGCAATAAAACCCTAATTATCTATTACAGACCATTTACATAGATGATAATGCGAAATAATAAAATGCACAAAAATGTGAAGTAGAGGAAAGAAATGGTTTTGGTGATTTTTTATAGAAGAAAAGGTTTAATATTTTAACCTAATTGATTGATTTTGTATTTAAAAGAAATTAGTAAACCTAAATAAATTAAGTTAAGATCAAAATTAATTTCAATAATTAAAAGGAAAAATAAGGAAAAATAATTTAAATATAGAAAAAAACCCAGGTCTAATTTACTTTAAAAGAGAAATCAATTATTAGAATATATTTTTGAGGTTTTATTTAGAAAAAAGAAATTTTATAATACAAACCCTAATTCAAATTAATTAAAAAAAATCAAAGTGATTGAATTAAATTTTAATTGTCAAAAATTAAATTAATGGATAAAAACCTAAATCTAATTTTTATAAATAAAAACTTATACTTTTTGTATTTTAATTAAATGAAAATAAATAAATAAAAATAAAGAAAAGAAAATATAAAAACAAATGGGCCTGACGCTAGTAAAATAAAATTGAAGGGTGTGAAAAAGAATGCTAGGCCCAAAATAGATTTTTTGTTGGAATTAGAAAAATAAAATAAAAAGGAAATGGGCCTGCAAGTTAGTAAAAGGGGGGATGAAGAAATAGCAAAAATCCCAGGCCCAACATAAGGGTCCAGGCGCCCGAGGATTCAGCGTGGTTGGATTTTTGAAAGTGCATCATGTGTTTGCTCATCTAGGGCGTTGGATATAATCACGAGGAGATCAAATGGTGATGATGAGAGAGTGTAGCGTGCGCGCCTTATGCTTGTATGCATGGAATCTGTAACAAATAAATGTGAAGCAAATAAAAGGGTACCACTGGGGCTCCAACCCAGGTCCCTATAGTCATAGGCGCATGCTTTAACCACTGGGGTGGTGATACATCTGGTAGTTAAAGCACAAACTAATCAATATGTTACAAACTCGTTTCTGAATATTTGAACAAGTCATCTTCTTCTTCCTCGCACGCGCCAAGAACAACTACTCCATTTTTGTTTTGTAACTGCTTCATTTCTCAACCATTTTTAAAAATATAAACATGAAAGTTGCTTGATTTTCACCATGAATTCAACCATATAACTTTTAAAAGCTAAAAGATAAGAGACTAAGATGAATTTTGTTTAGTACCAAACTGAAACCTAATTTTTCAGAAACTTCAACTTTAAAATTCTCCACGTACAGTTAACATAAATGAAAACTAAAGGCATGGTTAGCTTCAGGGAAATGATGTCTAAATTTTTATTCATAAATTAAACATTAATGATGCTTGTATAGAAAGTTCAATGTTTAGAAAACTTACCTCAAAAGTGAGAATCGTGTTTGAAGTTGGAGCACTCCTAGAGATGTTGTGATGATCTGGATAACTTCACTGAACTCCCAGGAAGCTATTGCAATGCTTACTTTGGATCGAGAGTGTCTGGATTCTTCTGGAGAAGTCAAGTTGCAGAGTTAAGTTTTGAAAATGGTGGATGGTGATGGAGGGATTACATAAGTGGTTCAAGTGTTTGAATCACTTCTATATGGTGTATAGATGATGTTTGAATGATTGAAATGTAAAATGCACGAGTAGATTATGAGTTTTGTGTTCAAGGTCAGAAGTTTCCATAAAATGGATTTTTGATGCAAATTCTAGTTTGAGGGAGTATGAGGGTGTGATACGGTGGGAGAACTAACTTGATGTTTTGCATTTCGTTCGCACTTGTGCGGTTAGTAAGAGTCGCCACTGACTTTTCTTTTATCCAAAAGGAAAGGTAAAAAAGCACAGGAAAGATCTTTCAAGATCATTTCTCGGGTCCGGGGGGTAGATTATGAAAAGGGAAGGTATTAGCACCCTTTTCATCCATGGTTTTCCATGGGCTCTTAGTTACTCGTTTAGATCACTTGATTTTGTTTGATTGTGTGCTTATGGTGTGGGCTTTGAAAGTATTTTGAAAAATCTCTTTGTAACGGTTCTCGTCTCTATAAGAACGTATACAAAGCTTTGTTTCGAAAAGTGGTTCAAAGATGTGTTTGTGAATCGTGTTTTGAAAAGTGCTTTGAAAAGAGGTTTTGCAATGGTTCTCGTCTCTATAAGAACGTATACAAAATATTTTGTCTTTTAAAAATGTTTTGAAATGAGAGTGTAGATGTAAAAAGTTTTGTCGTGAGCAAGCGAGTAATTAAGAGCAAATCTATCTACTCGAAAGGTCTTAAATTATTCTTTTCTTATTCCTTTTAATGGTGCTATCTTACCATTTATTTGGTAAGAAGCCCACCATTGGATGTGAAGGGACAGGCGTGGGTTAATTTTACAATCATTGAAGGCAACTTGTGATACGCTTTATCAATTTTTGTAAGGGACGAGATCATTTTAATCGAAGGCAACATCGAGGGTCGTCGAGGGACTACGATCTTTTTTATCGACGGGTCATTTCTAGAGTTTCTCGTATACGAGGGACATGATTGTATTTCCGAGGCAATGAGCGAGGTTACCCTAGAGGTGCGCGTGTGAGAAAGTGTGTTGATTTCAAGTTGTTTTATTCTTTGATTAGGTCATCTAGGGATTGATTTTTTTTTTAATCTTGCCATACATGCCTAGTTACTATACAGTATATGGAAAACAGTAAATTGCGGGAATTGAAATTCTACTCTATTACAAAAGTATTCGGGAATGGGGGT
This sequence comes from Vicia faba, assembly GCA_948472305.1. Lineage (NCBI taxonomy): Eukaryota > Viridiplantae > Streptophyta > Magnoliopsida > Fabales > Fabaceae > Vicia > Vicia faba. The sequence goes on from OX451735.1 coordinate 798,580,503, forward strand.
ACAATTGTTACAAATGGGGATGAATCAAATGAGATAGCAAAATCCAAATAGCAAGCAATACAACCAAATCGAATGTTTGTGTGATTTAATATAAAGCTATGACAATTTATGAAAATAATATCAACAAAGTATGAAATGTATTTACTTGAAAAGAGAAAATAAAAACCTATATAAAAAATATTGATTAAATTATAATCTTTATTATTATTTTTTGTATTCTTATTAATTATAAATAAGTTTAAAGAAAGAAAAAAAAAACAAGCTAAGTTAATTTTTTTTGATGTTTTATTAAGTGTAAAAAAAAAATTAATAAAAATAAGTTTATATAACAAAAGAAAGTGGTAAAAATTAATCACTAAAACCTAAATTAATTTAATAAAAATGATTAAGTTTTCTTAGCAATTTTTTAAAAATAATAAATAAATGTAAAGGAAAACAAAATAAATGCAATGGACCTAAAGGTCTATTTGGGAGAAGGCCCAAAGAACATGCTATTCTTGCTGAAACAAAAGAAACAGGCCAAGGGGGGGGGGGGGGGGGGGGGGTGTACCCAGAAAACGTGCATGGGCTTTAGGAGTTTGAACAAAAATAGGCCCAAAGTTTAAACTATATAATTTGTTTGATTAAGGGTGGAAACACAATTAGGGTTCTTAGAACCCCTTTGTGCTTCACAGCGGCGCTGCCTCAACCCTTCGCCTATCTCTGTTATATTCTTGTTCATCTCTGAATTTCTCACTAAAACATCCCTGTTTCGCAAGCCAAATCGCTCTCTCCATCTTTATCTCACCATGGTTCGCCTTTTCTTTGAAACCCTAATTTCTGATTTGAGCCTAAAAACGACGAGATCGATTCGTCTGATCCTCCCCCTATCTCTCAGTTGCTGGAACGTGACCGCTTTATCTCTCTAAGCAAGCCCTAGCGATTTTCTTAAAAGGGTAAAAAATTCTGTTCTTTTCAAAGTTTTACAAAATTTCAAAGATTTCTCATCCCTATTGTGTTTTCTGTTAACTACCTTACCTTTTGATGCAGAGAAAAAACATATGGAATCATGATAGAAGGGAGTATATCATACCTGTTAGAGATTTTCTGTAAAACGGAAAGGGGACGAATTCGTTCCTTGGTGGCCGGATATGGGGGGAAGGAGATGAGGATGAATAAATCGCTTTTCTGGTAACTTCCTTTTGTCTTCTGCGTTTGAATGACGATGACGCTATTTGTTATCTGGTTTTGGTTTTTGGTTTGCTACTGTTTCGTGAGGTTGGAAATGATAATTATGTTTGAGATTTTGGCTTTTGGAATTTGGTTTTGAGTTACAGATTTGAGACTTCTGTTGTTGTTTTTTGAGGTTTTGTGATTTTATTTGGTATTGGTTTTGTTGACAGTTTGAAGGTTTGTGAGTTTTTTGGTTACAGTTTTGGTTAGTTTGAGACTTTGAGGCTTTGATAGTGTGATACGGTGGGAGAACTGACTTGAGGTTTTGCGTCTGTGTTTGCAAATGTTTCGGTTTAGCAAGAGTCGCCATCGACTTTTTATTTTATCCAAAGGAAAGGTCAAAAAGCACAGGAAAGACCTTTGAGATGTTTTCTTGGGTTTAGGGGGTAGATTATGAAAAGGGAAGGTGCAAGCACCCTTTTCATCCATGGTTATCCATGGGCTCTTAGTTACTTGTTTAGATCACTTGCTTTGCTTTTCCAATTGTTTGAAATGGTGCTTTGTGTGTGGTTTTGAAAGTGTTTTGAAAAGAGGCCATCGTTGTGGTAACCTTTGTAATGATTCTTGTTTGAATGTATACAAAGGTGTATTGTCTTTTGAAAAGGTTTTTTTCAATGTTTGAAAGTTTGTTTTGGGAAATGTTTTGAAATTGTGTTGTGATGTGTGTTTGAAAATAGCAAGGATGTTTTTGCAAGTTTGATCAAGTAACTAAGAGTTGTCTACCCTATTTTACTCAAAGATCTTTCCTACACGTTTTTAACCCTTTTGACAGTGTTGTCTTACCATTGCATTTGGTAAACAATCTTGTATTTGGATGTTAAACGGGACAGGCGCGGGTCATCGTATTGACCATGATAGCAATAGTGCTAAGTATCTTTAGCAAAATTTTTTAGGGACTAGATCATTTTGTATAGGCAACCAAGATAGCGTCATCGAGGGACTATGATCTTTTATTTTGTTTTTGTTTTGCCAAGATACTCAACATGCATAACATGGCCATTTTTAAAGGCAACAAGTGGATGAAACCCTAGGGGTGCATGTGTGCATTGTGTTGTCATTTTCATGAATTTATGTCTTGCATTAGGTCAAACTATTTGTTTTGATTTTGGATATTGCATACAAACCCTAATCTCTATCTTGGCATATTTGAAAGCATAAGTGCGTAAAAGTAATCTAGGCTATTACAACATTGATATGGAGAGGGGGATACAATTTCGAATAGGGGATTATTTTGCAAGAAATTAAAACCCTAATTTTTACTATTACATCCAAATTGAACTCTTTGCATTAAATAATAAATAAACAATACTTAAACAAACAAATTAAGTATAAAAATGCAAAATATTATAAGTATGCAAAGAGAATGTTTTTGTTTATTTTTATGTATGTGAAAATATAATATTTAATGCATTGAAAAAATGGAAATAAAAGATTATTTTTGTCAAGGGTAAAAACCCTAATTTTATTTAAGAAAAGTATATATATTAATTATATTGTTTGTATACAATAAAATAAAAAAGATAATGAAATATGTACAAATGTCAAAAAAATGAAAATATATTAGAAAAATATTATTTAATTATGTAAATAATAATAATAAAAATATAATATTTTTTATGTATTATTTTCAAGTTTTTTATTAAAAGAAAATAAAAGTATATATTAATTAATAATTATTTTCATGTTAGAAAAATAAAATAAAATATAAAAATAAATGTAAAAATTTATAAAAATATTTTTGGTAAGTTTTTATGTTTAGAAAAAAATAGAATAAAATCAGAAATGAAAAATAAATACAAAAATACAAAAATATAAAGAAATGGGTCAGGGGGTGCAGTCAGCAAGGCATGAAGTGTCAAAAGTGAGCCAAGCCAAAGCCCAGCCCACTGATCTTCATCATCAACCTCTTGTTCAAACAAAACACGTGTTTCCTGTACAAACCTGGACATCCTGCATACGTGCTCTAATGCAAAAACTCATAACGCCAAAGTTATAACATTTTTCAAGACGATTTCAACCATATAAAGAACTTAATCTAACTCTCAAAGACCAAAGAGAATTTCTCTGGCCCTAATTTCTAACCTAACTTTTTCAGGAACTTCATGAATCAAATTCTCTTAACATGTTTAACTTAAATGAAATCTAAGCATATGTACAGCTTCAGGGCTATGAGTACTACATTTTTTATTCACAAACCTAAGCCAAATGATTCCTAAATAAAGAGATAGAAAGTTGACAAATACCTGTTTCAGATGAACTCGTGTATGGAAATGTGGAGCTTTTCAGTGAGACCTGAGGTGCTTGGGAACTTGCCTGAACTTCCTCTGACCTTCCCCAATGCCTAGTTTGCTTTGGACTTGCTTGAACAAGCTTGTAGAACTCAACCTGCACAAGATGAAAACAGAAATGGTGAAGCTTGCAAATGGAGTTACAGTCACTGTCCAATGGTTGGGATAGCTTGGATAGGTTATATGGAATGTGTTTGAACAGGTTTGGGGCAAAACGCACGTGTGGTTTGTGTGATGGAAGTGAAACTGCAGAGAGTGCCCTGTTTTGCAAGAAGAATGTGATTTTGTGTTTTGGAAGGTTTGAGGGTTCAATAACTCGTGTTTTTGGCTCAAGAGAAAGTGTAAAACTTGTTTGAAATGTTGTCAAGACTTGGTTATAACAGATACTCAAGTTGTTGACCTTTTGCACAATTACTTGGTTTTGAAGTAAAAAGTGAGAAGTGACCATGCCAAGGTTGTACATGCCTGTAACCTAGCTGCACAAAGTTGTTGAACTTTTCCTGATATTAGGGGGCTTTGTTTGCAGCAAAAGGCTTAGTGCAATGCTCAAGAGAAACAAAATTGCAAAAGTTGTGCTTTATGTAAATGGCATTGTTGCCTTTATGCCATAAATGGATTAATTCATTGTGTAAACCTCTAATGATCAGAATAACACTTTAAACCAATGAGTTTGCATTAAATTTTTGAGTGTTGAAAGGGTTTAGGGACCTGTAATCAAGTACAAACAATGCTGGATGGAAATTGCAACTTGTAGCAACATGAAACATGCCATGGATCAAAGTGAGTTTTTTCCAAATTCAAACCTTCGATTCTCCCTAACCACAAATGAATTTGGAGAGTTCTTGGACATTTTAGAAAGCTTGTAAGATTCTATACAATCCATCTTTGAAATTAATTTTGATATTCCACGTGGAACTATGTGAAAAATGGTCAAGAATAGATAGGTCAAAATCCTGTCTAAACTAGGGCAAAATTTCACTAAGTTAAAAGTTTCATGGACCCTTGTTCCAAAATTCATAACTTGAGATCCAAGCTTCTTTTGAGAAAACTTTGTAAATCAAAGTTGTAGATTTTGTGGAGGACTACAACTTTCATGTTTGAGGTTTTGTTTGAATCCAATTGCATCATGGTGAAAATGTTGGGCAAAGTTGGGAAAAAATAAGAAAATTTCATAACTTAGAAAAATTCTAAGTTATGAAAATTTTCAATCTTAAACCCTAATTTGCAAAATTAGGTTTCTTGATGAACAAGTTTCATGTTTTGACACATCTTGATGAAAAATGACCCTTGGCACTTGATTTTGACCAAAAAGTCAAAGTTTGACTTTTCAGTGTACAGTCAAATTTTGATCAGTTGACTGAAAAATTCACCTGTCCATCCAATGCATTTGAGATCTTTTAAACCTTGTGAATAGGCCAAGATGATGCCATTGAGTCCTTGAATCCATGCTTGAACCCAATTTTCTATTGGCTAGGTGAAAAATTAGAAATTGCCCTTATATAGTCAAAACCCTAAAAATGACCATTTTGCCCTTTTGATGATCTGATCAAATTTCTTGAGGAGTTGTGGTCCAAACTTGATCAAATGGTCCATAGGAGTCTATAATGTTGATGTGGATAAAAAATTACGAGTTTTGACTATAAATTGGTCACAGTTGACTTTTTCCTCAATACAGCTGATTTTTAGGTCAACTGTCCAATTGGTTGGGCAAAAATCTGATTCAAGGCTTGAAACTTGGTAGAGGAAATCTTATAAGTACAACATGAAGTATGAAAGTCACTTTGAGCATTGAAAGTCCAAAAATCCTTGTGCAAACTCAAACCCTAATTTAGGTCATCAGTGCAAGGAGATGCCTTGAGCAGAGCAAACCATAATCCTGTGTGGAGTTCAAAGAGTCTTGTGAGGGGAAATCTTGATAAAATGAGAGGGAAAATTTTGGGGTACAACAGCTTCCCCTGTTCAATCTTCTTGAACCTGAAGAGTTAGATTGGCGAGTTTGCCTTTCGTGACTCGAAGGTAAAAGAGGATTAGACACTAGAGTGCCCATAAATTTGCACTCGTCAAAATGTAAATGAGGGAATGGGCTTAAAGATGCAATTTGGAGATGGTAGAATCTTGCTGGAGATGGGCTTAGAGATGCCATCCAAGACTGTTTGTTGAAAATCAAGAGAATGAACACCAGAATGGTATCCGTATCTGGAACGTATCTGAGTTGTATCTGGAGATTAGATTCGTATGAGCAAAGGAATAGCGTCCGTGCCTGGAGCGTACCCGAGCTGTAACTGTATTTGATTCTTGAATGAATATCAGAATGATTGCCGTGTCTGGAGTGTATTTGTATTGTATCTGAATTCTGAATGGGCGGCAGAGAAACATCTGTGTATGGAGCATCTTTGGGCTGGGGATAAATTCCGAATGAGTGACAGAATGGCAACCGTGTCTGGAGCATATCTGGATTGTATCTGAAGTTGAGATCTATGTGAGTAGCAGAATGACTTCCGTGTCTGGAGTGTATCTGTACTGTAACTGGGATCTGAATAAGTGACAGAATGACTTCCGTGTCTGGAGTGTATCTGAACTTGAAGTTGGCAGTTGAATTTGAATGAGAAATATAATGGCTTCCGTGTCTGGAGCGTATCTAATATGTATCTGATTTCTGAAGTTTGAATGAGTAGTAGAATGACCGTCGTGTCTGGGGTGTATCTATACTGTATCTTGATTTAAAATTTTGAATGAGTAGTAGAATGACCTCCGTGTCTGGGGTGTATCCGTACTGTATCTGAAATATTTGAACATTTGTTAAAGGTAGCTTTTAATCTTCTCCCGAAAAGGGTAAGATGTTAGCTAAAACACAAAGTTATGTTGCATGACATGTATGATGCAATAAAATGTGCTTCATCAATGTTTATGATATATGAATGTAATGTATGCGTATGTAAGCTGATTAGCTGTCTTGCTGAGGAAAATAAATCCTTGATAGATGGAGATAATAAAATCCTTGACTGCTGCCGGGGAAAATAAATCCCTGACTGCTATTGGAGATTCAAAATCTTTGATTGTTGAGAATGAGAAATCCTTGGACCACTGTTGGGGATAGAAAATCCTCGGTGACTTGTGGGGATTAACAAGAACTTTGACAGCTTCTGTGGGGATGTGAGAATCCTTCATGACTTTCCTGGGGAATAAGGAAAACTCTGACGATCTCTACTGGGGAATTAAAACCTGGGAGGCTTCAACTGGAGAAATGAGACCGAGAATCTTCGATCTGCTGGGAAATAACTCTGTGGGGAGAATGCTTATTCTGTTGAAGAGTTTTCAAAAGTTGGAGCTGTATGCCAACACTCCGAGGAATTATCCGAAGCTGTTGTCTGGTTTCTAAGATAACTTGTAGGGGAATCTTCTGATTTTAAGACGACTCTCTGGGGAGTTGGAGGAAACTAGATGGTCTTCTACCGAGGATTAAGGGTTGAAGTTTTGGACTCCGTTGGGGAAGAAAGTTTTATCTTCACTGAGGGTTTGTAGTTCAAAGTTTTCTGGCTCCGCTGGGGATTGGGATTTTTAGAAACTTAGTTCTGATGGGGATTTTGAAACTTAACTCCACTGGGGATATGTATTTCAAGGCTATAGCTCGGCTGAGGATTTCTCCTGGAATAACCCAAAGACGTTTTCCCATACTTTCAATCTGTCAGTAATTATTCTTTCTCATTTCGTTTTATTTGTAAGCACTGATTATATTCAAATGCATATGCTCATTTTATAAATCATTGGACGTTTTCAAATAAAACATAAGCATAAAAAGAAAAGGTAAACAAATTTCTGCACTTTGAAGTATCTTTGTATTAACTTTGTGTAAGTATTTTGTACAAAGGAGACAGACATCCTAGTAAGAGAATGTTGTCATAAAATTGAGAAAAAGTTATACAAAGAAAGATGGCTCTGTGTAGCAATTCCATGGGGTTCCCATTCTGCTATAGCCTTCGTAACTCTGAGTATCTTGTCCATTCGTTGCTTCATCCGCAGATGATTGGATTGATCAGAAGCTTGGAGCTTGTCTGTGAAGAGATTGTCCTTAAAGTGATCCGACGAGACATAGTCATACGCTTTAATTCCCTAACTTTTGCCTGGATCGCCCTTTCGGGTTTTCGATCCACCGGGAAACCCTTTTTTGCCCAAGTCGCCCTTTCGGGTTTTTAACTTGCCGGGTGTACAGATTTTTTGTTTTATCCCTAATTTTTGCCTGAACCGCCCTTTCGAGTTTTCGATTCACCAGGATGCCCATTTTTGCCCAAGTCGCCCTTTCGGGTTTTCAACTTGTCGGGTCGTTTATGCGTAGTATCTTTTGACTATGTCTGCATTCGCAGGGTGCGGCAGGTCATCGCCTTCCATGGTGGTCAGGATCATTGCCCCACTAGAAAAGATGTTTTTGATCATAAATGGTCCTTCGTAGGTAGGAGTCCACTTGCCCCTGGGATCACTTTGCGGCAAGATGATTCGCTTGATTACAAGGTCCCCGACTTGATATACTTGTCTCTTGACTTTCTTGTTGAAGGCCTTGATCATACGTTTTTGATACGCCTGGCCATGGAAAACAACAGTAAGTCGCTTTTCGTCAATCAAGTTAAGTTGATCAAGCCGGGTCTGAATCCAATCGTATTCACTTAAACCAACATCTTTCATGATTCTTAAGGAGGGAATCTGAACCTCGATAGGTAAAACAACTTCCATGCTGTATACCAAAGAAAAAGGTGTTGCCCCAGTTGAAGTGCGTGTCGTGGTACGGTACCCGTGCAGAGCAAACGGTAACATCTCATGCCAGTCCTTGTAGGTGACTGTCATCTTTTGAATGATCTTCTTGATATTTTTGTTCGCAGCTTCGACAACACCGTTCATCTTAGGCTGATAGGGATATGAATTGTGATGTTGAATCTTGAACTGCTCGCACAGAGCGGTGATAATAGTATTGTTCAAATTTGTACCGTTGTCAGTGATGATCCTGTCAGGGATACCATACCGGCATATGAGGTTCTGCTTGATGAAGCGGGCAACCACATTCTTTGTAACGGAGGCGAAGGAAGCTGCTTCGACCCACTTGGTAAAGTAATCAATGGCCACCAGGATGAAACGGTGTCCATTGGATGTTGTAGGCTTGATCTCTCCAATCATGTCGATTCCCCACATCGCGAATGGCCAAGGAGTTGTTAAGACATTGAGAGGAACTGGAGGTATATGTACCTTGTCAGCATAGATTTGGCATTTGTGACAAGTACGGGAATGTTGATGACAATCAGCTTCCATGGTAGACCAGTAGTAGCCTGCCCGTAGAATCTTTTTAGCCATCGTATGACCGCTTGAGTGGGTGCCAAAGGTGCCATTATGTAGTTCGGCCATGATCTGCTCAGCCTCAACCTTGTCCACACAATGGAGTAGGACACAATCAAGATTGCGCTTGTATAGGACACCATTGCTCAGAAAGAACTTGGCTGCGAACCTCCTTAAGAACTTTTTGTCATTGACTGAAGCTCCTTCAGGGTATTCTTGTGCTTCGAGATACCTTTTGACGTCATGAAACCAGGGTCGGTCCACCACTTCTTCGGTATTAATCTCGTGACAATGTGCAAGTTCGTACATTCGTTCAATGGTGATTTGAGGTGCCTCATTATCCCAGTTAAGTTTAAACATGGATGCCATTGTAGCTAGCGCATCTGCTAGCTAATTCTCTTCTCGCGGAAAGTGCTCGAAGGTAATCTGCTCGAAATGTGGAAAAAATGTCAAGACATGTTCTTTGTAAGGGATGAGGTTAGGGTGTTTAGTATCCCACTCTACTTTGATTTGACTGATAACCAAAGCTGAGTCCCCAAATACAATTAAAGATTTGATTCCCAAGTCAATAGCAGCCTTGAGACCAAAGATACAAGCTTTATACTCGGCCATGTTGTTGGTGCAGCTGAAGCAGAGTCTAGCAGTGAAAGGTGTATGGAAACCTTATGGATAGATAAGTACCGTGCCGATACCGTTCCCAAGTGCGTTGGAGGCACCATCAAAGTACAGGGTCCATCGGGATTCTTGTTCAGGTCCGTCATACGGTCTGTTTTCTTCAATGTTGCTCAAAGTCATGATATCCTCGTCGGGGAAGTCTAACCTCATAGATTGGTAATCTTCGACAGCTTGATGGGCCAGATGATCGACTAGCACACTCCCCTTTATAGCTTTTTGGGTTGTGTACTGGATATCATACTCATTCAGGATCATTTGCCATCTAGCGATTCTTCCAGATAAAGCAGACTTTTCAAAGATGTACTTGATCAGATCCATCTTAGAGATCAGTAAAGTGGTATGTGTCAACATATACTGCCTTAGCCGGCGAGCAGCCTATACCAAAGCGCAGCAAGTTTTCTCGAGCAGTGAGTAGCGAGTCTCACAGTTGGTAAAATTTTTGCTAAGGTAATAAATGGCATGCTCTTTTCGGCCAGACTTGTCATGTTGGCCCAGTACACACCCCATTGAATTCTCCAGGACAATCAGATACATGATTAACGGCCTTCCTTCGATGGGTGGCATTAAGATAGGAGGTTCCAGCAAATACTCCTTGATTTTATCGAAAGCAACTTGGCAGTCATCATTCCATTTAGCCACCTGATCTTTCTTCAACAGCTTGAAGATTGGTTCACAGGTAGATGTTAGGTGAGAAATGAACCTTGCAATGTAGTTTAGGCGTCCCAAGAAACCTCTGACCTCCTTCTCCGTGCGAGGGGCAGGCATTTCCTGTATATCCTTGACTTTGGCAGGATCAACCTCAATGCCTTTGTTACTGACGATGAATCCCAAAAGTTTATCGGACCTGACTCCGAAAGTGCACTTGTTAGGGTTCAGTCTGAGCTTGTACTCTTTCAATCTGACAAATAGCTTTTGCAGATGGTCGAGGTGTTCTTCTTCTGTCTGTGAATGGGCTATCATGTCGTCTACATAGACTTCAATCTCATGATGTATCATGTCATGAAACAAAGCTACCATGGCGCGCTGATAGGTTGCCCCAGCATTCTTCATTCCAAATGGCATCACTTTATAGCAAAAGGTACCCCACTGCGTAACAAAAGTAGTCTTCTCCATGTCTTCGGGGGACATTTTGATCTGGTTGTACCCTGAAAATCCATCCATGAAAGAAAATACCTTGTGCTGAGCTGTATTGTCCATTAAGATGTCAATGTGTGGTAGTAGAAAGTCATCTTTAGGGCTAGCCTTGTTTAAGTCTCTATAATCCATGCACATTCTGACTTTTCCGTCCTTCTTAGGCACGGGCACAATGTTAGCAACCCATTATGGATAGGAAGTAACAGTAAGAAAGCCTGCATTGAACTGCTTCATCACTTCAGCTTTGATCTTTTCGGACATGTCAGGCCTCATTCGAAAGACTTTCTGTTTAATTGGTGGACAGTCTTCTCTTGTAGGGAGACGATGAACTACAATATCTGTATCCAGTCCCGACATGTCTTCATAGGACCAGGCGAAGATTTCGACATATTCATTCAATAGCTGAACTAAACGCTCTTTGACACTTGGCTCTAGGTTGGCACCCACTTTAACCTCTTTTCTGTCTTCCTCTGTTCTCAAGTTGATAGTCTCCAACAACTCCTCGTGAGGTAGAATAGCCCTTTCTTCCTATTGCAAAAGTCTGGCCAACTCTCCAAGCACTTCACAGTCTTCATCACCTTCGTATTTAACATGATTGACCAGATCTTCAGAGTCACTGAAGGCCATAGCAGAATTGTTACCCATGGAATCTGGAGTGGATGGATACCTGCATTTTGTGAGTGTGGGTGCGTGTAAGGGATAGACACCTTTAAACAAATAAAATGTAAAAAGAAAGAAAATGAACACAAAAGTTTATATATGAAAACGTCCATGATTCATTAAAAATGGCATATAAAGATGAAAAATCAAGCCCTTACAAATGGACCTATATGCCCCGGGTAAGACATAAGGCAAAAAGTGTATGAATTGTTTAAAAGTTATTACAGACCAACAGAAAATGTTCAAAAGATAAATTACTGATCGATGAAAGTAATGGGAACGAAGTCTTTCGCCTCCCAATTGTTCAGTCCTCCTTCAATAGTTTGAAAGATCCAGTCTTCAAAATTGATTTCTTCTTCTTCATCCTCTAAAGCATGAACTCCATGATGAGTGATTTTCAATGGCGGTCCTCCAGCCCGGGAGCGACGCACAACCTTCTGACTAGCGGAAGTGAAACCCAAGCTGAACTTATCTGTCTTGTAAGGAAAATCCGGCAGTTGACCCTATACCGTGCTTCCTCCTTCCTTGATCACAGCCTCCGCATCTTTAAGGGATGACATCCGGGACACAAGTTTGGTAATGATGGGCACATAAGTCATTGTCTTGGCTACCGCAACTTTAGGAGAAACCTCTTCAAAGTGCTGAAAGGGGTCTCGATGAATTCACCATCTAATTCAACATAGCAGAATGAATTCAGATGGCTTATCATATACTCCTCCTCGCCACGAACTGTCACAATTTTCCCATGGACTGGGTACTTAAGCTTCTGATGTAGAGTGGACATAACGGCCCCAGCATGATGAATCCATGGTCTTCCTAAAAAGAAAGAGTAGGAGGGACGGATATCCATGACATAAAATGTGGAGTGGAAAGTTTCAGTACCCACTTTAATTGGGATGTCCACCTCCCCGTGGACCATCCGCTTAGAACCATCAAAGGCTCTTACAATGATATTGCTGGGCTTTAAGGTCAAACCTTCACAGTCCAATATGTCCAATGCTTTCTTAGGCAAGACATTTAAAGACGACCCGGTATCAACCAAGACGTATGCCAGAGTCGTCCCTCTGTATTCCACCGAGACATGCAGCGCGTCGTTATGCTTTCTCCCCTTAGATGTTAGATCGGCATCAGAGAAGCCAAGACCATTGTCGGCGGTTAGGCTGGCTACACACTCCTGGAACTGGTCCGCAGAGGTTTCTTGAGGCACATGGGCCGTCTTTAGGAATTTGATCAAGGCTTTGGCATGGGCTTCAGAACAGAGCAATAGGGCCAGCATAGAGATTTTTGAAGGGGTTTGCCCCAGTTCTTCTATGACATCATAGTCGCTTTTCTTAATTATTTTTAAAATCTCATCCATTTCCTTTTGAGTGGTCCCAGGGATGACCAAAGGCTGAGCCCTCATCCTGACGGGCGCTTCTTGGATCCCCTTACCTTTATCAGCAGTAACAGCAGAGGGTACAACTTCGGGAGTTATGATTTCTTCAATTACTAGAGTTCGTACAGATGCATTGACGGGAACCAGAGTAACCTTAGGAGCACTCGAGGGTCCGAAGACTGCCCTTGGAGGAGAAATCTCCGGAGAGAAGATTCTTCCGCTGCGGGTGATCTTACTTGTCCCCGCAATATTTCCTACGTCAGGAGTTTCTTCATCGAAAATCTCTTCAACTGATTTGATCTACTTAACACCGTGGTAGAAAATATCTCCTCCATAATTCCACAGTATTGTCTTGTTGGACTTGTATGGGATAGGCCCCGGCATTGTTATCTTCAGAGGTACAAACTTTGGATCGGGTGTAAACTTAACAGGTCTTTTGGAGACCTTGGAAATGTTGTCGGAAATGGTGATTATTGCAACATCATTGATTGGAGTAACAGGAGTAACAGGAGTAACCGGAGTTTTCTTGAAGAGGATTTCTTGATTATCCATCAGGCGTTGGATACTTAACTTCAATAGCGGACAGTCGGATTGCGAGGTCGAACAAAGGTAACAATCTTTTTCACAGCCCGGGAAAATTCCGGCTTTCAACAGATTCATTTTGATCATTGGCAACAGAGTCATTAAGTCATCAACAGCAGTAACATAAAGATCTTCTACAATAGCATGAACGTTGTGACCATGTTTTGGCATTGGAGCAGATATCACATTAGGTTTTTCAGGTGCGTCAAACTCCACCTCCTTGGCATCTATTAAATCTCGGATCTTATTTTTGAAAGCCCAACAGTTGTTGGTGTCGTGCCCCACACTGTCCGAATGATAGGCGCACTTTGCATTTGAATGGTAATAGGGAGAAGAGGTATTTGGATTCTTCGGCGCCTCTTTCAAGTTTGTAAGGTTTAACTTCAACATATGAGGGAGAACCTGAGCAGGTGTCATATTGATCTGGGTGAATTACCGTGCAGGCCTTTCCACCCTTGTCTGGTTAGCTCTGGGTTGATTGCTTTGAGGTTGATCAGTTGTGGAATTCTGAATCATCACAGCCCCTACCGCTGGTCGACGCTCCATTCTTCCTTGATTTATTTGGGAGTAAATAGCTGAGACCTATTTATTGGCTGGAAAGGTCTTCTTGATAGCAGCGGAAGCAGATGCATCCTTCTGAATTTTACCGCTCTTAATGCCAGCTTCGACTCTTTCACCAGTTAGAACTAACTCGGTGAACCCTGCAGATGAGCTCCCAATTAAGTGATTAAAGAATGGACCTGACAGGGTCCCCAAAAACATATCCACAAGCTCTCTCTTAGACAATGGTGGCTGCACCCTTCCAGCCAAGTCCCGCCACTTCTGGGCATACTCCTTAAAGCCTTCATTAGAGACCATACCCATACTCTGTAATTGAGTACGAGTAGGTGCTAAGTCTGCATAATATTGGTATTGTCTGTAGAAGGCAGCAACCAAATCCTCCCAGTTATGTACATCAGATCTTTCAAGCTGATGGAACCAATCCAATTGCGTACCTGACAAAATATCTTGAAAAAAGTGGACCCACAGATCCTTATCAGAAGAGTGAGGTTGGATCTTTCTGACGTAAGACCGCAGATGCATCTTCGGACAAGACAAACCATCGTATTTAGCAAATGTATGCACCTTGAATTTAGGGGGAATCACAATCCCAACAACCAACCCTAGCTCCTCGAAATCCAGCCCAGGCACTCTTTGTACCTCCATGGCTGCCATACGCTCTTCCAGATTCTTATACTTGTCATCTGCAGGAGGGTACTGCTGCTCAGAGTAATCTCCATCCTCTTCTTCTTCTTCTTTATCCTCAGACTCAGAGGGTACTGCAGCTCCCTTTCCTTTGCCAACCCCTTCATCATACGTCGAGGGGAAATCCAGGACCCTTCTAGCTTGGTTCTCAAATATTCTTCCCATAGTGGCCACGCCAACTCTTTTCTTTTTCTTTTTCTCCTTTTCTTTTTCCAATAGACCTTTGAGCTCCTCCTGACCCTTTGCCAAGGTTATGAGTAGCTGTTGGAACTGTGAATTCTGCGCCTGTAGATCTTTGACCGTCTGCTCTATATCCATCTTACTGAAATAAACAACAGAGAGATAAGGAAACCTGGTGTGAAGACCTGTTTATGCATATGATGAATGATATGTATTCATGTAATGCATTCAAGGATTCATAAATTCAAATTTGTTGCAAACAAAAAAGAACGCACGTCATATTAATAAGATAGAATTTGTTAGTACATAAGTGCCCCATTGGCAAAATAATACAAAATTCTAATGTAAAAAGACATTGCGCATCCTTTTCGGTGCTATGTAGGTGTTGAGAGTCTGCTCTTCGTGGAGTCGACGAGTAAGTTCCAAAACCTTCTTCTCACTGGCGTAGAAGCTGGCTTCAAAAGTATTCCGTTCTTCCTTGAGCTGTATCCAACTCTTTTGCAAATCTTCCAATAATGTTGGCATGTCAGGATGTAGGAGGGTGTATGGAACCTCTCCTTCCATAACAGGCTCTTTGATCATAGGCAGAATGTAGGGGTAAGGAATCATAAGACTCTGGGTGCGGGTTCGTACCCACTTGAGGTAAGGCTCAAGGGGGATAGAATTCTTGTGCCCCAGTGTCTTACTGTCCACTTTGTTGGGCATCCTCCAAGCTCGGATAAACCTTTGTCGAAGTCCTTGGGCATCGTTGTCAAAGTCAAAAACCAAGTCTGGAATCAGCATGTCATGAGGGCCATCCCTTCGGGCATACCCAAATTGTCTCAGAGCCAAATAGGGGTTGTAGGTAATTCCTCCCCTAATGCCAAGTAGTGGGACATTAGGGAATTCCCCATAATGATCAATGATGATGACATTTTCTATGGACCGAGAACACCAATGAACATCAGAATGTGTAAGAGTCATCAATCGTTGTGACCACCTCAAGCCTTGCTCATTCTTCAAGACTGATTGGGGAAGGTGAGAAATAAACCACCTTGCTAGAAGAGGAGTACAACACATGAGAACACCTCTTTTCCTCATTGTTCGTGTGTGAAATGAGTGGAGGATATCCCCAAGCAATGTAGGCACAGGATTCCAAGATATGAAAATCTTGACAGCATTCACATCTATAAG
The DNA here is from genome assembly GCA_948472305.1 of Vicia faba. Lineage (NCBI taxonomy): Eukaryota > Viridiplantae > Streptophyta > Magnoliopsida > Fabales > Fabaceae > Vicia > Vicia faba. The sequence goes on from OX451735.1 coordinate 798,596,346, forward strand.
CTGATCAGGGTTTGGGAACAAGATGAACCCATAGATGAGGAGTGCTACAATCTCCTCAAAAGCTTGCAGATCTAGAGAATTCCAGCAGTCTTGTGCCTTCTCAAATAGAAACTTTTCCAAGAAACCCTTGACACCACTTCTGGTTTCCCAATGACCTTTGATATCAGATGGTTGCAAGTGTAAGGCTTGAGCAACATCTTTAGGCTTTGGTTCTCTTTCCGTACCGTTGTAGGGTAGTTGATGGAGAATAGGAATCCTCAGGAGTTGAGAAAATTCCTCCAAAGTAGGCACTAGTTGGTAATCAGGATATGTAAAGCAATGGTGTAGGGGGTCAAAGAACTGGAAGAGAACTTTCACCATGTCTTCTTCAATGTTGGAGTTGACCAAGTTGAGAAGTCTACCATGTCTTTCACTGAAGGGAGAATTCTCTGGAATCTTGGAAGCAAGTTCCTTGAGTAGAGGAGGAATTCTCACAAGGTTGACCTGGATTGTTTTTCTGCGGAGTGATTCCATAACCTACAAAACAGGAACAAAGATGAAGATCCAAACCCTTGAAATGGTTAGTGGATGCAAATGATGCTTTATGATGTTCATGATGTATGCACAAGTATATGTACAAGCAAGTCACACAAGATCCTAGTTTCAGGATTGCATGGGGTTTCATAGGTAAGTACCCTCTTGAAGTTAGTTGGCTCAACCTGTCCTATAAATAGTAACCGGGTTCTAAGGAGCTCAATATCACTGGATTATTTTCTGTGTTCATTGTTTCAGTTTATCCACTTAACTGGCGACCGAAATATTCCAAGAAAACAACCCTCAATGAGTGTAGTATCGAGTATCTACCAACTTCGGACTGCACCAAAGCCGGTCATCTCACTACCCCTAATAAGGCCAAGATGGTCAAGTAAAAGTTCTAAAAGTCCATTAGTGTTTCATGACATCACTCAGCGGCCCCGTATTCTCTTTGATTGACTCAAAGGCTACCGGTACCCATAAATATGTTGCACTAATATAGCTATTGCTTCAACCATGTCGAGATACCCCACACAATTTCCACAACGCATTGCTATTTACCTATGAATGTTTCCCAAATCTGGGTAGAGGATTTCAAACCCAAACAATAGAACCAAGTATAAATCAAACAAAGAAAACAAGGTAAGCATATAAAGGTGATATAAACCCTAAGGTAACCCCACTTTTAGTTTAGTCCCCAGCAGAGTCGCCAGTTCGTGATACGGTGGGAGAACTGACTTGAGGTTTTGCGTTTGTGTTCGCAAATGTTTCGGTTTAGCAAGATTCGCCACCGACTTTTTATTTTATCCAAAGGAAAGGTCAATAAGCACAGGAAATACCTTTGAGATGTTTTCTTGGGTTCGGGGGGTAGATTATGAAAAGGGAAGGTGCAATCACCCTTTTCATCCATGGTTATCCATGGGCTCTTAGTTACTTGTTTAGATCACTTGCTTTGCTTTTCCAATTGTTTGAAATGGTGCTTTGTGTGTGGTTTTGAAAATATTTTGAAAAGAGGCCATCGTTGTGGCAACCTTTGTAATGATTCTTGTTTGAATGTATACAAAGGTGTATTGTCTTTTGAAAAGGTTTTTTTCAATGTTTGAATGTTTGTTTTGGGAAATGTTTTGAAATTGTGTTGTGATGTGTGTTTGAAAATAGCAAGGATGTTTTTGCAAGTTTGATCAAGTAACTAAGAGTTGTCTACCCTATTTTACTCAAAGATCTTTCCTACACATTTTTAACCCTTTTGACAGTGTTGTCTTACCATTGCATTTGGTAAACAACCTTGTATTTGGATGTTAAACGGGACAGGCACGGGTCATCGTATTGACCATGATAGCAATAGTGCTAAGTATCTTTAGCAAATTTTTTGAGGGACTAGATCATTTTGTATAGGCAACCAAGATAGTGTCATCGAGGGACTATGATCTTTTATTTTGTTTTTGTTTTGCCAAGATACTCAACATCCATTTCATGACCATTTTTAAAGGAAACAAGTGGATGAAACCCTAGGGGTGCATGTGTGTATTGTGTTATCATTTTCATGCATTTATGTCTTGCATTAGGTCAAACTATTTGTTTTGATTTTAGATATTGCATACAAATCCTAATCTCTATCATGGCATATTTGAAAGCATAAGTGCGTAAAAGTAATCTAGGCTATTACAACATTGATATGGGGAGGGGGATACAATTTCGAATAGGGGATTATTTTGCAAGACATTAAAACCCTAATTTTTACTATTACATCCAAATTGAATTCTTTGCATTAAATAATAAATAAAAAATATTTAAACTAACAAATTAAGTATAAATATGCAAAATATTATAAGTATGCAAAGAGAATGTTTTTGTTTATTTTTATGTATGTGAAAATATAATATTTAATGCATTGAAAAAATGGAAATAAAAGATTATTTTTGTCAAGGGTAAAAACCCTAATTTTCTTTAAGAAAAGTATATATATTAATTATATTATTTATATACAATAAAATAAAAAAATAATGAAATATGTACAAATGTCAAAAAAATGAAAATATATTAGAAAAATATTATTTAAGTATGTAAATAATAATAATAAAAATATAATATTTTTTATGTATTATTTTCAAGTTTTTTATTAAAAGAAAATAAAAGTATATATTAATTAATAATTATTTTCATGTTAGAAAAATAAAATAAAATATAAAAATAAATGTGAAAATTTATAAAAATATTTTTGGTAAGTTTTTATGTTTAGAAAAAAATAGAATAAAATCAGAAATGAAAAATAAATACAAAAATACAAAAATACAAAGAAATGGGCCAGGGGGGTGCAGTCAGCAAGGCAGGGGGTGTCAAAAGTGAGCCAAGCCAAAGCCCAGCCCACTGATCTTCATCTTCAACCTCTTGTTCAAACAAAACACGTGTTTCCTGTACAAACCTGGACATCCTGCATACGTGCTCTAATGTAAAAACTCATAACACCAAAGTTATAGCATTTTTCAAGACGATTTCAACCATATAAAGAACTTAATCTAACTCTCAAAGACCAGAGAGAATTTCTCTGGCCCTAATTTCTAACCTAACTTTTTCAGGAAGTTCATGAATCAAATTCTCTTAACATGTTTAACTTAAATGAAATCTAAGCATATGTACAACTTCAGGGCTATGAGTACTACATTTTTTATTCATAAACCTAAGCCTAATGATTCCTAAATAGAGAGATAGAAAGTTGACAAATACATGTTTCAGATGAACTCGTGTATGGCAATGTGGAGCTTTTCAGTGAGACCTGACATGCTTGGGAGCTTGCCTGAACTTCCTCTGATCTTCCCCAATGCCTAGTTTGCTTTGGACTTGCTTGAACAAGCTTGTATAACTCAACCTACACAAGCTGAAAACAGAAATGGTGAAGCTTGCAAATGGAGTTACAGTCATTGTCCAATGGTTGGGATAGCTTGGATATGTTATATGGAATGTGTTTGAACAGGTTTGGGGCAAAACACACGAGTGGTTTGTGTGATGGAAGTGAAACTGCAGGGAGTGCCATGTTTTGCAAGAAGAATGTGATTTTGTGTTTTGGAAGGTTTGAGGGTTCAATAACTCGTGTTTATGGCTCAAGGAAAAGTGTAAAACTTGTTTGGAATGTTGTCAATACTTGGTTATAACAAATACTCAAGTTGTTGACCTTTTGCACAATTACTTGGTTTTGAAGTAAAAAGTGAGAAGTGACCATGCCAAGGTTGTACAGGCCTGTAACCTAGATGCACAAAGTTGGTGAACTTTGCCTGATATTAGGGGCTTTTTTTGCAGCAAAAGGCTTGGTGCAATGCTCAAGAGAAACAAAATTGCAAAAGTTGTGCTTTATGTAAATGGCATTGTTGCCTTTATACCATAAATGGATTAATTCATTGTGTAAACCTCTAATGATCAGAATAACACCTTAAACCAATGAGTTTGCATTAAATTTTTGAGTGTTGAAAGGGTTTAGGGACCTGTAATCAAGTACAAACAATGCTGGATGGAAATTGCAACTTGTAGCAACATGAAACATGCCATGGATCAAAGGGAGTTTTTGCCAAATTCAAACCTTCAATTCTCCCTAACCACAAATGATTTTGGAGAGTTCTTGGATATTTTGGAAAGCTTGTAACATGAAATACAATCCACATTTGAAATTCATTTTGAGATTCCAAGTGGAACTATGTGAAAAATGGTCATGAAGATAGGTCAAAATCCTGCCTAAACTAGGGCAAAATTTCACTAAGTTAAAAGTTTCACGGATCCTTGTTCCAAAAATCATAACTTGAGATCCAAGATTCTTTTGAGAAAACTTTGTGAATCAAAGTTGTAGATTTTGTGGAAGACTACAACTTTCATGTTGGAGGTTTTGTTTGAATCCAATTGCATCATGGTGAAAATGTTGGGCAAAGTTGGGAAAAAATAAGAAAAATTCATAACTTAGAAAAATTCTAAGTTATGAAAATTTTCAATCTTAAACCTTAATTTGCAAAATTAGGTTTCTTGATTAACAAGTTTAATATTTTGACACATCTTGATGAAAAATGACCCTTGACACTTGATTTTGACCAAAAAGTCAAAGTTTGACTTTTCAGTGTACAGTCAAATTTTGATCAGTTGACTGAAAAATTCATTTGTCAATCCAATGCATTTGAGATCTTTTGAACCTTGTGAATATGTCAAGATGATGCCATTGAGTCCTTGAATCCATTATTGAACCCAATTTTCCATTGGCTAGGTGAAAAATCAGAAATTGCCCTTATATAGTCAAAACCCTAAAAATGACCATTTTGCCCTTTTGATGATCTGATCAAATTTCTTGAGGAGTTGTGGTCCAAACTTGATCAAATGGTCCATAAGAGTCTATAATGTTGATATGGATAAAAAATTATGAGTTTTTACTGTAAATTGGTCACAATTGACTTTTTCCCCAATACAGCTGATTTCTAGGTCAACTGTCCAATTGGCTGGGCAAAAATCTGATTCAAGGCTTGAAACTTGGTAGAGGAAATCTTATAAGTCCAACATGAAGTATGAAAGTCACTTTGAGCATTGAAAGTCCAAAAATCCCTGTGCAAACTCAAACGCTAATTTAGGTCATCAAAGCAAGGAGATGCCTTGAGCAGAGCAAACCCTAATCCTGTCTGGAGTTCAAAGAGTCTTGTGAGGGGAAATCTTGATAAAATGAGAGGGAAAATTTTGCGGTACAACAGATAGGTTTTTGACTTGTGTGATTTAATGGTATTTGGATAGTTGGATATTGGTTTGTCAGCTTGAATGGTTTACTGGTTTTTTGGTTGCTGGAGTTTGTTGTAAGTTTTTTTATCCTGTTTTTGGTTATGGATTTTTGGAATGTTGGTATTGAGATGTTGGTTTACAGTTTGCAGGTTTGATGGTATTGAGATGGTTTTGACAGTTTTGAATCTTTTTCTGGTTTTTTGAGTTTGAAATGTTTTACAGGCTTGGTGAGTTTTACAGGTTTGTTGATTTTTTGACAGTTGAGACTTTTTGTTACTGTAACAGGTTGCAGGTTTGGTATTTGTGGGATGCTTGGGATATTTGGTTTTTGGTTTTGTTTGACAGTATTTTTGACTTGAGATTTGTGTTTTGTTGGCTTGGGATCAGGCTTGGGATTTTTTGACAGTTGAGACTTTGGTTTGACAGCTTTGAAAACTGGAGGTTTTGGAGGTTTTTCTTTGGTTTGCTGAGTTTGATAATTTTTTCTATCTCTCCATCTGCTTGAGAGTCTTATTGTTATATTAGTGTTGCTTCTGTTGAATTCTTATTCAAAAAAGGGGGGAAAACAAAGAAATTGAATATTTTGCTATGTTGTTCCTTTGGCTTTTTGATGGCAGTTTTGTTTTCTAGCAGCTTCTATGCAATTGTGACAGTCAAGGCAGCAGGGCTGTGCATCCCTAGGTGACTTCTTTCCTCTCTTCTCTCTCAATGACCCTAAGAGTCAATTGCTTTTTTGCCTTTTTCTGAAAAGTTTGCAAATAAATGGAAAATTATGACTTAGCTTCTTGAACAAGCCTTTGCTTGTTTGACTTATTATATTATATGCTATACTCCTGTTTTTTTGTTGCCTGCTTTCTACTACTATGTTGCTGCCTCGTTTGCATTGATGTTGTTTGTATTTTGTCCAATTTTGTGCTGCTGTTTAGGCATTCTGCTTGCACATTTTACTTGTTTGGACAGCTTTGTTATTTGTTGCCTAGCTTGCGCAGCTTGCTTGCATTCAATTTGTATTATTCTGTTTGTTTGGATAAGTTTGCTGCATTTGTTTTGTTTGGACAACTTGCTTGCATTTTGGACAGCTTTGTAGCATTTCTTTCTTTCTTTTTGTGAACTAAGAAGAATAATCTTCTTGTGATTTGCAAATAGGGGAAATAAAATATGATGAATAACAGAATTCTGATTCCACTTTGCAAACTTTAATGATGAACACTTTTTCTTTTGAAAATTCTTACTCATGTCCAATTAATTTGTACTAACTTTTATTTTCTTTCATTTTCATGTGAGCACAATGGAGAGGGCAAAGCATGGAAGCAAGAAACTCTGTGGCAAGCATGGAAGCAAAGGAACCTCAGTCAACCTTAGGCATAGATTCATTTTCTTTGTAATTTAGAGAGAAACATTCTTGTATTATATCCAACAATTGTACTAATTTACCTTTTAAATACAATAAGTTGTAAAACCTAAAGTATTTAAATAATAAATTGTTTTGTAACAACTTTTGAAATAAATGGAGAAAGTATTATGAGATATCCTGGTGTCCATTGAAACCCTTTACTGTCAATAATTTGTAATTTTCTCTTCGCATCTTAACTAATTCTTAAAGATTCCCAATCAAGATAACTGAATCAAAATGCTCCAATTTGATAATTTAAATTCCAATAATCCTGTAATCTTGCAATTATATTCCAAACAAATACGCACTGTATATTCCATTTCCTGACCGAGCAAATGTTTTAAAAAACACAAATCATCTGGTTAACCTGGATTAAACAATCATGAGTGTCCCAAATGATAGTCTTAGTCTTTTGTCCCAAACAATCATGCCTTAAGAAAAAACACTGTCTTTTCAGTAAACTTGAGAAAGCATGAAAACCTGTGAAAACCAATTGGATCTTTGAGAATTCATTTCTCTTGAGAATTGCATGAAAAACCCTAATTGCTGGTTTACTGCAAAGGAGAAAATCTGTCTGATCGATTCTTGAGCCCACTTGAATATCTGAGAAACCCTAGGGTTGTGTCTTCTATGAAAAATCGGAGGGCAAATTTTGGGGTACTACAGCTGCCCCTGTTCAATCTTCTTGAATCTGAAGAGTTAGATCGGCGAGTTTTGCCATTCGTGACTCGAAGGTAAAAGATGATTGGACACTAGAGTGCCTATAAATTTGCACTCGGCAAAGGTGTAACTGAGGGAATGGGCTTAAAGATGCCATTTGCATAGTATGTTAGAAACTTGTTGGAGATGGGCTTGTAGATGCCATCCAAGAATGTTTTTTTTTTGTAAATTGAAAGAAATAAGCATCAGAATGATGTCCGTATATGGAACGTATCTGAACTGTATTTGAAGGATGAATCTGAATAAGTAGCAGAATGGCTTTCGTGTTTGGAGCGTATCTGAATTATATCTGAATCAGAAATAGAATGGCTTCCGTGTTTGGAGCGTATCTAAACTGTATCTAAATTTGAAATCCGAATGAGTAACAGAATGACTTCTGTGTCTGGAGTGTATCTGCACCGTATCTTGAAATTGAGTTTGAATGAGTAACAGAATGACTTCTGTGGCGAGTGTATCTGTACTGTATCTGAAATTGAAATCTGAATGAGTAACAGAATAACTTCCGTGTCTGGAGTGTATCTGTACTGTATCTTGAAATTAAAATCTGAATGAGTAACATAATGACTTTCGTGTCTGGAGTGTATCTGTACTGTATCTGAAATTTGGGATCTGAATGAGTAACAGGATGACTTCTGTGTCTGGAGTGTATTTGTACTGTATCTTGAAATTGAAATCTGAATGAGTGACAGAATAACTTCCGTGTCTGGAGTGTATCTGTACTGTATCTGAAATTTTTGAATATTTGTTAAAGATAGTTGTTAATCTTATCCTGAAAAGGGTAAAATGTTAGCTGAAACACAAAGTTATGTTGCATGAAATGTATGATGCAATAAATGTGTTTTATCCATGTTTATGATATATGGATGTAATGTATGCGCGTCTAAGCTGATTTGCTGTATTGTTGAGGAAAATGACCGCTGTTGAGGAAAATAAATCCTTGACTGCTGCTGGGAAAAATAAATCCTTGACTGCTGCTGGGGAAAATAAATCCTTGACAGCTGAGGATTCCATTGTGAGAGTAGTGCCATATACTTATTGAGGAATCTGCTTGGGGAATCCAGAGAATTTTAATGACTTCTACTGGGGAGTATTGACGGGAGTCTTTGTTCTGTCGAGAAGCAATAAAAACTCGGTGGGGAAAAAGTTTATCCTGTAGTGAAAACTCTATGGGGAAAAGCTTATTCCGCTGGGGAGTTCAGGAGTTTGGATTGTATTCCAATCTACTGGGGAGTTACCCTAGGTTGGGGAGAAACAAAATTTAACTGTTATTTGGTTGATTTTCAGTCTTCAAGACAACTTGCTGGGGAACCTGGAGAAACAGGATGATTCCGCTGTGGGTTGATAGTTTGAAGTTTCGGCTCCGCTGGGGATTGGTGGTTGGTAGTCTCAGCTCCACTGGGGACCTGTACTTCAAAGTTTTGGCTCCGCTGGGGGATCTTAATGACATGCTGTAGAGATTGCTCATGGAATAGCCTAAAGACATTTTCCTAATCTTTCAACATGTCAGTAATTGTTCTTTTTCATCCTGTTTATTTGTAAACAGTAATTATGTTCAAATGCATATGTTCATTAATGAATCATTGGGCGTTTTTGCAAATAAAACACAAGTGTAAAGAAAAGACAAATAGTTTTCTGTACTTTGAAAGAGATATCTTTGTATTTACTTTGAATAAGTGTTTTGTACAAAGGAGACAGACATCCTAGTAAGAGGATGGTGTCATAAATAAGAAAAATTTACAAAGAAAGATAACTATGTGTAAAAATCCCATGGGGTTCCCATCCTGCTATAGCCTTCGTATCTCTGAATATCTTGTCTGTCTGTTGCTTCGTCCGAAGATGATTGAATTGATCAGAAGCTCCGAGTTCGTCCGTGAAGAGATTGTCTTTAAAGTGATCCGACGAGACATAGTCATACGCTTTAATTCCCTAATTTTTGCCTGGACCTCCCTTTCGGGTTTTCAGTCCATCGGGAAACCCCTTTTTTGCCCAAGTCCCCTTTTCAGGTTTTCAACTTGCCGGGTATACAGATTTTTGTTTTATCCCTGAAATTCTGGTAGCAGATACTCAATGTCACAGTGAATGTTATGACACCGTATCTGACTTTCTATAAGACAGTAAATAAAAACAGTAAAGAACACAGTCAATTGTTTACCCAGTTCAGTGTGAAACAACACCTACTCTGGGGGCTACCAAGCCAGGGAGGAAATCCACTATAAGAGATATTAATTCAGGAATAAACCAACCAGTTTATCTCCTTCACTTAAGACCTACCCAATGCAACTTCAATCTAAGTTCAACTTAAACCTGAGTTCCTACTCACCCCCCCTCAGTCACAGCAGTGATACTTAAAACAATTGACTAATGAATTAATGAAGACACTCTTCAGAACATACACTTGATTATGCTTCACAGCTTTTTAATCAAGTAACACAAACACTCGTGCTTCACAGCTTTGAGTGATACATAAACCTAACTTGACTTTGCTTCAAAGCTTTAGTCAAGAGACACAAACACTCTTGCTTCAAAGCTTTGAGTGATACAAAAACCCTTACAATCAAAACCTATTCCAAGTCACTTATCATAATGATACGTGCTTGGATTACAGCAGTTAAAACTATACAGCTCCTAATTGATCTTCAGTCAAGAGAGATACTTTCCAATCAGCAATCCTGTTGAATATATATGCAGCTGTTTCTTCAGTTTAGGGCTTCCACAAAAAGCTAGGGTTAATTAGGGTTAACCTCAAGACTAGGTCATAAGACTTTATCAACCAGATTAGGGTTGAGCTAGGTTAACCCAAAGTCCATGTGAGATTCTGTTCTGGAAGGAATGAGCCATCTTCCTGAAAAATCTCAGAAATAACCAAACTGCATATCTGTTAGATCAGTACAGGATGTCTTAACATTTGTTATGACATCAGAATTCCTGTTTACTGATTTTGGTAGAAGGTAATAAATGTGATCATTGCAAAATGCTCAGATACACACTCATAAACAGTAGCTACTGTATGCCATATTTTTCTGCATAAAGTACCTAATAATCCAGAATGTTATGACATCAGTCATGACATTTACACACCTGGTTTTACCAAAAATACATGCCAATAACTAAACACTTACAAACTCCCCCTTTGGTAGATTTTTGGCTAAAACCCCTAAGCAATCAGAGAATAGAGAGCAGCAGAATGAATATGACTGCAGAAAAAATATGATGTCTACCAAGTAATTAACACAAAATATCTCCCCCTCTTTAGCCACAAATAGGCCAAAGATATATGTACTTATATGTTATACAGTCATCCAAAATAAGTAATAAAAATAACAAATAAAATCTGAAAACACTTGCATCAACAGGAACCAGCATCAGGCTTGTCAACTCCACCAAACTTTAAGCATTGTCATCTTCAGAGGAGCTACTTTCTTCAGCAATGAGCTGATCTTCAGCAGCACCCTCTTCCCTTCTGTTTCCTTCAGTCTCCTCCTGTTCCAACTAGAGAGAGAACTTTGATTGAGAGAATGGGATTTGTTGCAGAGTCGAGAGAGGAAGGAGGGAAATGAGTGTCTATTCAGCTTCTTAATAATTATGAAAGAAATGGGAAAGAAAATGATTAACCCAGTCAAAATATACTTAACAAAATAACTCCTTCAACCCTTGTTTTAAGCAAAATTAATTGCTACAATTCCTCCTGTTGGAAAATACCCAACTTGCCCCTCAAGTTTTCAAATTGATTTGCATCTAGTGCCTTGGTAAAAATGTCATCCAACTGTAGCTCAGTGGCAACATGTTCCAGTTTAATCGTCTTCTCTTCTACAAGGTCTCTGATAAAGTGATGTCTTATGTCAATATGCTTGGTCCTGCTATGCTGAATAGGATTCTTGGAAATGTTGATTGTACTCAGATTGTCGCGGTACAATGTCATAACATCTTGTGTGACATTATACTCAGTAAGCATCTGTTTCATCCAGATCATTTGAGAACAGCTACTACCAGCTGCAATGTATTCAGCTTCAGCAGTAGAGAGAGACACACAGTTCTGTTTCTTGCTGAACCAGGAGACCAGATTATTTCCTAAGAAGAAACATCCTCCAGAGGTGCTTTTTCTATCATCAGCACTTCCAGCCCAATCAACATCATAATAACCAGTCAGAGTTGGTTCACAACCATGAGAGTACAGCAAGCCATAATTGTAAGTTCCACTTACATACTTCAAAATTCTCTTTACTTGGTTGATATGATTGACTTTAGGATTAGCTTGCTATCTTGCACAAACTCCAACTGCAAAAGCAATGTCAGGTCTGCTGGCTGTTAAGTACAGCAAACTTCCTATCATGCTTCTGTACAGACTTTGGTCCACCTTAACCCCACTTGAATCTTTGGATAGCTTTAAATGAGTAGGTGCAGGGGTCCTTTTGTGACTGGCATTCTCCATACCAAACTTCTTGACAATGTTCTTTGCATACTTGCTTTGAGATAGAAAGATTGAGTCCTCCATCTGTGAGACTTGCAGTCCAAGAAAATAAGTCAGTTCTCCCATGAGACTCATTTCGAATTCAGCCTTCATTTGTGTTAGAACAATGTTTGAATCTAGTACCCTATATTTAAGTTTTGATGATAACAAAATGAAAAGATATAGTAGTTAAATATTTTATGAGTGAATCATATGCTGCCTAAAATTACTATGCTCTGACTCGCAGATATGCTGATTAAAATAAGCAAGATCACGTTTTCAGCATCAGAATATGATTTCATACACCAGCATCAGAAGTTGCTGAATCAGAATGTCAAGATCAGATGATCAACGCTTGCACATGCTGAAGCTTGATGAACAGAACTGCGCGTAAAACACTCTGATACAGAATCAAATTAGTTCATCAGCAGCGAAGCAGAATCAGAATGAGCCAAGCCAGAACGTGCATTGAAGAAGCAAAGGTACTGTGCATTGAAAGCTAATCAATACCAACGGCATCATTCTAGACAAGATCTGCTCAAAAAGGAAAGCTTGTTAATAGCATTGAATCAAGAATATTTGCTTCAACGTTCATCCTCTCAAGTGCTATATAAACCAAGCTTCGAAGATTATCACGGCTAATGCTTCCAAACTCTCTACACGCACAAAGCTGAACAATAATCTTCACTCTACAAGTTTTGCTAAACCAACAAACTCTGATACTTTATTAGCGTTTAGCAACCTAGTATTCTAAGCTTCATTTGTGTAAACATCACAGTTGTGATATAGTTTTTGTAGAAAACATTCACACACATTTGCTTATACCTTTGTAAGAAAGTGTTGCCTTGACAAACCGGATTGTGGTTTGAATCAAGAAGGTTTTAGCAGTTGCTAAAGCAGATTTGTATTCAGTTGAATATAGTGAATTAAGACCTCGTTGGAGAGAGGCGAAATCACCTTGACGGGTGGACTGGAGTAGTTTGAGATCAAACGAACCAGGATAAAAATATCTCGTCATTTGCTTTAAGATTCCAGTTTTACAATTCAACCCCCCCTTCTTGTGTTTTTCACCCCTTCAATTGGTATCAGAGCGCCTGGTTCTGAGCTAAAACACTTAACCGTGTCAGTACAAGATCCAGCGTCAGAAAAACACAATGGCAGGAAACAACTCTCATTTCAGCAATGACACCAATGAGGACAGAGACAGATTCAGCGGCAAACCTCCAGTCTTTGATGGAGAAAACTTTGACTACTGGAAAGACAGAATTGAAAGCTTCTTTCTAGCACATGATGCTGATCTGTGGGATATGGTGACAGATGGATACACGCACCCCGTTAATGCAACTGGTCAGAAGATTGATAGAAAATCAATGACTGATCAACAAAAGCGTGATTTCAAGAATCACCATAAGGCCAGAACCATCCTCCTCAGTGCTATCTCCTATACTGAGTATGAGAAGATCTCTAACAGAGACACAGCTAAGAACATCTTTGATTCTCTCAGAATGACGCATGAGGGCAACATTCAAGTCAAAGAAACAAAAGCTCTGGCGCTCATTCAGAAGTATGAGGCGTTTAAAATGGAAGAATCTGAATCCATTGAAACTATGTTCTCCAGATTCCAGATTCTGGTAGCTGGTCTCAAAGTTCTGGACAAGGGATACTCTACTGCTGACCATGTCAAGAAGATAATCAGAAGTTTACCCAAGCAGTGGAGGCCTATGGTTACTGCTCTGAAGCTGGCGAAAGATCTCAACAAAATCACTCTGGAGGAACTTATAAGCTCCCTCAGAAGTCATGAGATAGAGCTGGAAGCTGACGAGCCTCAGAAGCAAGGTAAGCCTATAGCTTTAAAATCTAACAGAAAATCTGAATCTAAAGTTTTGCAGGCAGTTGAAGAAACATCTGATGGATCCTCATCAGAAGAAGACGAGCTTTCTCTTCTCTCCAGAAGAGTAAATCAACTGTGGAAGCAAAGACAAAGGAAGTTCAGGAATCCCAGAAGATCTGATCAGAACGAGTCTTCTTCCAGATACAGAAGGACAGATTCTTCCTCTGGATACAGAAGATCTGAAGGCTCCTCAGGTAGCAAGAAGCCAAATACAAAAGACATCATCTGCTACGAGTGCAATGAGCAAGGACACTACAAGAGTGACTGTCCAAAGCTTCAGAGGGAAAAGCCCAAAAAGAAGTTTGGAAGAGAGAAGAAGAAAAGTCTCATGGCCACATGGGATGACTCTAACTCGTCTGAAGCTGACTCAGAATCAGATGATGAAAGGGCGAACATAGCGCTTATGGCTAACATTCCAGATGACAGTGAAGCTTCTGACTCAGACTCAGAATCAGACACAGAAGAGGTATTCCCTAACTTCGCTGTTAATTTTACAAAGGCCGAACTTGCTGAAAGCCTCAATGAAATTCTGGAACGTTATCAGCAGATTAGAGCTAAATTCAGAGACCTGAAAAGGACTCTTGAATCTGACTCTAATAAGTCTGAGAGTCTCAAATTGGAAAACTCTGAGCTGAGAGATAAAATTTTAAAATTAGAAAACTCTTTACAAAACTCTCAGAAGGAACCAATTGCTGAAACTCCCAGCAACGCTGATGAGATCATCAAGGAGTATGATCATAGTTTCCAGAAGTTCCTTGCTAAAAGCATAGATAGAAGCAGAATGGCTTCAATGATCTATGGAGTTAGCAGAAACGGCAGGAAAGGAATAGGATACCTAGGTAAGGTTCCTACACCTAAAAATGTCATGGATTTAACCATTAAACACACTCCTCTAAATTCACACTTTGTGTATGGTCACACACATGACATCAAATATACTAGTAGTAACCACTTTGTGAAACCAAAATTCAACCAGAGTTTTGGTAAAACTAACAAATCAGGACCCAAGAAGATCTGGGTACCTAAGGATAAAATAATACATGTTGCAGATATCTTTAGCAGCAAATCAGAAACACCAGTCATGGTACCTGGACTCTGGCTGCTCACGTCACATGACGGGAAGAAGGCATATGTTCCAAAGCCTGGAACTTAAGCCTGGAGGCCACGTTGGCTTTGGAGGCAATCAGAGGGGAAAGATAATTGGCTCTGGAACTGTAGGTAACGGAAATCTTCCCTCTATTAATAATGTTCTGCTTGTTGATGGATTGATGCATAACCTGTTATCCATAAGTCAATTAAGTGATAACGGTTATGATATAATCTTTAATCAAAAATCATGTAAAGCTGTTAGTCAGAAAGATGGGACTATCCTATTTAATGGTAAGAGGAAAAACAACATTTACAAAATCAAACTTTCTGAACTAAAGAGTCAGAACGTAAAATGTCTTCTGTCTGTTAACAACGAGCAGTGGATCTGGCACAGAAGATTGGGGCATGTTAGTATGAGAAGAATATCTCAGATTAACAAACTCAATCTGGTCAGAGGACTTCCAAATTTGAAGTTCAATTCAGATGCTCTGTGTGAAGCATGTCAGAAAGGCAAATTTGCAAAACCTTCTTTTAAATCCAAAAATGTTGTTTCTACCTCTAAGCCATTAGAACTTCTGCACATTGACTTATTTGGACCAGTTAAAACTGCTTCTGTCAGTGGCAAGAAGTATGGGTTAGTAATCGTAGATGACTATAGCAGATGGACATGGGTAAAGTTCTTAAGACACAAGGACGAGTCACACTCTGTGTTTGTTACCTTCTGTAACCAAGTTCAGAATGAAAAAGATCTTAGAATCGTTAAAGTCAGAAGTGATCATGGTGGAGAATTTGAAAATAAAGATTTTGAGTCATTCTTTAATGACAAAGGCATTCTGCATGATTTCTCTTGTCCTAGAACTCCCCAACAAAATGGAGTTGTAGAACGAAAGAACAGAACATTGCAAGAAATGGCCAGAACCATGATCAACGAGACAAACGTTGCTAAGATTTTCTGGGCAGAGGCAATAAACACAGCGTGCTACATTCAGAATAGAATCTCAATAAGACCTATTCTGGAAAAGACTCCATATGAATTGTGGAAGAACAGAAAGCCCAACATTTCGTATTTTCATCCATTTGGATGTACTTGCTATATGTTAAATACAAAGAATTATTTGAACAAGTTTGATTCTAAGGCACAGAAGTGTATTATGTTAGGATACTCTGAACGCTCAAGAGGGTACAGAGTATACAATACAGAAACACAGATTGTGGAAGAATCAATCAGTGTTCGTTTTGATGATAAGCTTGACTCTGAAAAGTCAAAGCAGAATGAAAATCTTGCAGGTATAGAAATTGAATTTGCAGGTTCTGAAGACAAGTCATCAGAAGCTCTCAACACAGACATTCCTTCAACGTCTGAAAGAAGCAATGCTAGAAATCCTACAACTGCTGCTGATCAACCTCAGAAGAGATTACCCAGAAGCAGTTTGGATCACCCAGAAGAGACTATCCTAGGAAGAAAGGAAGATCCAATCAGAACAAGAGCAAGCTTCAGAAACTCTGAAGAAACTCTGATGGGACTTGTGTCTCTGATTGAACCTTCTTCTATTGATGAAGCACTTCTGGACAATGACTGGATTCTGGCAATGCAAGAAGAGCTGAATCAATTCACCAGAAACGACGTATGGGATCTCGTTCCAAGACCAAAAGGATTCAACGTCATTGGAACAAGATGGGTGTTCAGAAACAAGCTTAATGAACAAGGTGAAGTCGTCAGAAACAAGGCACGACTGGTTGCACAAGGTTATAGTCAGCAAGAGGGGATAGACTATACAGAAACCTTTGCCCCAGTCGCCAGGTTAGAATCTATCAGACTTTTAATCTCATTTGCTGTTAATAGAGGCATCACTCTGTATCAGATGGATGTCAAAAGTGCATTCTTAAATGGTTATATAGAAGAAGAAGTGTATGTTCACCAACCCCCAGGTTTTGAAAATACAAAACATCCAGAACATGTTTTCAAACTGAAAAAGTCACTGTATGGTCTGAAACAAGCTCCCAGAGCTTGGTATGAAAGGCTAAGTAACTTTCTGCTTGAAAATGAGTTCACCAGAGGGAAAGTGGACACCACTCTATTCTGTAAAACAGTTAAGAGTGACATTTTAGTCTGTCAAATTTATGTTGATGATATAATCTTTGGTTCTACTAATCCTTCTCTTGGAAGAAAATTTGCTAAGTGTATGCAGGCAGAATTTGAGATGAGCCTCATGGGGGAACTGAAGTTCTTTCTAGGAATTCAGATCAATCAAACTCCAGAGGGAACTTACATTCATCAGAGCAAATACATCAGAGATCTTCTGAAGAAATTTGACCTCTCAGAATGTAAGCCATCAAAGATTCCAATGCATCCCACGTGCATTCTGGAAAGAGAAGAGGTAAGCAAAAGCGTAGAACAGAAAGTCTACAGAGGTATGATTGGTTCTCTCCTTTATCTGACTGCTTCAAGACCTGATATTTTATTCAGCGTATGTATTTGTGCTAGATTCCAATCAGATCCTAGAGAATCTCACTTAACAGCTGTTAAGCGAATTTTCAAGTATCTGAAAGGTACTACTAATCTGGGTTTGTTTTATAGAAAATCTAGTGATTACAGTTTAGTAGGCTACTGCGACGCTGATTTTGCTGGAGACAGAGTGGAACGAAAAAGTACTTCTGGAAGCTGCCAGTTTCTGGGAGAAAATCTGATCTCGTGGTCCAGCAAAAGGCAATCAACTATTGCTCTGTCAACAGCAGAAGCTGAGTACATAGCAGCAGCAGGATGTAGCACACAGATGCTCTGGATGAAAAGTCAGCTTGAAGACTTCCAGATTTTTGAGAGTAACATTCCTATTCTTTGTGATAATACTTCTGCTATTTGCTTAAGTAAGAATCCTATTTTACATTCTAGAGCTAAGCATATAGAAATAAAACATCATTTCATTAGGGACTATATTCAGAAAGGAATTTTAAACTTGAAATTTATAGATACAGACCATCAATGGGCTGATATCTTTACTAAACCCCTTTCAGAAGATAGGTTTAATTTCATTCTGAAACATCTCAGCATGAAAGTATGCCCAGAATGAAAATGTTTTAATTCCATATTTTTATCTTTCAGAATGTATTTATATTACTGTGAACTTCTGATCAATCTTCTTTCAGAAAGTTAGAACATGCAGATTGTATCAGAGGCAAGTCTAAAGATCTGAGAGTCTAATCTCAAAGACAGACGTGCTGATCACTACATCAAACAAGTGTCATCCAATCATCAGCAAATCCCTGAAGTAGAACGCGTGCACGTTTCTGAGAAGGCAAAGCGCTGATTGGGTGCATTGAGACACATGTCTGGTAACCGTTTTTAAGTATCTTTCTCAAACCCCCCAAAATCAGCAAGCATTTAATGCAAAGTAATCACGCTTGTTAATGGCAATCATTATTTTTTTCTCTCTCTTAAAAACGTTTTATTTTTCAAAATAATTTTTTGAAAATTCTATTTAAGCACATTACTCTTCATTCTTAATCTTTACGCTTTCTCATAATCTCTTAAGAATTTTTCTGCATATTTCTGAGTTTACCGTCTTCAAACCCTTTTCTCTCAAATCATTCTCTATATTTTCTTCATTTTCTGATGTACTTTTGACTATGTTTTGACTATGCTTGTGTAATGTTCTTTGCTCTGAACTATTTTTAATATAATTTGTTTTTCTGATCTAAATTGTTTTAGCACATCACTAACACTTTTTGATTGCTGACAAAAAGGGGGAGAACAAGAATGATATTTAAAATCAATAACGGCTAACTAGACAGAAATTCTCAAACATTCTAACTCTATTACTTGAAATGTTTTTTTTGTTTTGTTGTTAAGTCTACAGGCACAAGGAAGCTCCGAACACTATGAAGTCTAAGAACTAGAAGCTCTGATCAAAATGTAAAAGCTCATGTTGCTCTGATCAAATATGAAGTTCTGATATATGAAGCTCTGATCGTCCTAACACTCTGATCCGAAGCAAAGCTCTGACAGGAAAAGCTCTGAAGCTCTGCTCTCTGATAAGTCAAAGACTTATAATCTGATGCTCAAAGATAGAAAAAGATCTGACTCTGAAGAACACGCATATCAAAGGGAAGTAACAAACTCAGGGGGAGTATCTCTTAACTCTGACTTCTCCGTACTTCTTAGTCTGATACATAGCTCTGATAACTTTTCACGTTATTTTTCATTTAAAATATCTAGTTTTTGTCATCATCAAAAAGGGGGAGATTGTTAGAACAATGTTTGAATCTAGTACCCTATATTTAAGTTTTGATGATAACAAAATGAAAAGATATAGTAGTTAAATATTTTATGAGTGAATCATATGCTGCCTAAAATTACTATGCTCTGACTCGCAGATATGCTGATTAAAATAAGCAAGATCACGTTTTCAGCATCAGAATATGATTTCATACACCAGCATCAGAAGTTGCTGAATCAGAATGTCAAGATCAGATGATCAACGCTTGCACATGCTGAAGCTTGATGAACAGAACTGCGCGTAAAACACTCTGATACAGAATCAAATTAGTTCATCAGCAGCGAAGCAGAATCAGAATGAGCCAAGCCAGAACGTGCATTGAAGAAGCAACGGTACTGTGCATTGAAAGCTAATCAATACCAACGGCATCATTCTAGACAAGATCTGCTCAAAAAGGAAAGCTTGTTAATAGCATTGAATCAAGAATATTTGCTTCAACGTTCATCCTCTCAAGTGCTATATAAACCAAGCTTCGAAGATTATCACGGCTAATGCTTCCAAACTCTCTACACGCACAAAGCTGAACAATAATCTTCACTCTACAAGTTTTGCTAAACCAACAAACTCTGATACTTTATTAGCGTTTAGCAACCTAGTATTCTAAGCTTCATTTGTGTAAACATCACAGTTGTGATATAGTTTTTGTAGAAAACATTCACACACATTTGCTTATACCTTTGTAAGAAAGTGTTGCCTTGACAAACCGGATTGTGGTTTGAATCAAGAAGGTTTTAGCAGTTGCTAAAGCAGATTTGTATTCAGTTGAATATAGTGAATTAAGACCTCGTTGGAGAGAGGCGAAATCACCTTGACGGGTGGACTGGAGTAGTTTGAGATCAAACGAACCAGGATAAAAATATCTTGTCATTTGCTTTAAGATTCCAGTTTTACAATTCAACCCCCCCTTCTTGTGTTTTTCACCCCTTCAATTTGGTCAGCAAATTGTTTAACCATTTGTTCTGACATTCCCCCAAACACTATGTCATCAACATATATTTGAGCTACCATTAACTTCCCTCCTTCATTTTTGACAAAGAGGGTTTTATCCAAGCCTCCTTTTCTGTATCCTTTGTCTGAGAGAAATTTTGTTAACCTGTCATACCATGCTCTAGGAGCTTGTTTCAGGCCATATAGAGCTTTCCTCAATTTGTAGACATGATCAGGGTGGTTTGGATCCACAAAACCTTTAGGCTGTTCCACATAAACTTCTTCATTTAAGTACCCATTTAGGAAGGCACTTTTTACATCCATCTGAAACAGCTTGAACTTCAGGAGACAAGCAATTCCCAATAGGAGTCTGATAGATTCCAGTCTGGCTACAGGGGAAAAGGTCTCATCAAAATCAACCCCTTCAACTTGAGTGTATCCTTGGGCAACAAGTCTTGCCTTATTCCTAGTGACAACTCCTTCAGCATCTGATTTGTTCTTGTATATCCATTTTGTGCCAATGATGTTTGTTCCCTCTGGTCTAGGAACTAACTCCCAAACTTCATGTTGCTTAAATTGGTTCAATTCATCTTGCATTGCACCAATCCAGTATTCATCAGTTAAGGCCTCCTTAACATTTCTTGGTTCAATTTTAGACACAAAGCAAGAGTTTGAGATGATTTCTCTAGATCTTGTAATGACTCCACTATTTGGATCCCCTATAATGAGTTCTTTAGGATGATCTTTCTGAATTCTGATGGAACGGATTTTGCTAGCTTCCTTGGATTCAGAGTCTGCTGTAGTGGTGTTAGGAAGGTCATTCTGTTGAGTTGGAGTCTCAAAGAATGTCTCAACATTACAAGGGACATCTGTTTCTTCATGATAATCATCAACTATGACATTTATTGATTCCATCATGACTTTGGTCCTGGAATTGAATACCCTATAAGCTCTGCTGTTGGAGGAGTATCCTAGAAATATACCTTCATCACTTTTAGGGTCCAGCTTTCTCCTTTGTTCACGATCTGCCAGAATATAGCATTTGCTGCCAAATACATGGAAGTACTTCACAATTGGCTTTCTTCCTTTCCAGAGTTCATAAATGGTGGATGAGGTTCCCTTTCTCAAAGTGACTCTGTTATGGACATAACAGGCTGTATTCATAGCTTCAGCCCAAAAATGAATAGGAAGTCTTTTGGCATGTATCATAGCTCTGGCAGATTCCTGTATGGTCCTATTTTTCCTTTCTACAACTCCATTTTGTTGGGGAGTTATAGGAGAAGAGAGTTCATGACTGATTCCTTCTGAGGAACAGAACTCATTAAACTTACTATTTTCAAATTCCTTGCCATGATCACTTCTAATTTTGACAATACACCCTTCTTTTTCTCTTTGAATTCTGTTGCACAGTTCTTTAAAAACTTCAAACACATCAGATTTTTCCCTAATGAAGTTAATCCAGGTGAATCTGGAATAGTCATCCACAACAACATAGGCATATCTCTTTCCACCAAGACTTTCCACCTGCATTGGTCCCATCAGATCCATATGAAGAAGTTCTAGAACCTTAGAGGTGGTCAGATGTCTTGACTTTGGATGTGACATCCTAGTCTGCTTACCAACCTGACATTCACCACAAACTCTCCCTTCATCAATTTGCAGTTTTGGAATCCCTTTGACTGCCTCCATGGAGATAATCCTTTTCATTCCTCTTAGATGAAGATGGCCAAGTTTTTGGTGCCACAGTTTCACCTCTTTTTCTTCTTTGGCAATAGAATACACAGTGGAGTAATTAGTGTTCTCAGGCTCCCACAAGTAACAATTGTCTTTAGATATGACTCCTTTCATTACAACTTCTTGTTTTTCATTAATTACAAGACATTCAGATTTTGAGAAGTTGACCTTGAATCCTAGATCACATAATTGACTGATACTAATGAGATTAGCAGTCAGGCCTTTTACCAATAGTACTTCATTCAGATTTGGAACTCCAGGGCAGTCCAAATTACCAACTCCTTTGATTTCACCTCTAGCACCATCTCCAAAGGTCACATAACTAGTGGTGTGAGGTTTAACATTATTGAGAAGGTTCTTGATTCCAGTCATGTGCTTAGAGCACTCACTGTCAAAGTACCAGTCTTCCTTTGCAGAGACTCTCAGGAAAGTGTGGGCTATCAGGGCAGTAGCCTTTTTCTTCCATTGAGGAGTATGTGGTACCCTGTTAGACTTAGGTTTGACACCTGGGTTCTGATTAGGGTATCCATACAATCTGAAGCAGAAAGGCTTTATGTGACCAAACCTCCCACAATGATGACATCTCCATCTTTGGTACTTTTTCTTCATATTTCTCTGTTCCCGATGTTGAGTGTTATGTTGAGACATATGCTTTGACATTTGTTTATTAGACCTGATCTTCTTGTCTGCACCAGATTTCTTTGCTGTCACAAATCCTAGACCAGACTTGTTTCCCACATTTTGTCCAACCTGAAGGATTTCTTCCAATTTGTCAGTTCCATTTGTCAGCATCTTGATAGATTTGGTCATCTGGTTCAGTTTTGAGTTCATCATTTGAACTTCCCCTTCTAGATGACTTATAGTTTCAAGGTCTGCCCTTTTTTCAGCCTCCAACTTTATGATGAGTTTTGTTTGTCTCTCATTTTGCACACATACTTCAGCACTTCTGATACACAATTTCTTGTAAGTATCATCCAGTTCTTCAAATGTCACTTCCTCATCACTAGTGTCACTTTCAGAGGTACAAACACCAGTTAGTGCAGTAACTAGTTTGGCAGATTCTTCTTCAGAATTACTTTCTGAATCACAGTCAGACCATGTAACAGTCATTCCTTTCTTTTGTTTCTTAAGAAAGGTAGGACATTCAGCTCGAATATGCCCATATCCTTCACAACCATGGCATTGAATTCCTCTGCCTTGATTTCCCTTCTCTTCAGACCTTGGTCTTTTGCTGGAGTCATAAGATCTGTTAATGTCAGAGGGGATGTTCTCAACATTTGACCTTGACTTTAGATCCATTCTCTTGATGAGTTTGTTGAATTGTCTTCCAAGCATGGATATAGCTTCTGAAATATTTTCTTCTTCATCCTTCTTGTTTTCATCTTCAGTGTTGGATACAAGTGCTATGCTCTTGTTTTTCTTGTCAACATTGTCACTGATCTCCATCTCAAAAGTCTGAAGAGACCCAATGAGTTCATCCACCTTTAACTTGCTGATGTCCTGGGCTTCCTCTATAGCAGTTACCTTCATTGCAAATCTTTTAGGCAGGGATCTGAGAATCTTTCTCACCAGTTTTTCTTCAGACATCTTTTCACCCAATGCTCCTGAGGTGTTGGCAATCTCCAAGATGTTCATGTGAAACTCATGAATGGTTTCATCTTCCTTCATTCTTAGGTTCTCAAACTTGGTAGTCAGCATCTGAAGCCTTGACATTTTTACTTTGGATGTTCCCTCATGGGTAGTTTTGAGAGTGTCCCACACTTCCTTGGCCGGTTCACATTGATGTACTAGTCTGAATATGTTTCTATCAATTCCATTGAACAAGGCATTTAAAGCTTTGGAATTACCCAGGGCTAACTCATCTTCTTCTTTGCTCCATTCTTCCTCAGGCTTCAGACTGATTGTCCCATCTTTCTCAGTTATGGTGGGATGGTTCCATCCTTTGTCAGCAGCTCTCCAAGCCTTTTTGTCCAATGATTTTAAGAAGGCAATCATACGAGGTTTCCAGTAGTCATAATTTGTTCCATCCAGAATGGGTGGTCTGTTTCCAAAAACTCCTTCTTTGTCCATAGTGCCAGAAAGTGATATCCCTAGATCTCACCCACTAATACAGGCAGGGTGCCTGCTCTGATACCAATTGAAATTCTGGCAGCAGATACTCAATGTCACAGTGAATGTTATGACACTGTATCTGACTTTCTATAAGACAGTAAAGAACACAGTCAATTGTTTACCCAGTCCAGTGTGAAACAACACCTACTCTGGGGGCTACCAAACCAGGGAGGAAATCCACTATAAGAGATATTAATTCAGGAATAAACCAACCAGTTTATCTCCTTCACTTAAGACCTACCCAATGCAACTTCAATCTAAGTTCAACTTAAACCTGAGTTCCTACTCACTCCCCCTCAATCACAGCAGTGATACTTAAAACAATTGACTAATGAATTAATGAAGACACTCTTCAGAACATACACTTGATTATGCTTCACAGCTTTTTAATCAAGTAACACAAACACTCGTGCTTCACAGCTTTGAGTGATACATAAACCTAACTTGACTTTGCTTCAAAGCTTTAGTCAAGAGACACAAACACTCTTGCTTCAAAGCTTTGAGTGATACAAAAACCCTTACAATCAAAACCTATTCCAAGTCACTTATCACAATGATACTTGCTTGGATTACAGCAGTTAAAACTATACAACTCCTAATTGATCTTCAGTCAAGAGAGATACTTTCCAATCAGCAATCCTGTTGAATATATATGTAGTTGTTTCTTCAGTTTAGGGCTTCCACGAAAAGCTAGGGTTAATTAGGGTTAACCTCAAGACTAGGTCATAAGACTTTATCAACCAGATTAGGGTTGAGCTAGGTTAACCCAAAGTCCACGTGAGATTCTGTTCTGGAAGGAATGAGCCATCTTCCTGAAAAATCTCAGAATTAACCAAACTGCATATCTGTTAGATCAGTACAGGATGTCTTAACATTTGTTATGACATCAGAATTCCTGTTTACTGATTTTGGTAGAAGGCAATAAATGTGATCATTGCAAAATGCTCAGATACACACTCATAAACAGTAGCTATTGTATGCCATATTTTTCTGCATAAAGTACCTAATAATCCAGAATGTTATGACATCAGTCATGACATTTACACACCTAGTTTTTACCAAAAATACATGCCAATAACTAAACACTTACAATCCCTAATTTTTGCCTGAGCCTTTTGGTTCGCCGGGATGCCCTTGTTTTGTCTAGGTGTGTCAACCTAGCGGGTCATTTATGCGTAGTATCTTTTGACTATGTCTGCGTTCGCAGGGTGTGGCAGGTCGTCACCGTCCATGGTGGTTAAGATCATTGCCCCACCAGAAAAGATGTTCTTGATCACAAATGGTCCTTCGTAGGTAGGAGTCCATTTGCCCCTGGGATCACTTTGTGGCAAGATGATGCGCTTGATCACAAGATCTCCAACTTGATACACTTGGCGTCTGACTTTCTTGTTGAAAGACTTGATCATCCGCTTTTGATACGTCTGACCATGGCAAACAGCAGTAAGTCTCTTCTCGTCAATTAAGTTTAACTGATCAAGCCGGGTTTGGATCCAATCGTCTTCACTCAAACCAACATCTTTCATGATTCTCAAGGAGGGAATCTGAACCTCGATAAGTAAAACGGCTTCCATGCCATATACCAAGGAATAGGGTGTTGCCCCATTGATGTGCGAGTCGTGGTACGGTACCCGTGGAGAGTAAACGGTAGCATCTCATGCCAGTCCTTGTAGGTGACTGTCATTTTTTGTATGATCTTTTTGATATTTTTGTTCGCAGCTTCGACTGCACCATTCATCTTCGGCCGATAGTGGGATGAATTGTGATGTCGAATCTTGAACTGCTCGCACAAGGCAGTGATCATAATATTGTTAAGGTTTGTACCATTATCAGTGATGATTCTTTCGGGGATACCGTACCGACAGATAAGGTTTTTCTTGATGAAGCAGGCAACAACATTCTTAGTAACTGATGCGAAGGAAGCTGCTTCGACCCACTTTGTGAAGTAATCAATGGCCACCAGAATGAAGCGGTGTCCATTGGAGGCTGTAGGCTTGATCTCTCCAACCATGTCGATTCCCCACATAGCGAAGGGCCAAGGAGCTGTTAAGACATTTAGAGGAACCGGAGGCACGTGCACCTTATCTGCATAGATTTGACATTTATGGCAGGTCCGGGAGTGTTGATAGCAGTCTGCTTCCATGGTAGACCAGTAATAGCCTGCCCGTAGAATCTTCTTTGCCATCGTATGCCCGCTAGAGTGAGTGCCAAAGGTACCTTCATGCAATTCGGCCATAATCCTTTCAGCTTCAATCTTATCCACACAACGAAGCATAATAGAATCATGATTGCGCTTGTACAGGATGCCATTACTTAGGAAGAACTTAGCGGAGAATCTCCTTAAGAACTTTTTGTCATTGACGGAAGCTCCTTCAGGGTATTCTTGAGCCTCGAGATACCTTTTGACTTCATGAAACCAAGGTTGGTCCACTACTTCTTCGGTATTAGTCTCGTGACAGTGTGCTGGTTCATCCATCCGTTCAATGGTGATCTGGGGAGCCTCGTTATCCCAATTAAGTTTAAACATGGATGACATTGTAGCTAGAGCATCTGCTAGCTGATTTTCTTCTCGCTAGAAGTGCTCGAAGGTAATCTGCTCGAAATGTGGTAACAATGTCAGGACATGTTCTTTGTAAGGGATGAGGTTTGGATGCTTAGTGTCCCACTCTCCTTTGATCTGACTGATGACCAAAGCTGAGTCCCCAAACACAACTAAAGATTTGATTCCCAAGTTTATGGCAGCCTTGAGTCCAAAGATGCATGCTTCATACTCTGCCATGTTGTTCGTACAGTTGAAGCAAATTCTGGCGGTGAAAGGAGTATGGCAACCTTTCGGGGATATGAGTATCGCGCCAATACCTTTGCTAAGCGCATTGGATGCCCCTTCAAAGTACAGATTCCATCGGGATCCTTGTTCAGGTCTGTCATATGGTCTGAAATCTTCAACATTGTCCAATGTCATGATGTCTTCGTCAGGGAAGTCAAACTTCATGGATTGGTAATCTTCAACAGCTTGATGAGCCAGATGGTCAGCTAGCACACTCCCCTTTATAGCTTTTTGAGTCGTGTACTATATATCATATTCCGTTAGGATCATCTTCCATCTAGCTATTCTTCCATACAAAGCAGGCTTCTCAAAGATGTATGTGATCAAATCCATCTTAGATATCAGCAAAGTGGTATGAGTCAACATATACTGCCTTAGCCGGCGAGCAGCCCATACCAAAGCGCATCAAGTTTTCTCGAGCAGTGAATATATGGTTTCACAGTCGGTAAACTTTTGGGTAAGGTAATAAATGGCATGCTCTTTTTGGCCAGACTCGTCATGCTTCCCCAGTACGCACCCCATTGAATTCTCTAGGACAGTCAGATACATGATTAGCGGTCTTCCTTCGACGGGTGGCATTAAGATAGGAGGTTCTAGCAAATACTCCTTGATTTTATCAAAAGAAATTTGACAGTCACCATTCCATTTAACTACTTGATCTTTCTTCAACAACTTGAAGATTGGTTCATAAGTAGATGTTAGGTGAGAAATGAACCTAGCAATGTGGTTTAGGCGTCCCAAGAAACCTCTGACTTCCTTCTCAGTGCGAGGAGCAGGCATTTCTTGTATAGCTTTGACTTTGGCAGGATCAACCTCGATGCCTTTGTTGCTGACAATGAAACCTAAGAGCTTACCGGACCGGACTCCGAATGTGCACTTGTTAGGGTTTAGCCTTAGCTTGTATTCCTTCGACCTGACAAACAGCTTTTGCAAGTGATCAAGGTGTTCTTCTTCAGTTTGTGAACGGGCTATCATTTCATCTATGTAGACCTCTATCTCATGATGTATCATATCATGAAACAAAGCTACCATGGCACGTTGATAGGTTTCCTCGACATTCTTCAGTCCGAATGGCATCACTTTGTAGCAGAACGTACCCCATTGTGTGACAAAAGTAGTTTTTTCCATGTCTTCAGGTGCCATTTTGATCTGGTTGTAACCTGAGAATCCGTCCATGAAAGAAAATACTTTGTGCTGGGATGTGTTGTCAACCAGGATGTCGATGTGCGGAAGTGGAAAATCATCTTTAGGGTTGGCCCTGTTGAAATCTCTATAATCCACGCGCATTCTCACTTTGCCGTCTTTCTTAGGCACGGGCACAATGTTAGCAACCCATTGTGGATAGGAAGTAACAGCCAGAAATCCAGCATTGAACTGCTTCATAACTTCTGCTTTGATCTTCTCTGACATGTCAGGTCTCATGCGGCAGACCTTTTGTTTCACTGGTGGACAGTCTTCTCTTGTGGGTAGACGGTGTACCACAATGTCTGTATCGAGTCCCGGCATGTCTTCGTATGACCAGGCAAAGATCTCAACATAATCATGCAATAGCTGAATTAGGCGCTCCTTGACACTCGGCTCTAGATTGGCACCCACTCTGATTTCCTTTATGTCTTCCTCAGTACCCAAGTTGATTGTATCCAACAGCTCCTCATGAGGCAGAATAGCCCTTTCCTCTCGTTGTATTAATCTGGCCAATTCCCCTGGCACCTCACAATCTTCCTCAACTTCGTATTCGGCTTGGTAGATCAGATCTTCAGAGTCACTGAAGGCTATAGCAGTATCGTTACCCATGGGATCCGGAATGGAAGAGTACCTGCATTTGCGAGTGTGGGTGTGTGTAAGGGTATACCCACCTTTAAACAAATAAAAATGTAAAAAGAAAGACAATGAACACAAAAGTTTATATGAAAACGTCCATGATTCATTAAATGGCATATGAAGATGAAAAATAAGAACCCTTACAAATGGACCTTTTGCCTCGGGTAAGACACAAGGTTAAAAAAGTACGAATTGTTTGTGAATTATTACAGATCCAACAAGAATGGAAAAGATAAATTACTGCGGTATGAAAGTAATTGGAACAAAGTCTTTTGCTTCCCAGTTGCACAGTCCTCCGCCGACAGTATGAAATATCCAGTCTTCCAAGCTGCCTTCCTCTTCACTCTCCTCTAGCGCATTAACCCCTTGATGACTGATCTTCACAGGTGGCCCTCTGGCACGGGCGTGGCGCACGGCCTTCTGACCAGTTGAGGTGAATCCCAAGCCAAACTTGTCTGATTTGAAAGGAAAGTCTGGAAGCTACCCCCAGATTGTGCTTCCTCCCTCTTCAACCACTACTTTTGCATCCTTGAGAGATGACATCCGAGGCGGAGGTCTGGTAATCATGGGTACAAAGGACACTGTCTTGGTTGCGGCTATTTCCTGAGCTACCTCTTCAAAATTCTGGAAAGGAGTTTCGATGAATTCGCCATCCAATTCTACATAATGGAAAGAATTCAGATGACTGATCATGTATTACTCTTCGCCATGAACAATTATGATTTTCCCCTGGACAGGGTACTTGAACATTTGATGCAGAGTAGAAGTGACAGCTCCAGCATGGTGGATCCAAGGTCTTCCCAACAGGAAAGAATAAGAAGGACAAATGTCCATCACATAGAATGTGGAGTTGAAGGTTTCAGTTCCCACCTTAATCAGGATGTCCACCTCCCCGTGGACCATCATTTTAGAACCATCAAAGGCTCTGACAATTATATTGCTGGGTTTTAGGGTTAAGCCTTCACAATCCAGTCTATCCAAGGCTTTCTTCGGCAAGACATTTAAAGACGAACCAGTGTCTACCAGTACACGTGCTAGGGTTGTCCCTCTGCATTCCACTAAGACATTCAAAGCATCATTATGTTTTCTCCCTTTCAAAGTTAAATCTACATCGGAGAATCCTAGACCATTGTCAGCTGTTAAACTAGCCACACATTCCTGGAACTGATCAGCGGAGGTTTCTTGTGGCACGTGGGCCGTCTTCAAAAATCTTATCAGAGCCTTAGCATGAGCTTCTGAACAAAGCAACAGGGCCAACATGAAGATCTTTGAGGGGGTTTACCCCAGCTGTTCCACCACATCATAATCTCTTTTCTTGATTATTTTCAAAATTTCCTCCATTTCTTTTTGAGAGGTTTCAGGGATGATCAACGGCTGAGCCCTCGTCCTGAAGGGCTCTTCTTGGATCATTTTCCCTCGAACATCAGTAGCAGTAGAGGGAATAACCACGGGGGTTATGACTTCTTCTATGATTGGTGTACTTGCAGATATGTTTACCGGTGTAGAGATAACTTTAGGAGCAGCCGAGGGTCCAAGAATTGCCTTTGGAGGGGAAATCTTTGGAGAAAAGATTCTTCCACTATGGGTAACTTTGCTTGTTCTGGTAATATTACTGATGTCGGAATTGTCTTCTTCAAAACTCTCTTCCTCGGCAGTCTGTTCAATCTGTTTAACACCATGGTAGTAGATTTCTCCACCATAGTTCCATGGTATTAATTTGTCGGACTTGTACGGGACTGGCCCGTGCATGGTTATCTTCAAAGGTGTAGCCTTCGGAGCGGATGTAATCCTAACAGGTCTTTTAGGGACCTTGGAAGAATTGGCAGATATGGTTATTATTGAAACATCGTTAACAGGAGTTGATAAGACAGGGGACTTCTCATATAGGATTTCTTGATTATCAATTAGGCGTTAGATGCCTATCTTCAACAATGGACAGTGGGTTAATGAGGATGAACAAAGGTGGCAATCTTCTTCACAACCTAGGAAAACCCCAGCCTTCAACAAATATAACTTGATTATAGGGATTAGAGTTATCAAATCATCTACAGTAGCAACAAACAGATCCTCCTCAACAGCATGGGCGTTGTGGCCGTGCCTTGGCATGGGAGCATAGATAACATTGGGTTTTTCAGGTGCGTCGAATTCAACTTCTTTAGCATCTATCAAATCCTGAATTTTATTCTTGAGGGCCCAACAATTGTCAGTGTCGTGCCCTGGGCTCTCCGAATGGTAAGCGCACCTGGCGTTCGGATGGTAATATGGAGAAGCAGTGTTAGGATTTTTAGGGGCCTCTTTCAGCATGGCCAAATTCAACTTCAGAAGATGTGGTAAGACTTGAGCAGGAGTCATGTTTATCTTGGTGAATTATCGTACAGGCCTTTCCACCCTTTGCTGATTGTTTCTAGGCTGATCATTCCTCGGCAGATTGTTTCTTGGCTGGTCTGATACAGACTTTTGAATCATAACGACCCCCACCGCTGGCCGGCGCTCAACTCTTCCTTGATTCCTCTGAGCATAGACAGCAGACACTTCCTTCTTTCCCGTGAAAGGTTTTCTGATGGCAGCAGAAGTAAATGCATCTTTTTGAATTTTCCCGCTCTTAATACCGGCCTCCACTCTTTCTCCGGTTAGAATCAAATCAGTGAACCCAACGGACGAACTTCCAATTAGGTGATTGAAGAAAGGACCTGACAGGGTACCCAGGAACATGTCCACTAGCTCTCTTTCTGACAATGGTGGTTTCACCCTTCCAGCTAAGTCCCTCCACTTTTGGGCGTAGTCTTTGAAGCCCTCATTGGTAGCCATAGCCATACTCTGTAGCTGAGTACGGGTTGGCGCCAAGTCGGCGTTGTATTGATACTGTTTATAGAAGGCGGCTGCCAAGTATTCCCAATTATGGACGTCTTCTCTCTCTCCAACTGGTAGAACCAATCAAGCTGTGTTCCTGACAAACTGTCCTGGAAAAAGTGAACCCACAAGTCTTTGTCAGAAGAATGTGGTTGAATTTTCCTGACATAAGATCGTAGGTGCATCTTTGGGCAAGACACCCCATCGTACTTGGCAAATAGAGGTACTTTAAACTTCGGAGGGATTACTATTCCAGACACCAAACCTAACTCCTCAAAGTCCAGCCCCGGTACTCTCTACACTTCCATGGCAGCTAGACGCTCTTCCAAGTTTTTGTATTTGTCATCGGCCGGAGGGTACTGTTATTCGGAGTAGTCCTCTTCCTCTTCTTCTTCTGCTTCAGAATCAGAAGGAACTGCAGTATCTTTACCTTTTCCTTCCCCTTCCTCAGAGGTTGATGGAAAATATAAGGCCCTTCTGGCTTGTCTTTCAAACCTTCTGCCCATGGTAGCCACACCGACTCGCTTCTTCTTCTTTTTCTCTTTTCCTTTCTCTAGCAGAGTCTTGAGCTCCTCCCGCCCCTTGGCCAAGGTCAAGAGTAGCTGTTGAAACTGTGAATTCTGAGCTTGCAAGTCTTTAACCATTTGTTCAAGATCCATGTTGCTAAAATAAACAGCAGAGGGATGAGGAAACTTCTTGCAAAGACCTGCTTATGCATTTGATGAATGATATGTATTCATGTAATGCTTTCAAGGATTTGAGAAAAATTCAAATTTGTGTCAAACAAAAAGGAACAAACATTATATTAATAAAATAGAATTTGTTTACATCAATGCCCCTAGAGAAAAATAGTACAAAATTCTAAGATAAAAAGACATTGTGCATCCTCTTTGGCACAATGTAGGTGTTGAGAGTCTGCTCTTCGTGAAGTAACCGAGTGAGTTCTAAAACCTTCTTCTCGCTTGCATAGAATTGGGCTTCAAAAGTATCGCATTCTCCCTTGAGTTGTATCCAACTCCTTTGTAGATCTTCGAGTGATGTCGCCTTGTCAGGATGTAGGAGGGTGTATGGAACCTCTCCT
The DNA here is from genome assembly GCA_948472305.1 of Vicia faba. Lineage (NCBI taxonomy): Eukaryota > Viridiplantae > Streptophyta > Magnoliopsida > Fabales > Fabaceae > Vicia > Vicia faba. Next base: position 798,628,762 of record OX451735.1, read on the forward strand.
TCCTTAACAAGCTCTATAATCACTGGGAGAATGGAGGGGTAAGGCATCATAAGACTTTGGGCGCAGGTTCGTACCCACTTGAGGTAAGGCTCAAGAGGGATGGAATTCTTGTGTCCGAAGGTCTTACTGTCTACCTTGTTAGGCATCCTCCAAGCTCGAATGAACCTTTGTCGGAGTCCTTGATTGTCGTTGTCGAAGTCGAAAACCAAGCCTTGAATCAGCATGTCATATGGGCCATCCCTTCGGGCATAACCAAACTGTTTCAGAGCCAAGCAGGGGTTTTAGGTGATGCCTCCCTTAATGCCAAGTAGAGGGACATTATGGAATTCCCCACAACGGTCGATGATGATAACATTCTCTTTGGTTCGAGAACACCAATGAATATCTGAATGTGTGAGAGTCATCAATCGTTGTGACCACCTCAAGCCTTGCTCATTCTTCAAGACTGATTGGGGAAGATGATAAATAAACCATCTTGTCAAAAGAAGAGTGCAACACATGAGAACACCTCTTTTCCTCATTGTACGAGTATGAAAAGAGTTTAAGATATCTCCAAGTAATGTAGGCACCGGATTGCATGACACGAAAATCTTGACAGCACTTACATCTATAAGCTGGTCAGGGTTTGGGAACAAGACCATCCCATAGATGAGAAGAGCTACGATCTCCTCAAAAGCTTGTAATTCCAAGGAATTCCAGCAACTTTGGGCCTTCTCAAACAGGAATTTTGCCAAGAAACCTTTGACACCACTTCTGGTTTCCCAATGACCTGTGACATCTGATGGTTTCAAGTATAGGGCTTGAGAAACATCTTCTGGCTTTGGATCTCTTTCTGTACCGTTGAAGGGTAGTTGATTGAGAATAGGAATCCTCAAGAGTTGAGAAAATTCCTCCAAAGTTGGCACCAGCTGGTAGTCAGGAAATGTGAAGCAGTGATGCAAAGGGTCAAAGAAATGGAAAAGAACTTTCACCATATCTTCTTCTGTGTTGGAGTTGACCAAGTTGAGAAGACGACCATGCCTCTCAATGAATGGAGAATTCTCAGGAATCCTGTAAGCAAACTCCTTGATTTGTGGAGGAATTCTCACAAGGTTGACTTGGATAGTTTTCCTGCGAAGTGAATCCATAGCCTACAAAACAGGAACAAAGATGAATTTCCAAAATCCTTGAAATGGTTAGTGGATGCATATGATGCTCATGATGTCCATGATGTTATGCACAAGTATATATGTACAAGCAAATCACACAAATTCCTAGTTTTAGGCTTGCATGGGGTTTCATAGGTAAGTACCCTCTTAAAGTTTAGTTGGCTCAACCTGTCCTAGAAATAGTAACCGGGTTCTAAGGAGCTCAATATCACCAGATTGTTTCCTTGTTCATTGTTTCAATTCAGCCTCTTACCAGCGACCGAAATATTCCAAGGAAACAACCCTCAATGAGTGTAGTATCGAGTATCTACCAACTTCGGACTGCACCAAAGCCGGTCATCTCACTACATCCTAAAAGGCCAAGTTGGTCAAGTAAAGGTTCTAAAAGTTCGTTAGTGCTTCATGACATCACTCAGTGGCCCCGTATTCTCTTTAATTGACTCAAAGGCTACCGATACCCACAAATATGTCACACTAACATAGCTATTGCTTAGACCGTGTCGGTATACCCCGCACAGTTTCCACAATGTATTGCTATTTACCTATGAATGTTTCCCAAATCCGGGTAGAGGATTCAAACCCAAACAATCGAACCAAAGTGTAAAGCAAACAAATCAAGCAAGATAAGCATGTAAAGGTGATCTAAAACCCTAAGGTAACCCCACTTTTATATTATCCCCAGCAGAGTCGCCAGTTCTGTGATACGGTGGGAGAACTGACTTGATATTTTGTGTTTCGTTCGCACTTGTGCGGTTAGCAAGAGTCGCCACCGACTTTTCTTTTATCCAAAAGGAAAGGTAAAAAAGCACAAGAAAGACCTTTCGAGATTATTTCTCGGGTTCAGGGGGTAGATTATGAAAAGGGAAGGTATTAGCACCCTTTTCATCCATGGTTTTCCATGGGCTCTTAGTTACTCGTTTAGATCAATTGCTTTTGTTTGATTGTGTGCTTATGGTGTGGGCTTTGAAATTATTTTGAAAAATATCTTTGTAATGGTTCTCGTCTCTATAAGAACGTATACAAAGCTTTGTTTCGAAAAGTGGTTCAAAGATGTGTTTGTGAATCGTGTTTCGAAAAGTGTTTTGAAAAGAGGTTTTGCAATGGTTCTCGTCTCTATAAGAATGTATACAAAATGTTTTGTCTTTTAAAAATGTTTTGAAATGAGAGTGTAGATGTAAAAAGTTTTGTCGTGAGCAAGCGAGTAATTAAGAGCAAATCTATCTACTCGAAAGGTCTTAAATTATTCTTTTCTTCTTCCTTTTAATGGTGCTATCTTACCATTGATTTGGTAAGAAGCCCCACCATTGGATGTGAAGGGACAAACGCGGATCAATTTTACAATCATTGAAGGCAACTTGTGAGACGCTTTAGTAATTTTTGTAAGGGACGAGATCATTTTAATCAAAGGCAACATCGAGGGTCATCGAGGGACTATGATATTTTTTATCGACGGGTCATTGCTAGAGCGTCTCGTATTCGAGGGACATGATTGTATTTCCGAGGCAACGAGCGAGGTTACCCTAGAGGTGCGCATGTGAGAAAGTGTGTTGGTTTCAAGTTGTTTTATTCTTTGATTAGGTCATCTAGCGATTGATTTTTTTTAATCTTGCCATACATGCCTAGTTACTATACAGTATATGGAAAATAGTAAATTGCGGAAATTGAAATTCTACGCTATTACAAAAGTATTCGGGAATGGGGGTACAATTTTTACAAATGGGGATGAATCAAATGAGATAGCAAAATCCAAATAGCAAGCAATACAACCAAATCTAATGTTTGTGCGATTTAATATAAAGCTATGACAATTTATGAAAATAATATCAACAAAGTATGAAATGTATTTACTTGAAAAGAGAAAATAAAAACCTATATAAAAAAAATAGATTAAATTATAATCTTTATTATTATTTTTTGTATTCTTATTAATTATAAATAAGTTTAAAGAAAGAAAAAAAAACAAGCTAAGTTAATTTTTTTTGATGTTTTATTAAGTGTAAAAAAAAAGAAATTAATAAAAATAAGTTTATATAACAAAAGAAAGTGGTAAAAATTAATCACTAAAACCTAAATTAATTTAATAAAAATGATTAAGTTTTCTTAGCAATTTTTTCAAAATAATAAATAAATGTAAAGGAAAATAAAATAAATGCAATGGGCCTAAAGGTCTATTTGGGAGAAGGCCCAAAGAACATGTTATTCTTGCTGAAACAAAAGAAACAGGCCAAGGGGGGGTGTACCCAAAAAACGCGCATGGGCTTTAGGAGTTTGAACAAAAATAGGCCCAAAGTTTAAACTGTATAATTTGTTTGATTAAGGGTGGAAACACAATTAGGGCTCTTGGAACCCCTTTGCGCTTCACAGCGGCGCTGCCTCAACCCTCCGCCTATCTCTGTATTATCCTTGTTTATCTCTGAATTTCTCACTAAAACACCCCTGTTTCACGAGCCAAATCGCTCTCTCCATCTTTATCTCACAATGGTTCGCGTTTTCTTTGAAACCCTAATTTCTGATTTGAGCCTAAAAATGACGAGATCGATTCGTCTGATCCTCCCCCTATCTCTCAGTTGCTGGAACGTGGCCGCTTCATCTCTCTAAGCAAGCCCTAGCTATTTTCTTAAAAGGGTAAAAAATTCTGTTCTTTTCAAAGTTTTACGAAATTTCAAAGATTTCTCATCCCTATTGTGTTTTCTGTTAACTACCTTACCTTTTAGATGCAGAGAAAAAACATATGGAATCATGATAGAAGGGAATATATCATACCTGTTAGAGATTTTCTGTGAAATGGAAAGGGGACAGCGTCGTTCCTTGGTGGCCGGAGATGGGGGGAAGGAGATGAGGATGAACGAATTGCTTTTCTGGTAACTTCCTTTTGTCTTCTGCGTTTGAATGACGATGATGCTATTTGTTATCTGGTTTTAGTTTTTGGTTTGCTACTGTTTCGTGAGGTTGGAAATGATAACTGTGTTTGAGATTTTGGCTTTTGGAATTTGGTTTTGAGTTACAGATTTGAGACTTTTGTTGTTGTTTTTTGAGGTTTTGTGATTTTGTTTGGTATCTGTTTTGTTGATAGTTTGAAGGGTTGTGAGTTTTTTGGTTACAGTTTTGGTTAGTTAAGACTTTGAGGCTTTGACAGGTTTTGGACTTGTGTGATTTAATGGTATTTGGATAGTTGGATATTGGTTTGTCAGCTTGAATGGTTTACTGGTTTTTTGCTTGCTGGAGTTTGTTGCAAGTTTTTTTATCATGTTTTTGGTTATGGATTTTTGGAATGTTGGTATTGAGATGTTGGTTTACAGTTTGCAGGTTTGATGGTATTGAGATGGTTTTGACAGTTTTGAAACTTTTTCTGGTTTTTTGAGTTTGAAATGATTTACAGGCTTGATGAGTTTTACAGGTTTGTTGATTTTTTGACAGTTGAGACTTTTGTTACTGTAACAGGTTACAGGTTTGGTATTTGTGGGATGCTTGGGATATTTGGTTTTTGGTTTTGTTTGACAGTATTTTTGACTTGAGATTTGTGTTTTGTTGGCTTGGGATCAGGCTTGGGATTTTTTGACAGTTGAGACTTTGGTTTGACAGCTTTGAAAACTGGAGGTTTTGGAGGTTTTTCTTTGGTTTGCTGAGTTTGATAATTTTTTCTATCGCTCCATCTGCTTGAGAGTATTACTGTTATATTAGTGTTTCTTTTGTTGAATTCTTATTCAAAAAAGGGGGGAAAACAAAGAAATTGAATATTTTGCTATGTTGTTCCTTTGGATTTTTGATGGCGATTTTGTTTTCTAGCAGCTTCTATGAAATTGTGACAGTCAAGGCAGCAGGGTTGTGCATCCCTCGGTGACTTCTTTCCTCTCTTCTCTCTCAATGACCCTAAGAGTCAATTACTCTTTTGCCTTTTTCTGAAAAGTTTGCAAATAAATGGAAAATGATGACTTAGCTTCTTGAACAAGCCTTTGCTTGTTTGACTTATTATATTATATGCTATACTCCTGTTTTTTTGTTTCCTGTTTTCTACTGCTATGTTGCTGCCTCGTTTGCATTGATGCTGTTTATATTTTGTCCAATTTTGTGCTGCTGTTTGGGAATTCTGCTTGCACATTTTACTTGTTTGGACAACTTTGTTGTTTGTTGCCTGCACAACTTGCTTGCATTCAATTTGTATTATTCTATTTGTTTGGATAAGTTTGCTGCATTTGTTTTGTTTGGACAACTTGCTTGCATTTTGGACAGTTTTGTAGCATTTCTTTCTTTCTTTCTTTTTGTGAACCAAGAAGAATAATCTTCTTGTGATTTGCAAATAGGGGAAATAAAATATGATGAATAACGGCATTTTGATTCCACTTTGCAAACTTTAATGATGAACACTTTTTCTTTTGAAAATTCTTGCTCATGTCCAATTAATTTGTACTAACTTTTTCTTTCTTTCATTTTCATGTGAGCACAATGGAGAGGGCAAAGCATGGAAGCAAGAAACTCTGTGGCAAGCATGGAAGCAAAGGAACCTCAGTCAACCTTAGGCATAGATTCATTTTCTTTGTAATTTAGAGAGAAACATTCTTGTATTATATCCAACAATTGTACTAATTTACCTTTTAAATACAATAAGTTGTAAAACCTAAAGTATTTAAATAATAAATTGTTTTGTAACAACTTTTGAAATAAATGGAGAACGTCTTATGAGATATCATGGTGTCCATTGAAACCCTTTACTGTCAATAATTCATAATTTTCTCTTCGCATCTTAACTAATTCTTAAAGATTCCCAATCAAGATAATTGAAACAAAATGCTCCAATCTGATAATTTAAATTCCAATAATCTTGTAATCTTGCAACTGTATTCCCAACAAATACGCACTGTATATTCTATTTCCTGACCGAGCAAATGTTTTAAAAAACGCAAATCATCTGGTTAACATGGATTAAACAATCATGAGTGTCCCAAATGACAGTCTTAGTCTTTTGTCCCAAACAATCATGCCTTGAGAATAAACACTGTCTTTTTAGTAAAATTGAGAAAGCATGAAAACCTATGAAAGCCAATTGGATCTTTGAGAATTCATTTCTTTTGAGAATTGCAAGAAAAACCCTAATTGCTGGTTTACTGCCAAAGGAGAAAATCTGTCTGATCGATTCCTGAGCCCACTTGAATATCTGAGAAACCCTAGGGTTGTGTCTTCTATGAAAAATTAGAGGGGAAATTTTGGGGTACAACAGAGGGCTATGAATTTGTGTGTTATATTTCAAATAACCTCTATATTTATATAGAAAAGTTTGATGGCTTGAAGTAATCAGAAAATCAAGATAGCATGTTATGATTTTGAGACTTGGTTTTGAAGCAACTTGCCAAGGCATGGTTCCAATGCAATGGTACAAAGGGTCATAGGGTGGTTAGGAGCTGTAGACATGTTGCTTATGAGCATACATGTTGATTGTGTGCAAAGTGAGAAATTGATAGGCTCAAGAAGTTGACATTGTGTATAAAGCTTGCTTTATGTGAACGATAATGGTGCCTTTATTCCAAAAATGGCAAAATGGATTGGATAATGCCTTAACCACTTTGATCATAGCTCAAAAGTTTATGCAAAAATTTAATTATGGTGATATTTACAAGTTAGAAGTCCTGCAAAGCAAGATTATGCAACATAGCATGAAGATTGGATTATGTGTTCATCATCAAAGTGGCCTATAATTCAAGTTTATCATGCCAACTTCAAGTCTTAGAATCTCATAGATAAAAATGATCTCTTCAAGTTCTTGGACATTTTTGAAATATTTAATCAAGACCTACATCTTTAATGTTGACCATTTTGACTAAATCAAATTGGAACTTGATGAAAAATTGCCAAGAAGTTGGGATAAAAATCTGACCAAATTTGTTGAAATTTTTTCTAAGTGTTTTGATAAAAATGTCATGACTTCATGGGCCTATATATCATAATCCAAGCATTTTTTAGAAATCAACCCTAAAGGACATAGTTGTAGAATTCATCATCCTCTACAACTTTTTCATTTTGAAAATTTTCCTTGAATCATCTTGCATCTTAGTGAAAAATAGTCATGAAGTAGTGATTTTATTAAGGCCAAAAACACTTAGAATTTTTCTAAGTATTGGAAATCTTGATTTTTTGTTGAATTTTCTTGACTTTGTTCATTCTTGTTGATCAAGTTTAATATTTTTGAATGTCTTGATGATTCTTGATCTTTGAAATTCAATGTTGACCAAAAAAAGTCAAAGTTTGACTTTTTGTGTGACTGTTGACTTTTCATCAATAGATTCAAATTTTCAACTATCAATCACTTGATCTTTAGAAATAATTTGATCCATGAAATTAAGTCAAGATATTGTGTTTGAGTCGTTAAGGTCATTCTTGAATCCATTAGGTCATGTACTAGGTCAAAAGTCAATGATCAGTCATTCTCAATCAAAACCTTAATTTTGACAATTTTGCCCCTTTGATGATTTGATTGCTTTCCTTGAGGAGTTATGATCAACCCTTGATCAAATGATGAATATCACATAAAAATGTTGATGTTGAAAAAAATATTTAAGTCTAACTGTATGTTGACCACAATTGACTTTTTACCCAATATAGTTGATTTTCAATCATCTGAGCAATTGACTGAGCAAATTTGTGATTCAAGACTTGAAACTTTGTATGAGTATTCTTGGAGTATTATGATGAAACATGAAATTCAATTGGGGAATTAGAAGTCCAATTTTACTTGAGAAAACTAAAACCCTAATTGTGGACTCAGTGCTTATGAGGTGAGCTTATCTGATCAGCTCTTGAGAATCTTTGAGCATTTGAGAACTTTTATGAGAAATATCTTGAAGAAAACAGAGGGCAAATTTTGGGGTACAACACATAATAATTAGGTTCTTTGACACTAGAGATATTTAAGTTAACGATTTTGTGAGATGCAAATAAGTTATTATAATCAAGAAAGTTGCAAATAGAGTAAGGTGTCTTACCTGAAGCAGGCGAGGAAGTTGAGTGAGAAGAACCTGTGAGAAGAGAGAAATGGTAATCCATATGATAGGTGGAAGGTTTGGAAATCTAGGAGGTCTGTCTAGTTGCAGTTGCAGGGTTAAGTGGGTTTAAAGGACTTGTGTGTTTAATTGTTGTAGTTGGAACATTTTGAGTGGGATTATGATAAGTAGTGGTTGTGTTGGAGATTATGTGTTCAGTAGGTGTAGTAGGAACATTTTGAGTAGGAATGTTTTAAGAAGTAGGTGTGTTTTGTGTAGGAGAATCGGGGGCAGGGGTGGTGGTGTACAACCAAGGGTGTCATCAAAATTGGGATGATGAATGGGTTGAGTAAGAGGTGTAGTATATGGTATAGATTTGGTAAAAGGAAATATGGTTTCAAAGTGAACAACATCAGGATAAATAAAAACAGATTTATGCAGAATATCATATAAAATGCAGCCTTTTACACTAGTTTTATATCCAAATAAAACACATTTACATGATCTAGAATCAAGCTTTGTTATGCTAACAGGCTTAGTACAAGCATAGGCAAGTGAACCAAAAGTCTTGATAGCTATGTAGTCAGGAATTTTGTTATGCCACACATAGAAAGGACATTTATAATGCAACAATTTAGATGGTAAATGGTTTATAAGATGAACGACATAATTCAAAGCATACGGCAAAAATTCCTTAGGTGTGTTGGATTGAAACATAAGAGCACGAGTCACCCCAAGAAGATGCTGATGTTTTTTTTCAGCAATCCCATTCTCCTGCGGTGTATAAACACAAGAGGTCTTATGAATGATTCCCAGAGATTGGTAAAAAGATTCCAAGGAGAATTCTGGGCCATTATCAGTCCTTATGATCTTTATAGTCTTATTGAATTGAGTTTGAATGAGTTTAACAAAGGACGAAATCAAATGAAATGTCTAAGACTCATGTTTCATAAAAAATATCCAACAGTATCTACTATACTCATAAATCACAGTAAAAAAATATTTATGTCCTAGAGTGGAAACAATAGATATAGGACCCCAAATGTCCATGTGAACAAGATCAAAAAAATTAGTAGTTTTAGTGTAACTATGAAGAAATGGAATCTGTTTTTTCTTAGCATAAAAATAGGCATCACATGGAAATTAGAATGAGATAAATGTTGTAAAGGGAAAACTTCATTAATATGTTGCAAAATCTCAAATGAGGGATGTCCAAAACGATTCTGCCAAAGGGAAATAGTATTCAACATATGATTGTGGGAAGGGGGAGCATCATTATGGGTAGTAGTATTATTATCAGTAAGTAAAATGAGGTAATAGAGGTCATGGTGAATCCTAGCTGCACCAATCTTCATCAGGGTATGGCTCCCCTATATGAAACAGCGAGTGGCAGTAAATAGAAGGGTACAATTTAGAGATTTACACAGTTTAGAAAAATATATGATATTGGTGAAAAAAGAAGGTATATAAAGCACATTTTGTAAATGTAAATTAAGGGAGAACCACATGGAGCCAGATTAATTAGTGGTTATTGTAACACCACAATTCCACCCGACAATTATAAATGTAAATCAGAGTTATAAAATTCATATAACTGAATCAGGATGCCACAAATTCAAATTAAAAACCATTGCATTCGACATGGATACATAACACTTTAAATCTTCGGATGAAACAACAGCAAAATAAATTCATCTCTTAATTCAACAACTTGAACAACTACGCAGAAGAATCATAATAACATCTTTGTCCAACATTATAGCAACTTCAAAATAACACATACTTAACAACAATCAAATTAAAGTTCAACAACTAAAATAATAAATAACGAAAATCAACAAGTGTTCATCCCCCCGAGTGTTACGTATCAGAGCAATGACACTGACTCGAACTACTGAAGGTAAACCACCTCCACTCTGGACTACCTGCACGTTACCAACGTAAGGGTAACATTCAAACAGAATGGGTGAGATATCTAACAATATAATAAAATGTATGATAAATAATATATTAGATCAGATCACATAATATCACCACTTCACATCTTATAAACAACAATAATCGCAACAGAACACCAACAAAGTACAACATTTACCACATCAATACACAACTTCTTTATGCAATCATATAATGTGACTCAATACTATGCAAATGCATGTGGTACCATTGGAGCAGAACTTCCATCTCAAAATAATTGCCAATAAATATAGGCATTCAACAAGGCATAAGCCTTCATCTCAATATTCGCCAATACAGGCCATCTTAATGAGCATCAGCTCCATCTTGATATGAAATGTATGCGACACAATCATGAATGTAGTAATAAAAGCCACAACTAACAACATCTCAATCACAAATCATCGTTGGCCAGAAGTCTACAACTTAATAGCTACCAATTATTAGAGGCATCTCAACATCATTCATCAACATAATTCATCAACATAATTCATCAACATAATTCATCAACATAATTCGTCAACATAATTCATCAATATAATTCATCAACATAATTCATCAACATAATTCTTCAACATAATTCCACAACAACAAAGCCATAACAACAATACAACGACAGATCGACAATCCCTCAATGTTGGCCATACGCCTACAACATGATAATGCCCATAATTAATTAATCATCTAATGATTATCTCTAATTACCAAATCTCTACATATTATTATACTATAATAATACATCATTATTATTATTAATCTTACTGTTATGAACCAAGCATTAATCTAACACGGGAAGCTAACTCTATCCTAATTTGGGTCTAGGATTATTCTTCTTATCCTTCATTTTAATCCTTAAGAATGAAGTTCATCGCGTTAGATATCCAACTCTTCAAACGACACCTCAAACGGAGTCCGAAAACTCAAGTTACAGCCTTTGGAAACGAATCTGTCAAAATTTGGACTACATGAGTCAACGTGTACTTCCTTGAGTCGACGCGTACTGGTCTGAAATCCTACATGAGTCAACGTGTAATCCTCTTGTGTTGACTCATACTGAGTCTGAAACACTGCATGTGTCGATGCATGATCCTTTGTATCGACTCATCCTGAGTCTTAGATCCTGCATGTGTCGACGCATGGTCTTTGAGGTCGACTCATACTGATATGTGCTAAATATATTGTGATTTCACTGCTTTTTCACTGTGATTTCCCTGCCTTAGGTCCTAAAAACATCCTCTAATCATAGGTAATCATCAATTATACATCATTAGGGCATCATTATTCATCTCTAAATCATTGATTCCTCATCAAACAACAATATATATATATATATATATATATATATATATATATATATATATATATATATATATATATATATATATATATATATATATATATATATATATATATATATATATATATATATATATATATCACAACCAAAACAATTTCTTCTAAATTCAATCCCATATACTACTCATCATAAACTCTATTATCGAGGCAAAACCCCACCCTTACCTTGGATTGAAGGTTGCTCTACAATTTTTCCGATTGAATTTCGTTCTGCCTCTTTTCCTTCTTTTCTACAACTTCCACGTTCTCTTTCTCTCTTCCAACCCTTATTTTATTTTCTTCTTACTGCTACTTCTTTTTCTTATTAATTCTAAATAACTAACATAATAATCCTATAATTCTCATTATGTCTTAATGGGCTTAAACTCCTACACCCCCTTTCTACTACTTCTAATCCTTAAAAATAAGCCCACATCAAATAATATTTCTATTCTAATATACTTCTACAACTTAATAGAATAGATTAATTCAATTAATCACAACATCTATCATCGTAACACAACTTCACAAATAACCCAAAAATAATATAATTAAATAATTAATTAAATTACGGGCGTTACAGTGATCATGTTGCCATTAGGAAGTCTAATATTGATAGGATTGATTTCATTTAGAGAAGTAAACATTGACTTAGAGTGGAACACATGATCTGTGGCACCCGTGTCAAGAAACCAATCAGTGGATCATATGCTATTGGTAGATAAAATAGTAGGGAATATACCTAATTGGGAAGTCTGAAGGTGTTGAATTGTGTTTGTTGATGATGCCATTGACTGTTGCAGGAGGGAAAGTATGGCCTTTTGTTGATCTGATGTTAGAACACAAGGAGTGCTACCTTGAGTGGTGTCATCATCTCTGTCATGGGCTTTCTCTTCAGAGGACACATTGCTATCTAATGCTTCTTTAAGTAGTGAGGTAGACCGTGATTTTTGAAGCACACTTCAATCGATTGTCCTGGTTTATTGTAGTAAGAGCAGATTTTTAAGCCCTTGGATTTATTTTGAGTGTTGTTTCTGCCTTGATTCTCAGGGGAACAACCTTTATTCTAGAGTTTAGCAATGTTAGGCACAATTTTGTCTTCTTCAATAGGTTGAGAAAGTTGTCTTTCTTGCTGAATAAGTAGGTAGAAGACTTTGTTTACAGGTGTTAAAGGTGTCATTAACATGATTTGATCACAAACAGGGGCATAACAATCATTCAAACCTTTTAGAAACCTGATGACATAGTCATTGTCTCGATAGGATTTAATGGTAGTTGTTAGTTGGCAGGAGCACATGTACATTGAGGGATGGTGCGAAAATTATCGAATTCTTGCCAATGTTTCTTCAATGTGGTGAAGTACTGAGTGATATTTTCTTCTCCTTGTCTCTGGGCATATATATCTTCTTGAAGGTCAGAGATACGAAAAATGTCTCCTTGATGATAACGTTCGTGTAGTTCGTCTCATATGTCTTTAGCAGAATACATCCACAACACACTCTCTGAAATGTCTTTTTCAATTGAGTTTGGGATCCAGGCCATGACCATATTGTTGCAGAGATCCCAAGTGAGATATTTGGATTCAGTGGGAATTGGACGTAGGAGAGTTCCATCAATGAAACCCAGTTTTTTCTTGGAGCAAAGAGCGAGTTTTAAAGAATGCGACCATGAATGAAAGTTATTGTTGTTCATAGATGGAGAAATAATTGAAAGACCTAGGTTATCACTAGGATGCATAAAGAAAGTATCAAGCATATTTGTTTGGTAGTTTCTGGTGTGAGTTTCATGGTTGGATTTTAGTTTGTTTTGCAGTGAGTTTTTGGGGGTAGGAACGTCTTTGTCAGACGCCATGAAAGAAGTAAAAGATCGAATGATAAAGATATGAAACGGGAAGAAAAGGGAGAAAGATGAGAACCGAAAGGAGAAAAATATGGTGGAGAAGAAGGTGAACAAGGAGAACAGGGAATTCGTGAAAACGAAAGAACAAGAATGAATCAAAGAAAGCGAGAAACGCATGGAAATAAAAGAACTGAAAGGGAAACCTGAAAGGAGAAAGAATCCACGTAGTGGAAAGAAAAACGAAATATAATGGATAACAAAACATGATAAGAATCACGTGAAGAAGAAGCAGAGTAATCTACTCTACAGATACCATATTAACACTTGTCAGCAGAGGCATATCAAAGATAAAATTGAATAGAAAACTAAAATCATTTTCCATTAACTCAAACAACAATGGCAAGGCTTAATATATAGAATACAAAGTGCATTTAGTGGGCCTAAGGAAAGAAAGAATATAAATGGTCCTAAACAAAAATAATACTATGAGTTAACACAAATGTCTCGCCTAAAAGAGTACAATGGTGAGTTTTCTCTCTGCTTGTGGTTACATTGGGTCGCGTGAATTGGGTAATTGTATAGGTTTTCTTGGGTTATACGTAATGGTTTTGGTTTGAATATATAATTGACCAATGCACTCATTAATATTTATTCTAGGTGTGGTGAAATTGATACTACTCAGGAATTGTTTGGTAGTTATTCTTATGTAAAGCCTAATGATGTGACCTTTGGTATTCTTCATGCTTGTGCTTTCCTTGGTGCTCTTGACCTTGGAAAATGGGTTCAAGAGCATTAACAATGCTTCTCTTTGGAGAAGTCTCATTGACATGTATGCACTGTATAAATTTAGAAGTATACATTGTAGACATTTGGTAGGTGTTATCTTCTTGTACACAAGTTGGTTTGGTTAGACACCACTATTTTTGGTTGTAGTGAGAAAGTTACAGGTAGTCCATTGAAAGAATCACGTTTTATTTCATTACATAAAATATGGAAGATGTGTTGTCGGTAGTCCATGGAAGATGTGTTATAGGTCCATTGAAAGAATCACTTTTTATTTCATTGCATCAACCACCCCTTTTCCATTATCTTTCACAGAAAGCATTAAGGAAGTGAAAGAAACAAATGAATATTGTATTATTCTTAAACAAGGCATTCTTATTATGGGAGTTATTTTGGTTAAGGTCATTTGTCATTCAATTTGGAATAGGTTTCTTCAATTACAAGTTAATTTGAATTTATGGACTAACGTGAGATTAAGGATCATTTTTAAGCATACAAGATTAGAAGGATCATTCGTGGTTGATATCTTGGGATTCAAATAAAAAAAGGAAAAATAATGCGTCATTATTCAAAGTCCAAAGTTCACATTGGTTCAAAGCTTATCTAAAAAAAAACTTTTAAAATACATCATTCATCATTATCATTTAACAAAAGTTTACAAGATTTACAAGATATCATTCAAGTTTGATTCCAAGATTATTCAAGTTCATCAAGAACTCATTCAAGATTAAAGTTGTTATAACCTAATTTTTCCCCATAAGACACTCCATCATTATCTTGCATCCTTACAATGCATCAAGATCACAATCTTTCAGTTGTCTCTCACACTTTGCTCTCTCTTCTTTAAGTTTGTCCTTGAGGGATCATCAAACACCCTATCTGTGTATCTTGTGAATACTTGTTTTGTGTTTACTAATATCCAACTAAAATCCAAAAAGATGTCTTTGTTACCCTTTATGCTTGGTACATTGTAGGTGTTGAGCCAAGCGCATCTATCTCACCTCCTAAGTTAGGGTTTTAAAGATTGATCCTTATTCAACATGTTATTCATTGAAACTCAAAGACTTAAAATTTAAATATATGCTTCTATCATCAAATTTATATGGCTTAAGAACCCTCTTAACTTCATGTGGCCAAGTTTATCTCAAAGTTAGTGGTTTGATTCATCAAGAAACTTCATAGGTTCATGTGTTTATTTCCATGCCTTCTTCAACAAGTTTCATAAAGCTATGAGCCTAATCATCAAGTATTCTTCAATATAACATCATTTCAAGGTCTTATATGCTTCATCATGCCTTAGTTTGTAAGCAAAGTTCAAAAGATTCAAAGTTGACTCAAGTTGTTTGACCTAATTTGGCATGTTTTTTATTCTATGATCACAGGGGAATAACTCACTCAATTTTCAACATTTTGAAGTGATTCTTTTTGAATTCGACTCTTCTCATAATCCACAATAACTTCTATTTATATGAAAAGAATTAATTATGCTTGGAGAATCATCAAAATTTTGGAGAGATTATAGGTCTTTTGAGAAATCAGTGAAATTCTTGACTTAACTTCCCAAGATCATAACTTGCTCAATTTTTGTGATTTTGAGATAATATTAAAGCCACATTTCCCTTCAAAGAGTCCTATTTAAATTATCTTTAAGAAACTAAAGCCAATTTTAAGTGGAAGGTCATGTAGGTTTTAAAAAGATTATAGGTCATCTATGGAGTTTCCAAGTGATTTTCATCAATTTCCAAAGGCCATAACTTCTTCAATTTTTAATATTTTTGAGTGATCTCGATGCCACATTTCTCTTAAAGGAGTATACTTAAATTCATATTCAAAGGACAATACCAAAAAATTCTTGTAAGTTTATGTAAGTTTGATAAACATTATAGGTCATCTTGAAGCTCCATGCTTAGAAATTTTCCTAAGTATAAAAATCTGTTGGTTTTCATCATTTTTCAAGAAGCATAAATTTCGGTTCAAATTGCCAAATCAAATTTTTTTTATAAAATTGGAAAGCTTGTGGAAAGGTCTTTCCATTGCAACAATAATGATATCAAAAAGCTTCCTAGTTTGTTTTCCCCCAGGATTGGACTGGGTTTTGGACATCTCACTAGTCAAAATTTTGCAATGATCAAGCTTCACATGATTTCAATAACTTTGGATCATTCTTACACGCTTGAGCTTTACATCATTCTCAGCTATAAATAAGGACTCTCCCTTACTCATTTCCACAAGCTTGAAGAGCGAAAATCACCCTGCCAAAACTCTCTCTCGAAACTCATTTTTCCTCAGATCGGTTTCATACTTAGTGCTCTTTTCAACCATTTTCCTTGATCAATCAGCTTCTCTAACCTTCCCTGAAGCTATTCCAATAAATTTCAAGTCTTTATGTGCCTTAATTCGTTCCATCCAAGTTGATTTTCAGAGATTTGAAAGTGAATTTCAATAGGTAGATTCCTTCACTCTTTTGGAAAATTCTTTGTGTAGACATGTAGCCCTTTCATCCGTGAAGCTGTTCTTCTGGTTTTCAAATGGTTGACAAATAAGCATTTGTTTTTTATTCAAGGTTTTATGATCTTCTAATTTTTGCCAAATAAATCTATCATCTTTGAGTTTTAATTCAAGTGAGTTACATGGTTGTAATTGTGGCGGTAGAGATGTTGAGACTAAGCCATTGGATTGACTTAACTCGCACAGATCAAAATAAAAATTTCCACTATTCTTTATTATTTTAAAAGGAGTCGGAAAAGAGCGAATAAACCCAAAAGGAGGGGGAGAGAATATAGGTACGGGGTTGGTTATGCAAAGGGAAGGTATTAGCACCCTAAACATCTACAGTACTCCACAGGAACCTCTTTGAAATTTGTGTATTTTGGCTATAAAAGGTGTATACAAAAATAGATGGTGGAGATAAGAAAAGAAATATTTTTTTTACAATTTTTTCACTCTCCATGGTTGTGAACCTTTAGTGCCTACGTACCGCCTTTCATGCAATAGGGGATCAGAGTACTCGTAGTTCACCTCAAAAATTTTAAAACACATGCGTGTTGGTTAATTTTAAGAGAAAAGACACCATTGTCATGTCCGAGTGGAAAACATACTTACTAGACACGATTATGAGAAAGGAGAATTTGCATCATCTTAAAGTAGAGGATATAGCTTGGGTTTTAAAATCAACAAAGTCTCACTCAACACCCAAGTAGAAAATATCTCACTTCACTATATATTGTAGAAGTATAGTAGCTCGCGTCACTATAAGAATCAAAAAGAGTCTAATCTTTTGAGAAAAGTTTTAAACTAAAAAGCCAAAGTGGCAAAATGGTTTGAATGAGGTTAATTGAATTTTAGTATTATCACAAAAAAATGTCAAAGTATGATTAAATTGATTAGTTTTATTAAGAAAATATTTTTTAAAAATGCATGGACCTAAGTCCAAGTTTATTATGAAAGCAGTTCAAGTTAGAAAAAAAGAAGAGTTTTGAAAAGGAGGGAGAATATTTTTGAAATTAAAGAATATAGGAGGAGATGAAGGGACTATCCTAAAGGATAAGATAAAAGCTAAGGAAAAGAACAATCTAACCAACAAGAAGCCAACACTTGACATAAAGAGTCAATGTAGAATTCTCATACTTTGGATTTAAACCAAGCAAGCAAAGACACTAAACCTCTCAAGAATACCAATATTCAAATGCATTAAGTCTTTACAAAAATTGGGCAGAGTAATAGCTGTATACAGAGAAATTCTCAATCACAAACAAAACATATAACCAGAATAATCTGCACATAAAAAAAATCAACCTAATGCCTTGGAGTAAACCCCAAGAACTTCAGACAGAATAACAATAGTGCAACAAGGTCCTAAAGTATCAAGGCTTATAATCCTAAGTTAGAGAAGTCCACAACTTCACAATTCTAATGATAGTAACCACATAGTCTAAGTAACCTTAAGGATTTTAATGTTCAAGTTGGTTATTAAGTGTCTTCAAAAAGAAAAGAAAGCTCAACTGATAAAAACAAAAAAAAGGACATAAAGATAAACGCTCAAATGAGAAAAGATAAAATGGCATAAAGATAAATGCTCAATGTTGCACCCAAAAATTTACCCTCTTGATGTAGGATTATGTTTCATCATAAACATCATATGGCATTGCACTCATACATTGTGATGGGATCAAGATACTTTGGTTCTCAAGTTATCTACAAGAGGTGCTAGTTGATATTGTTGACAATTGGTGTAAGAAGGGATCTCTTTCTCCCAAACTTTGAATTTCTCAAGCCACAAGGGTCCCTCATGTCTCAATATCTTTTCATCTAGCAGAGGTTTAAGGCTTGTATTAATTTTAAAGAAGAATCACTCTCCTTTGAGGAATCAGTCAAAATTAGGGTTTGGTCCAAGTTGAAGTAATTGGGGTCTAGATGAGCCAATTCTTGAAGCATCATTCTCTTATCATCATTAGAATCAAATTTTTTCAAAGAGTCTCTCATAATACCCAGTTGAATTAGGGTTTTGAAGCTTGGTCAGCTATCTCTTAGTATAGGGTACAAAACTAGGGTTTTGGATTTAATCAGGATTTCTCTGACTTTTTCACCCAAACTTGTTTCCATGATTCACCACATGTTATTAAGCATCTATGATTTAAAAAATTGAGGTTCAATTTGGATTGCAAATGGTTCAATTGATCAAAAGGGGCAAATTGGTCATTTTGACCAAAGTCAATAAAATCAGGAGTTGACCAAGTGGACTTTTGGTCAACCATTAATTTAAACATCCTCTTTTCATATTCCATACCCAAATTCATATTTGAATCATGAGAAGTGGTGAATTTGAGTGTAACTTGTTCAAGAAGTAACTTAAAATTTGAAAAAATATTATGTGTCAAGATGACTTCTCTTGGGCAAGTCACGCACGTAATTTCATCAAACACTTGGCATTCCATTTTGTGGAATCAATTTCTTGTGACACAAGCCTCAATTTGAAAAATTAAGAAGAACATTTTGTTGTCTTCTATAAGAGCTTCTCATTAAACTTTGAATCATCCAATTTGGCCAAAATTCGAGTGAGTTATAATGTCTCAAAGTTGGTACCTCAAGGCTGACTTCATGCACACCATGCATGCCCATGCACGCGCGTGCCCTACAGGCCAACCAGTTCCTTTTCCCTAACTTGGTGCTAGCACATCTTGCTCATTTCATGATCATTTTCAAAAATTCAAGGCACATTTTATTCTCTCTCAAGAGGTCTTTTGAAAGGCCTTTATTTGGCCCAAAACGCGCGAAGGTATTTCAAATGGCCTAAGCATAAAGTCAGCTGACTAGAATTATAGACAACCATGGCCATGTTGTAGAATTTGCACAAGTCAGGTTTTGATTGATGTCAAGTTATATTTAGCATGTGTTTAGCACGAATTGTTACACTCTTTTCTTGACAAATGAGTCCAAGCAAGGCACGCATGAGGCATGACCCTATCCTCTCAAGTTTTGCCAAAAATAGAAAGATTTTATCATCAGATATTTGGACCAAGTGCACACTCTTTCCACCTCACCATTTTCACCACATTCCCTCTGATTCCATCCCCTTTTACACTCACCAAAATGCACCAGGTAGTAAGCAAAAGTAAGGTGAAACGCAGCTTGTTTTTGTTTGTTCTCAAATTTTTTGAAATACCACACTTACCCTCCAACGGTTATCAAAATATTTTACACTCTTGCCCTCACTCTAGAGCTGCTATATAAGCATACTGCATCACTCATTTCAACACACACAAGAGATACACAAAGATAAGATCTGAAAATTTCTCATCATCCTCAAAATTCCCTTTTTTTCGAAGCTTCATTCTCCTTCATTCCAGTCATGATTTCTTCCTCTATTCGTGTTCATTGAAGTTTCAAAGCAAGGATTCAAGGTTTTTTTGTTGATCAGAGGCATTTATTGGATTTATTTTCAAATCTGAAAGGTAGTTTTCAGATCTTAAATTCTCATGTTGTAGTTTGTTGTAGCTTGTGTGATCTTGAATACATGTTCATAGCTGGCCAAACAATAGGTTTGACGTATAAATATGCTTGGATTTAAAGTGTAGATTGTTTTTTAAATTTATAAATAATCCATATTCATTTAGTTTTTGCAATTTTTGCGTCCAGATTTCTAATTGCCTAGTCAATCATTTTGAAATCTACAAGTAACATGATGAAGATGATGGATCTGGCTTCGTTTTGAGCTTCGAATAACTTATTTTGGTGGAGAAATGAAGTAGAAATCTTGAGTAGAACATAGGAGCTTGAAACTGTGAAATTCACGTTTTAGGGTTGTCTCAAGGAAGAAGACGTGGCGTGGCTGGATCTAATTGGTCCATTTGAGTTTTAATGCAATTTCATGATTTTCTTTTTTTTTAATTGTGTTCTCTGATTTTATTTTGTGATCAAAACATTTTCAAAAATTCTAAAAACATTACCATAGGTTGATCTTAATTTATAGTATTTTTCACAGTTTTTCTGTATTTTTAAAAAATTATTTGATTGGTGAAAAAAATCTGTGCATTAATTAATCTTGTTTAATTGATTTTTTTTTGCATAACATTTTTGTTAATTTTTGTTTCTGACCTTTTCTTTGTACAAAAATTATATAAAAAACATTTTAGACACTGTTATTAATTTATTTTAGGTTTATGAGTTTTATTTTAGAATTTCCCTTTTTCTAGTTGATTAATTAATTAATAAGATTTAATTGCTTCTTATGTTTTGTCAATTATTTTAACCACATTGTTAAAATGTGGAAAATTTCCCAAAAAATCATGGATGCTTATTTTTAATTCTAGTATTTGAATATAACTTTGTTTGGATATTTTTCTCACTTTTGATTAGAATTTCATTTTGAAGATGTGAATATTTGTTTAATTGTTTAATGGTTTGAATTTTATTTTGTTTTTGACTTTTCTTTAATTCTAAAAATGTAGAAAAATATGCCTTCTGATCTTTAGGGTTTCCTTGTGATTTGTATAGTCTTGGATTGAATTTTTTGAATTTTGATCTTATCTAATTAAGATTAAAATTCAAACAATTAGGGTTTTGTGGCTTACATTGCAAGTTTTATTTTCAAAACCAATTTGCCTTGGGTTTTCATTGGAATTTGGGTCTTGTTTAAGGTTCATGGATATATTGGGGATCTAAAAACCATTTTTATTGAATTATTTGACTTGATTGAATATTTTTCCACAAATTGTTTTGAGAGCTTGTCTAGTTTGGTAGTTTTGCCAACTAGTTTTGATCCTTGGGCCTCACTTGATCTTCTCCTCTAATATCCATGAACTTAAAACTTTTTTTATGACCTCTACACATCTCAAAAATGTTAAGGAAAATTTGGTTTGAATGATTGAAGTCCTTTTCTATTTTTGATGTATTTTTGAAGTGAAAATGACCAATTGATGTTGCATTTCTTTGTTGCAATTTGTTGGATGTCCAATAAACTTATGTGAGGCCTATAATTTGGCACTTAATGATCATATTGATTCTGTTTTCTCACACCAATTCAAGTCAATCCTATTGACTTATCATAATTGGTTGATGAGCATTTATTGATCCATACCTCCTAAGAGATGTTCTTTTGTGAATTTTGCTTTGAGTTTCAAATTTTTGCCTTGAGTTTGAAGTAATCAAATGACCAATGATAACATATTGGGTAATGATACATCAATGATAGTCTCATAAAGACTTGAGATCACTTGACCTCTAATGTTTTAATTATTTCATTCTATTTTAAATTTGATGATCAAGCCTTCCTTTTCTTTTGTATTAGAGGTAAAGGGAATGCACTTGTGAAACCCATAAGAGATTAATATCTTTTCTTTTTATCATCCTTTCCCTGTTTTAGAGACTTGAGTTCATCATTAAAACATTCAAGTTCTCATTACTTTCCTATCTTTGTCAATTTGGTTTATCATTTGTGAATATGTTTAGAAAAATGCGTTTGTGCTTTATCTTTTGAATTCATTTGGAGTTCTTTTTTAAAAAAAAAAGGATTGAATTACTTGTGATTATGACTTGTTAGAGATAATTTGAGGTCATGTAAAGCTATTTTGATCCTTGGTCAATATTCCATTGTTAGTTCAACATGGTGACAAGAAAAGAGCAACAGTTCTTTAGCTTTGACCTAATTGTTGTCTGTGCCTACTTGATGCTTCTTACATCTAGTGCTTGGATGCTTTGCCAACATGATTCTTCCATTGCCTTGTCATATCATCATCCTTCCCTTATTGGTGCATCATTTCTTTTTGAAATCACTAATTTTACTTTTGAATATGTGAGTGTTGTACCCCAAAATTTTCCCTCTCACTTATCAAGATTTTGCTTACAAGATCTCCTTGGGCTCAAGACTGCACTAGGGTTTGATCAACTCAAGACATCTCCTTAAGAACTGATGACCAAAATTAGGGTTTGAGTTTGAACAATGATTTTTGAACTTACAATTCCACATATGACTTTCATGGATCATTATGGACCCGTAAGATTACTCATGTCAAGTTTCAAGCCTTGGATCACACTTTTGATCAGTCAATTGAATATTTGACCTAAAAATCAACTGTATTGGGGACAAAGTCAACCATGGCCAATTTACAGTCAAACCCCATAATTATTGATCCACATCAACATTTTAAACTCATATGTATCATTTTATCATGTTTGGACAACAATTCCTCAAGAAATTTGATCAAATCTCCAAAAGGGCAAAATGGTCAAAATAAGGTTTTGACTAGGAAAGGGAAATTTCTGATTTTTGACCTAGCAATTGATCGATTGGTTTAAGGCATGATCTCAAGAGTCCAATTGCATCATTTTCACCTAATGATAGGGTTCAAAACATTGCAAGTCTATTGGATTGACAGATGAATTTTGCAATCAACTGATCAAAAGTCAACTGTATACTAAAAAGTCAAACTTTGACTTTTTGGTCTAATTCAAGTGCCAAAGATCATAATTCATCAAAAAATGTCAAAATATGAAACTTATTCATCAAGAAATCAAAAATTCAAGATTTCATTTTGAAAAGTCAAAATTTCTAAACTTAGATATTTTTCTAAGTGTTGGAAATTTCATGTTTTTTTCATAACTTAGAGCCAAATTTTCACCATGATGCAAGATGATTCAAGAGAAACTTCCAACATGCAAGTTGTAGATCTCCATGAAATATAAAAATTTTCTTGACACAACTTCTTCCAAAAGTTCTTGGATCTCAAGTTATAATTTTATGAACACAGGGTCATGAAACTAAACACTTAGTGAAATTTTGCCCTAATTTGACTAGGATTTTGACCTAACTTCATGACACTTTTTAATATAGTTCCAAGGGGAATATTCAAAAGAAATTCAAATATGGGTTATAGATCACATTTCAAGCTTTCCAAAATTTCTAAGAACTCCTTGAGATCATTCTTGAGTATGGAGAATCGAAGAGATGAAGTTAGGGTTTTGTCACTTGAATTACAAGTCATTTTTGATGAACACATGAACCAAATCCATTCCAGGCTGCATAATCTTTACTTTGCAGGCGTCAAACTTGTTTATCACTCCATAATTAAATGATTATACAGCTGTTAGGGCTTTGATCCAAGCAATTGAGCTATTATCCAAGTTGCATTTCCATTAATGGCACAAAGTTAACATTGTCATTCTTGTAAAGCAAGCTTTTTGCATAAAGTTCACATTGAGCCTCTAACTTGTTCCCTCTGATTACACTCCATCCACAAAGTCAGAAGCAAGCTTGGTTAAAGCATAACCACTCTATCTTAGCAAGTACACAATACTTTGAAACTTGTTTTGTCAAAAAATCACATGTTTAGCTTAAGGATGCAAATTTGAATTCTGATCAACTAGAGCATCCCAAACTTGTTGCTTATAAATAGAGTCACTATTTGTGACTTAGAACACAAGCTTGAAGACCCTTAAACTCACTCAAACCCCCTCTAGCCAAAAACTGTCTCAAAACACCATTGTTGTACAAATTCTGACTTTACATACCAAACTCCAAATCCCCTCGTGCGTTCTTTGGCCTTTCACTTCCAAAAGCTTATAAACATCAAATACAAACCATCCAAAGTCCATTTTCTCAACTGTATCAAATCCATCATCAAGTTCCATTTTCAAAAACAGGGGTCTGCAACTTGACTTCTCCAGAGCTCCTCAGCCACTTTCAGCTCAAACTAATCATTTCATTAGCTTCCTGGGACCTCAAGGAAGCTAATCTGATCCTTGCAGCACTTTGAATCAAGCTCATTTGCATTTCAAGATTTCCAGTTTTGAGGTGTTTCACTTGAACTTCTATCTCATCATTTAAGCATCATTAATGTTTATTTTGTGAAGGAAAAATGTAGACCTCATTACCACGAAGTTGTACATATCCATAGTTTGCATTTACATGGCCTGAACTTAGAGAATTTTAGAGTTAAAGTTTCTGAAATTTTTAGGGTTCAAATTAGGGCCAGAGAAATTCTCATTTATCTTTGACTTTTAGCTTTAGTTATTTACATGGTTAGATTAGTGAGGAAGAATGCAACACCCTTTATTTTGTCATCTTCCATTTTTGTTGAGAAATGAAGAAGTTACAGGTACACTGGCTGGAGGTTGAAGATGAAGTCATCAGGACTTGATTTGCCTTACATATTTATTGTTTTGTTTATATGAACGGATGTATAGCCACCCCAGTGGTAAGGTAGCGCGCTGGTGACCAAAAGGGTGTGGGTTCAACACCCAGCGCACTGCCTTTTGTCATTTTCATACTTTTTTCCACTTTTTTTTGTTCTTTACAGCGCCTGGGCCCATTTTTGGGCTTTCCATCCTTTTTGCTTTCACTAACTCCCTGTTCTATTTTCACACCTCCCTGATTTTCTCTTCATATTTTATTTTTATTTTTATTTCTTTATTATCTTTATTATTATTATTAATATTATTATTATTAATAAATATTTTTTACAGTTATTAATAAAAATCCAAAAATATTTTTTATCTTTACATTTATTTAGTTTATTTTGTCTTATAAAATCAAAAGAAATAAAAAAAACTTTTCTTTAATAAATTAATTCATCTTTTTTTATATACTTAGATAATAAATCTTGACTATTATATATTATTTTATTATTTTCTTGAAAATTAAAATAAATTTAGAATCTAGGCTTATTTTGGTTAATTAACCTTTTTGTATTTTAATTAAATTCACAAAACCCCTAAAAAATACTTTTCTAAATCAATTTTATTTCTTTTAAAAATTAGGTTTAGTTCCCTAAATTTAATTTGGACCAATTGATCATCACCATTTAGTTTGATTAAGGCCAACACATTTTCTTAACAAAAATCCAAAATAAATCAATTTCTTTTCCTTTTTACTTGTATATTATATTCATTTCATTCCTTGTATATTTATGTAATTCAATATGGTTGTAATAGATAAATAGATTTATTTTCTTGCAAATCCCCATTTGTAATTTGTACACCCCTCCCCTAAATGATGTAATAGCGTAGTAATTTTAATTCCCGCAGTTAATCGCTTTATATACAAATGCTAGTAATTAGGGTTTTGTATGAAAAGATTAAAACCAACCAAATAGCAAACCCTAATCAAAGACAAATCAATACATGTAAATTAACACATTTGCACACACACACCCTTAGGGTAAACCCACTTTTTTGCCTTACAAAAATAGCGATATTACGCATGTGAGATATCTTAGCAAAATAAGCAAAAATACAAGATCATAGTCCCTCGATGACGCTATCTAAGTTGCCTTACAAATGATCTTAGTCCCTCAAAAAGAATGCTAAGATACCTTGCAACATTTCTAATCATGGTTATACGATGACCCACGCCCGTCCCGTTTACATCCAAAGATAGGTTTGCTTACCAAATCAATGGTAAGACAACAATCTCAAAGGAAAATAAAATGAACAAGAAAGACATTTGAGTAGGTAGATTGCTCCTAATTACTTGCTCCATTTCAAAACAAACATCCTTGCTATTTTCAAAACAATCACATACACTTTCAAACATCTTACAAAATTGAAAACATTTTCAAAAGATCAAACATCTTTGTATACATTCTTACAAACAAGAATCATTACAAAGATTGCCTAAACAATGGCCTTTTTACAAAATACTTTCAAAAACCACACAAAGCACAATTTCAAACAAAAGAAAGTGATCTATCAAGTAACTAAGAGCCCATGGAAAACCATGGATGAAAAGGGTGCTAATACCTTCCCTTTTCATAATCTATCCCCTGAACTCAAGAAACAATCTCAAAGGTTTTCCTGTGCTTTTTCACCTTTCCTTTTGGATAAAAGAAAATTCGGTGGTAACTCTTGCTAACCGCAACATTTGCGATCAAATGCAAAACATTCAAGTCAGTTCTCCCACCGTAACACAGTGAGGTACTCTGAGGAAAATTTTCCATTTTGACTTGATGCTATAGTATTCCACTTTATTTGTGGAACACAATTGGTTGTGCTTGTAACATTCTGGTGCTTTGTATATTTGTTATCCTTTTGCATGACATATATGTGATTGTAACTGCTATAACCTATGGGATATGTCCATATTTGGAGCCTCAATGCTTATATTTGATGGCGTGATTTCTGACTTGATTTATTTACTGATGCTAGCTTTCTTGAACTTCTCTGGGTTTCTTTCTCTCATTTAGTTACTACGGACACTTATCTGTTTGGTATCGCACTACTACCCTTTTATCTCTGCCATTTACTGCTTTCTAGAGATAATGAGAAGTAGGGTTTTCATCTCTTTCCTTGCCATGTCAAGTAAGAATAGAAATGTATGACGGGGACTTCCGTTGCTGATCATGTCAGGAATCCCTCTGGTTTACTTAAAGACCTGTTTAAGGAAATTTTGCATAGGTACCTTGATACTCATGTTTAAACACTTGTTTGTTTACTTATTTGGTTTTTACCATGCTCCCTTCGGATTGCTCGTGTAGGGATAGTCCTCGAGATAGACCTTAGGATAGGAATCCATGCATGCTAACATAGGGTAGAAGCTTCCCTTTTTCATCCTAAACCTTAAGGCCAATCATTGTATGGTAACATTAGGGCTAGAGATTAGGATAGTCTTCCTTCGTTGTTTTCTTTTCCTTTGCATTCTTGCATCTTAAAATTAAAGCTTCTTCTTGGAAAATCATAAAATATCTCTAATAAAACTTAAACCCTTCTTCAAGGTAAAAAATACAAACTAACCTTAATTGCTTGTGTGCCTTCCTGTTTTATTTTAAACTTTTTCAGATTGATGTTTTGCCATTCTTACCATGACATGTTGCTATCTTTTAGCCGATGTTTCGTCATCGCATATTTTGTTTGAATCCCATCTTTCACCATCGCACATGTTTGTTATCCTACTTTGATTCTATATATCATAGTATGTGTGATGTTTTATCATTTAGTTTATTGATATTTTGCCATCTTTTCCATGATACCCTGTTATCTTTTAGCCGATGTTTCACCATCGTATATTTGTTTGAAGCCGATGTTTCTCCATCGCACATGTTTGTTATCCTACTTTGATTCTTAATATCATTTCTAGGTGTGTGTTATAACCCAAAATTTTCCCTCCCATATTTCTCAACACATGGCAAGTGAGGTCCCTAAGTTGCTCAAGGAAATTCAAGAGTTGACCAGACAAACTCTCTCCTAAGGCAATATACCTCAATCTAGGGTTTCATTTTTCATCAAGATGCTTGAGTCCAAAGGATCTCAAATGCCTTACAAAGTCCTAATATGTTCTCAAGATTATCCATGACAAGTTTCAAGCTTTGCAGAAGAAGTTTGCTCAGTCAATTGCTCAAATGCCTGAAAATCAACTATACTAGGTCAAAAGTCAACTGTGGCCCACATACAGTCAAACTTCAAGATTTTTGGTCAACATCCTCATTTTGAAGTAATATCCATCATTTGATCAATGATCAATCATGATTCCTCAAGGATTGCTCATAATTCATCAAAACCCAAAAAGTTGCTAAATTGGGGTTTTGCAAGAAAAGTCAACTCAAATTTGACCAAGCATAACTTTCTCATGCTTTATCAGAAATGAACCATCCAAAGCTAATTTTGAATAGAATGCAATTCCCTACAAGTCATTTTCATCTCCCAAGTTCAGAATACGCACCCACAAAAAGATATGAATTTTGACATTATAGGTCCTTTTGAAAAATCAACAAAAAACACCTTTTGGGTCAAAGCTTCATACATGAACATGGAAGACTCAATTTAGATGAGACCAAAAGGTTTGCTTAGAGGACATAATAAGATTTCTAAAAAGTCCAGGAACACCTCTCTAGGGTCAAAATTGAGAGAGTTATGCATTGGCCAAGTTGACCATTTTTGCAAAATTGCCAAAAGTCAAATGTGCTCAAATTTGCATTTTTTTCTAAATGCGCCCAACTTGTTATGCTTGCACCTAAATTATAATGTGGTCCACGACTCAAATACTTATCCACAAATTATTTGCTTCATTTTTAAATTTATTTTTATTTTTCATTAATTAAAAAGTGAATTAAATCAAATAAATGATGAAAATTATCAAAGATATGATTTGATTTGTTTTTTTGACAGGTTAGCAACCAAGATATGCTGAGCTTGCAAGATCAATTCGAATCAATGGCAATTGGTACAAAAAGAGAATGATTAGCATGAAAATAGAAAGATATCATATGGCTTAAAAATAAAATCTTCCACTCATGAATTCTCAAGATTGGATCCAAGTTTATTAACCTAATTCACTCTAGGTTATATAAGAAAACTTTGCAGATAAACAAAAGAGGTTGGCAGTTGTGAAAACACCAAAAGAAAACTAAAAAATTTGCAAGAAAGTGGGTGATCATTCTTGGACTTAAAGAGTGATTCAAGCCATTCTAAGGCTACCAATAGACTCCTGGACAACTCCAGAAGGGATCACAATCAATTGCAAGCATTTTCACGTCCGGAATCGTAAGCTACAGACCCACGGTTTGCACCTCCAAGCTTGAATTTGATTTCCTAATTTACACATGATTAATCATTCCTAAACATTGAATTGTGTTTATATTGTCATTTGTAAGGTTTTGGTTTACTTGATTTTGCGTTTTGATGCCTACAACCAGGATTGCCATTACTAGGGTTTGAGGAGCCGTTTTAGGGCTTCTCTGTACAAGTAAAATTAGGCCAGAAAAATGGTACTATGATACTCATGGGACCAAGGCGAATCGGTCCATGTACTCACTTTAAATTTATCATGCGTTTTCTTTATTTTTGAAGGTTGCAGGGTTTTAGCTATGGAGTCATGTCCGTAGGTAAAAATGTTTAATCTAAAACAACTGAGTGAGGAAGAAGAAGCTTACGTGGAAGCGTGTAACTCGTCCATTTGAATTTTCGCGCATTTTTGAAAATAATATTTGGTTTTCTTATATTATGCTTTGTCGTTATTATATTTACAAATAGCCATCATGGCTCAGTTGGCAAACAAGCGCTGGAATTGAGTATAAGGGTCTGGGTTCGATCCCTAGGTCCCAACCTTTGTTTGCATTATTTTGCTTCATGTGATCAGGTACACTACAATCTCAAGCGCCCACCATATGCCATCAAATTCAACCATCAGATTCATCAGCAAGCTAGATCTAACGTGCCAGCATTGAAGGACCATGATATGCACTCAAGTCAACACCTCACCAAACCAAGTGTGGTCAAACAGGGTGGTGTTATTTGGGCCACAAAAATCAGATCTGCACCCCCCATAATTGCTAACAATCAGGCCCATCTCTATCTTGTTTTTATTTCTTTTATTTAATTCTTTTAATATTGCTTTTAATCATTTTAATTCACAAAATTAATTATTATTTTTCATAAAAATCATAAAATCAAGAAATCATAAAAATTTGAATTAGATTTTTTTTATCAAATTTAATTTTGTCAATGTAATTTAATTTAATTTAACTTAGGGAAATTTTAACTTGTTTTTATAAATAAAATCAAATAGAAATTAGGTTAAATTCTTGATTTAATTATTTTTATTTTTTTCTCAAATAAATAAAAATACAAAAAATAGGTTTAGAATGAATTAATTTTTCTTAATTTAAAATTAATTAGAACTTAGGATTTTCTTTTTAATTTAATTGTTTCATTATTTTCTTCGATAACAAAACATGACAAAAACATCTTTTTTTAATCAATCGCAAATATGTTTAGTCAAGGGTCAAAACCCTAGTCGTTTCATATTTAATTCACCACGCGCTTGTTAATTATTTTGCCAATATTTTGTAACTGTTCATGGTTTGTAATAGTTCAATTTAGGCTTTTACTTAGTGTTTAAATCCCCGGGGTTTGGCTATGTAATTAATCCCCCTCCCCGAAGCCTTGTAACATCGTAGATTTATTTTCTCGCATTTTTAATTCTCGCAAATATTTAACTGTCTAGATGTATGCTAATAGGATTGTATGGAAAGAATACCTGACAAGATTAAAATGGTTAGAAAATCCTAATGTGCAAAGATAAATAACTGGAACAAATCACTCGCACATATCACTCTTAGGGTATACTCTCACTTCGGTTGCCTTCGGTAAATGATCATCAATTATAGGGTGTCTTAGTGGTTACCCTCCTTTATAAAAGATCAAATTGTCCCATTCGAATGTATCCTCGGAAATGTTTCCTCGGAAATATTGCCTCGAATATGATCTTAAGACTCTAGGATTTTTACTAAGGTGTCCTAACATTGCTTTAGTGATTGTACGTCCCTTTCGAATTGACCCTTACAAACTCCAACGACGGTGCTAACTATTTCTCAATAGTAGGATAACATTGTCTAAAGGAAACAAGAATAGAAATAATCTTTTTCGAGTAAGTAGATGCTAGTAGGTACTTGCTCAAATCAAAACTTTTCACACTTAAGGGTTATCACGAAGTCAAACTTTTCAAAAACAAAGCACATACATAATCAATTTTAAAAAAGATGAGCAAGTACCTAAGAGCCCATGGAAAACCATGGATAGAAAGGGTGCTAACACCTTCCCTTTCTATAACCTACCCCCCGTTCTCAGAATATCTCGAAAAAGGATTTTTTTCTCTACTTTTTTCCTTTCTGGTTGGATGAAATAAAAGTCGGTGGCGACTCTTGCTTACCACGACATTTTGCAAACAAAAAACGCAAAATGTAAACTAGTAAAAACAGTCGGTTCTGCCACCGTTTGACAGAACTTGTGACTCTGCTGGGGAATTTATAAGTGGGGTATACCTTAGGATCTAGGTCATCATAATTGCTTCTCTTGATTGCTTTGTTTCCTTTACTTTTAAGGGTTTTTGTTTGGGGTTACTATAGACCTACACCCGGATCTGGGGAATACCTTTTAGGTAAGTAGCAATAGACTGTGAGGGAACTGTACGGCGTAGACCGATACGGTTGAAGCAGTAGCTACGTTGGTGTGACACTTTAGTTGGTACCGGTATCCCTTGTGGAGAAACAAGGAGAATACGGGTCCGCCGCGTGGTGTTGTTAAGCATCAACTGAACTTAGAACCTTTAATCACCCAACTTGGCCATTAGAAAGTAGAGAGATAGCCGGCCTCGGTGTAGAGCTAAGAACTGGGTAATACTCGATGCTACACTCATTGAGATCATACTCTCGGAATATTTCGGTTGCAAGAAAATATTGTGTGAGCTAAAACCATGACCGATGGAGGATGGTCAGTGATATTGAGATCCTCTAGAACCTGATTACTTTTCTAGGACAGGTTGAACCAACTTAACTTCAAGAGGGTATTACCTTTGACCTCATGCAAGCCTTAAACCTAAGGACTTTGTGTGAATTGACTGTGTTTGCAATACTTGTGTTTGCTATACCTGTGGTTTATCATGACATCATGCATCATAACATGGCATTCATGCTTCATCACACTAACCATTTCAAAGACCAAGGGAATTTATCTTTGTTATGTTTTGCAGATCATGGCTTCCGTGCGTAGAAATACCATATGAATCAGCTTTGTGCAGATACCTTCCCAACTTAAAGAGCTAGCATCAAGAGTTTCTGAAACTTCTACTTTCATTAAGAGACACGGTCAACTTCTCAGCCTAGTTACTTCAAACCTTGATGAACAGATGATGAGCGTACTATTTCAGTTCTTCGATTCCAAGCATCACTGCTTCACCTTTCCAGATTACCAGCTGGTACCCACCTTGGAAGAATTCTCTCAACTATTGGGCATATCCATTCTTGAACAGGTACCCTTCACAGGTATGGAAGAATTTCCTAAGCCAGAAGTTATTGCCTCAACTTTGCATTTGAAACGGGTTGATGTGGTATCCAATTGGGAAACTCGAAGCGGAGTCGGGGGTTTTCTAGCCAAATTTCTGATAGACCAGGCTCATCTATTTTGGGATGATTTGGATTTTCAGGATTTTGAAGATGTCTTGGCTCTTCTTATCTATGGTTTAGTTCTCTTCCCTAATCCATACTCCTTTGTAGATGTGAATGCTGTCAAGATTTTCCTTTCTCGCAATCCGGTGTCTACCTTGCTTGGAGATATCTTGCATGCTCTTCATACTCGTACTATGAAGAGAAGAGGGACTCTTATGTGCTGCATGCCGTTGCTGTCGAGGTGGTTTATTTCTCATCTCCCTAAGTCTGTGCTGAAGAATGAAGAAGGTTTGGGTTGGTCACACAGAATAATGTCACTTGCTCATACGGATATTCTTTGGTGTTCCCGGGCTATGGAAGAAACTGCTGTTATTGACCGCTGTGAGGGGTACCCTAATATCCCATTACTTGGTATCAGAGGGGGTATAACTTACAATCCTTGTCTAGCTTTGCGACAATTTGGTCATGCTCGAAGGGATGGTCCCCATGAGTTACTTCTCGAGGACGTTGTATTCGACTATAAGGAGGATATTAAGGAGCATCGTCGGAGGTTCATACGAGCTTGGGGCATGGTAAACAGATCTGACCCCAAAGAGTTGGGACCGAAGACTTCCCTTCCTATGCAGCCTTACCTCCAATGGATCCGAGATCGTGCCCAGAAGCTTATGATGCCTTATGAGGCCGTATTACCAGTGATTGTGGAGCCCACTAATGAAGAAGGCATTCCTTACACGGTTCTCTATCCTTACATGCCCATTGATCCTGGGGAGTTACAGAGGTCTTGGATTCAGCTGAAGAATGAGTGGGATACTTACCGAGAGCAGTTCCATGAGCAAGAGAGGAAGGTTTTAAAGCTCACCAGGCAACTCGAGGAAGAAAGAGTGCTCAATGACTATATCAGCACAAAGAGAAAGCGTCCATGGGACTTTTGATTTTTCTTTTCTAGTTTTAGATTTGTTTTATTTACTCCTTTGTAACACCTTAAAGGCATGTTAGACCTTTCAAATTTAAGCTAATAAAGTTTTTTGTTTATTTTGGTTTGCAAATTTAAATCTCCAAAAGTCTTTGAAATCATTACATGCGCATCCCATTATCATACACATCATTACAGGTACCGCTACAGATTTCTCATCTTATTCGCTGTTTATTTCAGCAGAAATGTCTTCCAATCAAGTCATCAAAGATCTTCAGGTACAGAATGCCCAGTTCTAACAAATGTTCATCAGTCTGGTGAAGGGGAAAGAGGATCTGAAGGCCCTCGTTCTGAAAGAGAAGAAGAAGAAGAAGAAGAAGAAAAAGACTGGTATACTGAATATGGGTAGAAGGTTCGGAGAAAGGTTGAAGCATCAAACTGATCTGACCTATTCATCCAAGGAAGGGGAGAACCGAGAAGGGGAAAAGGACCCTAGTCCTGCAGTTTCTAACAATGATATTGATTTTGATGATGAGAAATATCCTCCTGCTGAGGATAGATATAAGCAACTAGAAGACCGTCTGAGTGCTATGGAAGTTCAGAAGATACCTGGTTTGGATTTCAGAGAATTGGGATTAGTATCGGGAGTGGTCATCCCTCATAAGTTCAAAGCTCCAGTTTTTGCCAAGTATGATGGAGTGTCCTGTCCAAAACTCCATCTCTGCTCGTATGTCAGGAAGATCCAGCCCCACACGGATGATAGAAATCTGTGGGTGCACTTCTTTCAAGATAGTCTGTCAGGGACTCAACTTGAATGGTTCTACCAGTTGGAGGGAGCCAGTGTTCGAAAATGGGAGGATCTTGCTGCTTCTTTCTACAAGCAGTATCAGTACAATGCCGACCTTGCTCTTACTCGTACTCAACTCTAGAGTATGTCCATGGGTGTAGGTGAAGGTTTCAAAGATTATGCCCAAAAAAGGAGGGATTTGGCTGGCAAAGTTCAACCCCCTTTGTATGATAGGGAGTTAGTTGATATGTTTCTGGGGATGCTATCTTGTCCATTTTTCAATCACTTGATCGGCAGCTCGTCATCTGGCTTCACCGAGCTGATTTTAACTGGAGAAATAGTAGAAGTTGGAATTCAGAGTGGTCAAATACAGAAGGATGCCTCCTCGAGTTCAGCAAAGAAGCCTTTCACTGGTAAGAAGGAGGCCAGTGCGGTCTATAGCCCGAGGGGCCAAAGCAGATCTGAACACTGTCAAACGATAAATGCTGTAGTGATACCAAGACCCGCAGTTGCTCCATAATGCAACAATCAACAAAGGGTGGAAAGACCATAACAACAGTTTACCCGCATCAACATGACTTTGGATGAAGTTCTGCCTCATCTGTTAAAATCCAGCTTGGCGACCCTGAGAGAGGCTCCCAAGAATCCAAATACTACCTCTCCCAGATACAATCCCAATGCGCGGTGAGCCTACCATTCTGAGAGTCTAGGCCATGATATAAATGATTGTTGGGCTCTAAGAAACAAAGTACAAGACTTGCTTGAAGCCAAGGAGATAGAGTTCGATGCTCCAGAAAAGCCGAATGTTATAACCGCTCCCATGCCCAAACATGGTCGTGGAGTTAATGTTGTTGACACTGATTTGTTTGTTACCTCTGTTGAAGAAATTTCTACTCCTCTTATGACTGTTAAGAAAAATTTGCTGTTGGCCGGTTTATTTCTGGGTTGCGGTGAAGGTTGCCACGTATGTTCGATTCTACCTTCTGGTTGCCGTTTGTTGAAGTCAGGTGTTCAACGCCTGATGGATAATAAAGAATTTTTTTTTGAGAAGACTTTGATTCCTGTTGTTCCAAATGAAGACGTTGCCATTATAACCATTTCCGCCAATCTTTCCAAGGTTTCCTCGAGAAGACATGTTAGAATTACACCTGTTCAAAGAATTGCTCCGCTGATAATCATTGTTTCTGGTCCCATCTTGTACACCTCAAACAAGGCTGTCCCATGGCATTATGGTGCTGATGTGTACTATCATGGCATTAAGCAAGATCTGAAGAATGAAGAAGCTGATACTAATGTCAGTAATATTGTCGAGACTAGTAAGGTTACCGGAAGTGGAAGGGTTTTCTCTCTTGAAATTGCTCTGAAGATCATCAAGCCTACTGTTATTCCAACTGCTCCTCCAACCAGCACTCCTAACATTTCTCCTGTTCCTACTCCAATTATTACACCTGCTACTATTCCTATTCTTACTCCAATTATCACCCCTACTGCTGAGCCATCTAGGACTCGGGGAAAGGAAATTATAGGTGAGCCTTCTCGGATGGAGGCACCTAAGAAAATCGTTGTGGAAGCCTCTAAACAAGAAATAGAGGAAATATTGAAAATTATCAAGAAGAGCGACTATAATGTGGTCGAGCAGCTAGGGCAGACCCCATCAAAGATCTCCATGTTGTCTTTGTTGTTGTGTTCTGAAGCCCATGCGAAGGCTTTGATTGCATTTCTCAAGACTGCGCATGTGCCGCAGGAAACTTCAGCAGATCAGTTCAAAGACTGTGTGGCCAGCCTAACTACTGACAATGGGCTGGGCTTTTTAGATGCGGATCTGACACCGAAAGGAAGGAATTATAATGATGCTCTGCACGTCTCGATTGAGTGCAGGGGTACCACTATGGCTCATGTGTTGGTAGATACCGGGTCTTCATTGAATGTTCTGCCAAAGAAAGCATTTGAACGTTTGGATTGTGAGGGTTTGACTCTAAAGCCTAGTAACATTATGGTAAGGGCTTTTGACGGATCGAAGAGAATGGTGCATGGGGTGGTGGACATCCCTGTCAAAGTGGGTTCTCAGACTTTTGGGTCCACCTTCTACGTAATGGATATCAGGCCGTCGTATTCTTGCTTGGTGGGTCGTCCTTGGATCCATGAGGCTGGGGCAGTTACTTCCATGCTCCATCAAATGCTGAAGTACCCGGTGAATGGAAAGATTGCCACAGTGTGAGGTGAAGAAGAATATATGGTAAGTCACCTCAATTCCTTCCGCTACGTAGAGATGGACGGGGAATTCATAGAAACTCCTTGTCAGAATTTCGAAGAGGTCCCCCAGGTCTTGGCATCAACTGAAGTTACTACCAACAAACCTACGTTGAAGATGGCTTCTCTCAAGGACGCCAGGGCTATGGTCGAAGAAGGTGGGTGTACCAATTGGGGTCAGCTCCCTGATTTCACTCACAAAACTGATAAATTTGGTTTGGGCTTTACTACAAGGGCTCAAAGGGCTGTTAGGCGCGCTCGGGCTGGAAGACTTCCTCTACACATCAGTAATCAGGGAATTAACGCAATTGAAGATAGTGAAGAGGATTCAGACATCGACAGCTAGATCTACCCCACAACCAATGGTGGACCGAATAACTGAACGGCTAGGGACTTCATACCTGTTTCTTTTATTCCACAGTAATTGACTCATTTGTTTTAAGATTTGTAATAAACAATTTGAAACTTTACGGCCCAGTGCCTTACCCGAGGCACCTTGGATTTGCTTGTGAGGGCTATTATTTGTCATTTCATATATCATTAATAAAGCATTGGATGTTTCTTGCATACAAATTTTGCGGTCCTTGTTTTTCTTTTTTGTTTCTCACTTTATCAAAACAGTTATTCTCTTACACACACTCACGTATCATACTGCATATTCATATCCACTCTGGATCCCATTGATAACAACTCTGCTACTTCCAGTTATGATTTCAAAAATCCGATCAACAAAGCCGAGGACGAAGGTGAGGATGATTGTGAGGTGCCTGGAGAACTTTCTAGACTATTGTAGCAGGAAGAAAGGGCCATACAGCCGCACGAAGAGCCAGTTGAGTCAGTAAATTTGGGTACAAAGGAAGACATGAAAGAGGTTAAAATAGTACGAATATGGATCCTAGTGTCAAAAAATGATTAATATAGATGCTACACCACTATGTTGAGATCTTCGCCTGGTCCTATGAAGACATGCCTG
The DNA here is from genome assembly GCA_948472305.1 of Vicia faba. NCBI lineage: Eukaryota > Viridiplantae > Streptophyta > Magnoliopsida > Fabales > Fabaceae > Vicia > Vicia faba. The sequence continues at coordinate 798,666,088 of OX451735.1, forward strand.
GTTTGGACACTAATATTGTGGTACATCACCTTCCGACTAAAGAAGACTGTCCTCCGGTAAAGCAGAAGGTCCACCGTATGCGCCCTGAAATGTCAGAGAAAATCAAGGCAGAGGTCATGAAGCAGTTTGACGCAGGATTCTTAGCTGTCACTTCTTATCCGCAGTGGGTTGCCAACGTCGTTCCCGTGCCTAAGAAGGACGGTGAGGTACGGATGTGTGTGGACTACAGAGATCTGAATAGGGCAAGCCCCAAGGATGACTTCCCACTTCCTCACATTGATGTTCTAGTCGAAAATACCGCGCAGCACAAGATCTTCTCCTTCATGGATGGTTTTTCTGGCTACAACCAGATCAAGATGGCTCCTGAGGACATGGAGAAGACAACCTTCGTCACACAGTGGGGCACCTTCTGCTACAAAGTGATTCCTTTTGGGTTGAAGAATGCTGGGGCAACTTATCAGCGTGCCATGGTCGCTTTGTTCCACGATATGATTCACAATGAGATTGAGGTTTATGTTGATGACATGATAGCCAGGTCCCAGACTAAGGAAGAGCACCTTGATCATCTCCAGAAACTGTTTGACATGTTGAATACGTACAAGTTAAGGTTGAATCCGAACAAGTGTACCTTTGGGGTAAGGTCTGGTAAGCTTCTGGGTTTTGTTGTCAGCGACAAAGGTATTTAGGTAGACCCAGCAAAGGTAAAAGCCATACAAGATATACCGGCTCCCCACACAGAGAAGGAAGTTAGAGGTTTCTTGAGACGTCTGAATTACATCGCCAGGTTCATTTCACACCTGACTGCTACTTGTGAGCCAATCTTCAAGCTGCTAAAGAAAGATCAAGTGGTAAAGTGGAATGATGAATGCCAAACCGCTTTTGAAAGTATCAAGGAATACCTTCAAGAACCACCAATTTTGATGCCTCCAGTTGAAGGAAGACATTTGATATTATACCCGACAGTGCTAGACAATTCAATGGGGTGTGTGCTGGGGAAGCATGACGAGTCTGGTCGAAAAGAGCACGCCATTTATTACCTTAGCAAAAGGTTTATCGACTATGAGACCCAATACTCATTGCTCAAGAAAACTTGCTGCGCTTTGGCATGGGCTGCTCGCCGACTGAGACAATATATGTTGACTCACACTACCTTGTTGATATCAAAGATGGATCTGATCAAATATATTTTCGAGAAGCCCACCTTATCTGGAAGAATAGTAAGATGGAAGATGATCTTAACCGAGTACGACATCTAATACACAACCCAAAAAGCAATCAAGGGGAGTGTATTGGAGGATCAGTTGGCGCATCAGGCCGTGGATGACTACCAGTCCATGAATTTCGAGTTCCCGAATAAGAATATCATGTTGGTAACTGACTGCGAAGAACCTGGACCGGATGAAGGACCTGAGGAGGGATCCCGATGGTCCATGTATTTTTATGGAGCCTCGAACGCATTGGGTAATGGCATCGGCTCTGTAATTATATCTCCTGAGGGCTGTCATACTCCGTTCACCTCCCGATTATGTTTTAACTGCACCAACAATATGGTGGAGTATGAAGCGTGTATCATGGGTCTTCGAGCAGCTATTGACCTAAGGATTAAGTTCTTGAGTGTATTCGGAGATTCCACTCTGGTGATAAGTCAGATCAAAGAAGAGTGGGATACGAAGCACCCGAATCTCATTCCTTACAGAGAATATGTACTGACATTGCTCCCGCACTTTGAGGAGATAACTTTTGAACATTTCCCAAGAGAAGAGAACCAATTGGCGGACGCGCTAGCTACCATGTCTTCTATGTTCAAAGTTAGGTGGGACAATAAAGCTCCCCAGATTATGATTGAGAGGTTGGATGAACCCGCACTTTGCTGTGACATTGAGACTGGAGAAGTGGCAGATAAACCCTGGTTTCATGAGGTAAAGAGGTATCTTGAAGCTCGAGAACACCCCGAGGGGGCATTTGTTAATGATAAGAAGTTTCTGAGAAGGTTCGCTGCGAAGTTCTTCATCAGTAATGGGATCCTCTATAAGCGTAACCATGATTCAACCTTACTGCGGTGTGTAGACAAGAGTGAGGCAGAAAGGATCATGGCCGAGTTATATGAAGGTACCTTTGGAACTCATTCCAGTGGACATACCATGGCAAAGAAAATCCTACGGGCAAGATATTACTGGTCCACTATGGAAGTCGATTGTTATCATTACTCTCGAACCTGTCATAAGTTCCAAGTCTATGCTGATAAGGTGCATGTACCTCTGGTTCCCCTGAATGTTTTAACATCTCCTTGGCCCTTTGCAATGTGGGGCATCGACATCATCAGCGAGATCAGACCTACTACGTCTAACGGGCATCGCTTCATCCTGGTAGCAATTGACTACTTTACAAAGTGGGTTGAGGCAGCTTCCTTTGTTACAGTAACCAAGAACGTCGTGGTGCGGTTCATCCGACACAATCTGATTTGTCGATATGGCGTACCAGAAAGGATTATTACTAATAACGGTACGAATCTCAACAACACGATGATCACCGAGCTCTGCAAATAGTTCAAGATACGGCATCATAACTCTTCTCCCTACTGGCCGAAGATGAATGGGGCTGTTGAAGCAGCTAACAAGAACATCAAAAAAATTATGCAGAAGATGATAGTGATATACAAAGGCTGGCACGAGATGCTACCATTCGCACTTCATGGGTACCGTACCTCAGCACGGACGTCGACAGGGGCAACACCCTACTCTTTGGTGTATGGCATGGAGGCAGTCCTACCCATCAAAGTCCAATACCCTCTCTCAGGATTATGAAGGATGCAGGCTTGAACGAAAACGACTGCATCCAAACCCGACTTGATCAGCTAAATCTAATCGATGAAAAGAGACTTACTGCTATTTGTCATGGTCAGACGTATCAGAAGCGAATGATCAAGGCTTTTAACAAGAAAGTTAGCCGTCAAGAATATCAAGTCGGGGATCTAGTGATCAAACGCATCATACTACCGCAAGGTGATCCCAGGGGAAAATGGACCCCCATGTACGAAGGGCCATTTGTGGTTAACATTGTATCGGGAGGAGCTATGATTCTAACCACCCTGGATGGTGACGACCTTCCTCACCCCTTCAATGCAAACATAATGAAAAGATGCTACGCATAATTAAAGACCTGCTAGGTTGACTGGCCTAGGCAAAAATAAGGGCTTCCCAGCGAACCAAAAGGGTTCGGGCAAAAGTAAGGGATGAAAATGAAAAAACTGTACACCCGGCAAGTCGAAAACCTGAAAAGGCGACTTGGGCAAAAAAGGGTATCCCGGTGGACTAAAAACCCGAAAGGGCGGTCCAGGAAAAAATTAGGGATTGAAGCGTAACAATATGTATCATGGGATCATCTCGCAACCAGACTTCGGTATCGACTATCAAGCTCGAACGATGCCAATCAATCTGATCCACCTTCGACCAAGAAGCGAGGTGATGAGACGCTTGAAGAAATAAAGGCAATAACAGAGTTGGAACCCAATGGGGTCGTTTCACATAGCTGTTTTTCTTTCTTTTACACAAATTGTAATTTCTATCTTTCGGCGGCGTTCTCTTACTAGGACGTCAGCCTCCTTGTACAAAACGCCTATTACGGGCCAACTTCAAAAAATCAATACAATTCATTTTTACAAGAAATTTCAATTTGTTTTTCTTTTTTATGTTTTGTTTTGCAAGAACGTCCAATGATTCATTTTTGATATATGTATTTGAAAATAATTGCTGCTTATAAACATTTACACAAGAAACAAAAGACAATTACTCATAATTCCAGGAACAAGGGGAAAATAAGAAGTGCCCAAACCTTACAGTTACTCTACCCATCAGGTATCGGGATAGAGCCATCTAGAGAACAATGAGTGGTGGTACATACACTCCCCGCTGAGTAAAAAGTATCCAAGGACAATGATGTTAGCTTTCCCGAACAGGACACAACTCTCCCCAGTTGAGGTTCACAATCGCGAGCGAGTCAGTAAATTTTTCCCCAAGCAGAGTTTATTTCTCTCACAAGCAGAGATCCAATTGCCAACAGAGTTCATTATCTGCAGTAATGGAAATTCATCCCCAGTTGAGTTTATTTCTCTACATCAGCAGATCTATCAACAAATTATCTCCTCTCCAACAGAGTTATTCTCCCGCAGAGTTATTCCCTGCAGAGCTATCCTTAGACAAGGTCTCTTCCGACAGGATATCCATAAACAAGGGGAAAATCCCCAGCATGGTCATCTTTGTTCACCATCCCCAACAGAAATAGAGGAACTATGGTTTTTTATATCAGTCAAGAATACCATTTCTCATACTCTCCAAATAGTAGTCAGGGATTTATTTTCCCGGACTCAGATTATTACGTCCGCATTTCATGTTCATACATCATGACATGTGCATACATCACATATAACATAGTCTCATTTATTTTGAGAACATCATCATACAATCCATCTCATGCATCGCACATAACTAACCCTGTATTTCTTTTAGGAAAGACAGTTATTATCAACAATTTCCAGCAAGTCTATGATCAACACTCAAAGCTAAACAGAGTAATCATCGGCACGACAAATGCAATATTACGCAGCCCTACTATCCCAACTTTCATATCAAAGTAACCCTACTATCTAGGTTCCTTCTCAGAGCCCTACTATCCAGGATTTCATATCGAAGTAACCATACTATCCAGGTTCATTCTCATAGCCCTACTATCCCAACTTTCATATCGAAGTAATCCTACTATCCAGGTTCCTTCTCACAGGCCTACTATCCAGGCTTTCATATCGAAGTAACCCTACTATCTAGGTTCCTTCTCACAGCCCTACTATGCCGGCTTTCATATCGAAGTAACCATACTATCCAGGTTCCTTCACACAACCCTATTATCCAGGCTTTCATATCGAAGTAACCCTACTATCCACGTTCCTTCTCACAACCCTACTATCCAGGATTTCATATCGAAGTAACCCTACCATCCAGGTTCCTTCTCACAGCCCTACTATCCAGGATTTTATATCGAAGTAACGCTACCATCCAAGATCCTTCTCACAGCCCTACTATCCAGGCTTTCATATCAAAGTAACCCTACCATCCAGGTTCCTTCTCACAGCCCTAGCATCCAGGCTTTCATATCGAAGTAACCCTACCATCCAGGTTCCTTCTTAAAACCCTACTATCCAGACTCTCATTTCGAAGTAACCCTACTATCCAGGTTCCTTCTCACAGCTCTACTATCCAGGCTCTCATGTCAAAGTAACCCTACTATCCAGGTTCCTTCTCACAGCCCTACTATCCAGGCTTTCATTTCGAAGTAACCCTACTATCCAGGTTCCTTCTCACAGCTCTACTATCCAGGCTCTCATTTCAAGGTAACCCTACTATCCAGGTTCCTTCTCACATCTCTACTATCCAGGCTTTCATATCGAAGTAACCCTACTATCTAGGTTCCTTCTCACAACCCTACCATACAAGCTTTCATATCGAAGTAATCCTACTATCCAGGTTCCTTCTCACATCCCTACCATCCAGGCTTTCATATCGAAGTAACCCTACTATCCAAGTTCCTTCTCACAACCCTACCATCCAGGCTTTCATATCGAAGTAATCCTACTATCCAAGTTCCTTGTCACAACCTTACTATCTGGTTTCTTCCTCTCTTATCCCCAGACAACAGTCCACAACACTATAAGATCGGGACCCGATCAAACACAATTGATTTCACATTTCCCCAGAAAGTCGTGGTGCAGTATATACCCTGACCAAATACGCAGTTCACTTCCGCTTCCCAAACCGGAATTATTCCCCAGTAGAGTAACAGACAACTGAAGCTCCTAAAACTCTATTCCTCTCAAGACAGAGACCAGCATTCCCCAGCAAAGTCCTCCTCAACCACAGGTATACGGGTTCTCGCAAAGGAATCTCTTACGCGATCGAAACTCCTTCAGATGGCATCTTTCAGCCCATTTCCTACAATTCTCTAGAAACTACCAAATGGCATCTATAAGCCCATTCCCGATATCACAAATCAAGTACTACTTCATGCGAGTGCAAATTTCTGGGCACTTTAGTGTTCAATCATCTTCTACCTTCAGATCACGAAAGGCAGACAAGCCAATCTACATCCTCAGGTTTAAGAAGATTGAACAGGGGCAGCTGTTGTACCCCAAAATTTTCCCTCCCATATTTCTCAACACATGGCAAGGGAGGTCCCCATGTTGCTCAAGGATGTTCAAGAGTTGACCAGACAAACTCTCTCCTAAGGCAGTATACCTCAAACTAGGGTTTTATTTTTCATCAAGATGCTTGAGTCCAAAGGATCCCAAATGCCTTCCAAAGTCCTAATATGTTCTCAAGATCATCCATGACAAGTTTCAAGCCTTGCAGAAGAAGTTTGCTCAGTCAATTGCTCAAATGCCTGAAAATTAACTATACTAGGTCAAAAGTCAATTGTGGCCCACATACAGTCAAACTTCAAGATTTTTGGTCAACATCCTCATTTTGAAGTATTATCCATCATTTAATCAAGGGTTGATCATGATTCCTCAAGGATTGCTCACAATTCATCAAAACCCAAAAAGTTGCTAAATTAGGGTTTTGTAGGAAAAGTCAACTCAACTTTGACCAAGCATAACCTTCTCATGCTTTATCAGAAATGACCCATCCAAAGATCATTTTGAAGATGATGCAATTACCTACAAGTCATCTTCATCTCACAAGTTCAGAATATGCACTCACAAAAAGATATGAATTTTGACATTATAGGTCCTTTTGAAAAGTCAACAAAAAACACCTCTGGGTCAAAGCTTCATACATGAACATGGAAGACTCAATTGAGATGAGACCAAAAGGGTTGCTTATAGGACATCCTAAGCTTTCTAAAAAGTCCAAGAACACCTCTCTAGGGCCAAAATTGAGAGAGTTATACATTGGCCAAGTTGACCATTTTTGCAAAATTGCCAAAAGTCAAATATGCTCAAATTTGCATTTTTTTTGCTAAATGGGCCCAACTTGTTATGCTTGCACCTCAATTATAATGTGGTCCACGACTCAAATACTTATCAACAAATTATTTGATTCATTTTTCAATTTATTTTTATTTTTCATTAATTAAAAGTGAATTAAATCAAATAAATGATGAAAATTATCAAAGATATGATTTGATTTTTTTTGACAGGTTAGCAACCAAGATATGCTGAGCTTGCAAGATCAATTCGAATCAATGGCAATTGGAACAAAAAGAGCATGACTGGCATGAAAATTGAAAGATATCATATAGCTTAAAAATCAAATCTTCCACTCATGAATTCTCAAGATTGGATCCAAGTTTATTAACATAATTCACTCTAGGTTATATAAGAAAGCTTTGCAGATAAAAAAAAGAGGTTGGCAGTCGTGAAAACACCAAAAGAAAACTAAATTTTTTGCAAGAAAGTGGATGATCGTTCTTGGACTTAGAGAGTGATTCAAGCCATTCTAAGGCTACCAATAGACTCCTGGACATCTCCAGAAGGGATCACAATCAATTGCAAGCATTTTCACATCTGGAATCGTAAGCTACAGACCCACGGTTTGCACCTCCAAGCTTGAATTTGATTTCCTAATTTACACATGATTAATCATTCCTAAACATTGCATTGTGTTTATATTGTCATTTGGAAGGTTTTGGTTTACTTGATTTTGCGTTTTGATGCCTACAACCAGGATTGCCATTACTAGGGTTTGAGGAGCCGTTTTAGGGCTTCTCTGTACAAGTAAAATTAGGCCAGAAAATGGTACTATGGTACTCATGGGACCAAGGCGAATCAGTCCATGTACTCACTTTAAATTTATCATGCATTTTCTTGATTTTTGAAGGTTGCAGGGTTTTAGCTATGGAGTCATGTCCGTAGGTAAAGTGTTTAATCTAAAACGATGGAGTGAGGAAGAAGAAGCTTGTGTGGCAGCGTGTAACTCGTCCATTTGAATTTTCGCGCATTTTTGAAAATAATGTTTGGTTTTCTTATATTATGCTTTGTCATTATTATATTTACAAATAGCCATCATGGCTCAGTTGGCAAGCAAGCGCTGAAATTGAGTATAAGGCCCTGGGTTAGATCCCCAGGTCCCAACCTTTGTTTGCATTATTTTGCTTCATGTGATCAGGTACACTACAATCTCAAGCGCCCACCATATGGCATCAAATTCAACCATCAGATTCATCAGCAAGCTATATCTAACGTGCTAGCATTGAAGGACCATGATATGCACTCAAGTCAACACCTCACCAAACCAAGCGTGGTCAAACAGGCTGGTGTTATTTGGGCCACAAAAATCAGATATGCACCCCCCATAATTGCTAACAATCAGGCCCATCTCTAACTTTTTTTTATTTTTTTCTTTAATTCTTTTAATATTGCTTTTAATCATTTTAATTCACAAAATTAATTACTATTTTTCATAAAAATCATAAAATCAAGAAATCATAAAAATTAGAATTAGATTTTTTTTTATCAAATTTAATTTTGTCAATGTAATTTAATTTAATTTAACTTAGGGCAATTTTAACTTGTTTTTAAAAATAAAATCAAATAGAAATTAGGTTAAATTCTTGATTTAATTCTTTTTATTTTTTCTCAAATAAATAAAAATACAAAAAATAGGTTTAGAAAGAATTAATCTTTCTTAATTTAAAATTAATTAGAACTTAGGATTTTCTTTTTAATTTAATTGTTTCATTATTTTCTTAGATAACAAAACATGACAAAAACGTCTTTTTTTTAATTAATCGCAAATAGGTTTAGTCAAGGTTCAAAACCCTAGTCGTTTCGTAATTAATTCACCACGCGCTTGTTAATTATTTTGCCAATATTTTGTAACTGTTCATGATTTGTAATAGTTTAATTTAGGATTTTATTTACTGTTTAAATCCCCGGGTATTAGCTATGTAATTAATCCCCCTCCCCGAAGCCTTGTAATAGCGTAGATTTATGTTATCGCATTTTTAATTCCCGCAAATATTTAACTGTCTAGATGTATGCTAATAGGATTGTATGGCAAGAATACCTGACAAGATTAAAATGGTTAGAAAACCCTAATGTGCAAAGATAAATAACTGGAACAAATCACTCGCACATATCACTCTTAGGGTATACTCTCACTTCGGTTGCCTTCGGTAAACGATCATCAAGTATAGGGTGTCTTAGTGGTTACCCTCCTGTCTAAAAGATCAAATTGTCCCATTCGAATGTTGCCTCAGAAATGTTGCCTCGAAAAGGTTGCCTCGAATATGATCTTAAGACCTTAGGATTTTTACTAAGGTGTCCTAACATTGCTTTAGTGATCGTACGTTCCTTTTGAATTGACCCTTACAAACTCCAACGACGGTGCTACCTATTTCTCAATAGTAGCATAGCGCTGTCTAAAGGAAACAAGAATAAAAACAATCTTTTTCGAGTAAGTAGATGCTAGTAGGTACTTGCTCAAATCAAAACTTTTCACACTTACACTTTTCAAACAAATTTTCAAAACAACTTCGTCACACCTTTGAGGGCTGATACAAGGGTTATTACAAAGTCAAACTTTTCAAAAACAAAGCACATACATAAGCAATTTTAAAAAAGATGAGAAAGTATCTAAGAGCCCATGGAAAACCATGGATAGAAAGGGTGCTAACACCTTCCCTTTCTATAATCTATCCCCCAGTACTCAGAATATCTCGAAAAAGGATTTTTTTTCTGTACTTTTTTCCTTTCCTTTTGGATGAAATAAAAGTCGGTGGCACTCTTGTTTACCGCGACATTTTGCAGGGAAAAAACGCAAAATGCAAACCAGTAAAAACAGTCGGTTCTACCACCGTATCACATTGTGATATTTTGTTTCCTAGTTTATTGATGTTTCACCGTCTTTGCCATGTTATCTACCTATCTCTTAGCCGATATTTCGCCATCGCACATTCTTTTAGCCGGTGTTTAGCCATCACACATATTTGTTATCCTACTTTGATTTTCAATGTCATTGTTAGATGTAATGTTTATCATCTTGTCTGATATTTTTCTATCATGCTGACGTTTTATCGCCTTATCTGAGTTTATGTTGTCATGTGATGCCTTGTCATCTGTTTTTTCTATTTTATCATTATTGTTAACATTTTTTTTATTCTATCTGATGTTTTTCCATTTGATTGTTGCTTTTATTTCCGTAACTAAAAAACACAAACCAACCAAAATACATGAGCCGAACTACGCCTGCTCTGATTCCTTAAAAGGGATACGTAGGCACTGGGGTAGGGCCCAAGCGAGCACAACTTTTATTTTCCCTACATTCTTTTATCCTTTCTTTTGCATGCATTTCCTGTACAGCTTAGATATAGATTTTTACACACCCATTATATTAGACAACAAGAGTGGATACCGTAGAGTACTATGGGCATGTGGGATGCTAATACCTTCCCCTCGCATAACAGACTCCTTTACCCGACCTCTCGGTCGCAAGACCGTGATTTCACCCTCTTCATATTTTCTGGATGTTTACCTTTCACCTCTCGGCGGGATAAAAGACGTTCGGTGGAGACTTCATTGATTTTTATATCGGATGACGGTTCGGCCGGTTGTTTCACTCAAGTGAGAAAATATGAAAATAACATGAAATGTAAATGCTAAAGTAAATGCTGCATAAAAGAAAAGGAATAAAATAAAGGGTATAAAGAAAAAGCACAAAGTAAAGTCAATTGTTAGTGAAATAGAAGTTAGAAGTTAGTTGAATGACCATCTTGAAACTTGCATTTGAAAACTCATTAGAAGATTGATAAAATCAAATCTTCCCAGCAACAAGTTTAATTTTCTTTTTGTGAAATATATCATTCATTTCAAGTACTCAAGGCAAGCATATATGATCAATGACGTTTAAATGATTCACTTAGATCAAAATTCATGAAAGTTCATTAGAGGATTGATAAGATCAAAGCCTCCTAATAATGAACCTCAAGGTTATTGGATCAAAGGTTTCAAATTAAACATGTTTGGACTTGCAAATATAGGTTTGGGCCATGAATGATTATTTTTCAAATCGGGACAAATTTAGCGCTATGTTAAGCAATCGTAAGTGGACTTATATAGAAGTCACACCTATTTTGAGGCGGGTCAATAGAAATCTATGTACCATATTTTAGAGAAATGATATCTAGATTATTCTCCAACAACATGTAGCACAAGTGAGAAAGGAATGAGATGTATCATATGAAATTAGGGTTTCAAATATCATCAACATCATTCATCCATTTTGGTGGATTTGGTTATTTGAACCTATCAACATCCAAGATCCAATGAGGTTAAGGAACTTGTCCCAAAATAACACCCAAATCAGGACCAAACAAAAATAATAAAATAATATTTAATAAAACAATATTTAAATGATTAATAACAGGGAAATAATCGGTAAAATACACAAAGTATATTAAAACACCAAATAAAAATCCTAAAAAAAATAGTCAGAGGTCAAACATGAGTCAAAAAGTGTTGAAAAAATTTCAGAATTTTTTAAAGTCAGAAACTATTTTTTTAAATTGAAAGAAATAAGAAAAATAAACCAAAAATGGTAAAAAAAAAATAGTAAAATCAGAAATAAAAATAAAATGAGGTCACCAATATTTGTCAAGAGATCATTGGATCATTCCATATTTTTTCCAGAATTTAAAAATCAAGAAAACTATTTTTAAACAATTAAAACAATTCATATAAAGTGATAAATCATAAAAAATATCAAATCATAAAATGAATTGTGAAAAAATAAAAATCAGAAAGAGAAAAATCAAAAGTATTTTTGAGAGTTTTTTTTTAGAATTTTGGAAGTTAAAATGAATTTTTATAAATTATTGAAGTTTAAAACAATTAAATCAAAAATCTGAAAATAAAAATAATGTCAAAATAATATGGACCATCTGATCATAGTCAAAACGCATTAGCAAACAGATCCAAAGAACCTGGCACATTGTGCCTGATATGGACCTTAGTGAGAAACAAACACAATCAATTAAAACTGGGCCAATGAAATTAAAACAAATGTCACGCCATCATTGGTTGAAGAATGACATGTAGGTCGTCTTCAACCTCCAGACTCCTGCGCGTTAGCTTTTTGTGAGTTTCTTCAAATAGAAAAATCAAAAACTTATAGTGGTATCATTGGATTAGTCTCTTCAAGATGATCCTAACCCTATCCTCACGTAAAATTTATATGAAACACAACTTACTCGATTTAGAAAAAACCAGAGACTTTTGAAAATTTTGAAATGAAAAAATAGAAACATCAAATGCATTGATTCTCCAAAATTGAGTTAATAACAAGCATCAGTGAACATCATAAACCATTCTAGTAATTTGAGTTAGAATATTTGGTGCCTTAAAATACCTGAACAAAGTCATATGAATTTGCTCTGAAACTGGACTTGGCTAGCACGATTTAGGACACCTCAAGGCTTAGTTCTTCTTCTGTTAGCTTCAGAGAAGTTCAAGGATGAAGAATCGGCAAACAAATTGGATTGAAAGATGCTTTGAAACCAAATTCGAGTTCCAAAATTAAAAGGTATGAAGGGAGTTCAATAAAGGTTCCTTGGCTCTCTAAAGCTTGTTAAATGAGTGGGATATCATCCTCTATTTATAGTTGAGCAAATGGAATGCTCAAGCGTGTGATATGATGAGATTTTGAGAGAATTCGTGTGAAGTTGCAAGCATGAAAATTGTGACTCATATTTTCTCAAAACTCAGCCAAAACTTGTGTTTCAAGGTGATAGTCACTTCTGGAAGATTGTTAAGCATAATAAGAAGTAAAAAACGCACAACAATTTTGTGATTAGAGGTCACATTAACCAATTTGCAATCTGACAGTTTTCACAAAATCAGTTTCATGGTGCCAACTTTGAATCCATGGTACAAACAACCTAAAGGGCTTTATGACATGATTCTTGAAGAATTTGGAATACGAGGTCACAATATTTACAATGTGACAAGAAAGACATCATTTGGATGCTTGAGCAAAAATTTATGTCCAGTTGGATTTGTGAAAAACACACTGATGTTTTGTACTTAGAAAAGTTATAAGTGTTGAATTTCAAAATAACCTATAATGTTCTTCAAAATTACATGACTTTTCACTCAAAATTTGATCTTAATATATGAAAGTGACATGAATTAGTCATCTTAAATTGAAGTGTGGAATTGAGATCACTAAAAAATCACAAAAATTGAAAGAGTTATGGTCTTTGGAAGATGATGAACAAATTTGGGGAAATTCACAAAAGACCTATAATCTTTTCAAATCTTCAACCACTTTCCAAGCATCCTCAAGTATTGCACATTAAAACAAAGTTGTAGTAGAAATCCCAAATATAATTATGTAATATTAATGGTCTCAAGGAGATAAAAATTGACCAATTTATGATCATTTGAAGTCAAACCCTATAATTCAAAGGCCTTTCAAGGAGACTTGTAATCTTTCTCAACTATTAGTGATCTTCCATTCAAAATTAGCCTTAGATTTCTGAAGAGAGCTTGTTAAGGACCCTTTAAAGAAAATCATGGCTTTATAACCAATCAAAAATATCAAACAATGAGCAAGATATGGTCCTTAGAAGTCAAAAAACCCTAGCTCAGAGAGTGTCAAAATGACTTGAAACCCCTTTCAACTTTTGATGATTTTTCTTGCACAATTGGATCTTGTCATGTGAAGAGAGGTTGTAGTTGATGATGATAATAATCCATAGAAAAAATAACCAACTCCAAATGTTGAAAATTGAGAGATTTATTCACTTGTGATCACTAAATCAAGCATTTTCTCAGTTAGGTCAAACTTGTCGACCCAACCTTAAATCTCTTTGAACTTTCTTGGAAAAATAAAGCATGATGAATCATAAGAGGCATTGAAATGATTTTGTCTTGAATCACACTCAAATATGGATCTTAAGTATCAATGAAAATTGTTGAATAAGGCATGGAAATAAAAAAATGAACCTAAGAATCTTGATGAATGTCGCCACTAACTTTGAGGAGATCTTGGCCTAAATAAAATGAAGGAGCTCTTTGAACCACAAATCTTTGATATCATAGATATATCCTTGAAGATTGAGCTCCTACAATCCATTAGAGAACCATTTGATTGAGAACCACCCCTCAGAACCTATATTAGATGGTGAGATGAATGCAATTATGATCACCTACAATATGAACATTCAAAGAAAAATATATACATATCTTGATATTAGTTTAAAGAACATATGTATAAGATACACAAATCAAAGTGTTTGGTGATATCTCAAGAGTAAAATCAAAGATAGGATAAATTAGAAAGAGATAACCAAACCTAATGTGTGATGTTGATGTATTATGATGATATGAGATTATGAGAGATCTTAGGGGAGAAAATTGGGGTATAACAGCTGCCCTTATTTAAGTGTCTTCTATTTGTATATATGAAGGCTAAAATCTTTGTCTCGACATGATTGAAGATACTTAAATACAAAATAAACCCTATTTTTGGCCCTAAGATTCCATTCAATGTTTATGATTATGAATGCAAATGACCAACTCCAAAGGTGACACAAAACACCACTAGGGGAGCAGAAGATAAAGTCAATTATCCAAAAAGAGAGTTCGTCCAGGAAAATAAATCACTGGGGAACAACGTGACTCTGGGGATGGCTATAAACAGGTAAATCCAAAATCATGATTAAAGAAACAAAATACACAGTGAGATTTCTTCAACGGAGATTCTTAACAATGCAAGTTACATTATAAAGAGTTACAAACTCGGCTGGAGGAAAGAAACTCAACTCCACTGGGGTAAATCCCAAAGAGGTTATAAAGTATCATCAACTAAAATAATGAGGAAAAAAGCAATAGACGACAATGATCAAAAAATAACTGTGAACTATCCACTCAGAGAAGGGATAACAAAAAGAGAGTAACATCGACTCATTGAGGATCGAAAGCTACCAACTTGAAAGGTACAAATAGAAATGATATGATAATATCGGCTCATAGATGATGGTAAAAATCAAAATTGAGGTAGATGACAAACAATTGACATCAATACTCATGACTTGAAACATATGGTTGACATCAGCACTCATGGCTGGGAACAAATCAACTCTTCTAAAGAAAAGTGAATCTCAACAACAAACTATCTCCCGTAATGAAGAGACTACCATCCATTATAGTAAAACAACAACAAATTATCTCTCTTAACAAAGAGACTACCATCCATCAAAGTAAAATCTCAAGAACTAACAATCTCCCATAACAAAGAGACTACCATCCATTACAATAAACCCTCAATAGCGAACTATCTCCCATAACAAAGAGACTACC
This sequence comes from Vicia faba, assembly GCA_948472305.1. Lineage (NCBI taxonomy): Eukaryota > Viridiplantae > Streptophyta > Magnoliopsida > Fabales > Fabaceae > Vicia > Vicia faba. The sequence goes on from OX451735.1 coordinate 798,681,437, forward strand.
ATCCATCGGAGTACAAATCTCAACAATGATTTGTCTCCCTTAATGAAGAGACTACCATCCATCGGAGTATAACCTCAACAACGAACTATCTCCCATAATGAAGAGACTACCATCCTCAAGAGTAAAACCTCAACAATGGACTATCTCCCTTAATGAAGAGACTACCATCCATCGGAGTACAAATCTCAACAACGAATTATCTCCCTTAATAAAGAGACTACCATCCATCGACGTAAAACCTCAACAACGAACTATCTCCCATGAAAAAGAGACTACCATCCATCGGAGTAAAACCTCAATAAAAAACTATATCCCATAATAAAGATACTACCATCCATCAGAGTACAAATCTTAATAACGAGCTATCTCCCTTAATGAAGAGACTACCATCAATTGCAGTAAAAATCTCAACAAAAAACTATCTCCCTTAATGAAGAAACTACCATCATTTGAAGTACAAATCTCAACAACTAACTATCTTCTTTAATGAAGAGACTACCATCCATCAGAGTACAAATCTCAACAACAAACTATCTCCCATGTGATACGGTGGCAGAACTGACTGTTTAGTTACTACTGGTTTTTTGCGTTTTTTGTTTGAAAATATGCGGTAAACAAGAGTCGCCACCGTCTTTTATTTTATCCAACAAAGGAAAAGGGAAAAAGAACAGAAAAACCTTTTTCGAGATGTTTCTGAGTACGGGGGGTAGATTATAGAAAGGGAAGGTGTTAGCACCCTTTCTATCTGTGGTTTTCCACGCGCTTTTAGGTACTTGCTCATTTTTAAATTGCTTTTATGCTTGTGTTTTGAAAATTTTTTGTTTACGTCGCGGTAACTCTTGTATCTGTCCTCAAGAGTGTGACGAAGTTGTTTTTGAAAATTGTTTTGAAAGTGTTTGTGAAAAAACATTGGTTTTTGAGCAAGTACCTAACAGTGCCTACCTACTCGAAAAAGGATATTTATTTTCTCGTTTCCTTTAGATAACACTATCCTACTATTAAGGAGTAGGTAGCCCTATCGTTGGATGTTAAGGGACTATCGAAAGGGACGTTTTTACGGTCACAAAAGCAATGGTTAGGAAACTTTAGTAATTATCCTAAAGTCCTAAATATATTTCCGAGGAAACATTCGAATGGGTCATTTTTATCTTTTTGGACTGGAGGGTGACCACTGAAACTCCCTATGCTTCATGACCGTTTACCGAAGGCAACCGAAGTGGTGATACCCTAGGGGTGTGTATGTGCGAGTGTATTTGATTTCAGATATATTAGTATTTGTGTTTAGTTTTCTAGCAATTGGTTTTATCTTGTTCATGCAATCCTATTAGCCATACATCTAACAGTTAATATATGTGCAAATATATAAAGTGCAGAAACGTAAATTCCTATGCTATTACATGGCTTCAAGGAGACGGATTTAATTACAAGTCCAAAACCGGGAGAAATATAAAGGAAAACAATAAAAATGTCTTATAGTTTGGCTACCTTGATATGTACAGGAAAATAAAAGTGCGAAAGTAGAAAATGCGCGCGAAAAATTAAATACGGGAATTAAAGTTTAAATCTAAGAAAACTTAATTAATGAAAGAAAATATTTTTTGTTATTTTTTTATTTTTTAGGAAAAAACATTAAGTTAAAAATGAAAGGAAATTAACTCTAAATAACCTAATGTTTTTGTATTTTTATTTGAGAAAAAATAATTAACTTGCAATTTAAACCTAATTTCTAGCTAATTTTAATTATGAAAATAAACCAAATTACCCTAATTAAACTAATCTATTTTCAAAATTAATTTTAATAAATAAGGAAGAAAAAAACTAATTCTACATTTTTTTTTGATTTCTTGATTTTATGATGTTTATGATTTTTTTAATAAAAGGAAAATAATTGAAATAAAAGAAAATAAATAAAGCAAAAAAGAAAAATGGGCGGTGCTGCAAAAATGAAAATGAGGGGTGAGAAAGAAACATAATTAAAAAACCAAATTAGACAAAGCCTGGTTCTACGTTGGATCCAGTGTGGATAAGTCTTGGGGTGCACCACGGGGACGCGACTTTGAGGCTTTAGATCTGGAATTTTTAGATTCCTGCGTCAAAGCTTAAAAGCAATGGTTCTAAAACATTCTAAACATTAGTATGAACATGCATGAACGCTTATAAACCATTTACAACGTAAGAATAGAGAGTTTGTAATTACGAATTTTTACCCAACCGGAGCTACTTGGTGCGGCTATTTTGGGCGTGGACTGGCTTAGCAAGAGGCCTGAGTAGACTCCTGGAAGTCTCAGAAATGTGATTTTCCCACTTGTTTGGACTAATAGCACCTGGGAATATAGCTGCGAACTCTTACAACATTTAGCAATTTTTTTGAGAATTTTGTAGAGCTTTCTTGAAGAGGAATTTCATGTCTTTCAAGCTTATATGGATCTATATTCATAATGTTGTGTTTTAAGACCATGATCAAAATTTGAAAAAATGCCATATTTGATGATTTCATGCCATTTTCATATGTGGATGAACCTGGACATATTTGAATGGTTATTGCACGAAATCAATTGATATAAACCAGCATAAAACTTGCCCAAAATGGATTCACATCAAAATTTATATTATTTCTATTATTTATTTATTTAATTTTGAATTTTAATGAATAAAATATCAAAATAAATAGCATAAATAGTATAAAAATGTATGGGTGGGCTTAGAGGTCGTGGACCATGTTAGGAATGAGTTTCAAACTTGAAAAGATAGGCCCATTTGGAAAAAATCCAAGTTTGGTCAATATTTGCTTCATGCATTTTTCCAAAAATTGGCCAACTTTGACAATGCATATCTCCCTCAATTTTAACCCTATGAGGGTGTTATTTGACTTTTTAGAAATCTTAGGATGTCCCCTAAACAAACATTTTGGTTTAATATCAATTGGATCTTCCATGTTAATGTAAGAAGCTTTGACCCAAAAGGTGTTTTTGTTGAATTTTTAGAAGGACCTATAATGTCTGGATTTATATCTTTAAATGAGTGATTTTCTGGAACTTGAGGGATGAATAGAAGTTGTAGAGAATTGTATTCTCTTCAAAATGAGACTTTGTGGAATTTTTTTTGATAAATTATGAGAAAGTTATGCCTGGTCAAAGTTTGGTTGACATTTCCTATAGAAACCCTAATTTAGCAACTTTTGAGTTTTGATGAATTAGGAGCATTCCTTGAGGAATCATGATTAACCCTTGATCAAATTATGGATATCACTTCAAAATGTTGATTTTGACCAAAAATCTTAAAGTTTGACTATAAATAAGCCACATTTGACTTTTGACCTAACATAGTTGATTTTCAGGCATTTGAGCAATTGACTGAGCAAACTTGTTGTGCAAGGCATGAAACTTGACATGGATGATCTTAAGGACATATTAGGACCATGGAAAAGATTTGATACCTTTGGATTTCACATATCTTGATGAAAGTGGAAACCCTAGTTGAAGGTTCATTGCGTTATGAGAGAATTTGTCTGGTTAATTCTTGGTCATTCTTGTGCAAGTTGAGGACTTCAATGAGAATGCGTTGAGTAAAATTAGAGGGAAAATTTTGGGGTTCAACAGCTGCCCCTGTTCAATCTTCTTAGACCCGAGGATGTAGATTGGCTTGTCTGCCTTTCGTGGTCTGAAGGTAGAAGATGATTGAACACTAGAGTGCCCAGAAATTTGCACTCACATGAAGTGAATGTCGATCGATAATATCGGGAATGGGCTTACAAATGCCATTTGAAAGGAGACAGAGAATCGTAGGAGATGGGCTTAAAGATTCCATCCAGAAAAGATATCGGTCGCATAAATTCCTTTGCGAGAATCCATGTACCTACCATTGAGGAAGACTTTGCCGGGGAATGTTAATTTATGTCCTGGGAAATAGAGTCTAGGAGCTTCGGTTATCCATTACTCTACTAGGGAATTAACTCTTTATTGATGAGACAAAAGTGAGCTGTTATCTGGTCGAGTCTGGGTTTCACGGCGACTTACTGGGGAATATGAAATCGACCATATCTGGTCGGGTCCAGGTTTTACAATGTTGTAAATTGTTGCCCGCAGATAAAAGAGAAGGAAAATGTATAGGGATTTCTCGGGATAAGTCAATGCAAAAATGCGTTAGGTAATTCATGAAAAGGAGCCTGGATAGTAGGGCTATGAGAAGGAACCTTGGTAGTAGGGTTACTTCGAAATAAAGCTTGGGTAGTAGGGCTGCTTTGGAATAAAGCCTAGGTGGTAGGGCTGTGAGAAGGAACCTGGGTAGTAGGGTTACGTCGAAATAAAATCCCGGGTAGTAGGGCTATGAGAATGAACCTAGGTAGTAGGGTTACTTCGAAATAAAGCCTGGGTAGTAGGGCTATGAGAAGGAACCTGTGTAATAGGGTTACTTCGAAATAAATCCTTGGTAGTAGAGCTATGAGAAGGAACTTGGGTAGTAGGGTTACTTCAAAATAAAGCCTGGGTGGTAGGGTTGTGAGAAGGAACCTAGATAGTAGGGTTACTTCGAAATAAAGCATGGGTAGTAGGGTTACTTCGAAATAAAGCCTGGGTAGTAGGGCTGCTTTGGAATAAAGCCTGAGTGGTAGGGCTGTGAGAAGGAACCTGGGTAGTAGGGTTACTTCGAAATAAAAGCATGGATAGTAGGGATATGAGAAGGAACCTGGATAGTAGAGTTACTTCGAAATGAAAGCCTGGATAGTAGGGCTATGATAAGGAACCTGGATAAAAGGGTTACTTTGAAATGAAAGCCTGAATAGTAGGGCTATGAGAAGGAACCTGGATAGTAGGGTTACTTCGAAATAAAAGCCTGGATAGTAGGGCTATGAGAAGAAACCTGGATAGTATGGTTACTTCGAAATGAAAGCCTGGATAGTAGGGCTATGAGAAGAAACCTGGATAGTAGGGTTACTTAAAAATGAAATCCTGGATAGTAGGGCTATGAGAAGGAACCTGGATAGTAGGGTTACTTCGAAATGAAAGCCTATATAGTAGGTGTGATACGGTGGGAGAACTTACTTGGTTTGTTTTGTGTTTTGATCGCATTTGTGTGGATAGCAAGAGTCGCCACCGACTTTTCTTTTATCCAAAAGGAAAGGTAAAAAAGCACAGGAAATACCTTTCGAGATTATTTCTCGGGTTCGGGGGGTAGATTATGAAAAGGGAAGGTATTAGCACCCTTTTCATCCATGGTTTTCCATGGGCGCTTAGTTACTCGTTTAGATCACTTGCTTTTAATTGACAGTGTGCTTGTGGTGTGGGCTTTGAAAGTGTTTTGAAAAATCTTTTCGTAATGGTTCTCGTTTCTATAAGAACGCGTACAAAGTTTTTATTTCAAAAAGTGGTTCAAATATGTGTTTATGGATTGTGTTTCGGAAAGTGTTTTGAAAATATGTTTTGCAATGGTTCTCGTCTCTATAAGAACGTATACAAAGCATTTTGTCTTTTGAAAATTTTTTGAGATGAAAGTGTAGGTGTAAAAATGTTTTTGTCGTGAGCAAACGAGTAACTAGGAGTGAATCTATCTACTCGAAATGTTTTCAATTATCCTTTTCTTCCTCCTTTTAATGTTGCTTTCTTACCATTAATTTGGTAAGAAGCTCCATCGTTGGATGTAAAGGAACAGGCGCGGGTCGATTTTACAGTCATCGAAAGCAACTTATGAGACGCTTTAGCAATTTTCGTAAGGGACGAGATCGTTTTATCGAAGGCAATGTCGAGGGTCATCGAGGGACTATGATCTTCTTTATTGAAGGTTCATTGCTAAGACGTCTCATGTTCGAGGGACATGACTGTGTTTCCGAGGCGACGAGCGAGGTTACCCTAGAGGTGCGCGTGTGAAAAGTAAGTTCGTTTCAAGTTATTTTGTTGAAATTAGGTTATCTAGCGATTGATTTTATGTCTTGGCATGCACGCCTAATTACTATACAATATAAGGAAAACAATAAATTGCGGAAATTGAAATTCTACACTACTACAAAGCTTTTGGAAATGGGGGTACAAATTAACAAATAGGGATGAATCAATGTGATTAAAAGTCAACCAATACAACCAAATCGAACAAATTAATTAAGACTACAACAATTAACAAAGTAAAAAATTACGAAGTATGGAAATAAACTCTTGGTGTTTTGTTTGTAATGTTTGGAAAGAAAAGAAAAAAATTAAAAGAAATTAAGTCAATTGTATACATATATATCTTTTTGTTTGATATTTTGTGTTTGTGAGAATTTGAAAAGAAAAATAAACTTCTATTCTATTAAAGAAAATAACCGATTAAATCGATTCCAAATATTTGGTCTTTTGAAATTTTTTTATTATTATGAAGAATTTAAAGAAAACAATTTAAGGTTAAATACAAAGTTAGTTAGTAAAATTATTTATATAAAAAAACGCTAACGAAGCTAATTGAAAAAAATTAAATAATTCAAAATTAGTGCTTCTAGAATTAAGACTAAAGTATTAATAAAATTAAATCTAAACTAAATAAAGTTATTAAAGTAATTCTAAACTTACTTAAAATTCTAAGTTATTAAACTAAGCCTAAAATAAACTAATTATGAAATTACTTAAATTAAAAAAAGTTTAAATTAATTCTAAAGTCATTGAATAAAACCTAAATTAAACTGAAGAAATAAATATGAATTAAATTAAATAAATAAAAAAAACTAAACTACATATATAAACAAATTTTGATGGAATTGAAAGAAAAAGGTTTAAAAAGAAAAAGAACAGAAAAACTGCCCCAACAGGGATCGAGCTCAGGTTTTCAATATTATGGGTAATATGCTTTGCCAACTGTACCAGATTACTTATTCGTAATTAATAAGACTTAATTGATAAATAAAAGGAACACAGTTGCATGATTGGGCCAAAAGGCCCAAAAGGCCTGACCCTGTTTGGCATAAGAAGGGACAAGGGTTTATTGTAACCCTAGTGGAAGCGTCGCCGACTGATTTCTATGGGAAAAGTAAAATAAAAAGAAATAATTATTGCTGGTTGGAAAAAGGGAAGGAAACGTGGAACATTGTTATTATTGGAAAAGGACATTTCTTCTTATGCTACTGTAATGCAATGCTCATCTCTCATCTTCGAACCATTTTTCTCTTCCTCTCCGTACCAACAAAACTCTTCTTCTCTTTTTCATCCAAAATTTAAGATCTGAAAATAAATAAAAAACGCAACTCTAACTCTCTTCTTCAAACCGTTTTCTTCCTCTCAGTACCAACGAATCTCTTTCTCTCTTGAACCCGAACCAACGATGCTAACATGCAGAACCTCTTTTCCCCTTTAATCCGATCTGCAATCGGAAATGGGTGCTGTTTGAGAAGCGAAATGGGTTTCATCGCGGAGAAGAGAAAGGTTATGGTGATTGGTTTCGAGCTGTTGTTTTCGGAGGTGCTTAGGTTTTTTCGGGTGCTAACAGTACCGACTTGGCATTTCTAAAAAGGATGTGTTGTAACAATTTTTTTTAGATGGGTGATCTTACTACTCTTGTTTATTTGGGTAAGTTTTAAGTTACAGTATAACAATAAAAGGACTTACTTGCGTATTTCGTTTCTTTTACAGAAAATCTTATGATGATAAAAAAAAACAAGCAAACAAAAATTTATGTGCATGAGGTCAAGAAGGATGCTTACAGAGGTCATAGCTTATGGTGACTCCACGCTTTTTTGACAGGGGAGTCCAACTTCTATGCCTCTTTGCTGACTTTTCTGTAATGTATTTTTCTTTATGAAGGGTTCTTGTGAGGAAAATGATGATGATGAGGGTGTTTTATTGATGTTGCTGTTTTTTGGTGATGTTGCTATTTTTTCATGATGTTTCTGTTGTCATTTTTTTGGTGATGATTTTTCTGTTGTTCTTCGCTCCCTTTTCCTTTGATACTGTTGTCCCTTTCATCATATCAGTGTGATAATATTTGGGGGGAAAAGTTTGGCCAATTTGAACATTTGAGGCATACTGCTGTTATCTTTTTTTGCTACAGATTTTTGTTTCCTATTTTATGCAACTACTGACCTGTTTTGTTAGCAGGTTTTTTTGGCATATTTTGGGCATATTTGCAGTAAGAAAATAGCAGAATTTTGGCAGCATTTGGGACTGTCATATGCTGTTTTTTTTTGGATTGTCTTATGGTATTTCTACAACACTTTTGTTGGGCTTAAATGTTGATTTGTGATGCTGCTAATTCTGAATTTTGTGTTTGCTTATTCATTATACCTCCTCTTTTCTTTTGTGAACCAAGGTTTACCTTTGCGTTTTGCAATCGAAAAAGAAATCCCATGATTGAAATTGATTTATATGAGGCTTTAAATTTCAACACATGATTAAATGACCTTTTATCTTTTCTGATTCCAAACATACCTCATGATGAGAAAAACTTGTTATAAACAAAAGTCTTCTTGAATTTTCATATGCTCACTAATTTTTGTTTTTGTTTCATGTATGAGCAGTTTGGGCAAGGGGAGAATTGGTGAGGAATGACTTGAAGATGAAGAAGCTCCCTTGTAGCTTAGTGAATTGTTAGGAATGTCACGAACCTTGTAATTTGAATTACGTGATTCAGAAACTTGTAAAGCGCATTCCAATTCTCTTGTAAATTTAAGCGATGAATTCCGCTTTATTTTGTAAAATTCAAACAATGCATTCTTGTTGTAATCCTTCATTCTTAATTCAAATTGAAATTAATTCTAAGACTTGCAAAATCTTGAATATTCTTTGACATAGCACGAATTGAATTCTTCTCAGTGGCCCATGAACTTAAAAAACGCCTCTTGAGAAAAGAATGAGACCTGAATCTTGATGAAATATGAAACCTCTAATTGTGAGTTTTGAACATATGTCTTGCTCGGTAACTTAAACCTCAAGAAAATCCAATACTTTTGTAATTTGTATTTCAAGTAAAACCAAAGCGCCTTATCTTTCAAACTTTGAATCAAATTCATTCAAAGTGACATCGTCTTCCATGTCTGATTAGAATGGAACTTCATTGCCAAACAAACATGTTTTGGAGAATATTTGTCAATCTTGTAGAATTAACCAATTTTAACAAACTACGGTTAAGAACACATTGAAATCCACTAAAGTCTTGCGACGATTCAAAAAGTCTTCGAACACAATAAACTCATATGTGACATAATTTATGACCATAAACAAGAATAATCATCTCAAGGTCTTGTAATTTGAAGAAATTACAATTCTTAGAAATCAGACGACGGCTACTTGAAATTAGGTCAAACTTCACGATGCGACTTCTGACGCACTCGAATGTTGGTGATTTTCTACGCGTAATTAATTCTTGATTTGTAAAGAGAAATTGGAAATATCATCAGGGAGAATCGTACGCAAGAAAAACCACTTAAAAATATCGAATAATGAAGAAGTTTACAAGCACTTTAAATTGTTCTCGCAAAAGGGTTGATTTTGGGGTTGCTGTAATTGTTTTCAGTTATCTGGACCATTGGTTGAGCAAAATTGTACTGCGAGGTCTGAAAACTGGTTTAAACAATTCCAAGGAGATATGAAGTCTTATGAAAAATCAAATGAAACCTTGAGAGCTCGACTTTTTTTGAGAAGCGCCAAAACCTAATTGCTGATGGTTTGCCTAGGAGGAGAATCTTCTTGATCGACTTTTGAGCCAAATTGAGTGTTTGAGGAACCCTGGGATAGCATCCTTAGTGGAAAATGGGAGGGAAAATTTTGGGGTACAACAGCTGCCCCTGTTCAATCTTCTTAAACTTGAAAAGAGAGATTGACGCGTTTGTCATTCGCGACTTAAAAGTAGAAGATGATTGAACACTAGAGTGCCCAGAAATTTACGCTTGATGATGCGCTGGTCGATTGCATAAGGAAATGGGCTTAAAGATGCCATTTGGAGAAGCAAAGGAGAATTGTCGGAGATGGGCTTATATATGCCATCCAAATACGATTGTTGACGGAAAGTTTAAACTCGATCTTATTTTTTTTAACAGAAAATGAATCAGAATAAACCGTTGAGAGATTTATCTGAAATAGTAAAAATCTGGAAACGAATCAGAATAAACCGTTGAGAGATTTATCTGAACCAGTAAAAATCTGGAGACGAATTAGAATAAACCGTTGAGAGATTTATCTGAACTAGTGAAAATCTGGAGACGAATCAGAATAAACCGTTGAGAGATTTATCTGAACCAGTGAAAATCTGGAGACAAATCAGAATAAACCGTTGAGAGATTTATCTGAACCAGTGAAAATCTGGAGACGAATCAGAATAAGCTGTTGAGAGATTTATCTAAAACAGTAAAAATCTGGAGACGAATCAAAATAAACCGTTGAGAGATTTATCTGAACCAGTAAAAATCTGGAGACGAAACAGAATAAACCATTGAGAGATTTATCTGAACCAGTGAAAATTTGGAGACGAATTAGAATAAACCGTTGAGAGATTTATCTGAACCAGTGAAAATATGGAGACGAATCAGAACAAACTGTTGAGAGATTTATCTGAACCAGAGAAAATCTAGATACGAATCAGAATAAACCGTTGAGAGATTTATCCAAACCAGTAAAAATCATGAGATGAATCAGAATAAACCGTTCAGAGATTTATCTGAACCAGTAAAAATCTGGAGACGAATCAGAATAAACCGTTGAGAGATTTATCTAAAACAGTGAAAATCTAGAGACGAATCAGAATAAACCGTTGAGAGATTTATCTGAACCAGTGAAAATTTGGAGACGAATCAGCATAAACCGTTGAGAGATTTATCCGAACCAGTAAAAATCTGGAGACGAATCAGAATAAACCGTTGAGAGATTTATCTGAACCAGTAAAAATCTAGAGACGAATCAGAATAAACCGTTGAGAGATTTATCTAAACTAGTGAAAATCTGGAGATGAATCAGAATAAACCCTTGAGAGATTTATCTGAACCAGTGAAAATTTGGAGACGAATCAGAATAAACTATTAAGAGATTTATCTGAACCAGTGAAAATATGGAGACGAATCAGAATAAACCGTTGAGAGATTTATCTGAACCAATGAAAATTTGGAGACGAATCAAAATAAACCGTTGAGAGATTTATCTGAACCAGTGAAAATCTGGAAGAAATATTTTTGTTATGTAGATAGTTGACCAGTCTTTTCTTGTTGAAAATCTTGGTCTGTTGGAAATTTGTTGATGATAATTTCCTGTCAAATGACTCTTTCCTGCAAAAGGTGAAGAGTTAATTGTATGCAATGCTATGATGTATGCGATGCATGGTGTGATGTTTGCCTCTCAAAATAAATGAGATTGCACTGTATGTACTTGAGTTGTCAATGTTATGACGTATGGATGCAAATGTATGGAATTAAAGATTGTTTGTACCGTAGCGTTGCTGGAAGTGAGGAAAATAAATCCCTTCTGAAGCACTGATGGGTGAATTTCCAAATAGAAACTCTGTTGTAGAAGGGAAAAGCCAGACATTGCTTGTAGTCTTCGTGATATCCTGCTGGGGAAATCTGAGAAGTTGGGCAATTTACTGGGAATACTCTGGATCGATAGTTGGAAGTTTTGCTCTGTCAGGAATATGAGAACACTTGATACCAACAGGCTGCATACTGGGGACATGTTAGCGATTCTGTAGTAGGATGTATTCGCTTCTGCTCCTGCTGGAAAAGGTTCCTGCGGGGATCTTATGGAATGGCTTATAGATATTATCCTATTTCTTAAAGTCATTAGTAATTGTTTTCCGTTTTTATTTATTTATTTGTAACAGTAATCACGTTCAAATGCATATGCTCAGAAAGAAATCATTGGACGTTTTTGTAAACAAGACACAGAAACAAAGAAAACAAATGGTTTTGCACTTCCAAAGGGATATCTTTGTATTAACTGGTATAAGTATTTTCGTACAATGAGACGAGCATTGTAGCGAGAGAATGTCGTCGTAAAAAATGAAAATTGATACAAAGAAAAGATAACTATGTGAAATAATCCCATGGGGTTCCCATTCTGCTATAGTCTTCATGTCTCTGAATGTCTTGTCCACTTGTCGTCTCGGCGAAGTCGATTGGATTGATTTAGAGTCGTTTGAGTTGATTGGTCGATGCTGAAGATTGTCTTCCAGATGATCCAATGGGACATAGTCATACGCTTCAATCCCTAACTTTTGCCTGGACTGCCCTCTCGGGTTTTCAGTCCACTGGGATACCCTTTTTTTCCCAAGCCCCCTTTCGGGTTTTCGACTTGCAGGGTGTACATATTTTTTTAATTTTAATCCCTTATTTTTTCCCGAACCCTTTTGGATCGTCGGGAAGCCCTTATTTTTGCCTAGGCCAGTCAACCTAGCGGGTCTTTGATCATGCGTAGTATCTTTTATCTATGTCCAGATTTACAGGGTGCGGGAGGTCGTCGCCATCTATAGTGGTCAAGATCATTGCTCCACCAGAGAATATGCTTTTTATTACAAACGACCCTTCATATGTAGGGGTCCATTTTCCCCTGGGATCACCTTATGGCAAAATGATACGCTTGATTACCAAGTCACCGACCCGATATACTTGACATTTGACCTTTTTATTAAAAGCTTTGATCATGCGTTTTTGGTACATCTAACCATGACAGATAGCTGTAAGCCTTTTCTCATCAATCAAGTTTAGTTGGTCAAACCGAGTCTGGATCTAATCTTCTTCATTCAAACCAGCATCCTTCATGATCCCCAGAGAGGGGATCTGGACCTCAATAGGCAAGACATCCTCCATTCCGTATACGAGAGAATAGGGTGTTTCCCCAGTTGATGTGCAAGTTGTGGTACGATACCCGTGGAGAGCGAACGGTAGCATCTCATGCAATCTTTGTATGTGACTGTCATTTTCTATATGATCTTTTTAATGTTTTTATTTGTAGCTTCGACAACACCATTCACCTTTGGATGGTAAGGGGAAGAATTGTGATACTGAATCTTGAATTGCTCGCACAAGGCGGTGATCATAGTGTTATTTAGATTCGTACCATTATCAGTGAGGATTCTCTCTGGGATACCGTACCGACATATGAGATTTTGTTTGATGAACCGGGCGACCACATTCTTAGTAACGGAAGCAAATGAAGCTGCCTCAACCCACTTTGTAAAATAGTCGATGGCCACTAAGATGAAGCAGTGTCCATTGGAGGCCGTTGGCTTGATTTCCCCAATCATATCGATTCCCCACATAGCAAAGGGCTAAGGAGCTGTCAAGACGTTTAGAGGAACCGGAGGTACGTGCATTTTATCTGCATAAATCTGACACTTATGGCAAGTCTGAGAGTCTTGGTAGCAATTTGCCTCCATGGTAGACCAATAATAGCCTGCCCGTAGGATTTTATTTTCCATTGTATGCCCACTGGAATGGGTACCAAAAGTGCCTTCGTGTAATTCAACCATGATCCTTTCAGCTTCAGCCTTGTCTACGCACCGAAGCAATACAGAGTCATGACTGCGTTTGTACAAAATGTTGTTACTAAGGAAGAATTTAGCCGAGAATCTTCTTAGGAACTTCTTGTCATTCACCGAAGCTCCTTCTGGATATTCCTGAGACTCGAGATACCTTTTAACTTCGTGGAACCAAGGTCGATCCACTACTTTTTCAGTACCGATCTCGTGACAGTAGGCTGGTTCATCCATCCGCTCAATGGTGATTTGAGGAGCCTCGTTATCCCAATTATGTTTAAACATATATGACATTGTAGCTAGTGCGTCCGCTAGCTGATTTTCTTCTCGCAGGAAATGCTCGAAGGTAATCTTCTCAAAATGCGGCAGCAATGTCAACATATGTTCTTTGTAAGGGATAAGGTTGGGGTGTTTGGTGTCCCCTTCCCCTTTAATTTGACTGATGACTAAAGTTGATTCTCCAAATACATCCAAGTATTTGATCCCCAAGTCTATAGCAGCTTTAAGACCGAAGATGCATGCTTCGTATTCTGCCATGTTTTTGTACAGTTGAAGCAAAGTCTGGAATTGAAGGGAGTATGACATCCTTCCGGAGATATGAGTACGGCACCGATACCATTGCCAAGTGCATTGGATGCCCCATCAAAGAACAGGGTCAACCGGGATCCTTGTTCAGGTCCGTCATATGGCCTGATTTCTTCACAGTTGTCTAATGTCATGATGTCTTCATCCGGGAACTCAAACTTCATGGACTGATAGTCTTCCACAGCTTGGTGAGCAAGGTGATCAGCCAATACACTACCCTTTATAGCTTTCTGGGTAGTATACTGTATGTCATATTCTGTCTGGATCATCTACCATCTCGCTATTCTCCCAGAAAGAGCGGGCTTCTCAAAGATGTACTTTATTGGATCCATTTTAGATATCAATAGAGTAGTATGGGTCAGCATATACTGTCTCAGCCGGTGAGCAGCCCATGCCAGAGCGCAGAAAGTTTTCTCGAGCAGTGAATATCTTGTTTCGCAGTCAGTAAACGTTTTGCTCAGGAAATAAATAACATGCTCTTTTCGGCCAGACTCGTCATACTGCCCCAGTACACACCCCATTGAGTTTTCTAAAATAGTTAAATACAAGATCAATGGCCTTCCCTCGATAGGTGGAAATAACACAGGAGGCTCTTGCAGGTATTCTTTGATTTTGTCAAAAGTAACTTGGCATTCGTCATTCCATTTGACTACTTGATCTTTCATCAAGAGTTTGAAGATTGGCTCACAAGTAGCTGTCAGGTGAGAAATAAACCTGGCTATGTAATTCAGACGTCCCAAGAATCCTCTGACTTCTTTCTCAGTACGAGGAGATGGCATCTCTTGTATCGCTTTAACCTTGGCAGGGTCAACCTCGATACCCTTGTTGCTGACGACAAAGCCTAAGAGTTTACCAGATTGTACTCCGAACGTGCACTTATTTGGATTCAATCTCAACTTGTACTTCTTCAGCCTCTCAAACAGCTTCTGTAAGTGATCAAGGTTCTCTTCTTCCGTCTGCGATCTGGCTATCATATCGTCTACGTAGACCTCTATCTCATGATGTATCATGTCATTAAATAAGGCTACCATGGCGCATTGATAAGTTTCCCCAACATTCTTCTGTCCGAATGACATGACTTTATAGCAGAATGTGCCCCATTGTGTAACAAAGGTTGTTTTCTCCATATCTTCAGGCGCCATTTTGATTTGGTTGTAGCCTGAGAAACCGTCCATGAAGGAAAACACTTTGTGTTGCACCGTATTATCGACTAGAATGTCGATGTGGGGAAGTGGGAAATCATCTTTGGGGCTTGCTCTATTCAAATCTCTGTAATCCACACACATTCGTACTTTGCCGTCTTTCTTGGGGACGGGAACAACATTGGCCACCCATTGGGGATAAGAGATGACAGCCAAAAATCCGGCGTTGAATTGCTTCATGACTTATGCTTTGATCTTTTCTGACATATCAGGCCTCATGCGACGAACCTTTTGCTTTACTGGTGGACAATGTTCCTTTGTAGGCAGACGATGTACCACAATGTCTTCATCAAGTCCCGGCATGTCTTCGTACGACCAGGCAAAGATCTCAACATAGTCGTGTAATAACTGAATTAGGCACTCCTTGACACTGGATTCCAAATTGGCACCCACCTTGATCCACCTTGGATATTCTAGTATGTACTTCCTTTTCTACTACTCTCTTGAGTGCATGTTTATTTTGCATATTATGTCTAAAAAGGGGGAGAGAAATTGACTGACTGACTGGTAAGTTTGAGGGGGAGAGAAACTGACTGACTGGATGGTAAGTTTAAGGGGGAGCTTCATGTGTCAGAAGATGTTCTGACATCTTCCACTACTAACTGCTAACCGAGGTTCTTTTTCTTGTGTTGCTGCTCTGATAATGTGCTCAAATAATGTTTTAGCCAAAATTTTACATAAGGGGGAGTTTGTAAGTGTTTGTTGCCAGTAATTTTGGTAAAACACTGCTTTGGTAATGTTTTTCTTAATGTCTTGACATTTTAAGTAAATCATCTCAACTGATTTTGAATGATATCAAAGCAGATGTCTTGATATCTGCCTTCTAGTCTGAACGTGTTTTCAGATTTTCTGTTTCCTATTTTTAAGCGCGCCTTATTCAGGTTTTGTGGTTTATAACTTGCGAAAAATATGGAGGAATATTTTTTGACCTCTCTTATCTTTATGGATTATATCTTGGCCTACTTTCATGGATATATTCAAGGGATTAAATATATTGCAATATTTGTTTTTTTCCAGCCCAATCCCATAAAGAAGTTGTTGCGCCTTTATAAGGATTTGCATCCTTATTCATATAAAATAAACAATTGAAGAAAAATATATTCCTTGTGTTTAAAAAGTATGAATATTTTAATTGTAATACACTCTAGTATTGTTTCAATACTTGAGTTGTGATTTGTTAGTTGAGTTGTAAATTATGGATCATTCATAAGCTTTTAAGTATTGAATGATTGAGGTTTTTCAAACTTAATAATTCTGTTGTTTTTCACTATTAGTGATTGAAGGGATTTGAGGAGGGCCTCATACCTAGGTGTGTCTTAGGTAGAAGTATAGCATGGGTAGTGATTAAGTGATTAGATCGTAAACTGGTTATTTATTGAGGGTTTATGAATTGATACTATTTAGTGGACTTATCCCTGGTTTGGTAGCCCCCAGAGTAGGTATTATTATACACTGAACTGGGTTAACAATCCCTTGTGTTTCTACTGCTTTTATATTTTTGCATTTTATATTATCTTTAGATATTTGTGTCGTGACATCTCCTTCGACATCACATATCTGATACCAGAATTTCAATTGGGAAATAACAATCATTTGTTGTGGTTGAACAACATGAGGAGACAAATGAGGAGGTGGTGGTGGCTGATTCAGAGAAACCACCAACGATTCCACCAAAGCAGTCAGATTAGAAACACCAGCCCTTAAAGCATTAACTTTTTCATACAGCTCGTGATTCTCTTGTTCAAGGTTTTCCATCTTCTTTCTAGAATTAGCTTGAGTATTGTAACAATGAGACAGCTTGTCGACTGAACGAAGCAGAGAAACAAGTAAGACACTTGGGTATGAACAGGAATGCAAAAAATATGTGCAAAAATGATGCATGATATGCAATGCATATGATTTTTTGTGTTTATCCAAGGAACTCAAAGAATTATACACAATTGTAAATATTAAAGTACTGACACATTTGAAAATACTGAAAAATCTAATTTTAATAATAATTTTGGAATGGATTACAAATTTTAGTACAAGTTTCAATAATCCTAAGTACGAGAAAAAATATTAAGGAACCAAGTCTGATGAGGATCTCTCCATACACTAACGCTTTCCCTTGAGTCTTGCAATCTGAGCCTTCAACTACTCGTTCTCCTTTGCATATTTGTTGGCAACTTCTTTCCAATTGCTAGAATCAGAAAATGAGTGACTAGGACCTGGATGAGCTCTAGAGGAAAATAAATCCTCTTGCTTCTCTTTCAATTTCGTTGAGTAGGATACCTCCAAAGTTTGATACTTATTCTTCCATGCTTCCTTCTCTTGCTTCATCCTAACCAGGGAAAGGTTCTTCACAAGAATAAGGCATCTTCAACTGAATTGCCCTTTCTTATACCCAATGAAGATGAGGTTCTAAGGAAAATCTTTTCTACCTTTTCTATGAATATGGTGCCAAGCCTTCTCAATCTCTTTCTTAGCTTCCTTGTGATATTCTCCTTCTTTGATAAAGAAATTACTCAAATGAATGTTATTTGTGTGAACGGTGGATCTGGAACTGACTGTTTAACGCTGGTTCGCGAAATGTCACGGAAGCAAGAGTCGCCACCGTCTTTTATTTTCTCCAAATGGAAAGGACAAAAGCACAGAAAAATTCCTTAAAGAGATTGCTCTCGGTTCGGGAGGTAGATTATAGAAAGGGAAGGTGTTAGCACCCTTTCTATCCATGGTTATCCATGGGCTCTTAGATACTTGCTCACTTGTGTTTTCAAAAATGGTTTGTTTGCTTTTCAACTGTGGGTTTAAAAAGTTTCTTTGAAAATTCCAATTCGACTCTTGTATCAGTCCTCAAGAGTGTTTAAAAAATTGCTTTCGAAAGCTTTTTGAAAAGGTGTCGGTGTGAAAAGTATCTTTTGATTTGTTTTGAAATTAGAGCAAGTATCTACGAGAACCTACCTACCCTAAGGAATTCGTCTGTGTAGATGTCCTTAAAGTAGTGCCATCCCACCATTGAGAGGTAGGTAGCACCACCGTTGGAGGTGTTCGGGTCAATTCGAGGTTCGGGACATGGTGATCACCAGAGTAATAGGAAGACACCTTAGAAGCTACCCTCATGCCAGGTTCTCGGATCATGAGGACTTACTAAGACATCCTCTACTCGACGATCACCTTTCGAGGCAAGGCAACAGTGAGGCGTACCCTAGGGGTGGAGTGTGCGATTTGTGTGTCGTTTTCAAGTATTTTTGTCTTTTGTCATGTTATCGGTGATCTAGCGTTTGTTTTTATTTTTGTCCATACATTCTTTCATGCCTTTATTAACAGTTAAAAATTGCGGGAAAAGTAAAAGTCTAAGCTATTACAAAAGGCGCGGGTCCACATCGCCAAAATTTCTCGAACCCGATTTGACATAAAATAAAGAAATAAAAGAAAAATAAGAATTAAAAGTGCGAGAAATAATTTACAAGGCCTTGGGAGAGGTACATAAAAAATTATACGAAAAGGAAATAAATATGCGAATTAATAAGAAATTAAGAACGAGGGCGTTGGACCCTTTTTGCAAAATTAAATTAATGATGGAATTAATTAATTAAAAAAGAAAAGAAATTGTTTTTAGTATTTTTTGGTATTTTATGATTTTAATGGGAAAAAGAATTAAATGCAATTAAACCTAATTCTACAATTTTTATTTTATTATGAAAATATATTAAAGTTTTAACCTAAAATTAACCCTAATTAATTTACATGTAGTTTAATTACAAAAAATAAATATTTAATATTTAATTATTATGAAAGAAAATAAAAAAAGGATAAAAAATCATTTAAACCCTAGTTCTACATTTTTATATTTTTATTAAAAAGTTAAGATTAAAACCTAATTTATAACTAATTAATTAATGAATTTATTTACAAAAATACTTAAAATAAAATATTTATTATTTTTCCTCTTTTCTGATTTTTTTTATGGTATTTTGTGTTTTTATGAAAATATTAAATTAATTAATAAAACAATAATTAAAAGAAAGTAAGAAAATAAAATATAAAGAAAATAAAAAAAAGATTTGCAAACCAAAGGGGGGTCTGTCCCTAATTTGAGGTGTTTCTTTTAGCAATCTGGCCCAAGATTCTGAGGCCCTTTTGACTTTCGTGGCTAGCCTGTAGCTCTCTTGACTAATGCCTATGGTGTCCATCAAGTCTAGTCCCTTGGATTAGCATTGTTGGCCAAGTGGCGCGTTAGATGGAAGCGTGTATGGTAGTCCAATACATTGAACCTGCACTTGAACATTATATGAAGAAAAATATGAAAGGGGGTGAGGACCTGGGGCTCGAACCCAGGTCCTATGGTTTGCCAGTCTGTACGCCTGCCACTGAGCCATGTTACGCGTTTGGTATGTAATACAACAAACAATTGATATCAAATAAAACAAAAGCGTTAATGGGTTTTAGCGCGAATTTTTGAACCAGCCATTCAGCTTATGCCACTTCATCGTCTTCCTCATGATTTTGTTTTCCTGAAAATACAAAAGAAATAGGCAACGGTTTTTACACCGTTCTTTTAGGCAACATATCAGAAAATAGCGAATAGCCCCTGGGGCTCCATAAATTAGGCGCGAGGGTGGCCTTGTGATCGTCTGAGCATGCTGAATCGAGTGGCCTAAGTCTTATGCTCCAATTTTTCCATATTTTAAAACCCCCAATTCAGAGTTCTGTAAACCCTAAAACAGGACCATGGCATCTTTGCATACAGTGCATAACAATCCAATCAAAGCGTATGGTTAGCTTGCAAACATTATTCTAAACACAAAAATAACAATGAAACATGTTAATAA
The DNA here is from genome assembly GCA_948472305.1 of Vicia faba. Classification (NCBI taxonomy): domain Eukaryota; kingdom Viridiplantae; phylum Streptophyta; class Magnoliopsida; order Fabales; family Fabaceae; genus Vicia; species Vicia faba. Next base: position 798,701,451 of record OX451735.1, read on the forward strand.
TGCATGAATGATAGAAAACGATTCTGAAATTTTCCTTACCAACTTCAATGGTGATTTCACGTTTTCTTGAGTATGGGGCTTTGGGAATGATTGGAACACGTCCTATGATCCTTAAGGAAGCTAATGGAGTAGCTATTTGGCCCTGAATCGTCCTAGAATTAGGTTTTCAGAATTGAGTTTTCTTGATAAAATTCCAAGTTTGTGCAAGGGTTTCTGGCGCATCTTCTTGGTTCATAGGATTAGGTCTTGCTTCTGTACTTATGTATGAGTGAATTAGGTCAAAGAAAACAATCCAAATCCTTGGCATTCATGGTTTGAGAGATTTGATTTTCAAAGATCTTTTTTTCAATATTTTCCATGCTATTTTGTACCAATCATGACCAATTCTCTTCAAATCTTTCCATATTTGATTATGCACGAATTATTGAGTATATTTCATGCACAAAAAGATTGAAAAACTTAGGTTAAATATTTTTCATGTATTTAATTGATTTAAATGAATTATTATTAATAAAAATTCAAATAAATAAATAAAAAATGAAGAAAAACTTCCCTTTGGGCCAAGTAGTCGTGCACATGCCTTGGATGATGAATTGTGGAAGGAAAATAGGCCCATTAGCAATTTTAGGTCATTTGAAGCAAAGTTGACTTTTCAAAATATCCAAAAATTTCCCAACTTCCACAAGGCATAACTTGCTCAATTTTTAAGCTTTGCTCATGTTCTTGGACATTTTGGAAGGGTCTTTGAGTCCTCTAACCAATGTCTTTGGTCCCATGTCATTTTGATTTACCAATCCCAAGTTATGGCCTTTGACTTAAAGTCCCTTTTTGTTGACTTTTGAAAATGACCTATAATGTTGAAATTGATAACTTTTTGTGAGAGCATTTCTTGGACTTGAAGTGTGAAGAGGAGTTGTAGGAAATGTCTTTCTATTCAAAATGAGCTTTGGATGGAATTTTTCTGATAATCCATGTGAAAGTTATGCCTTGGTCAATTTACAGTTGACTTTTTCAACTGTCCAAATAAGGAAACTTTTGCATCTTGATGATTTTTGAGCCAAGCTTTGAGAATCATGATCAAGCATTGATCAAATGATTTTTGTGGCTTCAAAATGAGATGTTGACCAAAAATTTGGACTTTTGACTGTCAAATGACCATTTTGCCCCTACAGTTGACTGTAGTGCAATTAGGGTTTTGACTGTGCAATTTTGTGCTGAAGGTCTTGAAACTTTGTATGAGGATGCTTGACCATATTTGTTGGCATGTGGGACTTGATTGGGCCTTTGGAAACTTCATTTTCTTGATCAGGACCAAAACCCTAATTTTGACTGTTCAGGAGGCTCTTACACTGTGCAACCCTTGGGGGGATTTTGAGGCTTGACTTGGCAATTTCTTGGAGAATATGGGAGGGCAAATTTTGGGATACAACAGTTGCCCCTGTTCAATCTTCTTAGACCTGAGGATGCAGATTGGCTGACGTGCCTTTCGTAATCCGAAGGTAGAAGATGATTGAACACTAGAGTGCCCAGAAATTTGCGCTCACATAGTAGCGGTGTGATGGAAATGGGCTTATAGATGCCATGCTGAGAGATGCTGGAAGGTGGATTGGCTTATAGATGCCATCTGGATGTCGATCGCATAAGAGATTCCTTAGCGAGAACTTGCGTACCTGTAAAAGAAAAAACGATACCTGACATGTTGCAGGATCTGGTCTTCAGATGCTTGGTATAGATGTGTCCTGACTGGTTACAGGAGATGAGTCTGGAGCTTCAAAAGATAATGAATGAACCAGGGATGGTTACAACCTCAACAGGAACGGTGAGAGAACCTTGGGTGACTTCAACTTCAACAGCAAATGTTGAGAAAATCTTGGTGGGAATTATCATCTCCGCAGGATCGGGGGGAGAACCATAGGCAATTATAATCTCAAAAGCGGACGTTTGAGAAAAACCTGGAATGGAATTATCGTCTCCGCAGGATCGGGGAGAGAACCATAGGAAATTATAATCTCAAAAGCGGACGTTTGAGAAAAACCTGGAATGGAATTATCGTCTCCGCAGCATTGGGGAGAGAACCATAGGAAATTATAATCTCAAAAGTGGACGTTTGAGAAAAACCTGGAATGGAATTATCGTCTCCGCAACATTGGGGAGAGAACCATAGGAAATTATAATCTCAAAAGCGGACGTTTGAGAAAAACCTGGGTTGGAATTATCGTCTCCGCAGCATTGGGGAGAGAACCATAGGAAATTATAATCTCAAAAGCGGACGTTTGAGAAAAACCTGGGATGGAATTATCATCTCCGCAGCATCGGGGAGAGAACCATAGGAAATTATAATCTCAAAAGCGGACGTTTGAGAAAAACCTGGGATGGAATTATCATCTCCGCAGCATCGGGGAGAGAACCATAGGAAATTATAATCTCAAAAGCGGACGTTTGAGAAAAACCTGGAATGGAATTATCATCTCCACAACATTGGGGAGAGAACCATAGGAAATTATAATCTCAACAGCGGACGTTTGAGAAAAACCTTTGATAACTTCTACTGAGTCTTCATCAGAAAAATCTGTTTGGGGTCGATTTAGCTGGACTAGAGAAGGCCTTGGACTGGATAAGAAGTCTTTGGAGTCGATTAACTGAGCCGGTCTAGGTCTTGGAATATGATTGAGAATTTAACTGAATCTTTCCTGAAAGGTAAAGGTCAGTCATATGCAATGCATGACATGGATCAAGCAATGATGTTCTCAACATAAATGAGATTTGTAAGATATGATGCGTATATGCATGCTATAATGATATATGGGAATGTTTAGGAATGTATGTTTTCGTCTAGGAAAGTAATCCTTGACGGGTGCCAGGAAGTCATATCCTGGGCTGATGTTGAAGAATAGATTTTGCTTCCGCTGGGGATGATAATTGCAAGAATACCGGTAGGAGAAGATGACTCCGTTGGGGAATAAACTTGGCGAATGGAATAACTCTGCGGGGAGGAAAACACTCTAACAATCTTGCTGGGGGGCAATACTCTGTGGGGAGAGGTACTTTGCTGAGTGTTGATAATAACTTGCTGAGGATACCCTTGTTGTGTTGGAAGTGTTAATAGACTTCGCTGGCGATAAGAAAGGACTGTATTGACGACGACCTTTCCGTGACTTTTGGCTGAGGATAACCCAGTTATATCCTGGTAAGGAAATAACTCTTTAAATAAAGTTGGGAGACGCGTTCGTGCTCTGCGAGGATAAGCTTCCAGAATTTACTGGGGATAAGCTTACTGCTTGGGGAGATGGATTCCAACTTTCCCGGGGAACTAGATTGGACTCTCCTGGAGAAGTTTTGAACTGCGGGGGAAGTGATTCCTTTGAATGTTGATATGCCTCCGGGGAACAATCTTTAGACCAAGACTGCCGGGGATGCTTGTTAAAAATATGTATGCTGCTGGGGAGATGTTGAGATCTGCTGGAGGATACTCAACTTCCTTAAGATTTGATAACTTGCTTGGAGAGAGTATATTGCTTGCTGGCTCACTCTCTGGGGAATTAAGATATTTGGTTATGTTCTTTAGCTGAACTTACCTTGGTACCTTGGAGGACAGAACAATTAGATTTCCTAGACAATTCTTTTATTGCCCCTGTTTCTAATGTTACCTGTAATTAATCCTTTGTTTCGTATGCAAATATTTATGAGTTAGCAAATTATTGTCAATGCATATATCACAAATTGAACCTTGGACGCTCTTTGCAAAACAAAACAGAAAAAGAAAAACAATTGGCACTTTTAACTGAGAAATATATTTGTATTGATTTTGAATGGCCTGTAAATAGGCGTTTTGTGTACAAGAGGTTGACGTCCTAGTAAGAGGACGCCGCCGAATCAAAAGAGTTTATACAAATTTTGTATAAAAGAAAATAAAACAGCTGTGTGAAATGAATGATCCCACTGGGTTTCAACTCTGCTATTGCCTTTATAACTCCGAGCGTCTCATCACTTGATGACCTAAACGAAGGTGAAGCTGACTGATAGATGCCGTCTGAACTTGATGTAGATACCGGGTTCTGGATGCAAAGTGATCAATGAGACATAATATTACGCTTTTATCCCTAATTTTTGCCTGGACCGCCCTTTCGGGTTTTCAGTCCACCGGGATACCCATTTTTGCCCAAGCCGCCTTTTCAGGTTTTCGACTTGCCGGGTGTACAATTTTTTTTTCATTTTCATCCCTTCATTTTGCCCGAACCCTTTTGGTTCGACGGGAAGCCCTAATTTTTGCCTAGGCATGTCAGCCTAGCGGGTCTTTTTATGCGTAGTATCTTTTTACTATGTCTGCATTGGCGGGGTGAGGAAGGTCGTCACCGTCCATGTTGGTTAGAATCATTGCTCCTCCTGAGAATACATGCTTAACCACAAATGGCCCTTCGTACATAGGAGTCCATTTGCCCCTTGGATCACTCTGAGGAAGGATGATTCGCTTGATTACCAGATCCCCAACTTGATATTCCTGTGGTCTGACCTTTTTGTTAAATGCCCTGATCATTCGTTTCTGATACGTCTGACCATGACAGATAGCAGCAAGTCTCTTTTCATCAATAAGGTTGAGCTGATCAAGTCGTGTCTGGATCCAATCATCTTCGCTCAGATTTGCATCCTTCATTATCCGGAGAGAGGGTATTTGCACTTCGATCGGTAAGACTGCCTCCATACCATAAACCAAAGAGAAAGGAGTTGCCCCAGTTGACGTCCTGGCTGAGGTACGGTACCCATGTAGAGCGAACGGTAACATCTCGTGCCAATCCTTATAAGTCACTGTCATCTTCTGCACGATTTTCTTGATATTCTTATTTGCTGCTTCTACAGCCCCATTCATCTTTGGTCTGTAAGGAGAAGAATTGTGGTGCTGTATCTTGAACTGTTCGCAGAGCTCAGCGATCATCTTGTTATTCAGATTGGTACCGTTGTTTGTAATTATTCTCTCTGGGACGCCGTACCGACAGATCAGATTATGCCGAATGAACCGTGCCACAACAGTCTTGGTTACCGTAGCGTAGGATGCTGCTTCAACCCACTTTGTAAAATAATCAATCGCCACCAGGATGAAGCGATGCCCATTGGACGCTGTAGGTTTAATCTCACCGATCATATCTATGCCCCACATTGCAAACGGCCAAGGCGCAGTCAGAACATTCAGGGGAACTGGAGGAACATACACCTTGTCTGCATAAATCTGGCACTTATGGCATGTCCTAGAATGTTGGTAACAGTCAGCTTCCATTGTGGACCAGTAGTAGCCTGCCCGAAGGATCTTCTTAGCCATAGTGTGCCCACTGGAATGTGTACCAAAGGTCCCTTCATGTAGCTCTTCCATGATCCTTTCTGCTTCAGTCTTATCCACACAACGCAGTAAGGTTGAATCATGGTTTCGCTTATACAAGATGCTGTTGCTAAGGAAGAACTTTGCCGCGAACCTTCTCAGGAACTTCTTATCATAGACAGAGGCACCCTCAGGGTATTCCTGGGTTTCCAGATATCTCTTCACTTCATGGTACCAAGGCTTCTAAGTCACCAATTCAATCTCGAGATCACAACAGTATGCCGGTTCGTCCAGTTTCCAGATGATGATCCGGGGAGCCTCATTGTCCCATTTAACTTTGAACATAGAAGACATTGTAGCTAACGCGTCCGCCAGCTGATTCTCTTCTCTTGGAAAGTGCTCAAAGGTTATCTCTGTGAAGTGGGGGATCAGGGTCAACACACATTCTCTGTAAGGGATAAGATTCAGATGTTTCGTATCCCACTCTCCTTTGATCTGATTGATCACAAGAGCGGAATCTCCGAAGACACTCAGAAACTTGATCCTTAAGTCAATCGCAGCTTGAAGACCCATGATGCACGCCTCATACTCCGCCATCTTGTTGGTACAGTTGAAACATAGCCGGGCAGTGAGCGGAGTATGAGTGCCTTGAGGTGATATGATGATGGCGCCGATACCGTTTCCCAAAGCGTTGGAGGCTCCGTCAAAGTGGATAGACCATCGGGATCCTTCCTCAGGTCCTTCATCCGGTCCAGGTACTTCACAATCTGTTACTATCATGATGCTTTCATCCGGAAACTCGAAGTTCATTGACTGATAGTCATCTACGGCCTGATGTGCTAAGTGGTCTGCCAATACACTTCCCTTGATGGCTTTCTGGGTTGTGTACTGAATGTCGTATTCCGTCAAGATCATTTTCCATCTTGCAATTCTCCCAGACAGAGCAGGCTTTTCGAATATGTACTTTATAGGATCCATCTTTGAGATCAACAAGGTAGTGTGAGTCAGCATATACTGTCTCAGCCAGCGAGCAGCCCATACCAAAGCGCATCAAGTTTTCTCAAGCAGTGAGTATCGGGTCTCACAGTCGGTAAACTTTTTGCTAAGGTAATAAATGGCATGCTCTTTTCGGCCAGACTCGTCATGCTGCCCCAGCACACACCCCATTGAGTTGTCAAGCACTGTCAGATATAGTATCAGAGGTCTCCCTTCAACCGGTGGCATAAGGATGGGTGGTTCTTGGAGATACTCTTTGATTCTGTCGAAAGCAGCCTGACATTCATCGTTCCAACGTACTACCTGATCTTTCTTCAGCAGCTTGAAGATTGGTTCACAGGTAGCAGTCAGGTGTGAGATGAAGCGAGCAATGTAATTCAGGCGTCCTAGAAAGCCTCTGACCTCTTTCTCTGTCTTAGGAACTGGCATCTCTTGAATAGCTTTAACTTTAGCAGGGTCCACTTGAATACCCTTATCACTTACCACAAAGCCTAGCAACTTTCCAGATCTTACCCCGAAGGTGCACTTGTTCGGGTTCAATCTCAGCTTGTACAGTTTCAACCGGTCAAACAACTTCTGCAGATGATCTAGGTGCTCCTCCTCAGTCTGGGACCTTGCGATCATGTCGTCAACATACACTTCTATCTCATGATGGATCATGTCATGAAATAGAGCAACCATAGCACGTTGGTAGGTTGCCCCAGCGTTCTTCAACCCGAATGGCATGACCTTGTAACAGAAGGTGCCCCACTGAGTAACAAATGTAGTCTTTTCCATGTCTTCAGGTGCCATCTTGATCTGATTGTAACCTGAAAAGCCATCCATGAAAGAGAATACCTTGTGCTGAGCTGTATTATCAACAAGGACATCAATATGAGGTAGAGGGAAGTCATCCTTGGGGCTGGTCCTGTTCAGATCCCTGTAGTCGACACACATTCTGACCTTTCCATCCTTCTTTGGTACCGGCACCACATTAGCAACCCACTGAAGGTAAGAAGTCACTGCAAGAAACCCGGCATCAAACTGTTTCATAACCTCGGCTTTGATCTTCTCAGACATCTCTGGGCGCATACGACAGACCTTTTGCTTAACCGAAGGGCAATCTTCCTTAGTTGGCAAGTGATGGACCACAATGTCGGTATCCAACCCGGGCATGTCTTCGTAGGACCAGGCAAAGATCTCCATATAATCATGCAGCATTTGAGTCAACCGTTGCTTCACGCTGAGCTCTAGGTTGGCACCAATCTTTACCTCTTTCCGGTCTGTCTCAGTACCCAAGTTTATTGTTTCCACTGGCTCTTCATGGGGTTGAATTGCCCTCTCTTCCTGAAGCAACAGTCTTGCAAGCTCGCCAGACACTTCGCAATCATCTTCACCTTCGTCTTCGGCTAAGTTGATCGGATTTTCAAAGTCATAACTGGCAGTAACAGAGTCGTTGCCAGTGAGATCCAGAGTGGATTGAAACCTGTATGAGTGAGTGTGTGTGTAAATACAGCTGTTTTGAAATATATGTAAAGGAAAGAAAGACAGAAAAGGAGCATAAGATTTGTAATGCGAGAAAACGTCCAAGATTTTCATTTATGATATATGAAATGACAATTTATATGCCCTCACAAATAGAAACCACGGTGCCTCGGGTAAGACACCGGGCCATAGAGTTTATTTATTGTTTATTACAAATAACGAAACAAAGAAATTTATTACTGCGTCACAAAGGTAACAGGAGTATGGTCTTTGGCAATCCAATTGGTTAATCCGCCTTCGGTCGTCGGGTAGATCCAGCTATTGAATTCTGCTTCATCCACTTCGTTGTCTTCCCCAACAGCATTCACTCCTGGATTTGTAATGAACACAGGAGGTCTTCCGGTCTTCGCTTTCCGCATAGCTTTCCGACCTTCTGCAGTAAAACCCAGCCCAAATTTGTCAGTCTTCTGTGTAAAGTCTGGAAGCCTGCCCCAGTTAGCACATTCACCTTTTTGAACCACAGCCCGGGCATCCTTCAAGGAAGCCATCTTCAAGGGAACATTTTCCTCAACCGCTGTCTCTGCTGCTGTTGTAATTGGAAGTACCTCCTCGAAATGCTGAAAGGGGGTTTCAATAAACTCCCCGTCCATCTCAATGTATCTGAAGGAATTCAGGTGGCTTACCATATACTCCTCCTCTCCCTGCACAGTGACGATCTTCCCTCTGACAGGGTACTTCAGCTTCTGGTGCAAGGTAGAGGTCACTGCCCCAGCTTTATGGATCCAAGGTCGACCCAGTAGACAAGAGTACGATGGACGGATATCCATCACATAAAATGTAGAGTCAAACACCTGAGAGCCCACACGAATCGGAATGTCAACCTCTCCATGAACCATCCTTTTTGAACCGTCAAAGGCCCTGACGATGATATTGCTGGGTTTCAGTTCCAGGCCTTCACAATCTAAACGGTCTAAAGCCTTCTTGGGTAACACATTCAAGGACGAACCAGTATCCACCAATACATGTGCCAGAGTAGTGCCCCTGCATTCGATAGAGACATGCAGAGCATCATTGTGGTCTCTTCCTTTCGCAGTCAGGTCAGCATCTGAGAAACCCAAGCCATTATCCGCTGTCAGATTTGCTACGCAGTCAGTGAATTGGACTGCAGATGTCTCCTGTGGCACATGGGCCGTCTTGAGAAATGAGATTAAGGCCTTAGCATGGGCCTCGGAGCACAGCAATAAAGAGAGCATGGAGATTTTGGAGGGCGTGTGCCCCAGCTGTTCCACAACATTAAAGTCACTCTTCTTTATAATTTTCAAGATTTCCTCCATCTCTTGTTGGGAGGCCTCAGCAGTTATAGGTATAGGTGCCTCCATCTGGGCAGGCTCAACTTCAATTCCTTTTCCCTGAGCATTGGATGACTCGGCAGCAGGAGAAACAACTTGATCGGCAATAGGAACAGGTATACTTGTAGGAGTTACAAGAAGTGGTCTTCGAGCAGCAGGCGGTGCAATGTCAGGCGAGAAGAGCCTGCCACTGCGGGTGACTTTGGCTGGGCCAGTGATATCACAGATACTGGCGCCAGTGTTGAACTCTTGTTTAATCCTGTTTACATACACATCTGCCCCGTAATGCCAGGGGACATCTTTATCAGATACATAGGGAAGAGGCCCCGGAACAGTGATAACCACAGGTGCAACAGTCATGAATTGAACAGGCTTCTTCGGGAGAGCCTTGATTGGATTATTGAAGATGGTAACCACAGAAACTTCTTCCACCGGAACCAACTGAACAGCAGACTTCTTAAACAGAATCTCCTTGCTATCCATTAGGCTTTGGATGCCTATCTTCAGCAAGGGACAACCAGATAGGGAAACAGCACAGAGCAGGCAACCCTCACTGCAACCCGGAAATAAACCGGCCAGCAGTAGGTTCCTCTTGACAGTCTTCAGAGGAGTGACTAGATCATCCACAGAAACGGCGTAAACATCTTCGTCAACAGCATTTACTCCATGCTGGGGCATAGGAGCAGTAACCACATTCGGCCTCTCAGGCGCTTCAAACTGTATTTCCTTCGCGTCAATAAGGTCTTGCACCTTACTCCTTAGTGCCCAACAGTCATCAGTAGAATGCCCCGGGCTATCTGAATGGTAAGTGCAACGAGCATTTGGGTTGTACTTAGGAGATGTAGTATTGGGGAACTTCGGAGCCTCTCTGACAGTCACTAAATCGGTGGATAGCAACTGTGGCAGGATCTGCGATAAGGTCATGCTCAAACGGGTAAACTCTCTCTGGGGTCTTTCAGCCCTTTGAGGATTGGTTGGCCGAGGAGCGGCAGCAGGCTTGGCAATCGTTATCGCACTGACAGATTGGCGGCGCTCAGATCTCTCTGATCTCTTGGAACCATATACAGCACTAGCCTCCTTCTTGAAGGGTTTCTTTTCAGAACTAGATGATGCACCCTTCGGAATCTTACCAGACTTCAACCCAGCCTCAATTCTCTCTCCAGTCAGAATCAGATCAGTGAACCCTGCAGACGAATTCCCGATAAGATGGTTGAAAAATGGCCCAGATAGGGTCCCCAAGAACATGTCTACCAATTCCCGATCAGTCAACGGAGGCTGCACCCTGCCAGCCAGGTCTCTCCACTTCTGAGCGTACTCCTTAAAACCTTCACTTGAACCTAACGACATACCCTGGAGTTGGGTACGTGTAGGGGCAAGGTCGGAATTATATTGATACTGCTTGTAGAAAGCAGTAGCCAACTCCTCCCAGTTACGAACCTTGGTCCCATCCAGCTGATAGAACCATTCGAGATGAGTCCCTGAAAGACTCTCCTGGAAGAAGTGTATCCATAAATTCTTATCCGCTGAGTACGGTTGAATTTTCCGAACATAGGACCTGAGATGTAGCTTGGGACAAGACGCCCCATCATATTTAGTGAAAGACGGTGCTTTGAACTTCCGAGGAATAATCACACCAGTAGACAAACCCAGATCTCCAAAATCCAGCCCAGGTACCTGTTGTATCTCCATAGCATTCAACCTATCCTCCAGTTGCTTGTATCTGTCTTCTGCAGGAGGGTATTGCTCTTCATCAAAATCAGTCTCGTTGTCGGAGACTACCGGACTAGGGCCCTTTTCTGCTTGAGGAGTACTCTTGCCAATGGAAGAACCAGCCTCTTCATTCTGCAAGGTGTTGCCAAACCTTCGGCCCGAGCTAAACATAACAGTTCTTCTCTTCTTCTTCTTCTCCTTCTTCAAGAGCAGAGCTCTCAACTCTTCTTGGCCTTGAGCCAAACCCTTGATTAATTCCTGAAATTGCGCATTCTGCGCCTGAAGAGCTTTGATGGATGTCTCAGTTGATGACGAGTCGGGATTCATGATGCTGAAATAAACAGCGAAGAACTGTAAGCAACCTGAAAAGAGGGAAAACCTGCTATGCACATGATGAATGATATGTGTTTATGCAATGCATTCAAGGGTTCGAAAGTTCAAATTTGTTGTAGACAAAAAGGAACACACGTTATCATTAAGGAAATAACTGTTTAGTACATCAAAGCCTCATGGGCAAAATAATACAAAAGCCAATCAATCCCAAAATACACTGCGCGTCCTCTTTGGAGCTATGTAAGTGTTGAGATTCCTCTCCTCATGCAACAGGCGGGTGAGCTCCAAGACCTTCTTTTCACTGGCATGTAGACTGGTCTCAAGAGAATTCCGTTCTTCCTTAAGTTGGATCCAGCTCTTCTGCATCTCTTCCCAGGATGTAGGCATATCAGGGTGCTGAATAGTATAGGACACTTCTCCTTCCAAGACTGGCTCTTTGATCACAGGGAGCATATGGGGATAAGGCATCACTAACTTCTGGGAGCGGGCTCGTACCCATTTGAGATAAGGTTCCAACAGGATGGAGTTCCTGTGCCCCAGTCTCTTGCTGTCTATCCTACTTGGCATCCTCCAGGCTCTGATAAATCTCTGGCGAAGTCCTTGAGTATCATTGTCGAAGTCAAAAACTATGTCAGGAATTAACATGTCATGAGGACCATCCCTCCGAGCATAACCAAACTGTCTCCAAGCCAGGCATGGGCTGTAAGTAATACCTCCTCTGATTCCAAGTAAAGGAACATTAGGGTACTCCCCGCAACAATCAATGATAGTGACATCTTCTCTGGACCTAGGGCACCAATATATATCTGCATTTGTAAGAGTCATCAACCGTTGTGACCATCTCAAACCCCGCTCATTCTTCAAAACTGATTGTGGAAGGTGCGAAATAAACCACCTTCCCAGGAGAGGAGTGCAACACATAAGGACACCTCTTTTTCTCATGGTTCGAGTGTAACATGAGTGAAGGATGTCCCCCAGCAATGTAGGTATAGGATTTCTGGACATAAAGATCTGGACAACACTGACATCTATGAGCTGATCTGGGTTAGGAAACAACACCGAACCATAGACAAGGAGGGCCATAACCTCTTCAAAAGCTTGCAAGTCAAGGGAGTTCCAACATTCATGGGCCTTTTCAAACAGAAACCTGGCTAAGAACCCTTTGATACCACTTCTAACTTCCCAATGTCCCTTGAGGTCAGATGACTGTAGGTGCAAGGCTTTAGCAATCTCTTCAAGCTTAGGTTCCTTTTCCGTACCGTTGAAGGGTAGCTGATCAAGGATAGGGATCTTCAGGAGCCGGGAGAACTCCTCCAATGTAGGTACCAACTGATAGTCCAAGAAGGTGAAACAGTGATGCAGAGGGTCAAAGAATTGGAACAGGACCTTTATCATATCTTCCTCAATGTTGGTATTGACCAAGCTGATGAGACTTCCATGTCTTTCACTGAATGAAGAGTTCTCGGGAATCCTGGATATAAGCTCCTTAAGCTGAGGAGAGATCCTTACAAGACTGACTTGAATTGTCTTTCTACGAACAGTTTCCATGTCCTACAAAACAAGAACAAAGATGAAAATTCGAACCCCTGAAATGGTTAGTCAATGCATATGATGCTGGATGATGTCATGATGCTATGATTAAACACACCACATATATTTACAAAGACAAACATGTAAGGCACACAAGTCACACAAGGCAAGCCCTTAGAGTTTAAGGCCAGCATGGGGTCTGGGTAGTACCCTCTTGAAGTTGGTGGGTTCAACCTGTCCTATTAGAAGTAACCGGGTTCTAAGGTTCCCAATATCACGGGATTGCTTTCATTGTTCATCGTTTCGATTTAGCCACTGAACTGGCGACCGAAATATTCCAGGAAAGCAACCCTCAATTGAGTGTAGTATCGAGTATCAACCAACCTCGGACTGCACCAAAGTCAGTTATCTCACTACCCTAAAGAGGCCAAGATAGTTCAATTAAGGTTCCTAAGGTCTGTTGATGCTTCATGACACCACGCGGAGGCCCCGTACTCTCCTTGACTGAACTCAAGGGTTACCGGTACACACCAAAGTGCCACATCAACGTAGCAGACTGTTTCAACCATGTCGGTATACCCCGCACAGTTCCCTCACAGCCTTGTTGCTACTTTTTAAGAAGGTATCCCCCAGATCCGGGTTAGGATCTATAGAACTCCCAAGCAACCCACAATTTAAAGCACACAAGGAAAACAATTGAAAACACAGTTATGAACTAACCCTAAGGTACACCTCACTTTAAGTTAATTCCCCAGCAGAGTCGCCAGTTCTGTGATCGGTGGATCTGGAACTGACTGTTTAACGCTGGTTCGCGAAATGTCGCGGAAGCAAGAGTCGCCACCGTCTTTTATTTTCTCCGAATGGAAAGGACAAAAGCACAGAAAAATTCCTCAAAGAGATTGCTCTCGGTTCGGGAGGTAGATTATAGAAAGGGAAGGTGTTAGCACCCTTTCTATCCATGGTTATCCATGGGATCTTAGATACTTGCTCACTTGTGTTTTCAAAAATGGTTTGTTTGCTTTTCAACTGTGGGTTTAAAAAGTTTCTTTGAAAATTCCAGTTCGACTCTTGTATCAGTCCTCAAGAGTGTTTGAAAAATTGCTTTCGAAAGCTTTTTGAAACGGTGTCGGTGTGAAAAGTATCTTTTGATTTGTTTTGAAATTAGAGCAAGTATCTACGAGAACCTACCTACCCTAAGGAATTCGTCTGTGTAGATGTCCTTAAAGTAGTGCCATCCCACCATTGAGAGGTAGGTAGCACCACCGTTGGAGGTGTTCGGGTCAATTCGAGGTTCGGGACATGGTGATCACCAGAGAAATAGGAAGACACCTTAGAAGCTACCCTCATGCCAGGTTCCCGGATCATGAGGACTTACTAAGACATCCTCTACTCGACGATCACCTTTCGAGGCAAGGCAATAGTGAGGCGTACCCTAGGGGTGGTGTGTGCGATTTGTGTGTCGTTTTCAAGTATTTTTGTCTTTTGTCATGTTATCGGTGATCTAGCATTTGTTTTTATTTTTGTCCATACATTCTTTCATGCCTTGATTAACAGTTAAAAATTGCGGGAAAAGTAAAAGTCTAAGCTATTACAAAAGGCGCGGGTCCACATCGCCAAAATTTCTCGAACCCGATTTGACAGAAAATAAAGAAATAAAAGAAAAATAAGAATTAAAAGTGCGAGAAATAATTTACAAGGCCTTGGGAGAGGTACATAAAAAATTATACGAAAAGGAAATAAATATGCGAATTAATAAGAAATTAAGAACGAGGGCGTTGGACCCTTTTTGCAAGATTAAATTAATGATGGAATTAATTAATTAAAAAAGAAAAGAAATTGTTTTTAGTATTTTTTGGTATTTTATGATTTTAATGGGAAAAAGAATTAAATGCAATTAAACCTAATTCTACAATTTTTATTTTATTATGAAAATATATTAAAGTTTTAACCTAAAATTAACCCTAATTAATTTACATGTAGTTTAATTATAAAAAATAAATATTTAATATTTAATTATTATGAAATAAAATAAAAAAAGGATAAAAAATCATTTAAACCCTAGTTCTACATTTTTATATTTTTATTAAAAAGTTAAGATTAAAACCTAATTTAAAACTAATTAATTAATGAATTTATTTACAAAAATACTTAAAATAAAATATTTATTATTTTTCCTCTTTTCTGATTTTTTTTATGGTATTTTGTGTTTTTATGAAAATATTAAATTAATTAATAAAACAATAATTAAAAGAAAGTAAGAAAATAAAATATAAAGAAAATAAAAAAAAGATTTGCAAACCAAAGGGGGGTCTGTCCCTAATTTGAGGTGTTTCTTTTAGCAATCTGGCCCAAGATTCTGAGGCCCTTTTGACTTTCGTGGCTAGCCTGTAGCTCTCTTGACTAATGCCTATGGTGTCCATCAAGTCTGGTCCCTTGGATTAGCATTGTTGGCCAAGTGGCGCGTTAGATGGAAGCGTGTATGGTAGTCCAATACATTGAACCTGCACTTGAACATTATATGAAGAAAAATATGAAAGGGGGTGAGGACCTGGGGCTCGAACCCAGGTCCTATGGTTTGCCAGTCTGTACGCCTGCCACTGAGCCATGTTACGCGTTTGGTATGTAATATAACAAACAATTGATATCAAATAAAACAAAAGCGTTAATGGGTTTTAGCGCGAATTTTTGAACCAGCCATTCAGCTTATGCCACTTCATCGTCTTCCTCATGATTTTGTTTTCCTGAAAATACAAAAGAAATAGGCAACGGTTTTTACACCGTTCTTTTAGGCAACATATCAGAAAATAGCGAATAGCCCCTGGGGCTCCATAAATTAGGCGCGAGGGTGGCCTTGTGATCGTCTGAGCATGCTGAATCGAGTGGCCTAAGTCTTATGCTCCAATTTTTCCATATTTTAAAACCCCCAATTCAGAGTTCTGTAAACCCTAAAACACGACCATGGCATCTTTGCATACAGTGCATAACAATCCAATCAAAGCGTATGGTTAGCTTGCAAACATTATTCTAAACACAAAAATAACAATGAAACATGTTAATAATGCATGAATGATAGAAAACGATTCTGAAATTTTCCTTACCAACTTCAATGGTGATTTCACGTTTTCTTGAGTATGGGGCTTTGGGAATGATTGGAACACGTCCTATGATCCTTAAGGAAGCTAATGGAGTAGCTATTTGGCCCTGAATCGTCCTAGAATTAGGTTTTCAGAATTGAGTTTTCTTGATAAAATTCCAAGTTTGTGCAAGGGTTTCTGGCGCATCTTCTTGGTTCATAGGATTAGGTCTTGCTTCTGTACTTATGTATGAGTGAATTAGGTCAAAGAAAACAATCCAAATCCTTGGCATTCATGGTTTGAGAGATTTGATTTTCAAAGATCTTTTTTTCAATATTTTCCATGCTATTTTGTACCAATCATGACCAATTCTCTTCAAATCTTTCCATATTTGATTATGCACGAATTATTGAGTATATTTCATGCACAAAAAGATTGAAAAACTTAGGTTAAATATTTTTCATGTATTTAATTGATTTAAATGAATTATTATTAATAAAAATTCAAATAAATAAATAAAAAATGAAGAAAAACTTCCCTTTGGGCCAAGTAGTCGTGCACATGCCTTGGATGATGAATTGTGGAAGGAAAATAGGCCCATTAGCAATTTTAGGTCATTTGAAGCAAAGTTGACTTTTCAAAATATCCAAAAATTTCCCAACTTCCATAAGGCATAACTTGCTCAATTTTTAAGCTTTGCTCATGTTCTTGGACATTTTGGAATGGTCTTTGAGTCCTCTAACCAATGTCTTTGGTCCCATGTCATTTTGATTTACCAATCCCAAGTTATGGCCTTTGACTTAAAGTCCCTTTTTGTTGACTTTTGAAAATGACCTATAATGTTGAAATTGATAACTTTTTGTGAGAGCATTTCTTGGACTTGAAGTGTGAAGAGGAGTTGTAGGAAATGTCTTTCTCTTCAAAATGAGCTTTGGATGGAATTTTTCTGATAATCCATGTGAAAGTTATGCCCTGGTCAATTTACAGTTGACTTTTTCAACTGTCTAAATAAGGAAACTTTTGCATCTTGATGATTTTTGAGCCAAGATTTGAGAATCATGATCAAGCATTGATCAAATGATGTTTGTGGCTTCAAAATGAGATGTTGACCAAAAATTTGGACTTTTGACTGTCAAATGACCATTTTGCCCCTACAGTTGACTGTAGTGCAATTAGGGTTTTGACTGTGCAATTTTGTGCTGAAGGTCTTGAAACTTTGTATGAGGATGCTTGACCATATTTGTTGGCATGTGGGACTTGATTGGGCCTTTGGAAACTTCATTTTCTTGATCAGGATCAAAACCCTAATTTTGACTGTTCAGGAGGCTCTTACACTGTGCAACCCTTGGGGGGATTTTGAGGCTTGACTTGGCAATTTCTTGGAGAATATGGGAGGGCAAATTTTGGGGTACAACAATTTGGCTTGTCTCTCATCGGATATCCAAGTTGACGACGCACAAAAATGAATGTTGTAACCCAAAATTTGCCCTCTCATTTCTCAAGGCATTTTTCTCACGAGGATTTCAAAATTTCAAGTTTTCACAAATACAATTGGGCTCTCCATTATCAAATTGAAGAAGAGTAAGTATGCTTCGATCTATAATCTTCAATGGAGCATTTGGCTCCGTCGAGCAAGCTTTGGTCCACAAGCTTTGATTGAAATAATGGCCTACTTTGATGCAAGTATGATTCACCGACTTTCGATTGGGCGTCTGGCCTCCTTCAAACTTGCTTCAAATTCCCAAGCTTCGATGAAGATAATTTCCTTTTGCATGATTGCTTCATATAAGCTTCGATTGAACAAATAGTTATCTTCATGCTAGCTTCGACTGGGCATTATTTCCCTTTGAAATAACTTCCTTCGATTCAGAAGACAAAGGCCTCCTATTGGTGTCCTTCGATTCAAAAGATAGTGGCTTCCTACTGGCTTCTTTCGATTTAAGAAGGAAATGGCCTTCTGAAAGCTTCCTTCAATTCAGAAGGCAATGGCCTTCTGAAAGCTTCCTTTGATTCAAAGCAGGGGCCTCCTGCATGCAAGTTTCGATTGCACCATTGGCCCCTTACACGTTTTCCTTTGATTCACCAAAGCAGGGACCTCCTGCACACAAGTTTCAATTAGATAAAGACTACCTGTACGTAAGCTTCGACTGAGTATTGGATGCTTCATGCCAAGCAGGCACAAGGCAATGGTCTCCTGTAGCTTTCCTTTGATTCAGAAGGAAGTAGCTTCCTCCAAGTTCGCTTCCATTCACAAAGCAGTGGCCTCTTCCCTGCATGCTTCGATCCACAAGGAAACGACTCCCTCCATGCTTGCTTTGTCTCTACCTTTAAACCCTTCAACACACATAGCTTCTGCACTATGACACACAATTTGGTGGCCCATTCGAAGGACTTTCCATGGGTGGGAATAATTGGTTTTGCCTACTTTTGAGTCTGGTCAAAGGTTTGGGCTTAAATGATCAAAGCAGAAGGACTCAAAGTGGCATATTCAGCTGAAGATGGCCCATTCGAAGGACTACATGTTCAAAATGAAAGAACATGCATTGGTTGCCCATTCAAAGGATACACGGTTGGTCCATTCGAAGGACACATAACCGGTGGGAATGAATGTTACTTTGTGTAGTATGGTCGAAATTTATGGAAGGAAGATTCAATTCAAAGAGTCAAATTGGAAACATAATCCATAGGTCAGGCTACATAGACCTACAACTTGTGCCTCACTCCATATTTAATTATTAAAATAAGTTCTTACTCAAGTGTTCTCTAAGGCAAATTCCCTTAAAAGTTATCATCATGATATTTTCAGAAAAGTTTTTGAGCCCTGCGCATGTCCTTTCTGCACACATGTTCCCTATAAGCTAGGAGCCACCCATCTAAACCATTAATTTTAGTATTTTTATCTTGGGGTGATAAAAAGTTGATACAAGTGGATATTTGCCTTTCAAACAAACTATATTTTATCATCTCACAAATATGTTCACTCCAAATTTTTTCTCTATAAATAGAGAGATCATTTGCACATCTAAAGAAAAAAAAAGGGTTGGTGGTGTTGAAAAAATCTTCAAACACTCTTAAACTCTCAAATTCCTAAACACTCTCAAAACCCAGAAAATCAACACTTCATCTTTATTTTCCTTTGAATCCAGAAACAAAGAAGTATAACACCTTTGACCTCATCCAAATTCCACTGTACTTCGAACAACTTCCTTCCCTCTTTCGCATCCAGGGCATTTGAAGGAAGCAACTCAAAATCCAACACACACGTTACAACTTTGAACCAGGTAAGTCCTCTTGATCTTAAACCTTTCATTTCAAGCATAACATGTAAAGTACTATTGGCTTTCGTTCCAAACATTTTTGTTACCCTTTGGTATGTTTTTTCGTTTCCACATTTTCTGTTTGCTTTCGTTTCTAACCTTTTAGTTTGTTTTCTTTGATTGTCAAACATATTCTAAGAACTAACCTGATCATGAAACAATATTAGCATGGTTTCGACCCATGCTGTTATTTAAACCCAAACGAAAGAGAATAGGGAGAAGGTTGTGTGAATCGAAGCCTTAGGCCTCTCCCCATGCTTCCATCTAGCCTCAAAATGAAAAGAAACAAAAAAACAAAGATGTGTGAATTGAAGGATGTAGGATTTGATACACACTGAGTTGCAGGCCCAAATCAAAAGAAGAAGAAAAAGGGTTGAATCGAAGGGTGCCTATTGCCTGGATCGAAGAGCTTATTTTATTCTCTTTTATTTTGTTTTATATTCAATATGGTTGTAATAGCTTAGGATTTATTCTTTGCATTTTTATTGCTTTCCAACGTTATTAGTGATTAGGATATGTGAGAAGATAAAATCAACAAGCAGACAACTTTAAGTGTAAGACAAAAATGCATGCAATCAAACACACTATTCACACACATGCACCTCTAGGATAATCTCACTTGTTGCTTCGTAAAATAGTCATGTCCCTTGAAGATGGGAGTTTTAGCAAAACCCTCAATAAAAGATCGTAGTCCCTCGATGTCCCTCGATGTTACCTTTGGTAAATGATCTAGTCCCTAAACAAAATTGCTAAAACCTATCATAGGTTGCCTTCCATTACTATACAGTTGACCCACGCCCATCCCTCTACATCCAAAGATATGGCTGCTTACAAATCGATGGTAAGATAGCAATATCAAAGGAAGAGAGAAATGAACAAAAGACTTTTGAGTATGTAGAACGTTCTTAGTTGCTTGCTCATAATCCATTTTCAAAAACAAAACATTTTTTTCAAAATGCACCAAACACGTCCAAAACATGAAATATTTTCAAAATTCCAAACATTTTGTATACATTCTTATAGAGACGAGAATCATTACAATGTTTGCCTAAACGAAGGCGCTTTTCAAAAGTACTTTCAAAACCCACCACAAACACATTTTCAAACAAAGAATTTTCAAAGTGATCTAGAAAGCAACTAAGAGACCATAGATAACTATGGATGAAAAGGGTGGTAACACCTTCCCTTTTAATAATCTACCCCCCGAAATCAAGAAAATATCTCAAAAGGTCTTTCCTGTTCTTTTCACCATTTCCTTATTGGATAAAAGAAAAGTCGGTGGCGACTCTTGCCATCTGCAACAATTGCAATCAAACGCAAAACAAACCAAGTCATTTCACCCACCGAATCACTGAACTGGCGACTCTGCTGGAGACTCTTAAAAGCGGGGTTACCTTAGAGTTAGATCACATTTAATGGCTTTCATTGTTTTATTTTTTTCATTACATTTATGGGTCCTCGTTTGGGTTTGCATTGTTCCTCTACCCGGATCGGGGAACACCTTTTAGGTAAGTAGTAATAGATTGTTGAAAATGTGCGGGGTATACCGACATGGTTAAAGCAATGGAAACGTTAGTGTGACACATTTGTTGGTACTGGTAGCCCTTGAGTAGTCAATGAGAATACGGGGACGTTGTGTGGTGTCATGAAACACTAACTGGCCTTAGAATCTTTAATTGAACAACTTGGCCATTAGGAAGTAGTGAGATATCCGACTTTGGCGCAGTCCAAAGTTGGTTGATACTCGATACTACACTCATTGAGATCTGACTCTTGGGATATTTCGGTCGCCAATAAAGAGGCTTACGCTAAAACAATGCCCAATGAAGAAATATCAGTGATATTCATATCCCCTAGAACCCGGTTACTTTCTAGGACAGGTTGAGCCAACTAAACTTCAAGAGGGTACTTGCCTATGAACTCCATGCAAGCCTAAACCTAAGGACTTGTTTGCTTTGCTTGTGTATATATTTGTGCATAAACATCATGACATCATACCATGGCATTTTTCACTAACCATTTCAAGGACCTAGAGATTTACTTTTGTTCTGTGTTGTAGGACATGACTCTCACTCGAAGAAATACTATTCAAGTCAATATTGTGAGAGTACCTCCTCAACTCAAAGAATAAGCGTCAAGGGTTCCTGAGAATTCTTCGTTCACTGAGACACATGGTCAACTTCTCAATCTGGTTACTTCAAGCTATGATGAAGACATAATAAAGGTTCTATTCCAATTCTTCGACCCTTTGCATCATTGCTTTGCCTTTCCTGATTACCAGCTCGTGCCTACTATGAAAGAATTTTCTCAACTCTTGAGGATCCTTATCCTTGATCAACCACCCTTAAACGGTATTTAAAGAGACCCAAGACCCGAGGTTATTGCTCGAGCTTTACATTTGCAACGATCTGACGTTGTGGCCAATTGGGAAACAAGAAGTGGCGTCAAAGGGTTTTTGGCCAAGTTTTTGTTTGAAAAGGCTCAATTATTTTGGGATGCTTTGGATTTACAAGCCTTTGAAGAAATCTTGGCTCTTCTCATCTATGGGATGGTTCTGTTTCCTAATCCGTACCAGCTTATAGACGTGAACGTAGTCAAAAAATTTCTATCTCACAATCCGATGCCCACTTTACTTGGGGTTATCTTGCATTCTTTTCAATCTCGCACCATGAAGAGAAGAGGAATCCTTATGTGTTGCACTCCTATTTTGTCCAGGTGGTTAATTTCGCACCTACCCCGATCTACTGTGAAAAACGAGCAAGGTTTAAGATGGTCTAGTAGGTTGATGTCGCTCACACATTCTGATATTTATTGGTGTGCATGATCTATAGAGAGCATTACTATTATTGAACGTTGTGGGGAATTCCCTAATGTCCCTCTACTTGGCATTAGGGTAGGTATCACTTATAATCCTTGTTTGGCTCTGAGACAGTTTGGGTATGCTAGGAGTGATGTCCCCCATGATGCACTTGTCCAAGGAATCACATTTGACTAGGAGAATGATGTCCAAGGCTATCGTCAAAGATTCATCCGAGCTTGGGGCATGGTTAACAAGGTTGATAGAAAGACATTGGGACATAATAACTCCGTTCCTTTAGAGCCTTATCTCAAGTGGGTGTGATCTCATTCCCAAAACCTCATGATGCCTTATGAAGCCATCCTACCTATCATCATAGAGCCTGTCGGCGAAGGAGATGTTCCATATACTTTCCTTTATCCTGATATGCCAACTTCTCTTAAAGATCTGCAAAGAGCTTGGATTCATCTAAAGGAGGAGCGAGACACCTTCGAAATCCAATTTTATACGAGCGAGAAGAAGACATTGGAACTTACAAGACAACTTCATGAGGAGAGGAACTTGAATGCCTATATCGCTCCAAAGAGGAAGCATCCATAGGAAGTTTGAGCCATTATCACTGTATTTTAGTTCATTTTTTCCTTTTGTTTCAATGTAAGCCCGAGAGGCATATTGTAATCAAATTGAACTTATTAATACAAATGATGTTTGTTCCTTTTGTCTAAAAAATTTAAATCTTCTAAGTCCTTGAAATCATTTGCATACAGATTTTAATGTATCATAACATAAACAGGTTTTCCACAACAGGTTTCCTTATCTCTCTACTATTTATTTTAGTAAGATGGATATCGAACAAACAGTGAAGGATTTGCAAGTGCAGAATACCAAATTCCAAGCAACCTTGTTGACCCTGGCCAAGGGAGAACATGATATGATGACGATGCTAACAACCAAAAAGAAGGCCTTCATCAACATGGGTAAGAGACTCAAAGGGCCGATTCGTCAAGTACAGATAGTTGAATAGTCGTCTGAAGAGGACGAAAATCAAGATGAAGAGGTAAGGATCACCCATGCTAGGGGTGCAAATAATCAAGCTTCTGAAGATGAAGACTACTTTGATGAGAAATACCCACCTGCCGAGGATAGATACAAGCAGTTGGAGGATAGGCTAAAAGTTGTTGAAATTCAAGCTGTACCTGTTTTAGATTTTGGAGATTTGGGCTTAGTACCTAGGGTCATTATTCCCCATAAGTTCAAAATACCGGTCTTCGCCAAGTATGATGGGGTTTCCTACCTGAAACTTCACATACGGTCTTACGTGCACAAGATGCAGCCGCATACTTCTAACAAAAAGTTATGGATCCATTTCTTCCAAGAGAGTCTGACTGGGACTTAACTAGAATGGTTCTATCAATTAGAGGGTTCCCGCATCCACACATGGGAAGATCTAGCCACTGCTTTTTATCATCAGTATCAATATAAAGTCGATTTGGCACCAACCAGAGTCCAACTTCAAGGTATGACAATGGGTACCAATGAGGGGTTCAAGGAGTACGCACAAAAATAGAGGGATCTTGCTGGTAGGGTCCAACCACCACTAACTGACAAAGAACTAATTGACATGTTCATGGATACATTGAGCGGCCCATTTTTCAACCTATTGATTGGCAGTTCCTCGTATGGTTTCACTGAGTTGATACTAACTGGTGAAAGGGTAGAAAGGGGCATTAAGAGTAGACAAATCCCAATGACATTTGCTTCCACATCCAACACTGTAAAGAAGCCTTTCAATCGAAATAAGGAAGAAAATGCTATGTATGGGGAAAGGTCCCATGCCAAGAAGAATCATCAATCCTCTGTTAATGTTGTGTTAATCTCTAACCCTTCGTCTGCTCAAAGACAATCCTCCAACAATCAACGACTTCAAGTTCCTCGAAGACAATTCACAAGGATTAGCATGTCACTGTCCCAAGCCTTGCAACATATTTTTAAGGACAATCTAGTGACACTACATGATCCCCCATCCAATCCAAACACTTCATCACCAAAATACAATCCAAATTCCAAGTGCGTGTATCATTCAAACAGTCCTGGGCATGAAACTGATCAGTACTGGGCTCTGAAGAATAAGATTCAAGATCTGATAGACAGCAAAATAATTGAATTTGATCCACCTGCTACTCCCAATGTGATAACCACACCGATGTCGAACCATGGCAATGGTGTTAATGAAATTGATGATACCACTTTTGTTTCCTCCATTGAATATTTAACAACTCTGTTAACTATTGTGAAGGTTAACTTGCTAAAAGTCGGGGTGTTCCTTGGTTGTTCTAAAGATTGTGTATGTTGTGATCAAAAAGTAAGTGGGTGCAAGCGGTTGAAGGAAGGTGTGCAACTCTTGGTAAATAGCCGTGAGATTCTGTTTGAAAATATTCTTTCCATCAAGGGTTCAACTGACGAAACCGAAGACATGTCCGTAATAGCAATTTCCAATAAGCCTCTTAGGATCCCCTCAAAGGGTCCTATAAGAATTTAAAATGATCCAACCATCACTCCTTTAATAATCACTACCGTCAAGCTCATCCCCTATTCCTCTAACAAAGTAGTTCCATGGAACTATGGTGCTGAGGTTTATTATCACGGGATAAAACAAGATTCTTGGATAAACAAAGATAAAGTTGATGTCATTAATATTGCAGGCTCTAGTAAAGTGACAAGAACATGGAGGGTCTTTTCCCCTAATATCTCACCACCCCCTACTACAACTACTCCAGTCCGCATAACCAATGACAAGCCCAGCGCCAACACTAAGGGCAAAGAGAAAGAAGGAGAGCCTGCTGGGATAGAGGAACCTACAAAAAATACTGAAGAAGAAGAACCCTCCAATCAAGAGATGGAGGAAATCTTGAAAATTATAAAGAAAAGTGACTTTAAAATAGTGGAGCAGCTGGGGGAAACCCCTTCTAAAATTTCCATGTTGTCATTATTACTCTGTTTGGACGTTCATGCCCAAGCTCTGATCAAGTTCTTGAAGAAGGCCCACGTGCCCCAGGAAACCACCGCTGACCAGTTTGAGAACTGTGTGGAAAGTTTAACGGCTGATAATGGATTAGGGTTCTCTGATGCTGATTTGACTCATATGGGAAGAAACCACAACAAAGCCTTACATATCTCTGTTGAATACAAGAGAACCACCCTAGCTCATGTCTTAGTAGATACTGGCTCATCATTAAATGTGCTACCCAAGGGTGCTTTGGACCACACGCACACACACACACACACACACATACACATACACATACACACACATACACACACACACACACACACACACACACACTTGCAGATCTTCATCCACTCTGGATCTCATTGCCAACGATTTTACTATTGCCAGTTATGACTTCGAACATCCAATTTACCAAGCCGAAGACAAAGGCGAGGAAGATTGCGAAATACCAGGGGAACTAGCCAGGCTTTTGATGCAAAAAGAGAAAACTATTCAACCCTGTGAAGAGCCAGTCGAAGTTATCAATTTAGGTACCGAGGCAAATAAAAGAGAGGTCAAGATCGGCGCCAACCTAAAAGATGACATCAAGAGCAGGTTGGTTCAAATGTTACATGACAATGCACAGGTGTTTTCTTGGTCGTATGAAGATATTCCCGGGTTGGATACCGACATTGTGGTTCATCGTATGCGAACAAAGGAAGATTGTCCTCCTGTTAAGCAAAAGGTTCGTCGCATGCGGCCTGATATGTATGAAAAGATGAAATTCGAGGTAATGAAACAGTTTGATGCAAGTTTTCTAGCTGTCACGTCCTATCCTCAATGGGTTGCAAACGTGGTCCCCATGCCGAAGAAAGATGGGAAGGTTCGCATGTGTGTGGATTATAGGGATCTGAATAGGTCAAGCCCCGAGGATGATTTTCCTCTACCACATATTGACATCTTGTTTAACAACACCACTCAACATAAAGTCTTCTCCTTCATGGATGGATTTTCTGGCTACAACCAAATTAAGATGGCTCCCAAAGACATGGAAAAAACCAACTTTGTTACACAATGGGGCACCTTTCGTTACAAAGTTATTCCGTTCGGACTTAAGAATGCAGGGGAAACATATCAAAGAGCTATGGTAGCTTTATTTCATGATATAATTCATCATGAAATATAAGTCTATGTGGATGATATGATTGCAAGGTCACAAACCAAAGAAGAGCATCTCGATCACCTACACAAGCTATTTGAGAGACTGAAGAAGTACAAATTGAGGTTGAATCCTAATAAGTGCACATTTGGAGTAAAGTCTGGAAAGCTTCTAGGTTTTGTCATCACTGGTAAAGGCATAGAAGTTGATCCTGAAAAGGTAAAAGCCATTCAAGAAATGTCAGTCCCCCATTCTAAAAAGGAGGTTAGAGGATTCTTGGGTCGTCTTAATTACATTGCTCGTTTTATCTCTTACTTAACTGTTATTTGTGAGCCAATCTTCAAACTCTTGAAGAAAGATCAAGTAGTCAAATGGAACAACGATTGTCAAGATACCTTCAACAAAATCAAGGAATATCTGTAAGAGCCTATTATCCTCATGCCTCCAGTTGAAGGAAGACCTTTGATCATGTACTTGACTGTGCTAGAGAATTCTATGGGGTGTGTGTTGGGACAACATGACGAGTCTGGCAAAAAAGAGCATGCAATATACTACCTGAGCAAAAAATTTACCGAATGTGAAACCAGATATTCACTACTCGAGAAAACTTGTTGCGCTCTGGCATGGACTGCTCGCCGGCTAAGACAATATATGTTGACTCATACCACTCTATTGATTTCTAAGATAGACCCTATCAAGTACATCTTCGAGAAGCCCTCTCTCTCCGAACGAATAGCTATATGGAAAATGATTCTGACTGAATACGATATTCAATATACAACACAAAAGGCCATCAAAGGAAGTATATTGGTAGATCATTTGGCGCATCAAGCTGTTGATGATTACCAATCTATAAACTTTGACTTCCCGGATGAGAATATCATGCTAGTGACCGACTGTGCAAAACCCGGACCGAATGAGGGACCTGAGCAAGGATCCCGATGGACTATGGTTTTTGACGGAGCTTCCAACGCTTTGGGTAACAGAATTGGTGCCCTGATTATTTCTCCTGAAGGTTTCCACACTCTTTTCACTGCTAGATTATGCTTCGATTGTACGAGCAACATGGTCGAATATAAAGCACGTATCTTAGGTCTAAAGGCTGCCATTGACTTGAGGATCAAACATTTGGATGTATTTGGAGATTCTTCTATGGTAATTATCCAAGTAAAGGGAGAATGGGACACCAAACATCCTAACTTAATCCCCTACAAGGAGATCGTATTTACACTGATTCCCTGCTTCGAGGGGATCACCTTTGAGCATTTCCCTAGGGAGGAAAATCAGTTAGCCGACGCTTTGGCCACAATGTCTTCTATGTTCAAGGTCAAATGGGACAACGAAGCTCCTATGATTATGTTGTACCCCAAATTTGCCCTCGTATTTTTTCCACAAGAAATCACATCTTCGGGCTTTTCCTGATTTTTCAGATTGGCGTAAGAATCAGTCAAACAGACTTTTCTTATCAGTCAAACAAAATTAGAGTTTTCATTGATTTTTAAGCAGTTCAAGCAGATTGCTTAGGGTTTGGTTGAGTTGGCTCAGGTTTTGATTAGGCGGACGCTTCTCTTACAATTAAAACAAAACTAGGGTTTTTGTGCGCGCATTCTCAGAAAGAATTAATTTTACAGTTCTTTTCAGTTTACTCTGAGATTTAGACTGAAGCATTTGGATTGAGTTTGCAGTGTTTGATTAAGTCGGTGAAAAGAGGACATATGGACGTTTGTTGTTTGACTGTGCATTGTTATGTTTAATTCGGAACGCCAGACGTTTATTAATTATTTCTTTTTCTAAGTCAGAATAATTGGATTTATTTCCATTTTTTCAAATTTAAGAAACTCAAATAATTAAAATAAACAATTGAAAAGAAAGAAGGAATTAACTGACAAAAAGAGATTTTTATTCATATTTAATTGTTTGTTACAAATTATTATTTAAACAACTGTAAATTTATTTACATTTTGTTTCCAATGATAATGTTACAAATAATTGAAGAATAAATTGAAACTATCCTAAATTCCTAAGTCTTCATCTTCTATAATGCTACTCCTTTTTTGCTCCATTGATTTTCATCTGCAAAACAAAGAAGAGAAAAAAGGTCAAATGCAGATAAAAATTAAAGAGCAGACAGATAAAAATTGGATTCATCATAAAAAGCAACTGGCCGGAATCAGTTTGCCCTCTCTGCAAATCACGAGATTTCTCCCGGTTCACAAAGAGGGATAGAAAATGCTTGCAATTAAAGTATGAAATGCACAAGTATACAAATTGCACAAATTCAAAGTTTGTCAAACATACTGCATAATTCCAAAAAATTCCAAACCAAGGATAAAAGGCAAACTGAACTAGGCCTAACAAAGGTCACAATTTCAAACTAAGGCAAAGTTGTCAAAGCAACTGTCCACAAACTGTCAAAGGTACCAAGCTATCAAAAGGCTATTCAAAGCTGTCAAGAAGTACAAAGAAGCAGAAAATCTGGAAAAAGAAGTACAAAGTATGCAAAGGAAGATATGCATTGCAAGCAACATCAAATATCATCATTTCCCAAAAGCCAGTTACTTTTTCAGCATAGGACAAACATAAGCAATATTAAATGCTTTAATTTGTCAAGAGAGAGAAGAGAGAAGATAAATAGGCTTACAGTAGGTTTAGGCTTAGAAAAAAGATATAAGCAAGATACCAAAACACAGTAAGGGGGCAGAGATATCACAAAAAAGAGAAAAGCTACAAACTGTAACATTTGAAACACAGTTCTGCCTCCAACACAAAGAAAAACACATAACCTATCCAGCCTCCAAACAAGAAGCATAACAAAGCCAAACCTTGAAGCTTAAACCTGTTACTGCCCTCAACCAAAACACCATAACCTGCAACGTGCATTAACCTTCAAACACCCAAACATTCAGAACATCAAAACTGTCCAAGCTCATACCAGAAGCCTTAAACTTGCTCCAAGCAAGTCTGAAAGCCAAAAAGCCTCATGCCTGCATAGAAGCCTCTCTAAAAAACCTGTCCAAGCCTAAGCTATACAAACCAATACATCAACCAGTAAACAAAAGGCCTGAACCTGTCCAAACTTAAACATACATCAAGAACACCAAGCCTAAAGCCTGCATCCATAAACAGCTCACCACAAACTGTCAAACAATAAACCCCT
Source organism: Vicia faba (assembly GCA_948472305.1). Lineage (NCBI taxonomy): Eukaryota > Viridiplantae > Streptophyta > Magnoliopsida > Fabales > Fabaceae > Vicia > Vicia faba. The sequence goes on from OX451735.1 coordinate 798,730,634, forward strand.
GCTAAACTGTGTCAAACCTTTCAACATCATCAATATCTCAACACCATAATACACAGAGGCAAGCATCAAATACACAAAAACCTTCGAACCAACCAGGCCCTCAGAGGTAACCTCATCACAGGGCACAGCATACCAAATATCTCAGCATATCAACATATAAGCATATCAGAAGCAGACAAGCATTTCAAGGCAATCCGAACCCTCAGAATTGCTTCATCACTGGGCCAACAACACATCAAAATCAGCACACAAACATTCTAAGCATCTCAGCAAGCTCATAGTGGAAGAGGAAAAGAGGTAAACAATAAGCAAAACAATACTCAGCAGTATCAACATACAAAGCTCTCAGATAATCATCATCAAGCATATCAAGCAAGCAAGCTATTCAAAAGCGAGGCAAAGGATCAGAAGAAGAAAAGAAGTGATATGAACTAGGTTTTCAGACATCATCATAAAACCTAAAAGAGGGCGAAATACAGAGCACCAGGGAAGGTCACTAAGCAAGCTTGCATCACTATCTCTTCGCCCTTGGCCGCCTGAAGCACCTCTGGTCCGCCTCCTCCTCCGTCTCCAAAGGTAGTATCCCTCCTTTTTCTTCCCATTCACGCACCTCAAACGATGATAACACACAGAATCTGAACAAAGTAAAACATTCAAAAATGGAAATCAATAAAAGCTTGAAACCCTAAATGCGTTAAATACAGAAACTGTCACCTTACAATATAGCTTTGTTGGACCAAGGAGGGAGGAATGGACGAACGGTGATGCTTGGTGGCCCTGGGCGAAGTATGTCATTCAGGATTCATAGCTTGAGAAAGAACGAAGGAAGACGAAGGAAGATGAGCGCTGTTTGTAACTCACAAACCCTAATTCCTCTTTCTGAAACACAATAACTCAAACCCTTGCAAAATAATTTGTGAAACAAAATGGGCCTTGCCCCTTTCATTCGCCTAAAGCCCATTCTCTAAATCTGGCATGCACCCCCTTTATTTCTCTTTCTGCTTGTTTTTTAGTTTGTGCCAAAAACCTTTTTAGGCCCATTCTATCTTTTCCTTTATTTTCATTCTTTTTTTTATATATACTTATAAACTAACTTTTTTTGTTTATCATTTTTATTCTTCTTTTTTTTACAATTTAAACTAATATAATCTATTTTCGTTTATAAAAATTAAAAATGCCTTAATTCTTTTTATAAAACTTTCTTTATTTACATGACCATTAGGTTTAATTAGATTAATAGACTTTTATCTTAAATTTCTCTTTTTTATATAAATCTATTTGTACATAAAAATACTAATTAAAATACATTAATTTTAATACATAAAAAATAGAACTTAAAACATTCTTTTCTTTTCTTAAAATATTTTATTTTGTACATATTAACAAAGATACAAAAGGATAATAAATACTTAATAAATATATGTCTCACCTTGTAAATAATCATACACTTACACAAATACATTGACACATTTTACATTGCCTTTATTCTTTGTACATTGCTACATTTTACATTGCAATCGATTCGATTTGGTTGTAAATTATTTGGACACTACTCTCCTATTAAGTCTCATCCCCATTTGTAAATATTTATACCCCCACTCCCGGATACTTATTTGTAATAGCGTAGACTTTAAATTCCCGCAATTTATCGCTTTCAAATATACCATGGTTAGACCTAGGGTTTCTATGTACATAAAATCAAACGCTAGATAACCTAATACAAAAACAAATACATGAAATCAATACACAATCACACTTGCACCCCTAGGGTAATCCCGCTTGTTGCCTTCCAAAATGGGCCATGCTTGCACGTTGAGTTTCTTTGGCAAAACAAAACAAATCAAATGATCATAGTCCCTCGATGACGCTTTCGAAAGTTGCCTATCAAAATGATCATAGTCCCTTCAAGCAAAATTGCCAAAGACACTTGGCACCATTGCATTCATGGTCCATACGATGACCCGCACCTGTCCCGTTAAACATCCTAACACAAGATTGCCCACCAAATACAATGGTGGAACAAAATTGTTTAAAAGGGTTAAAACATGAGAAAAATCTTCGAGTAAATTTAGGGGTAGACAACTCTTAGTTACTTGATCAAACTTGCAAAACACACTTTCCTACTTTTCAAACCACACTCCACAAACACTTTCAAAAACACTTTCAAAACAACTTTCAAAAACATTTGAAACATCTTTTCGAAAAGATACACACCTTTGTAAAACACTCAAACACAAGTCATTACAATGGTTGCCTAGACAAGGCGTCTTTTTCAAAACATTTTCAACACACACACACACCACAATTTCAAGCAATTGAAAATCAAGGCAAGTGATCTAAACAAGTAACTAAGAGCCCATGGATAACCATGGATGAAAAGGGTGCTAATACCTTCCCTTTTCATAATCTACCCCGCGAACCCACGAAACATCTCAAAAGGTTTTTCCTGTGCTTTTTAACCTTTCCTTTAGGATAAAATAAAAAGTCGGTGGCGACTCTTGCTCAACCGAAACATTTGCGAATACAAACGAAAAACCCAAGTCAGTTTTCCCACCGTATCACAGAACTGGCGACTCTGCTGGGGACTAAACTTAAAAGTGGGGTTACCTTAGGATTAGACCACTCTTGTTTTCAATTGCTTGCTTTCTTTGCTTTTATATTTGTGGGCTTTGCATCGGAGTTTCATAGATCCTAACTTGGATCTGGGGAATACCCTTTAGGTAGCATAAGCTATGAGGGACCTGTCTGGTGTAGACCGACATGGGTGAAGCAGTGGCTACGTTGGTGTGACACCTTGGTCTGTACTGATATCCCTTGTGTTGCAACGAGGAGAATATGGGTCTTCTAAGGAGTCATTAAGCACCAACCGACCTTAGAACCCTAAATTGACCCAACTTGGCCATAGAATGGTAGCAGTATGCTACACTCATTGAGGCTAAACTCTCGCGATGGTTCTGGCCGCAAGAAAAGATTGCGATGCTGGATTTATAACCGATTGAGGGTAGTCAGTGATATTGAGATCCTCTAGAACCCGATTACTTTTAATAGGACAGGTCTTAACCAACGAAACTTTAAGAGGGTACTTACCTACAAACCCCATGCAAGCCTAAACCTAAGGACTTGTTTGCTTTGTGTGAATATGATTACCTGTATATACACTCACTTGCTTTTGCATACATGTACATAACATCATAACATCATACCATAGCATTCTCAATAACCATTTCAAGGATCTCGAGGGTTCTTTTGATGCAGGGTTACGTTGAACCAGACGTCTACCAAAGGGCAAGAGGTTTCTCCTCTAAGCAAATGCCATCAAAGATCAAGTACAACAACTTGAATCAGGGGCTATGACCCACTTGACATGGTGAGCTTGATTCTCGTGGAAAGACATCCACCGGTGCAAAGTGCTCCAATCAAAGATCGAAGTTCAACCTCTAACATTCTCTTGTGTTTACCCCAAGAGATCCTTGAAAGCATGCATTCACATATCATGCATTGCATCATAACAGTTTTTCCTTTTCAGGTTTCCTTACTCGCCTACTGTTTATTTCAGTAAGAGATGACCCTAGAGAGGACTGTCAAGGATATCCAGGACCAGACTGCTCAGCTGCAGGAAATGTTCTTGAACCTGTCCTTGGGGCAAGAAGAAGTGAAAGCTCTCCTCACAAGGGGCATGGTCCAGGGGAATTCAAACAATTCCAGAAGTGATCAGTTGGAAGCACTGCAGTCTGAGCTGATAACAATGAGGATCTAAATGACGGGGCAACTGGTGGGCCAGATGGCTCTCATCCAGGACTTGGCTCAAAGACAAGAGGAACTCAGAGTTCTCGTCAACCAACTGCTTCGAAACAACCAACTGAGGCAAACATCTGAGGTTGAAGAGCAAGTCACCACTCAACCCCCATCCAGACAAGAAGACAAGGGGAAGGCTCCTTTGCTTGATTCAGGGTCACAAGCCCAACAACAACCTCGCCAGCGTCAACAGGGTAATCGGTGTAATCATAATACATCGGGAAGACATTTCACTGAGACTGACATACCATCATCTCTGATTCTGGAGCGCTTATTGGAGGTCAATCTGACTGCTTTGAGGGATCCTATTCGGAAGCCCAATACCTCCGCTCCTAACTATCATCCCGATGCATTTTGTGTTTACCACTCCTGCAGCCCGGGACACGACACCGACGACTGTTGGGCCTTGAAGAACAAGATTCAAGATCTGATCGATATTGGAGTACTGAGGTTCATGCCAGATGGCGAGATGAAAATCTTCTGTTAAGGGTTTCTCCACCTGAAGTGGCAAAGCTCAAACTGAAAGACTTTTGCTTCATTTGAATTTTCAAAGTTGTAATTTCTTTTGTTGTTCAAACAATTATTTGTTGATGTTAAACTCTGTTTCATTAATGCATTGCATATGTTTGTCTTGAATTCATCCATTCGTTTTCACTACTCTCATGCTCTCTTTATGATATTTAACTCTTGATAAAAAGCTGCGAGCCTTTAGAGGGAGGATGACGAAACAATACCATAATCTCATACAGTATGCTTTTGAACAGACCTTGCTGATGATGTACAAGCATTTCTTTCAATTCCCAAACACTGGAGTTATAAGGAAGATAATCCCTAGTCAACCCCTTCGAGCCAAAGAAGTAGGATTTTTCTGCTCTAAACAAATCAAAACCATTGATATAAACCTGGGACAGGGTAGTATCTCAGTTAATTCAAAAGAAAATGCGCATTGAAGTCGCAAACTCTCAGTTCGTAACACAACGAACGACGTCAAAAAAAAAAAAGCATTCCTCCGGAATCAAAAGACAGTGATGGTTCCCTATCACATAGGCAGTCAATCTCTCAAAAGAGAAAAGCCCACCAAGCCAAAACCTGTAAAGGAGGCTTAAGAAAGCTAGGGCATCCCGCTGACTGTGATCTCGAAAACAGAGACAGTCAGGCAAAAGTTAGGGATAACAAATCAAAATCAAAATAGAGAGGTCATTACAAACCCTCAATAACATGAAAAATGTTGCAAAATAAAAAGGAGATGATGACTGTCTCCCAAATTCAACTGGTGAACCATCACCTGAAAGTCGTTCCAAACTCAAATAGAGTGCGACGCACAATTAACTGAGCTTAGGGTTGAAGAACATCACGAAGAGCGGGTGGGTACAAATATACTTTGAGCCTTTATCCTTTGTTTCTTAAACTGTGAACCAAGCCTTTTTACAACCCTTCAAAGGTCCTAATTGAAGCATGGGTTAGTTCGAAAGCATACTGTTGCAAAAGGTATCCTGACTCCTGTAAGGCTTTGCTCTAAAATCTTGTGTTGACTTGTCTTATAAAAAGTTTTCTGCTAAAAAACGCATTTTTCAAAACTTCGAGACAAACATAAACTTTGCATTGCTTGAATATCACTATTCGCATTTGGCTTTTGTTTGACAGCGAAGAAATTCATACAGCGAATGTTCGGAGGAACGAAAACTCTCTCAGTGAGTAAAATCACTTTAAAAAGGATGACGCTTCCAACGACAAATCTCCTATCAATAAGGGGCAGGACATGCCACTGTCCAGCACGCCTGGGGCAGTCCAGTCAAGGTTTCAACAGATCTTTCAAAGTTCAGTTAACCTGGGGCAGTCCAGTCAAGAGTTCAACAAAATCTCTCAATTTGCAGAGTAATCTGATTCAAGACTCCTTCATCATCACTTGGGGCATTCGAATGTCAAAAGTGTCCAAAGATTCCTTCATCACCTGCTGGAAATTACAACCACCAACAGAATAACGACAAATTCCAGATTCGATTCCTGTATCTAGCCAGGGCATATCTGTGAGTATTTGATTGTGGATTCGACACCTGTATCTAGCCAGGGCATATCTGCATGACTAGTTTAGAGATTCGATACATGTATCCAGCCAGGGCACGCCTGTAAGCAACCTTTTGAAGTTCCAGATTCGATTCCTGTATCCAGCCAGGGCATATCTGTGAGTATTTGATTATGGATTCGACACCTATATCTAGTCAGGGCATATCTGCATGAGTAGTTTAGAGATTCGATACCTATATCCAGCCAGGGCACGTCTGTAAGCAACCTTTTGAAGTTCCAGATTCGATTCCTGAATCCATCCAGGGCATATCTGTGAGTATTTGATTGTGGATTCGACACCTGTATCTAGCCAGGGCATATCTGCATGAGTAGTTTAGAGATTCGATACCTGTATCCAGCCAGGGCACGTCTGTAAGCAACCTTTTGAAGTTCCAGATTCGATTCTTATATCCAGCCAGGGAATATCTGTGAGTATTTGATTATGGATTCGACACCTGTATCTAGCCAGGGCAAATCTGCATGAGTAGTTTAGAGATTCGATACCTGTATCCAGCCAGGGCACGTCTGTAAGCAACCTTTTAAAGTTCCGGATTCGATTCCTGTATCTAGCCAGGGCATATCTGTGAGCGTTTGATTGTAGATTCGATACCTGTATCTAGCCAGGGAATATCTGCATGAAGAGACTGGAGATCAACACCTGAAACAAGCCAGGACAATATCTCCTTGACCAACCTGATCAATACCTGCAACGATCAAAAGATACTCGACTTCCCCAGCCAGAGAGCCTTCCAGAAGCTAACTCCCCTCAGAGTCAAGTTTCAAAATCCCCAGTGGAGCCAAAACTGTCAATCCCCAGTGGAGCTAAAACTTCCAACTATCAATCCCCAAGCAGAATGAAGACTCTCGTTCTCAGCACGTCATAGAATATTCGAATATTCTCCACGGAAAGATCGTCCTCAGCGATGTTTTTCCTATCCCCAGTGGAGTTCATCAAATTCCCCAACATAACTTACCAGTGGAATCCCCAAAGGAGCTGTCATCAAAACCTCAGCGAAGTATCTCTTCCCACAGAGTAATTCCCCGCAGAGTAACCTCTCCAACAAGTTTACTCCCTAACGGAGTCATCTTCTCCTACCGGTTTATTCTTGCAACCATCATCCCCAGCGGAAGCAAAGAACTCCACTCTTCGACAGCAGCCCAGGATTCCACAAACTCCCGGCAGTCGTCAAGGATTTATTTTCCTAGACAAAAATACCTTCACCACATTATCATACACCATGACGCATGCATATATGCATCATACCACACAATCTCATTTATTCTTGAAAACATCATGACCTCATGCATTTCATACATCATGACATTGCATACAACTGATGTCTTGCCTTTTCAGGAAAAGGTCAATCCAAAGATGATTACTATTAACTATCGCAATTCCAGATTCGATACCTGTATCTAGCCAGGGCATATCTGTGAGTGATTGATTGTAGATTCGATACCTGTATCCAGCCAGGGCATATCTGCATGAAGAGTTTCCAGATTCGACACCTGTATCTAGCCAGGGCATATCTGTATACGACAAATTCCAGATTCGACACCTGTATCCAGCCAAGGCATATCTGAAGACAACTAATTCCAGATTCGATACCTGTATCCATCCAGGGCATATCTGTAGACGACCAATTCCATATTCGATTCCTGTATCTAGCCAGGGCATATCTGTGAGTATTTGATTGTTGATTCGACACCTGTATCTAGCCAGGGCATATCTGCATGAATAGTTTCCAGATTCGATACCTGTATCTAGCCAGGGCATATCTGTGAGCAATTGATTGTAGATTCGATACCTGTATCTAGCCAGGGCATATCTGCATGAAGAGTTTGAAGATCAACCCCTGTAACAGGCCAGGAAATTATCTTTCTTTCTCAGGTACGCAAGTTCTCGCTAAAGAATCTCTTACACGATCGACATCTCCAAATTGCATCTATAAGCCGATTCCCGACAAGGTTCTGTTACACTTCCAAATGGCATCTATAAGCCCATTCCCGACAAAGTTCCGTCACACCTCCCGATGGCATCTGTAAGCCCATCTCCACAACTATCCATTACACTTCCAAATGGCATCTTTAAGCCCATTTCCAGATTGCATCTATAAGCCCATCCCCCTGTCACATATCCAAATGGCATCTATAAGCCCATCCCCCTGTCAAATTTCCAGATGGCATCTTTAAGCCCATCACCAAATGGCATCTGTAAGCCCATTCCCTCAACCATCACATCACCGAGTGCAAATTTTTGGGCACTGTAGTGTCCAATCTCCTTTTACCTTCGAGTCGCGAACGACAAACTTGCCAATCTAACTCTTCAGGTTCAAGAAGATTGAACAGGGGAAACTGTTGTACCCCAAATTTGCCCTCGTATTTTTTCCACAAGAAATCACAGCTTCAGGCTTTTCCTGATTTTTCAGATTGGCGTAAGAATCAGTCAAACAGACTTTTCTTATCAGTCAGACAAAATTAGGGTTTTCATTGATTTTTAAGCAGTTCAAGCAGATTGCTTAGGGTTTGGTTGAGTTGGCTCAGGTTTTGATCAGGCAGACGCTTCTCTGACAATTAAAACAAAAATAGGGTTTTTGTGCGCGCATTCTCAGAAAGAATTAATTTTACAGTTCTTTTCAGTTTACTCTGAGATTTGGACTGAAGCATTTGGATTGAGTTTGCAATGTTTGATTAAGTCAGTGAAAAGAGGACATGTGGACGTTTGTTGTTTGACTGTGCATTGTTATGTTTAATTCAGAACGCCGGACGTTTATTAATTATTTCTTTTTCTAAGTCAGAATAATTGGATTTATTTCCATTTGTTCTAATTTAAGAAACTCAAATAATTAAAATATACAATTGAAAAGAAAGAAGGAATTAACTGACAAAAAGAGATTTTTATTCATATTTAATTGTTTGTTACAAATTATTATTTAAATAACTGTAAATTTATTTACATTTTGTTTCCAATGATAATGTTACAAATAATTGAAGAATAAATTGAAACTATCCTAAATTCCTAAGTCTTCATCTTCTATAATGCTACTCCTTTTTTGCTCCATTGATTTTCATCTGCAAAACAAAGAAGAGAAAAAAGGTCAAATGCAGATAAAAATTAAAGAGCAGACAGATAAAAATTGGATTCATCATTAAAAGCAACTGGCCGGAATCAGTTTTCCCTCTCTGCAAATCACGAGATTTCTCCCGGTTCATAAAGAGGGATAGAAAATGCTTGCAATTAAAGTATGAAATGCACAAGTATACAAATTGCACAAATTCAAAGTTTGTCAAACATACTGCATAATTCCAAAAATTTCCAAACCAAGGATAAAAGGCAAACTGAACTAGGCCTAACCAAGGTCACAATTTCAAACTAAGGCAAAGTTGTCAAAGCAACTGTCCACAAACTGTCAAAGGTACCAAGCTATCAAAAGGCTATTCAAAGCTGTCAAGAAGTACAAAGAAGCAGAAAATTTGGAAAAAGAAGTACAAAGTATGCAGAGGAAGATATGCATTGCAAGCAACATCAAATGTCATCATTTCCCAAAAGCCAGTTACTTTTTCAGCATAGAACAAACATAAGCAATATTAAATGCTTTAATCTGTCAAGAGAGAGAGAGGAGAGAAGATAAATAGGCTTACAACAGGTTTAGGCTTAGAAAAAAGATATAAGCAAGATACCAAAACACAGTAAGGGGGCAGAGATATCACAAAAAAGAGAAAAGCTACAAACTGTAACATTTGAAACACAGTTCTGCCTCCAACACAAAGAAAAACACATAACCTGTCTAGCCTCCAAACAAGAAGCATAACAAAGCCAAACCTTGAAGCTTAAACCTGTTACTGCCCTCAACCAAAACACCATAACCTGCAACCTGCATTAACCTTCAAACACCCAAACATTCAGAACATCAAAACTGTCCAAGCTCATACCAGAAGCCTTAAACTTGCTCCAAGCAAGTCTGAAAGCCAAAAAGCCTCATGCCTGCATAGAAGCCTCTCTAAAAAACCTGTCCAAGCCTAAGCTATACAAACCAATACATCAACCAGTAAACAAAAGGCCTGAACCTGTCCAAACTTAAACATACATCAAGAACACCAAGCATAAAGCCTGCCTCCATAAACAGCTCACCACAAACTGTCAAACAATAAACCCCTGCTAAACTGTGTCAAACCTTTCAACATCATCAATATCTCAACACCATAATACACACAGGCAAGCATCAAATACACAAAAACCTTCGAACCAACCAGGCCCTCAGAGGTAACCTCATCACAAGGCACAGTATACCAAATATCTCAGCATATCAACATATAAGCATATCAGAAGCAGACAAGCATTTCAAGGCAATACGAACCCTCAGAATTGCTTCATCACTGGGCCAACAACACATCAAAATCAGCACACAAACATTCTAAGCATCTCAGCAAGCTCATAGTTGAAGAGGAAAAGAGGTGAACAATAAGCAAAGCAATACTCAGCAGTATCAACATACAAAGCTCTCAGATAATCATCATCAAGCATATCAAGCAAGCAAGCTATTCAAAAGCGAGGCAAAGGAGCAGAAGAAGAAAAGAAGTGATATGAACTAGGTTTTCAGACATTATCATAAAACCTAAAAGAGGGCGAAATACAGAGTACTAGGGAAGGTCACTAAGCAAGCTTGCATCACTATCTCTTCGCCCTTGGCCGCCTGAAGCACCTCCGGTCCGCCTCCTCCTCCGTCTCCAAAGGTAGTATCCCTCCTTTTTCTTCCCATTCACGCACCTCAAACGATGATAACACACAAAATCTGAACAAAGTAAAACATTCAAAAATGGAAATCAATAAAAGCTTGAAACCCTAAATGCATTAAATACAGAAACTGTCACCTTACAATATAGCTTCGTTGGACCAAGGAGGGAGGAATGGACGAACGGTGATGCTTGGTGGCCCTGGGCGAAGTATGTCATTCATGATTCATAGCTTGAGAAAGAACGAAGGAAGATGAGCGCTGTTTGTAACTCACAAACCCTAATTCCTCTTTCTGAAACACAATAACTCAAACCCTTGCAAAATAATTTGTGAAACAAAATGGACCTTGCCCCTTTCATTCGCATAAAGCCCATTCTCTAAATCTGGCATGCACCCCCTTTATTTCTCTTTCTGCGTGTTTTTTAGTTTGGGCCAAAAACCTTTTTAGGCCCATTCTATCTTTTCCTTTATTTTCATTCTTTTTTTTATATATACTTATAAACTAACTTTTTTTGTTTATCATTTTTATTCTTCTTTTTTTTTACAATTTAAACTAATATAATCTATTTTCGTTTATAAAAATTAAAAATGCCTTAATTCTTTTTATAAAACTTTCTTTATTTACATGACCATTAGGTTTAATTAGATTAATAGACTTTTATCTTAAATTTCTCTTTTTTATATAAATCTATTTGTACATAAAAATACTAATTAAAATACATTAATTTTAATACATAAAAAATAGAACTTAAAACATTCTTTTCTTTTCTTAAAATATTTTATTTTGTACATATTAACAAAGATACAAAAGGATAATAAATACTTAATAAATATATGTCTCACCTTGTAAATAATCATACACTTACACAAATACATTGACACATTTTACATTGCCTTTATTCTTTGTACATTGCTACATTTTACATTGCGATCGATTCAATTTGGTTGTAAATTATTTGGACACTACTCTCCTATTAAGTCTCATCCCCATTTGTAAATATTTGTACCCCCACTCCCGGATACTTATTTGTAATAGCGTAGACTTTAAATTCCCGCAATTTATCGCTTTCAAATATACCATGGTTAGACCTAGGGTTTGTATGTACATAAAATCAAACGCTAGATAACCTAATACAAAAACAAATACATGAAATCAATACACAATCACACTTGCACCCCTAGGGTAATCCCGCTTGTTGCCTTCCAAAATGGGCCATGCTTGCACGTTGAGTTTCTTTGGCAAAACAAAACGAATTAAATGATCATAGTCCCTCGATGACGCTTTCGAAAGTTGCCTATCAAAATGATCATAGTCCCTTCAAGCAAAATTGCCAAAGACACTTGGCACCATTGCATTCATGGTCCATACGATGACCCGCACCTGTCCCGTTAAACATCCTAACACAAGATTGCCCACCAAATACAATGGTGGAACAAAATTGTTTAAAAGGGTTAAAACATGAGAAAAACCTTTGAGTAAATTTAGGGGTAGACAACTCTTAGTTACTTGATCAAACTTGCAAAACACACTTTCCTACTTTTCAAACCACACTCCACAAACACTTTCAAAAACACTTTCAAAACAACTTTCAAAAACATTTGAAACATCTTTTCGAAAAGATACACACCTTTGTAAAACACTCAAACACGAGTCATTACAATGGTTGCCTAGACAAGGCGTCTTTTTCAAAACATTTTCAACACACACACACACCACAATTTCAAGCAATTGAAAATCAAGGCAAGTGATCTAAACAAGTAACTAAGAGCCCATGGATAACCATGGATGAAAAGGGTGCTAATACCTTCCCTTTTCATAATCTACCCCGCGAACCCACGAAACATCTCAAAAGGTTTTTCCTGTGCTTTTTAACCTTTCCTTTAGGATAAAATAAAAAGTCGGTGGCGACTCTTGCTCAACCGAAACATTTGTGAATACAAACGCAAAACCCAAGTCAGTTTTCCCACCGTATCACAGATTACAATTGAGAAATTTAATGAACCCGCGCACTGCTACGAGCTTGACATCGACGAAGAGAAACCATGGTACCATTAGGTGAGGAGATATCTTGAAGCACAAGAATATCCTGAAGGAGCTTCCATCAATGATAGGAAATTATTGCGAAGATTTTCAGCCAAATTCTTTATAAGCAACGAAATCCTATACAAGTGCAACCATGATTCTACTCTACTCCGATGTGTGGACAAGAAGGAGGCAGAGAAAATTATAGAAGACATGCATGATGGCCTTATTGGGACCCACTCTAGTGGACATACTATGGCCAAGAAAATCCTGATGGTTGGTTACTATTGGTCCACAATGGAAATCAATTGTCATCATCACTCAAGTACTTGCCACAAGTGTCAAATCTATACTGACAAGGTCCATGTACCTCATATTCCTCTAAATGTCATGACTTCTCCGTGGCCGTTTATAATGTGGGGCATTGACATGATTAGAGTGATCAAACCTACTACCTCAAATAGACACCGTTTCATCCTTGTTGCCATTGATTACTTTACCAAGTGGGTTGAAGTTGTTTCATATGCCTCAGTTACTAAGAACGGTGTAGCCAGATTCATCAAGCATAATCTCATATGCCGTCACGGAATCCCCGAAAGGATTATCACTGACAATGGAACTAATCTCAACATTGCTATGATCACGGAACTCTGCACTTAGTTCAAAATCAAGCATCACAATTCTTCTCCGTACAGACCCAAGATGAATGGCATAGTGGAAGCTGGCAATAAAAATATCAAGAATATTATGCAAAAAATGGTGGTAACCTATAAAGACTGGCATGAGATGTTATCGTTTGCTCTCCATGGCTACCGTACTTCGGCTCGTACGTCAACTGGGGAAAATCCTTTCTCCTTGGTCTATGGAATGGAAGTCGTCTTGCCTGTAGAAGTTCAAATTCCATCTCTAAGGATAATGAAATAAGCAGGTCTAGGCGAAGATGAATGGATTCAGACTAGGTTGGATCAGCTGAACTTGATTGACGAGAAGTGGCTGGCTGCTGTTTGCCATGGTCAGATGTATCAAAAGCGTATGATCAAGGCGTTCAACAAAAAGATCAAGTCTCGAGTGTATCAAGTTGCCGAATTGGTAATAAAGCGCATCATTCTTCCACAAGGCGACCCTAGGGGAAAATGGACTCCCACTTACGAAGGACCATTTGTTGTAAGGAAAGTCTTCTCTGGTGGTGCCATGATGCTGACTATTATGGATGGTGAATATTTCCCACATCCCGTAAACGCGGACATAGTTAAAAAATACTACACATAAAATGACCCGCTAGGTTGACATACCTAGGCAAAAATATGGGCATCCCGATGAACCAAAGAGGTTCGGGCAAAATTTAGGGATATATGCAAAAGATTGTACACTCGGCAAGTCGAAAACCTGAAAGGGCGACTTGGGCAAAAATGGGTATCCTGGTGGGCTGAAAACCCGAAAGGGCCGTCCAGGAAAAAGTTAAGGATTAAAGTGTATGATTATGTCCTATGGGATCCCTACATCCAGTTTTATTACCAAAAATTTGAAGTTCAAATGGTCCAAAATCAATCCTATCGACTTCGTTCAACGTCAGAGGTTTACTCGAAGACATAAAGACAATAGCAGAGTGGGGGCAATGAGATAACTTTCACATGGCTATTATCTTTGTTTTCACTTTGTACACTTTACATTTATTTTGGCGATTTCCTCTTATTAGAATTTCTGTCTCTTTGTACAATGGGCAAAATATCAATATAAATATACTTTGAAGTAAAACTTTTTGTTTTTTTTTTGTTTTGAGTGCAAAGATGTCCAATGACTAAAATTGAATGAACATATGCATATGAACATGATTAAATTTTTAGCAAACATATGATTCAAAACAGGGACAAACATCTCCTTAATTGCATTCAAGATATCCCCGCAGAGTTATTCCCTTAGCATTATCCTCACAAATGTGGATTCTTAAACTCCCTAGCCAGAGTTTCATTCTCTGGAAAACCCTTTTCCCATCTGAGTTGGTCGTAAGAAGAAGCGTTGAGGAGTTCTATCAAAATAATACATCTCCCCCAGCAACTCGTTAAATCTTCCTCTCAACAGGGTTTATTTCCCCAACAAACATCAAAATTCCCTAGCTGAGTCTATCTTCCCCAGCTGAGTCTGTCCTCTCCAGCTTGAGTTTTCCCCACAGACTATTACCAATTAAGGGACCACAATCCCCTTATCCCAAGTGAATTCGTCAATAAAGTCTTTGCTATCTCCGAAAGTTGCTGAAAATCCTGGAACCCGACCAGATAACAGTCAACTTCATCCTTTCAACCAAGTTACTATGAAGCCTGGACCCGACCAGATACTAGTTCAACTTCACCCTACTCCCAACTTACTGTGAAGACTGGATCCGACCAGATAACAGTAAACCATAATTCCAAGTTACTAAAGCCAAGACCCAACCAGATAATAGTTTAACTTCTCCTATTACTGAAACCTGGACCCGACCAGATAACAGTTTAAATTGCTGAAACCCAGACCCGACCGGATAATAGTAAATCTAAATTTTAAATTGCTGAAACCCGAACCCGACCGGATAACAATCAACCTCAATTTTAAGTTACTAAAGCCTGGACTCGACCAGATAACAGTTAACCTCCAGCTCAAATTGCTGAAACCTGGGGCCGACCAGATAATAGTTTGAGTTTCTGAAACCTGGACCTGACTGGATAACAGCTAGTCTCATTCCAAGTTGCTAAAGCCTGGACCCGACCAGATATTAACTTTTATTTCTTCAAATACTGAAACCTGGACCCGACCATATAGCAGTTTTATTTTTTAAAAATCACTAAATAAAACTCCTTTTCCCTAGTCGAGTTTTCAACTGTTCCAGCAAGTTGCTGCAAAGCCTGAAATCTGACCACATAACAGTTAACTTCTTTATCCCCAGCAAGTTATTGTGAAGCCTGAAATCCGACCAGATAAGAAATAACTTTCAAGAGATAACTCCCCAGTAGAGAAACGGACAACTAAAAATCCTGAACTCTTTTCCCCAAGCAGAGATCAACACTCTCATTAGAGTTTTCTCAAACTAGTCAACATTCCCCAACGGAAACATCCTAAAACAAAGGCTGAAGAGGAGGATACTCTTCATCCCCAGAAGCAGTATGAGATTTAGCTTCCCAAAGCTCCCCATTGTCAAAGATTTATTTTCCCAAACAAGGATACACTTCAATCACATTTCACATTCATACATCATACACATACAACATAATCTCATTCGTTCTTAGAACATCATCATGCCATGCATACTTCTTCATACAACTAACCCTTTTCTTTGCAGGAAAAGTCAGGCAAATCAAAAAATCTCTTCTGGTTAGATTTATTTCTGCCAGTTAAAAACAGGCGAAGCGAAGACCTTTTCTATCACCATGGATAGCCTCTGTAAGCCCATCTCCGACAACTCTCCAAATGGAATCTATAATCCCATTCCTAATTCAACATATCATCGAGTGAAAATTTTTGGGCACTTTAGTGTTCAATCATCTTTCACCTTCAATTCACGAAAGGCGGACCTGCCAAATCTCACTCTTCAGGCCCAAGCAAATTGAACAGGGGCAACTGTTGTACCCCAAAATTTTCCCTCTCATTTCTCAAGGCATTTTTATGATAGGGATTTTCAAAAGTTCAATTTTGCACAAATAAAATTGGGCTCTCCATCATCAAATTGAAGAAGATCAAGTATGCTTCGATCCATAAGCTTCAATGGAGAATTTGGCTCCGTCGAGCAAGCTTTGGTCCACAAGCTTCAATTGAAACAATGGCATACTTCAATGCAAGTCTGATTCACTGGCTTTCGATTGGGCATCTGGCCTCCTTCAAACTTGCTTCAAATTCCCAAGCTTCGATTAAGACAATGGCCTTTTGCATGTTTGCTTCATATAAGCTTCGATTGAACAAATAGTTATCTTCATGCTAGCTTCGAATGGGCATTATTTCCCTTTGAAACAACTTCCTTCGATTCAGAAGACCAAGGCCTCTTGTTGGTGTCCTTCGATTCAAAAGTTAGTGGCTTCCTACTGGTTTCTTTCGATTTAAGAAGGCAATGGCCTTCTGATAGCTTCCTTCAATTCAGAAGGCGATGGCCTTCTGAAAGCTTCCTTTGATTCAAAGCATGGGCCTCCTGCATGCAAGTTTCGATTGCACCATTGGCCCCGTCAATGTTTGCCTTTGATTCACAAAGAAGGGACCTCCTGCACACAAGCTTCGATTGGACAAAGACTACATGTACGCAAGCTTCGACTGAGTATTGGCTGCTTCATGCCAAGCAGGAACAAGCCAATGGCCTCCTGCTGCTTTCCTTCGATTCAGAAGGCAGTAGCTTCCTCCAAGTTCACTTCCATTCACAAAGCAATGGCCTCTTCCCTACACGCTTCGACACACAATGCAATGACTCCCTCCATGCTTGCTTCGTCTCTACCTTTAAATCCTTCAACACACATAGCTTCTGCACTATGACACACAATTTGATGGCCTATTCGAAGGACTTGCCATGGTTGGGAATAATTGGTTTTGCCTACTTTTGAGTCTGGTCGAAGGTTTGGGCCTAAATGATCAAAGCAGAAGGACTCAAAGTGGCATATTCAGCTGAAGATGGCCCATTCGAAGGACTACGTGATCAAAATGAAAGAACATGAATTGGTGGCCCATTCAAAGGATACATGATTGGTACATTCGAAAGACACATAACCAGTGTGAACGAATGTTACTTTGTGTAGTCTGGTCGAAAATTATGGAAGGAAGATTCGATTCAAAGAGTCAAGTTGGAAACATAATCCATAGGTCAAGCTACATAGACCTCCAACTTGTGCCTCACTCCATATTTAATTATTAAAATAAGTTCATACTCAAGTGTTCTCCAAGGCAACTTGCCCTTAAAAGTTATCATCATCATGTTTTCAGAAAAGTTTTTGAGCCCTGCGCATGTCCTTTCTGCACACATGTCCCCTATAAGCTAGAAGCCACCCATCTAAACCATTAATTTTAGTATTTTATATTGGGATCATAAAAAGTTGACATAAGTGGATATTTTCCTTTCAAACAAACTATATTTTATTATCTCACAAATTTGTTCACTCCAAATTTTTTATCTATAAATAGAGAGATCATTTCCACATCTAAAGAAAAAAAGGGGCTGGTGGTGTTAATAAAATCTTCAAACACTTTCAAACTCTCAAATTCCTAAACACTCTCAAAACCCAGAAAATCAACACTTCATCTTTCTTTTCCTTTGAATCCATAAACAAAGAAATATAACACCTTTGATCTCATCCAAATTCCACTGTCCTTCGAATAACTTCCTTTCCTCTTTTGAATCCAAGGCATTTGAAGGCAGCAACTCAAAATCCAACACACACACACACACACGTTCCATCTTCGAACCAGGTAAGTCCTCTTGAACTTAAACCTTTCATTTCAAGCATAACATGTAAAATATTATTGCCTTTCGTTCCAAACATTTTTGTTACCCTTTGGTATGGTTTTTCATTTCCACCTTTTTTGTTTGTTTTCCTTGATTTTCAAACATATTCTAAGAACTAACCTGGTCATGAAACAATATTAGCATGGTTTCGACCCATGCTGTTATTTAAACCCAAACGAAAGAGAAAAGGGAGAAGGTTGTGTGAATCGAAGCCTTAGGCCTCGCCCTATGCTGCAATCTAGCCTCAAAATGAAAAGAAACAAAAAAAACAAAGATGTGTGAATCAAATGATGCAGGCTTCGATACACACTGACTTGCAGGCCCAAATCGAAAGAAGAAGAAAAATGGTTGAATCGAAGGGTTCCTATTGCTTGGATCGAAGAGCTTATTTTCTTCTCTTTTATTTTGTTTTATATTCAATATGGTTGTAATAGCTTAGGATTTATTCTTTGCATTTTTATTGCTTTCCTACGTTATTAGTAATTAGGATATGTGACAAGATAAAATCAACAAGTAGACAACTTTAAGTTCAAGACAAAAATGCATGCAATCAAACACACTATTCACACACATGCACCTCTAGGATAGTCTCACTTGTTGCTTCGGAAAATAGTCACGCCCCTCGAATATCGGCGTTTTAGCAAAAACCCTCGATAAAAAGATAGTAGTCCCTCGATGTCCCCCAATGTTGCCTTCGGTAAACGATCTAGTTCCTAAACAAAATTGCTAAAATGTCTCATAGGTTGCCTTCTATGACTATACAGTTGACCCACGCCCGTCCCTCTATATCCAAAGATAGGGCTGCTTACCAATCGATGGTAAGATAGCAATATCAAAGGAGGAGAGAAATGAACAAAAGACTTTTGAGTAGGTAGAACGTTCTTAGTTGCTTGCTCACAATCCATTTTCAAAAATAAAACATTTTTTTCAAAATGCACCAAACACGTCCAAAACATGAAATATTTTCAAAAGTCTAAACACTTTGTATTCATTCTTATAGAGAAGAGAATCATTACAAAGCTTGCCTAAATGAAGGCGCTATTTAAAAATACTTTCAAAACCCACCACCAACACATTTTCAAACAAAGCATTTTCAAAGTGATCTAGCAAGCAACTAAGAGCCCATAGATAACTATGGATGAAAAGGGTGCTAACACCTTCCTTTTTCATGATCTACCCCTCGAACTCAAGAAAACATCTCAAAAGGTCTTTCGTATTATTTTCACCCTTTCCTTATTGGATAAAATAAAATTCAGTGGCGACTCTTGCTATCCGTAACAATTGTGATCAAACGTAAAACAAACCAAGTCAGTTCTCCCACCGTATTACAACAGGATTGTAGTTAATTCCTCCCTTTGTACCAAGAAGAGGCACATTGGGGAAACTACCATGACTATTAATAATCTCCACATCATAATAAGCTTGACGATACCAATCAATGTCAGAATGAGTGATGGCCATAATCTTCAAGGCCCAAAGTGGTTCCTTCTTGATATCCCAAAATGAAACAGTCTGAGGTAAGTGAGAAATAAACCACTAATATAACAACGGTATGCAACAGGTAATCATCCCTCCCTGATAAAAATTCCAAAGATGGATAGAATAATAAGTATCTCTTAGCACTATAGGGACTGGATTCCCAATCAGAAATATCCTAATGGCATTAACATCTACAAACTTATCGACGTTAGAAAACAAGAACAACCCATAGGCAAGCAAAGAAAATATAGCCTCAAAAGTAATTATACTCTTAATCTTGACGAAGTAACGAGCTTTATCCAATAAAAACTGAGTAGGAAACCCCTGATTCCTCACTTGGTAGTCATGTTAGCCTTAATCTCTGACTTCTTCAAGTGAGTTATGGTAGCAATCTCATGAGACTTAGGCTCTCCTTTAAAGCTTGTGAAAGGAACACAATCACTAATAGGTAAACCAAGTAAATAAGAATACTCCTCCAATATGGGCATCAACTTATGATTAGGAAAAGTAAAACATCAACACAACAAATCATAGAACTTGACCAATGTAGAAAGAATACCCTTCTTCATCTTGAGCTTCATAATAGGCACGATGGCTCCATACTTCTTCCGCAAATTTGTAGAACTCTCGATCTCAAGAATCAAACTCATCAGTTCCTCTATCTTAGGATCCTTGAAATTGTACTTCCGAGTCTTTCTTCTTCCAAAATCCATGGTAAAAAAGCACCTGAGGTATGTGCAAAAGTCAACTTTAAGTTCCTTGAGTCAATTCTTTTAAAAAATGCTCATGGATGCATGAATGTATGATACACCAATCACACACAAGATCACAAACATGGGGAATCCATAGGTTCAACGTCACGAGCATGAAGTCAAAGGTACTACCCACAAGGTACGAACTAATAGTTTATCACCTGCCGAACAAAGTTCTAAAAGGTTCCCAGAGTCTACATTCTTCCTTCGGATATTGCCAATTTCCCGGTTAACCTGATAATCGACAATATTCTCAATATTAACTCGTCTGAGTGTAGCATCGAGTGACAACCACTTCCGGATTGCTCCGTCATAGTTTTCGCACTACACCTAAAAGGCTAAGATGGGTTAAGGGTTCTACGGTTGTAGCGGTAGAAATGTTGAGACTAAGTTATTGGATTAACTTGACTCACACATATCAAAATAAAAATCGCCACCGTGCTTTATTGTTTCTAAAGGAATGGGAAAAGAGAGAATAACCCAAAAAGAGGGTGAGAGAATCTAAGTTCGGGGGTTGGTTATGCAAAGGGAAGGTATTAGCACCCTAAACATCTACGGTACTCTGCAAGAACCTCTTTGAAAATTCCTGTATTTTGGCTATAAAAGTTGTATACAAAAATAGATTGTGGAGATGAGAAAAGAAAAAAAAACTACACTTTTGCACCCGCCGCGGTTGTGAATCTTTAGTGCCTACATACCACCTTCCGTGCAGTAGGAGATCAGGGTACTCGTAGTTCACCTTTAAAAATTTCAAAATACAAGTGTGTTGGTTAATTAAGAGACGAGACATCATCATCTTATCTGAGTGGAAAACATACTTACTACCCACAATCATGAGAAAGGAGAATTTGTGTCATCTTAAAGTTGAGGATATGGCTTGGATTTTAAAATCAACAAAGCCTCACTCAACACCCAAGTGGAAAATATTTCACTTCACTATATATCGTAGAAGTATAGTAGCTCGCATCACTACAAGGATTGACAAGAGTCTAATCTTTTGAGAAAATTTTAAGATAAAAAAAAGCAAAAATGACAAAAATGGTTTCAATGAGATTGATTGACTTTTAGTCTTCTCATAAAAAATGTCAAAGTATGATTAAATTGGTTAAAGTTTAATTAAGAAAATATTTTTGAAAATGCATGGACCTAAGTCCAAGTTTATTATGAAAGTCGTTCAAGTTTAGAAAACAAGAATACTTTTGAAAAGGAGGGAGAATACTTTTGAAATTAAAGAAGATGGGAGGAGATGAAGGGACTATCCTAAATCATAAGGTAAAATCTAGGGAAAAGGACCATCTAACCAAAAAGAAGCCAACACTTGACATAATGAGTCAATGTAAAATTCTCATCCTTTGGATTAAAACCAAACAAGAAAAGATATTAAACCTCTTAAGAAAACCAAACTTCAAATTCATTATGTCTTCATAAAAATTAGGCAGAGTAACGACTGTATACAGATGAATTCACGATCACAGACAAAACATATAATCAGAATAACATGCACACAAAGAAAGCAAACAACCCAATATCTCGGGGTAAATCCCAAGAACTCCAGACAAAATAATAGTAGAATTCACAAGGTCCCAAGGTAGTCAAGGTCTCTACTCCTAAGTCCTTGAAGTCCATAACTCCATAATACCAAGGATAGTAACCAAATAGTCCAAGTAACCTTAAAGTTTTTTATTGTTCAAGTTGGTTATTAAGTATCTTAAAAAAAAAGCTCAAGTGAGAAAAAATAAAAATGGCATAAAGGTAAATTCTCAAGTGAGAAAAGAAGAAAATAACATGAAATGTAAATGTTAAAATAAATGGTGCGTAAAAGTAAAGTCATAAAGTAAAAGCATAAAAATAAAAGTCAATTGTTAATGAGTTAGAAAATAGAAGTTAGTTGAATGGCCATCTTGAAACTTGCATTTGAAAACTCATTAGAAGATTGACAAAATCAAATCCTCTCAATAACAAGTTTCATTTGTTTTTTGTCAAGTATATCATCCGTTTCAAAATCTCGAGGCAACAATAAATGATCAACGATGTTTAAATGATTCACTTAGAACAAAGTTTATGAAGATTCATTAGAGGATTGATAAGTACAAAGCCTCAAAACAATGAACCTCAAGGTTGTTGGATAAAAGGTTTCAAATTAAACATACTTGGGCTTGCAAACATAGGTTTGGGCCACGAATGATCATTTCTCGAATCGGGACAAAATTTAGTGTTATGTTAAGCAATGGTAAGTGGACTTATATAGAAGTCGCATCTATTTTGAGGCTATTCAATAAAAATCTATGTACTTTATGTTTGGAGAAATAATATATAGATTATTCTCAAACAACATGTAGCACAAGTGAGAAGAGGATCATATGAAGAAGGAGGGGAAATATTTGAATCAAAAAATTTAGTCAAACTATCATTAAAATCATCCATCCATTTTGGTGGAGTTAACTCAACACATAGGATCCAATGATATTAATGAAGTCCATGATCAACAATCACATAACCAGAATATATTAAAAAATAAATAAATTGCATTTAATGAATAAAATGAAAAGGAAAAATGATTTTTAAATTGTTTTTAAAATGAAAATAAAAGGTAAAATAGCAAACTATATTCAAAGTATTAAAGAAAATTTTTAAAAAACCATAGAAAAATCAGAAGTGATATCAAATATTTTTATAAATTTTTTTGTAATTTGTTAAAACTGAAAAGAATTTTTAAACTAATTAAAATCACTTAAATAAGTGGAAAAAAAGATAAAAAATAATAGAAGTCAAAATAAAATTCTAGAAAGAATTTTAGAAAGTCAGAAATAAGGAATTTATAAAAAATAAAAATTTAAAAATATCAAAAAGTATATTTAAAACAATTAAAATAAAGCAATCAAAATAAAAATTATGAAAAATATCAAACATTAAAATAAAATATGAAAAAATATTCACAAAGTCAGAAATCATTCAAAGTACTTTTGTATATTTTTTTCATAAGTTTTGGATAAAAAATAAAAGAGTTATGAATTTTTAAAGATAAAAGAAACTTAAAAATAATTTTGTAAATAAAAACAAATCAGAAAAACCACACGCGTTGGATCTCTTTCACTTATACACGCTGGCAGATCTAACGGATCTAAGGTAAGGAAGCATCATGGATCCAAGCTAAGGTGCGCGTATGTAACACAAGAAAGTCCAACCAATCAAAATAAAATAATTGGCACGGCGTCATTGGTTGAAGAACGACACGTAGGTCGTCTTCAACCTCCATCCTCCTGCATGTAGGGAAAATCCAAGATTCTTGAATCTGTAAATTTACGCGTTCATATTGGTACCATTAGATGCATCTACTTGAGACGATCACAACCATATGCTCGCGAAAAATTTATATAAAGTACAGCATATTCGATTTGAAAAAAAACCAGAGATGTTTGAAAATGTTAAAATAAAAAATCAGAAGCATCAAATGCATTGTTTCACCAAAATTGAGTTAAGAGCAAGCATCAGTGGACATTATAGACCATTCCAGTAATTTGAGTTAGAAGATTTGGTTCCTTAAACTACCTGAACAAAGTCAGATGAACTTGCTCTGTAAATGGACTTGGCTAGCACAATTTAGGGCACCTAAAGGCTTGATTCTTCTTATGTTATCTTCTGTGAAGTTCAAGGATGAAGGATCAATGATGAAATTGGATTGAAAAGTGGATAAAAGAGGAAATTTAAATCTCAGAAAAGTGAGTCACGGAAGGAGTTTGACAGAGTGATTTTGACTATTCAAGCTTGAGAAAATGAGAGGAGTGGGGTTCTCTATTTATAGGGAAGAGAATGGTGCAAATAAATAAGAGGAAATTTGAAGTTTGGAGGGAAATTGAATCAAGCTCGAAAATGAAAAAAGTGTGATCCCATGTGCATCAAAACTCAATCAATTCCTGCGTTTTGATCCTTAATTCAACTTTGGGAACTTTGTTAAACAACTTTAAATAAAAAACACATGATAATTGGTGTTTAGAAGCCATATTATGAATTTCAAATTCTGACTTGGAAGGAAACTTTAGTTTCAAGGTACCATCTTTGAATCCATGGTGTTCAGAGCTCAAGGGGTTTTAGGGCATGATTCTTAGAGCATTTGAAAGATAAGGTCACCATATTTGCAATGTGCCAAGAGTGGAATCAAATAGATGTTTGAGCAAAAAGTTGTGATGAGTTAAAGTTGAGAAAAAGATGCTGACTTTTTGTACTTAGAAAAATTCTAAGTTTTTCTTCAAAAGTGACATATAACGTTTTGAGTTCAAACAAGGCCTTCCTCCAAAATTGAGATTTGATAATTGATGCTAGCTTGAATTAGACCTCCCAAATATTATTGTGAAACTTGAATCACTCAAAAGGACCAAGTATTGAAAAAGTTATGGCCTTGTAAAATTGGTTAAAATTCATGAAGTCACCTATAATCTTTTGAATTCTTAGGACATCTTCCACTCATTTTCAAGCTTTGCACATAAAAGATAAGTTGAATTTCACATGATTAAGATCATTGTGGAAAAATAATGGGCCCAAGGAGATAAAAATTGACCAAGTTATGAACTTTTGAAGTCACATAAGGGAACCTGATGGCCTATCTAGAGGACTTGTAATTTTCTCAAGCATTAGGAATCTTACACACAAAATTTCCTTGAAACTTTTTAAGTGATTTGTTGATAACCCTTTAAAGAGAAGCATATCTTCGGAATAATTCAAAAATATCAAAAGATGAGAAAGATATATCCCTTAGAAGTTTAAAACCCTAGCTCCTAGAGCACCAAAGTGACTTGGAAACCCCTTTCAATTTTGAAAAACTTTCTTGCACAATTACTTTTGCTATGTGAATAGAAGTTGTTATGGGTGATAATAAGAACCCATAGCAACAATAACCACTACCAAATATTAAGAATTGAGAGAGTTATTCACTTGTGATAAAGGGATCAAGAACTTGTCCAATTAGGTCAAACTTCTTCAATCAACTCTTGTATCTTTTGACTTCTTTGACAAATTGAGGCATCATAAATCATAGTAGACTTTGTCATGATATTACTTTAAAGCATCTTCAATGATGAATCTTGAATATCAATGAAGCTTAGTTGAAGAAGGCATGGAAATAAACTCATGAACCTATAAATCAACTTGATGAAATATGTTGTGCCCTTACCTAAAGTATCATCAATTAGAACAAACATTCATTGCATTTGTTAGTTAAAAACATGTATGTCCATAATATAAAATTCAAATTTCTTGGTGATCCCTCATGAGCAAACCTAGATACAGGGAGAAGAAGCAAACCCAATTGTGATCTTGATATGGTTAAATTGATATGAGATAATAGAGCAATCTTAGGGGGGGAAATTGGGGTACAACAGCTGCCCTTATTTAAGTGTATTCTATTTGGAGATACGAAGGTTAAAATCTTTGTGTCGAAGCGATTGGAGATACTTAAATATAAAACAAAGCCTATATTTGGCCCTAAGATGCCATGCAATGCTTATGATTGTGCATGCAAACAAATGAATCAAAAGGTAACACAGGACACCACTGGGGAAACAGAAAATAAAATAAAACTTGACCAGGAAAATAAATCACTGGTGAACAGAAGACTCCTCTATTGGAGTAAAGCCCAAGGAGGAGACAAAGTAACATCAACTTAAATATTTGAGGAGAGAAAGCAAAGGATAACAGTGATTGACAGATAACTGTAAACTATCCACTCATTGAGAATATAGCAAAAAGGTAACGTCGACCCACAAGAGGAAAGAAATGGTAGGATAATACTAACAAAAGCCAATATTAGAGTAGGTCACAAATGGCCAGCATCAGTACTTATAACTGGAACATACGAATTCTTCAGAGCAAAGTGAGTCTCAATGACGAACTATCTCCCATAATGACGAGACTACCATCCATCGGAGTAAACAAAACTAAACAAAAAACTATCTCCCATAATGACGAGACTACCATTCATTGGAGTAAACAAATCTCAACAACGAACTATCTTCCATAATAACGAGACTACCATTCATCGGAGTAAACAAATCTCAACAACAAATTATCTCCCATAATGACGAGACTACCATTCATCAAAGTAAACAAATCTCAACAACGAACTATCTCCCATAATGACGAGACTACCATTCATCAGAGTAAACAAATCTCAACAATGAACTATCTCCCATAATGACGAGACTACCATCCATTGGAGTAACAGATCTCAGCAACGAACTATCTCCCATAATGATGAGACTACCATCCATTGGAGTAACAAATCTCAACAACAAACTATCTCCCATAATGACGAGACTACCATCCATTGGAGTAACAAATCTCAACAACAAACTATCTCCCATAATGACGAGACTACCATCCATTGGAGTAACAAATATCAACAACGAACTATCTCCCATAATGACGAGACTACCATCCATTGGATTAACAAAACGAATCTTCTCTTGGAACTAATAGACTTACTGGGGAAGTATAAGTTGCTCAAATAAAAAGACCTGCCACTTGCTGCTATAAGAAACCCTTCGGGCAAAGAAATATGACTTCTCTTTGGAAATGTCGATATATTCATGCTGAGGAGATCAAGTCTTCTCGTGCAAAATAAATGCACATTCTCAAACTAGGTCTTAAAGCCTGCAAAAATCATAATAATAATGTTGTCGGGGACAACAAATACAAACCAGAAATAAACTGGATTGAAACAGTCAACCAAGATAGTAACTGATGAGAAATAAACTCAAAAGGAAACCATAGATCTAACCGGATAATCCGCCGACTAAGAAGGCTAAAGTACAATTCTTCTACGATGGATAACTCAGTGAGGAAACTGAAAGGATGTACACTTTCTGCCTAAGGCTGATAATCTATTAGAGAGAGGGTAACATAATTCTGCAAAATAGGGTAATGTGCCAACAAAAACATTAATGAATGTAGATGAGCAAATAATTTTAAATTCAGATATGTATGATGTATGTATGAATGTATAAATGTTATCACATATATGCTGGCAACACAAACATACAACACTTGGAATAACCAGACAAAACCAGCTAGGGTAAAGTCAATACTTGGCTAAATCACATCCAGGAGGAAACTTTTACAAGAAAGTAAGCACCAACTGAGGAAACAAATTCATATTTCATGGCTTAACTCCACTGGGAAGAAAAATAACTCGAAAGTAATCAAAGCAACAAATCAGTACATATATAGGGATATATCATTCTCCTTCAGGCTTCACCGGGGAACATCACACATACTTTAATAGGGAAAACAATGTGTCAATGTCTAGACTTCCATCAGAGATTATAATACTGACTTCACTAAGGAAGATGGAAACCACATCATCGAGACTTCAAACGGGGATCTCGTGTTGATTTCAATGGGGAGGAAAATACCACACTTTCGAAACCAAAATACATTTCTCGATACCAAGGGCGATGATTACATAAACTTCCCTGGGGAGAAATTATGATACCACATGGGAATAACAACTTTCAGAGAGAGACGTTATCTCAGATTTACATGGGGATTTAAGAAATCAAACAATTCAGCAAAAAGTCAAGATTATGGGGATTTTAAATCAAACCCAGTACTTGGTGAGAGAAAACCCAAAAAATTGACAATTTCTTCAACACTTCTTATAAAAGATACTGCTCTTGTCTAGTTGTTTTACCAGGGATTTAAGATAGGTGCTTCAGACCATGCAAAACCGAATATTAAAATAATCAATCTGGAGGAAAACAAATTAACCAAGACTTGACTGGGGAAAATAGGATAACATACCCAATATTGTGCCATACATCAATTGGTATCATCTCCAACCATCTCAGAAACACAAGAAGATCATATGCATATTAGCGAAAGCGACCTGAATGAAATTTCTGGGGAATACATACTTCCAAAATTTCATAGTTCGTCCATCCTTGGAATCACTATTTTTGTTTTTCTTGAGTCACAAAATATAAAGTAAAAAAGTAATTTGTAAATTCTTTTCAAAAACAGTTTTATTGTTAAATCTCTTTGTTTTGAAAATTACTATCAATAGTAAATGAGAATTGCAAAGAATTGGATAAAAGCTCAAACTTTATTAATAGAATAGTAGTCTGCGAATGGCAAGACTTCATAGATGATTACAAAGTTTGTAAAGTGGTAATACATCGGAAAAGATATATTGAAATACAATGACCAGTATTCTCCCTAACAACTTTGAATTCCTAAGTAGCAACTTCTTTTGAAGTGTGGTGAGGATCCAAGAAGATAGTTGCTTCAATGATCAAGTCTTGTCTGACGCAGTTACTTGCCAAGAAATCCCTAACTTTTTCCTAGGTTGCCCTTGCGGGTTTCCAACCTAGCGGGAAGAATTTATTTTGTTTGTGTCTCTTATTTTTGCCTAGACCTCCCTTTCGGGTTTTCAGCCTACCGAGACGCTCCTTTTTTCCTAAGTCGCCCTTTCTGGTTTTCGACTTAGCGAGCTGTTCTTTTATTTATTTAGGTAAAGTATTTCTTGACTGCATCTGCATTCATAGGACGTTGGAACTCATCGCCATCCATATTTTCAAGAATCAATGCACCGCTAAAGAAGGCTTACTTGACAACATATGGGCCTTCATAATTGGGAGTCCACTTGCCCCTAGAATCAGCATTAAAAGACATGATCATTATAAGCACGAGGTCTCCTTCTCTGAATTCACGAGGCTTGACCTTCTTATCAAAAGCTTTCTTCAATCTCTTCTGGTATAACTGGTCGTGACACAAGGTTGTCATTCTCTTTTCTTCAATCAAATTCAATTGGTCAAACCTGTTCTGGACCTATTCAGCCTCTGACAACTTGGTTTCCATTATCACATGTAAAGAGGGAATCTCAACCTCAACGGGGAGCACCACTTCCATACCATACACAAGAGAGAACAGGGTTGCCCCTGTTAATGTGCAGACGAATGTACGATATCAATGCAAAGTAAAATGGAGAATTTATTTTATTAATAACCAAGTATTAAAATAATATTTCGCAAATAACCGCGTTTCGGAAAAAAATACGCAAATAACCATGTTTCAGATGACTCCCCAAAGGAGGAGCCATCTGAAATGGCGCATGCACCTATATTTTAAGGGGAGGCGCCATCTCACTTGGCGCCTATGTGCTTAGGGCATGCCCTAAGCCAAGTGAGATGGCGCCTAGGTGTATTTTTGGGTCAAAAAATGATTTTTTTTCGGTGCGTTGCGTGTTGGACAGAGATCAAGAAAAATGGACTTTTTATTAAAAAAAAATAATTACATCCAACTGTGTTACATTAAAATAACATTAAAAAAAACAGATTAAAAAAATGGATACAAAAATACTGGAAAAAAAACGGATACATCAGTGATCCCCTGGAACCCGGTAATGACCCCCAGTTCCGCATCCCCGTCCTCGCCTTTCTCGTGCTGGGTGTCGTCGCGTTTCCTGCTGCGGCAAGGTCGATGGCCCTGCAAAGTCAATGCGGTCCGAATCCATAAAATCAGTCAGATCTCCATATCTAGAAGATCTGCTCTGGTACAGTCGTTTACCCATACCCTCAAAGTTTGGTCATGTTGGCGGTGGGTGCGGTTCCATAGTGGGTCTGTAGCATTGATCATCTGAGTACGGTGGGTAGAAAGGAAATGGATCTTGGGGTGTTTGGTAATGAGGATGTTGGGTTATTTGGTAATATTGTGGGTGATGGTAGGTTGGGTCGGTTTGTTCGTAATCTTTCGACATTCCCATATCAGGGCTAAGGCTGGATGTTGAGGGGGACATATTGGGATATGTGGAAGACTGAAATTGTGTGTGGGGTATGCGGGTGTGCTGGTATTGGGATTGGTATTGTGGTTGGGTTTGAGGCATATCGGGGTATTGGTAGTTTGGTGGTGATTGTGGTTGGTTATGCGACATTTGATTGTAGTTGTGTTGTGGTGGGGACTGTGGTTGGGTGTTTGTGGGTCTGATTCTTCTTGGAGGTTGGTGGGAGGTTGATGGGTTTTGGGTTTGTTGATGGGGAATCGAGGGTTGTGCCCATTGTGTGCGTGGGTCAACCAAGTACCTTGGATGAGACACGTGCATTTCAGGGTTACTAACCGACCTGTACCAAGACAAATATTGATCCGTGTGTCGCATATTACCTTGAGTAAGGAAAACCGGGAATTGCAAGACGTAGCGGTGACGCCTCTGCCACATCTTACACCATTCCGGAGCGAAGTCTTTCCAGTTGGTAAAACCCCACTGGGCATCGACCCTTTTAAGATGCCATGGGGACAAACAAGTTGGATCACTTGGTATCTCTTGATGCATTCCGAACTGCATCTTCACACGGTCGCTGTGGTGCATCTCCATAATGTTGAACCGAATGATTGTAGTCTTCGCGGTCCAAGTTGCTGCATCCTCCGGGTTTGGAACATGGCCCAAACCCAAATATGGTCTCCAGACGAACTGCGATAAAATGTAAATCAGGTTAATGCAAAAGTAATGTATAAATAATTTAGTTGAACAAAAGTTAAAAGCTATGACGTACGTCATCCGGGCCTAAGTGATCCAACAGGTTGCGGTAGAGTGCGACATTGAATCTTGGATTCTTGCCGTAATCCATACCCCTCACGCAGTACCTAAAGGAAATGAGAAACATTTTATTCTTAGCATATATTTTGGGAAGAGCAGAATAGTTATAAATGCTATAACTTGATGACTTACTTTGTTGCGTACGGGAAACCGAAAGTGTTGTTGTTGATGGGGTTTAAGGACTCCATCCTCCACCAACCCCAGGCTTGTAGTAAAAAAGCGCACCCATAAAATGTACATTTTTCCTTGACTGCGTTTTTGCACAAGGAACTGTATAGGTGGGCTAAAACTGCAGAACCCCAACTATATTTTCTTATTTTTTCAAAATTTGTTAGTAAATGTAAGTACAATTTAAGTACCATGGCTAGCTAAATTTCTAGAGTCGGGATGTGATAATAGTAACTGAATGGATTAAATTGTTCCTAAGCTAAAATCCAAATTAACTTAATTTCTGGCTGTGACTTTTTATAATTAAAATCAATCTTTTTGTTACGAGAGTAAGAAAAGTAGAATAGGTTAGGATCAAGACTACGAGAGTGTGAGGTTTTAACCGGATAGCTAAAGTTAGGCATTTGATTTAAATACAGCGAGAGCGCTTTAAAACGAATTAGACTTTATTAAGTTTTCAAAGAGTATTTTCTAAACACTTATGGGCTAGCGAGAGCAGGCATAAGGATTTAGGGGTATAATCCGAGATAAGACCACGAGAGTGTGAGTTGAGGGTTTTTAAACTGATAATTTCTACAGAACCATTTAAGTTAAACATCTTTATATGCTTAGGTTCGATTAAATCCGCTTAGGTTCACTATATTACACACCGACCACTTTATTATTATTATTTACTTAGTTCGATTTAGTTTTCCTCTACTTTAACTTCTAAAA
Source organism: Vicia faba (assembly GCA_948472305.1). Taxonomy (NCBI): domain Eukaryota; kingdom Viridiplantae; phylum Streptophyta; class Magnoliopsida; order Fabales; family Fabaceae; genus Vicia; species Vicia faba. Next base: position 798,762,395 of record OX451735.1, read on the forward strand.
ACCAAACGTGACAACATCCGCCTTAGCTAAACTAGCAAACCTTTATAGCACTAGAGTGATTACAAAGTCCATGTGGGTTCGACATCTTTTTATTACTACCGCGGTAGGCTGTGCACTTGCAGTTAAGATACCGTTAGACACATTAGGTCGATCGCACATCAAGTTTTTGGCGCCGTTTCCAGGGACATTAATTTAGTTACTAGTGCACTCATAAAGTAGCATTGTATAGAATAAGGCAACTATTTATTTTTCCCTCTGTTGTATGCCAAATACTCGCTCCCGAAGCGAGCCTTTGCATCTACAAATCAATGATATCGAGCGCTATCTCAGAGTAAGACGCCGAATTCAAGAATACCGTGATCTCAACAATCTTCCTCGGACTAAGCTTCCTGATATCTCAATCCCTGAGTTAATTGAAGAATCGAAGATGGGTGACGCACCAACTCCACCTCGTCCTCTTAAGGATTACGCAGTTCCTTCTCAAGCGGAACCTCACAACAGCATTACCACTCCTGCTATCGCTCGAAATGATTTCGAGCTGAAACCTTTGCTTCTATCCGCTGTTCAGCAGAACCAATTTTCTGGATCTCCTACTGATGACCCAAACCTGCATCTGTCAGTGTTTGTGCAGTACGCAGACACTTTAAAAGCGAATAGTGTAAACCCCGAGGCGATACGATTGCGCCTATTTCCTTTTTCTTTAAGAGACAAAGCTCGAGCATGGCTCCAATCTCTTCCTTCAAACTCAATCACCACATGGGATGAGTTGAAGAAGGTCTTTTTGGCTAGATATTTCCCACCAAGCAAAACTGTTATGCTCAGAGCCAACATCAATAGTTTCAGACAAAAAGATAACGAATCACTTTTTGAAGCACGGGAACGCTATAAGGACATGATTAGACTCTGTCCTCATCATGGTTTAGAAGAATGGCTGATCATTCATACGTTCTATAACGGTCTCTTGTACAACACAAGATTGACTATAGACGCTGCTGCTGGTGGCGCATTGATGGATAAATCGTATACCGAAGCAAATCAACTTATCGAAAGCATGGCTCAGAACCATTATCAATGGGGAAGCGAAAGAGCTAATATGGAAAAAACTCAAACAAAAGGTGGCATGGTTGAAGTGAATAGTCTAGATCAAGTCAATGCTAAAGTGGAACCCCTTACCCAAAAGCTAGAAAATCTTACCACCGCTCCCGTAGCTACCGTAGCTGTAGTAGCTCAAACTTGCGATCTATGTGGTCTTCAATCACATCCTGCTCCAGAATGCCAACTTCTAACAGGAGTTCCAGCGGAACAAGTGACTTACGTACAGGGAAACCCTTATAGTAATACCTATAACCCTGGTTGGAAGAATCATCCGAATTTTTCGTATAAAAGCAACAATTCATTGTACGCACCTGGACAAGCTCCTGCCACGCCAACTGGCTATCCAAAAGCTATCCCAAATCACCCTAATAATGGACCTAATACATCCAATTTCCCTAGGAAATCTAATCTTGAAATCATGATAGAACACTTCATTTCTTCTCAATCTCAGACTAATAAAGATGTTCTAAATCATAATTTACATACTAATGAGCAGATTAAACAATTATCTAGTAAAGTTGACGCTTTAGCTACCCATAATAAGATGTTTGAAACTCAAATTTCACAGGTAGCTCAACAACAAGCACCTACTGATGCCCCAGCTGGAATTTTCCCTGGTCAACCACAACCTAACCTAAAAGGACATGCTAACGCTGTGATACTGAGAAGTGGAAAAGAACATGATGGACCTGTTGATCCAAGACTCGAAAATCCAGCCATGTACCAAAAGCAGAACAAGCCAACTGAAAATGAGAATGAACCAAAGGAAAACGAAAACGAAAACCAAGAGGCAGTGGAGAAAGAGAAGCCTTATGTGCCTCCACCACCCTATAAATCGCCGATTCCGTACCCTCAGAGACTTACTGTGATACGGTGGGAGAACTGACTTGGGTTTTTTGCGTTTGTGTTCGCAAATGTTTCGGTTTAGCAAGAGTCGCCACCGACTTTTTATTTTATCCTAAGGAAAGGTCAAAAAGCACAGGAAAGACCTTTGAGATGTTTTCTTGGGTTCGGGGAGTAGATTATAGAAAGGGAAGGTATTAGCACCCTTTCTATCCATGGTTATCCATGGGCTCTTAGTTACTTGCTTAGATCACTTGCTTTGCATTTTCAATTGTTTGAAATGGTGCTTTGTGTATGGTTTTGAAAGATGTTTTGAAAAGAGGCCATCATTGTGGCAACCTTTGTAATGATTCTTGTTTGAATGTATACAAAGGTGTACGTCTTTTTGAAAGGTTTTCAATGTTTTGAAAGTTGTTTTGAAATTGTGTTGTGGAGTGTGTTTTGAAAAATAGCAAGGATGTTTTGCAAGATTTTGATCAAGTAACTAAGAGTTGTATACCCTATTTTACTCAAAGATCTTTCTTATGTTTTTAACCCTTTTAACAGTGTTGTTTCACCATCGTATTTGGTGAACAACCTTGTGTTAGGATATAAACGGGACAGGCGCGGGTCATCGTATGACCACGATAGCAATGTTGTGAAATGACTTAGCACTTTTCTGTAGGGACAAAGATTATTTTTGAAAGGCAACCTTGATAGCATCGAGGGACTATGATCTTTTTTCAATTAGTTTATGCTAAGACATCCCACATGCATAACATGGCCATTTTTGTAAGGCAACAAGTGGAATTACCCTAAGGGTGCATGTGTGCAAGTGTGTTTGATTGCATGCATTTTGTCTTTGATTTTTGGGTTCTCTACTTGTTTATTTTATCTTGCCATACACACCTAATTACTAGCATTTGTATAAAGCAATAAAAATGCAGGAAATAAATATCCTACACTATTACAACCATATTGAATTGCATGAGAATATAAAGGCAAAAATAAGGTAAAAGCCAGAAAAATGAGTGTCTTTCGACCCAGGCAGGAGCACCCTTCGATTTGCATTCTGTTGGCCTCCTTCGATTGGGGGCTGGCATCAGTAAGGTCCTGTCCTTTGATTGGGAATTCGCGCCAGTGAGGTCATGGCCTTCGATTGGGCTTTGGCACCAGTCAGGTCATGTACTTCGATTGGAGGCTGGCACCAGCATGGAAATTCCATTCGTCTGAGCCTGGACTTAGTGCAAGTGTGCCTCTGGATGGGCCTTTCTGCCTTGTTGCCTTCTTCGATTGGGCCTGGAATCTGTGCAAGATGCAAGATGCCTTTCTGTCTCCTTCGATTGGGTCTGGAGTCAGTGAGGAAACCTGGGGCTTCATTTCATACTCCTGTCCTTTTGTTTATTTCGTTTGAGACATTAAATAGCAACATGGCCCAAGGCCATGCTATCATTACCTCAGGGCCAGGTTAGTTCTTAGAGCATTTGTAACAAACCAAAGAACAAAACCAAAAGGAGAGACAATAAAAACAAACTAAAAGAATGGAAACAAAAAGGTAACAAACACTATGTATATGTTTGAAACGAAAAGGGAGCTTATTTACATGTTATGCCAGAAATGAAGGGTTCAAGTTTAAAAATGACTTACCTTGCTTGAGGCTGGAACGTGTGTCGGGCCTTTAAGTGATTTCCTTAAATGCTTCTGGATTCGAAGGGAGGAACCAGGAGTTATGTCTTTGATACTGGATAAGTGTGAGGTTCTTCCTACTGGATTCAAAGGGTAACAAGGTATAGGGATGTTTCAGATTCTGAAGGGATAAGTGTTTGCTCTTTGATTTGATACAGGCAGGTCTGAATTTTTGTTAGTTTTGACACAGGCTTGCTTGCAGTTGCAGTTGGACTGGCTTTAGGCAGGTTTGTTTGCAGTTGCAGTTGAACTGGCTTGAGTTTTCTGGCTTTGGTAAGGAAGGCAGGTTTTGAGGTTATGCAGGTCTCAAGGCTTGTATTTGTAACACAGGTTTGATGTTCAGGTGTTAGGCAGGAGGATGCAGTTCTGGATTTGTTGTTTGGATTCTGGGTATGTGTTTGAGTGTTTAAGTGTTTAAGTGTTTAAGTGTTTAAGTGTTTAAGTGTTTAAGTGTTTAAGTGTTTAAGTGTTTAAGTGTTTAAGTGTTCAAGTGTTTAAGTGTTCAAGTGTTCAAGTGTTTAAGTGTTCAAGTGTTCAAGTGTTTAAGTGTTTGAGAATTTTGTGGTGTGTGAGAATTTTCTAAATATTCGTTCCTCTGGCCAAAAGTCTTCTCCCAGCTTTGCATAAATTCCTCTATTTATAGAGGAAAAGAATGAACATGTTTTCAACAGCCAGCCTTGTAAAAAAATAGTAAAATAATAGGTAACGTGACAACACATGTGGTGGGCCTGTTGGCAGTTGGGGTGCAGAGGCTGTGACTCATGCTTCTGTCATTGCTTGTGGAGAAAAAATAATAAAATAAGGCCCAGCTGGAAAGTAAATGTCCACTTGTGCCACAAAAGCAAGATGAATGGTTCAGGTGAGGTTGCTTCATGCATAAGGAAAATAGGTGCAAGGCTCAAGATAGACTTTCCTAAAAGGTAGTACTGTGCTATTAAGTGCAAGTGGTCTTAGACAATAAATGGGTACAGGCCTAAAAAGGGAAGACATGTGGCCTAGCCTATGGGTCTGAATGTCCAACTTGATCTTTTGAGTCGAATCCTCCATCTTTCTACACCTTTCAACCAGACAGCATTCGTTTTCACCAGCCGTGTGTCCTTCGAATGAAACAAATGTGTGTTCTTCGAATGGCCCTTCGAATGACCCTTCTTTGCCAGCTTCAAAGTCCAATTCGAATCTATTTGGAACCTTCCTTATTAGGCAACTTCGACCAGCCCTTAGCCTTGTGATGAGTCTAAGTTATGATTCGAAGTGTTCATAACTTCCTTCATCAGAGCATCTTAGATTAGGAGAAACTCTGCACTGAAATGCCATTCGAAGGTCATTTCGTTCTGATGTTCTTATTAAGGGAAACTCTGAAGTTCCAGTTAAAGGACACTCTGAAGTTACAGTCCAGATACCTTTTGAAATGCCAATTGAAGGGTATTCCTGGGTCGAAGGACATTCCTGATTCGAAGGACACTGTTTCAAAGGGAACCAAAAACTCAATCGAAACCTGTATGGAGATCATTTCCTTCTGAATCGAAGGAGACCTATTTGAATTCACATTGCCCAGACGAAACTTGTATCGAAGAAAACATATTGCCAAATCGAAAGCTCATGCTTGAAGGAAGCATACTACCAAATCGAAAGCTCATGCTCAAAGGAAGCATGTTTCCCAATCGAAGCAGGCTTCCAAGCAGCATATGCCCAATCGAAGCAGGCTTGTAGGCAATGAATTTGTCCAAATCGAAACAGGCTTACAGGCAGCTAAAATAGGTTTTCAAAGCAAGCATGCAGGCAACATGCTTGGTGAATCAAAGGGTTTGCCTTGTAGGGGGCACTTGTGGCCAGCAAACATGGTTTTCAAGGCAAGCAATGTAGGCAGCAAAAGCCACAAACGAAACCTGCAACAAGAAGTCACATGCCCATGCGAAAGAGGCACGCTAGCGTCCATTTTGAGCAATCGAAGGAGGCCAAGAGTCAATCGAAGGATGCTGATCGAAAGATGCCTAAAGGCCAATCGAAAGAGCTTAAACGAAGAACACTTGTATTTCTCCAATTTTTGTCAAAATAATATTTTTATCTGTTTTCTCCCCTTTTTGACAGTTTCCTTTTATTTTTGTTTTTTGGAACATCCAAATTCACTTGTTCAAGCTTGAACCTTGAAAATCCTTGTAAGAAAGGCCTTGAGAATTGAGCAGGAAAATTTTGGGGTACAACAGTTGCCCCTGTTCAATCTTCTTGAACCTGAAGAGTTAGATTGGCAGTTTCGCCGTTCGCGACTCGAAGGTAAAAGATGATTGGACACTAGAGTGCCCAAAACATTTGCACTCGTCAAAGCGTAGTTTGAGGGAATGGGCTTAAAGATGCCATTTGGAGATGGTGGAATCTTGCTGGAGATGGGCTTAAAGATGCCATCCAAGAATGTTTGTTGAATTGCAATGTTGTAGGTCAGAAGAATGAGCATCAAAATGGTATCTGTGTCTGGAATGCCATTGAACTGTATCTGGGGACTGAGTTTGTATGAGCAAAAGAATGGCGTCCGTGTCTGGCGCGTATCTGAGCTGTAACTGTATTTGGATTTTGAATGAATATCGGAATGACTGCCGTGTCTGGAGTGTATCTGTATTCTGAATGGGTAACAGAGAAAAATCTGTTTATAGAGCAATTGTATGCTGAGGATAAATTCTGAATGAGCGACAGAATGGCAACCGTATCTGGACTGTATCTGAAGTTTGAGATCTGTATGAGTAGCCGAATGACTTCCGTGGCTGGAGTGTATCTGAAACTGTAACTGTGATCGGAATGAGTGACAGAATGGCAACCGTATCTGGAGCGTATCTGAACTGTATCTTGGAGTTGATATCTGTATGGGTAGCAGAATGACTTCCGTGTCTGGAGTGTATCTGAAACTGTAACTGGGATCTGAATGAGTGATAGAATGGCAATTGTATCTAGAGCGTATCTGGACTGTATCTTGGAGTTGATATCTGTATGAGTAGAAGAATGACTTCCGTGTCTAGAGTGTATCTGAAACTGTAACTGGGATCTGAATGAGTGACAAAATGGCAACCGTATCTGGAGCGTATCTGGACTGTATCTTGGAGTCGAGATCTGTATGAGTAGCATAATGACTTCTGTGTCTGGAGTGTATCTGAAACTGTAACTGGGATCTGAATGAGTGACAGAATGGCAACCGTATCTGGAGCGTATCTGGACTGTATCTGACTCGAAATTCTGAATGAGTAATAGAATGAATGCCGTGTCTGGAGTGTATCTGTATTGTATCTGAATAATTGTTAATGATAGCTTTTTAATCTTATCCTGAAAGGGGTAAAATGTTAGCTAAAACACAAAGTTATGTTGCATGATGTGTATGATGCAATGAACTGTACTTCATCAATGTTTATGATATATGAATGTAATGGTTATGTATGCAGGCTGAGTAGCCGTCTTGCTGAGGAAAATGGATCCTTGATAGATGGAGATAATGAATTCCTTGACTGCTGCCAGGGAAAGTAAATCCTTGACCATAGCTTGGGGATTCCAAAAATCTTTGACTGTTGAAGATGAGAAATCCTTGCTGACTGCTTGGGGATTGAAGATCTTCGATTGTTGAGGGATCTCAGGACCACTGCTGGGGATTGAAAATCCTTGGTGACTTGTGGAGGTTTTAACAAAACTTCACTAACTTCTGCGGGGAATGAGAATTCTGACGATCTCTACTGGGGAATTAAAACCTGGGAGACATCCACTGGAAAAGTGAGACTGGGAATCTTCAATCTGCTGGGAAATATCTCTGTGGGGAGAATGTTCACCGTTCTGGTTCCGCTGGGGAATAGGATTTTCAGGGTTTTCGGGCTCCACTGGGGATCTTGAAACTTGACTCTGAGGGGAATTTTGAAATTCATCTCAGCTGGGGAATCAAGTTCTAGAAAGCATTTGCTCTGCTGAGGATCCCTGTTAGGGAAATATATTCTGAATTTTAACTCTGTTGAGGAACTTGAAGTTTAATTCCGCTGGGGATTCCTTCTGAAATGGCATAAAGATATTTTCCTAAACTTTCAACCTCTCAGTAATCATCTTTTCTCAATTTTGTTTTATTTGTAAGCAATGATTATGTTCAAATGCATATGCCTATTTAACAAAACATTGGACGTTTTTCAAATAAAACATAAGTGTAAAAAAAAAAAGGAAGGCAAGCAAATTTCTGCACTTGGAAGTGTATTTGTATTAACTTTTATGAGTATCTTTGTACAAAGGAGACATACATCCTAGTAAGAGAATGTTGTCATAAGAATTGGAAAAAAAATCTTATACAAAAGAAAGATGGCTATGTGTAACAATTCCATGGGATTCCCATTCTGCCATAGCCTTCATAACTCTAAATATTTGTCCATTCGCTGCTTCGTCCGCCGATGACTGGATTGATCAGAAGCTTGGAGCTTGTTGGTGAAGAGATTGTTTCTTAAAGTGATCCGACGAGACACAATCATACGCTTTAATTCCCTAACTTTTGCCTGGATCGCCCTATCGGGTTTTCGATCCACTGGGAAACCCTTTTTTGCCCAAGTCGCCCTTTCGGGTTTTCAACTTGCCGGGTGTACAGATTTTTTTTGTTTTATCCCTAATTTTTGCCTGAACCGCCCTTTCGGGTTTTCGGTTCACCGGGATGCCCATTTTTGTCCAAGTCGCCCTTTCGGGTTTTCGACTTATCGGGTTATTTTATGTGTAGTATCTTTTGACTATGCCTGCGTTCGCAGGGTGTGGCAAATCGTTGCCGTCCATGGTGGTCAAAATCATTGCCCCACCAGAAAAGATACTCTTGATCACAAATGGTCCTTCGTAAGTAGGAGTTCACTTGCCCCTGGGATCACTTTGCGGTAAGATGATCCTCTTGATTACAAGATCTCCGACTCGATATATCTGACGCCTGACTTTCTTGTTGAAAGCCTTGATCATGCGTTTTTGATACGTCTGACCATGATAAACAGCAGTAAGTCGCTTCTCGTCGATCAAATTGAGTTGATCAAGCCGGGTCTGAATCCAATCGTCTTCACTCAAACCAGCGTCTTTCATGATCCTTAAGGAAGGAATCTGAACTTCCATGGGTAGGACAGCCTCCATGCCATACACCAAAGAAAATGGGTTTGCCCCTGTTGAAGTACGTGTCGTGGTACGATATCCATGCAGAGCAAACGGTAACATCTCGTGCCAGTCCTTGTAGGTGACTGTCATCTTTTGAATGATCTTCTTGATATTTTTGTTCGCAGCTTCAACAAAACTGTTCATCTTCGGCCGATAGGGAGATGAATTGTGATGATAAATCTTGAACTGTTCGCATAGAGCGGTGATCATAGTATTGTTCAGATTTGTACCGTTGTCTGTGATGATCCTGTCGGGGATACCATACCGGCATATGAGGTTCTGCTTAATGAAATGGGAAACCACATTCTTTGTAACGGAGGCAAAGGAAGCTGCCTCGACCCATTTGGTGAAGTAATCAATAGCCACCAAGATGAAGCAATGTCCATTGGACGTCGTGGGCTTGATCTCTCCAATCATGTCAATGCCCCACATTGCGAATGACCAAGGAGCTGTCAGAATGTTGAGAGGAACAGGAGGAATATGTACTTTGTCGGCGTAGACTTGGCATTTGTGGCAAGTACGGGAATGTTGATGACAATCAGCTTCCATGGTGGACCAGTAGTAACCTGCCCTTAGAATCTTCTTTGCCATTGTATGTCCGCTCAAGTGGGTGCCAAATGTGCCACTGTGTATTTCAGTCATGATCAACTCTGCTTCATCTTTGTCTACACATCGAAGTAAAACACAATCATGGCTGCGTTTATAAAGGATGCCATTGCTTAGGAAGAACTTGGCAGCAAATCTCCTTAAGAACTTTTTGTCATTGACTGAAGCTCCTTCGGGATATTCTCTAGTCTGGAGATACCTTTTGATTTCATGAAACCAGGGTTGTTCCACTACTTCTTCGGTATTAATCTCATGACAGTGCGCAGGTTCATCCATTCGCTCGATGGTAATTTGGGGAGTCTCGTTATCCCAGTTGAGTTTAAACATGGAAGACATTGTAGCCAGAGCATCTGCTAGCTGATTATCCTCTCGCGGGAAATGCTCGAAAGTAATCTGCTCGAAATGAGGCAACAAATTCAGGACATGTTCCTTGTATGGGATAAAATTAGGATGTTTGGTGTCCCGCTCTCCTTTGACTTGACTGATAACCAAAGCCGAGTCCCCAAATACGACCAAATATTTGATCCCTAGGTCTATAGCAGCCTTGAGACCACAGATGCAAGCTTCATATTCGGCCATGTTGTTGGTACAGCTGAAACAAAGTCGGGCAGTGAAAGGTGTATGGCAACCTTCCGGAGAGATGTGTACTGCACCGATACAATTGCCAAGTGCATTTGAAGCACCATCAAAGTACAGGGTCCATCGGGATCCTTGTTCAGGTCTGTCATACGGTCTGTTACTTTCGATATTGTCCAATGTCATGATGTCCTCGTCCGGGAAGTCGAATCTCATAGATTGATAATCTTTGACGGCTTGATGAGCTAGATGGTCAGCTAGTACACTCCCCTTTATATCTTTTTGGGTAGTATACTGGATATCATACTCAATCAGAATCATTTTCCATCTAGCGATTCTTCCAGATAAAGCAGGCTTTTCGAAGATATACTTGATTGGATCTATTTTGGAAATCAACAAAATGGTATGAGTCAACATGTACTGCCTTAGTCGGCGAGCAGCCCATACCAAAGCGCAGCAAGTTTTCTCGAGCAGTGAGTAGCGAGTCTCACAGTCGGTAAACTTTTTTCTAAGGTAATAAATGGCATGCTCTTTTCGACCAGACTCGTCATGTTGGCCCAGCACGCACCCCATTGAGTTATCCAAAACAGTCAGATACATGATCAACGGCCTTCCTGTGACAGGTGGCATCAGAATAGGAGGTTCCAATAAGTATTCCTTGATCTTATCAAAAGCAACTTGACAATCGTCGTTCCATTCAACTACCTGATCCTTCTTCAACAGCTTGAAAATCGGCTCACAGGTGGATGTCAGGTGAGAGATGAACCTTGCAATATAGTTCAAGCGTCCCAAGAATCCTCTAACCTCTTTTTCAGTACAGGGGGCTGGCATTTCTCGTATAGCCTTCACTTTAACAGGATCGACCTCAATACCTTTGTTGCTGACAATAAATCCCAAGAGCTTACCAGACCTAACTCCAAAAGTGCACTTGCTTGGATTCAGTCGAAGTTTATACTCCTTCAGCCTGGCAAACAACTTTTGCAAATGACTAAGGTGTTCTTCTTCTGTTTGTGATCGAGCTATCATGTCGTCTACGTAAACTTCGATCTCATGATGTATCATATCATGAAACAAAGCTACCATGGCGCGTTGATAAGTTGCCCCTGCGTTCTTCAGTCCGAACGACATCACCTTGTAGCAGAAGGTACCCTATTGTGTAACAAAGGTTGTTTTCTCCATTTCCTCGGGGGCCATTTTAATCTGGTTGTAACCCGAGAATCCATCCATGAAGGAAAAAACCTTATGTTGAGCGGTGTTATCAACCAAGACGTCAATATGAGGTAGAGGGAAATCATCTTTAGGGCTAGCCCTGTTCAAATCCCGATAGTCCACACACATTCTGACCTTGCCGTCTTTTTTGGGTATGGGCATAATGTTAGCAATCCATTGTGGATAGGTTGTAACGGCCAGAAAGCCGGCGTTGAATTGCTTCATTACTTCAGCTTTAATCTTCTCAGACATGTCAGGTCTCATTCGGCGAACCATTTGCTTGATCGGTGGACAGTCTTCTCTTGTAGGGAGACGGTGAACCATGATATCTGTGTCTAAACCTGGAATGTCTTCATAAGACCAAGCGAAGATCTCAACGTATTCATTCAACAACTGTATTAAGCGTTCCTTGACACTTGGTTCCAAGTTGGCACCCACTTTTACTTCTTTCATGTCCTCCTTTGTCCCTAAGTTGATGGCTTCTAACAACTCTTCATGAGGCAAGATGGCCCTCTCTTCTTGTTGTAGAGGTTTGGCTAACTCTCCTGACACTTCACAATCTTCGTCAACTTCGTACTCAACTTGATTGACCAGATCTTCAGAGTTATCGAAGGCTAAAACAAAATAGTCACCCATGGAATCCGTAGTGGATGGGTACCTGCATTTGTGAATGTGTGTGTGTGTAAGGGATAGCCATCCTTAAACAAACAAAAATGCAAAAAGGAAAGAAAAGGAACACAGCAGTTTATAGATGAAAAGCGTCCAATGATTCGTTAAAATATGGCATATGATTATGAAGAAAATCAAGCCCTTACAAGTAGATCTACATGCCCCGGGCAAGGCATGAGGTGAAAAATAGTGTACGAATTGTTTTAGTTATTACAGACCAAAGAAAATGGGAAATTGTTCAAAGATAAAATTACTGGTTGATAAAGGTGATAGGGACAAAATCCTTTGCTTCCCAATTGCTCAAACCCCCTTCGACAGTCGGAAAGATCCAATCTTCAAAGTGGCTCTCCTCATCTTCATCTTCTACAACATTGATTCCATGGAGAGAAATCTTGACGGGTGGTCTTTTGGTCTTGGAGCGACGCATAGCCTTCTGTCCTGCAGCAGTAAACCCCAACCCAAACTTGTCTGTCTTATAAGGAATGTCGGGCAACTGTCCCCATACTGTGCTCTTCCCCTCCTTAATCACAGCCTCTGCATCTTTGAGCGATGCCATCCTAGCCACATGCTTGGGAATGATAGGTACCTCAACCACTGTCTTCGCAACTGCTACCTCGGGAGAAACTTCTTCGAAATGCTGGAAAGGCGTTTCGATGAACTCGCCATCCACTTCCACATATCGAAAGGAATTGAGATGACTAATCATGTACTCCTCCTCTCCATGCACAATTATGATTTTTCCCTTAACAGGATACTTCAGCATCTGGTGCAAAGAGGATGTAACTGCCCCGGCATGATGAATCCACGGTCTTCCCAGCAAACATGAGTATGACGGGCGGATGTCCATCACGTAGAAGGTGGAGTTGAACACTTCAGTGCCTACCTTGATGGGAATATCAACCTCCCCATGAACCATTCTTTTGGAACCATCGAAAGCTCTGACGATAATGTTGCTAGGCTTGAGGGTCAAACCTTCATAATCCAAACGGTCTAAGGCCTTCTTTGGCAGCACATTTAGGGATGAACCAGTATCGACCAAGACATGGGCGAGTGTGGTCCCTCGGCACTCAACTGAAACATGTAATGCATCATTGTGCTTCCTTCCTTTGGGAGTTAGGTCAACGTCGGAAAAGCCCAGGCCATTGTCAGCAGTAAGACTGGCCACACATTTTTGGAATTGGTCAGCCGAGGTCTCTTGGGGGACATGTGTTGTCTTCAAGAATTTAATCAGAGCCTTAGCGTGGGCCTCTGAACAGAGCAGGAGAGCTAACATCGAGATTTTAGAAGGGGTTTGCCCCAATTGTTCCACAACGTCATAGTCACTTTTTCTGATTATTTTTAGGATCTCATTCATCTCCTTCTGAGTGGTTTCGGGGATAACCACAACATGAGCCTTCGTCCTGACAGGCTCTTTCAGTATCCCCTTACCTTTGTTGGTGTTATCAGCGGATGGTCTTTCTTCAGGAGTGTTTAACTCTTCAATCACTGGGCCTTGCACAGAGGGTCCAACAGGTGCATAAATTTTTAAGGGTCCGAAGACTGCTCGGGGAGGAGCAATCTCCGGAGAAAAGATCCGGCCACTGCGGGTGATCTTGCTAGTACCCGCGATGTCTCCTATGTCAGGGTCTTATTCAGAAATTTCTTGGACTGTTTTGATTTGTTTGATGTCGTGGTAGACGATTTCTCCCCCATAGTTCCACGGTATCATTTTTGCTTGATTGGTACGGGACGGGTCCCGGCATTGTGATCTTTAGAGGTGCACATTCAGAGTTTGGCGTAATCCTGACAGGCCTTTTGCAAGCCTTGGGAGGATTGTCGGAAATGGTTATGATGGCAATATCATTGGTTGAGGTATCACAAGTATCAGGAGAAATCGGATTGAAAGTGTTAACAGGGGTTTTCTGAAAAAGTATTTCTTGAGTATCCATCAGGCGTTGGACACCCGACTTCAACATTGGACAATCATCTTGAATATTCAAACAAAAATAGCAATCTTTATCACAACCAGGAAAGATCTCGGCTCTCAACAAATTTTCTTTTATCACTAACAATGGAGTCAACAGATCGGCAACATCAGTAACATGGAGATTTTCCAAAACAGCATGCACATTGTGACCGTGCTTGGGCATTGGCGCGGATATAACATTCAGCTTTTCAGGAGCGTCAAACTCGACCTCTTTGGCGTCAATTAAATCCTGAATTTTGTTCTTGAGTGCCCAGTAATTATTGGTATCGTGCCAAATACTGTCGGAATGGTAAGCACACTTGGCTTTTGGATTGTAAGATGGAGAGGTGGTATTTACATTCTTTGGCGCCTCTTTTAAATTAGCAAGATTCAATTTCAGGAGATGTGGAAGGATCTGAGCAGGTGTCATATTTACTGGGGTAAACTATCGTGGTGGCCTTTGCTGATAAGTTCTGGGCTGATCATTCCTCGGTTGGCTGTTTCTAAACTGGTCTGATGCGGACTTCTGTATTAATACGGCCCTCACTGTTGGTCGACGTTCTTCTCTTTCCCGATTTTTCTGGGTGTACACAGCAGATACCTCTTTCTTGGCTGGGAAAGGTTTTCTAGCAGCTGTGGATGCGGAAGCATCCTTTTGAATCTTTCCACTTTTGATACCGGCTTCCACCCTCTCGCCAGTCAAAATCAACTCAGTAAATCCCGTAGAGGAGCTTCTGATTAGATGTTTGAAGAAAGGGCCAGATAGGGTCCCCAAAAACATGTCAACTAATTCCCTATCTGATAGCGATGGCTGCACCCTTCCAGCCAGGTCGTGCCACTTCTGGGCGTACTCCTTGAACCCTTCATTTGAAGCCATCCCCATACTCTGTAACTGAGTACGGGTAGGCGCCAAATCAGCATTGTATTGATACTGACGATAGAAAGCGTCTGCCAAGTCTTCCCAATTATGGACCTCTGATCTCTCGAGCTGGTAAAACCAATCTAACTGAGTGCCAGACAAGGTGTCTTGGAAAAAGTGCACCCAAAGGTTTTTGTCGGATGAATGTGGCTGGATCTTTCTAACATACGACCTTAAGTGCATCTTAGGGCAAGATAGACCGTCTTACTTGGTGAATGTTGGCACTTTGAACTTAGGAGGGATAACAATCCCAGCTAAAAGCCCCAGTTCCTCAAAATCCAATCCGGGCACCCTCTACAACTCCATAGCTGCCAATCTGTCTTCAAGGTTCTTATACTTGTCATCCGCTGGTGGATACTGTTGTTATGAATAGTCTTTGTCTGCTTCCTCTTCCTCCTCTTCTACCTCAGATTCGGAAGGCACAGTAACTCCTTTCCCCTTGCCAATCCCTTCGTCGGACGTTGATGGAAACTCAAGAGTCCTTCTGGCATCACCCTCAAATATTCTTCCGAAAGTAGCTACCCCTGGTCTCCTTTTCTTTTTCTTCTCCTTATTCTTCTCTAGCAGAGCTTTGAGATCCTCTTGACCCTTTGCTAAGTTCATGAGGAGTTGCTGAAATTGTAAATTTTGTGCCTGTAGGTCCTTCATTGTTTGCTCCAAATCCATCTTACTGAAATAAACAGCAGAAAGATAAGGAAACCTGGCTTGAAGACCTGTTTATGCATGTGATGAATGATATGTTGTTCATGTAATGCATTCAAGGGTTCAAAAATTTAAATTTGTTGCAAACAAAAAAGAGCGCACGTCATATTAAGAAGAAATTTGTTAGTACATAAATGCCCCATGGGCGAAATATTACAAAAATCTTAATGTAAAAAGACGTTGTGCATCCTTTTTAGTGCGATGTAGGTGTTAAGAGTTTCCTCCTTGTGAAGTCGGCGGGTGAGTTCTAAAACCTTCTCCTCACTGGCATAGAAGCTGGCTTCAAAAGTATCCCGTTCTTCTCTGAGTTGGATCTAACTCTTTTGCATTTCCTCCCATGATGTTGGCATGTCAGGATATAGGATGGTGTATGGAACCTCTCCTTCCTTAACAGGCTCTTTGATCAAGGGGAGAATGTGAGGATATGGCATCATGAGATTCTGGGAGTGGGTTCGTACCCACTTGAGGTAAGGCTCAAGGGGGATGGAATTCTTGTGCCCCAGTGTCTTACTATCCACCTTGTTAGGCATCCTCCAAGCTCTGATGAACCTTTGGCGAAGTCCTTGCGCATCGTTGTCGAAGTCAAAAACTAGGTCAGGAATCAGCATGTCATGAGGGCCATCCCTCCGAGCATATCCAAATTGTCTCAAGGCTAGACAGGGGTTGTAGGTGATGCCTCCCCTAATAACAAGTAGTGGGACATTAGGGAACTCACCACAATGATCAATAATGATGACATTTTCTCTGGACCGAGAACACCAATATACATCAGAATGTGTGAGGGTCATCAACCATTGTGACCACCTTAAACCCTGCTCATTCTTCAGAACTGATTGTGGAAGGTGAGAAATAAACCACCTTGCTAAGAGAGGAGTACAGCACATGATAACACCTCTTTTCCTCATTGTTCGTGTGTAAAGTGAGTGTAGGATGTCCCCAAGTAATGTAGGTATGGGATTCTTGGACACGAAAATCTTAACAGCATTCACATCTATAAGTTGGTCAGGGTTTGGGAACAAGACCAACCCATAAATAAGGAGTGCCACAATTTCTTCAAAGGCTTGTAGATCAAGAGAATTCCAGCATTCTTAGGCCTTCTCAAACAGAAACCTTGCCAAGAAACCCTTGACACCACTTCTGGTTTCCCAATGCTCCTTGATATTAGATGGTTGCAAGTGTAATGCTTGAGCAACATCTTCAGGCTTTGGCTCTTTTTCTGTACCGTTGTAGGGTAGTGGATTAAGAATAGGAATTCTCAGTAGTTGAGAAAATTCCTCCAAAGTAGGCACCAATTGGTAGTCAGGGAATGTGAAACAGTGGTGTAGGGGGTCAAAGAACTGGAAGAGAACTTTAACCATGTCTTCTTCAATGTTGGTGTTGACTAAGCTGAGAAGTCTACCATGTCTTTCACTGGAGAGAGAATTTTCTGGAATTCAAGATGTAAGCTCCTTGAGTTGAGGAGGGATTCTCACAAGGTTGATTTGAATTGTTTTCCTGTGAAGAGTTTCCATGACCTACAAAACAAGAACAAAGATGAAGATCCAAACCCTTGAAATGGTTAGTGGATGCATATGATGCTTTATGGTGTTCATGATGTATGCACAAACACATGTACAAGCAAGTCACACAAAAACCCTAGTTTCAGGCTTGCATGAGGTTTCATAGGTAAGTACCCTCTTGAGTTTAGTTGGCTCAAAACCTGTCCTATAAATAGTAACCGGGTTCTAAGGAGCTCAATATCATCGGATTGTTTTCTATGTTCATTGTTTTGGTTTAGCCACTTAACTGGAGACCAAAATATTCCAAGAAAACAACCCTCAATGAGTGTAGTATCGAGTATCTACCAACTTCGGACTGTACCAAAGCCGGTCATCTAACTACCCCTAATGAAAGGCCAAGATGGTCAAGTAAGGTTCTAGTTCATTAGTGCTTAATGACATCGCTCAGCGGCCCTGTATTCTCTTTGATTGACTCAAAGGCTACCGGTACTCACAAATATGTCGCACTAATATAGCTATTGCTTCAACCGTGTCGGTATACCCCGCACAGTTTCCACAACGTATTGCTATCTATGAATGTTTCCCAAATCCGGGTGGAGGATTTCAAGCCCAAACAAGAGATCCAAAATGTAAAGCAATCAAAACAAACAATTAATCATGCAAAGGGTGATCTAAGCCCTAAGGTTACTCCACTTTTAAATTTGTCCCCAGCAGAGTCCCCAGTTCTGTGATACGGTGGGAGAACTGACTTGGGTTTTGCGTTTGTGTTCGCAAATGTTTTGGTTTAGCAAGAGTCGCCACCGACTTTTTATTTTATCCTAAGGAAAGGTCAAAAAGCACAGGAAAGACCTTTGAGATGTTTTCTTGGGTTCGGGGAGTAGATTATAGAAAGGGAAGGTATTAACATCCTTTCTATCCATGGTTATCCATGGGCTCTTAGTTACTTGCTTAGATCACTTGCTTTGCATTTTCAATTGTTTGAAATGGTGCTTTGTGTGTGGTTTTGAAAGATGTTTTGAAAAGAGGCCATCATTGTGGCAACCTTTGTAATGATTCTTGTTTGAATGTATACAAAGGTGTATGTATTTTTGAAAGGTTTTCAATGTTTTGAAAGTTGTTTTGAAATTGTGTTGTGGAGTGTGTTTTGAAAAATAGCAAGGATGTTTTGCATGATTTTGATCAAGTAACTAAGAGTTGTCTACCCTATTTTGCTCAAAGATCTTTCTTATGTTTTTAACCCTTTTAACAGTGTTGTTTCACCATTGTATTTGGTGAACAACCTTGTGTTAGGATATAAACGGGGCAGGCGCGGGTCATCGTATGACCATGATAGCAATGTTGTGAAATGACTTAGCACTTTTCTGTAGGGACTAAGATCATTTTTGAAAGGCAACCTTGATAGCGTCATCGAGGGACTATGATCTTTTTTCAATTCGTTTGTGCTAAGACATCCCACATGCATAACATGGCCATTTTTGTAAGGCAACAAGTGGAATTACCCTAAGGGTGCATGTGTGCAAGTGTGTTTGATTGCATGCATTTTGTCTTTGATTTTTGGGTTGTCTACTTATTGATTTTATCTTGCCATACACACCTAATTACTAGCATTTGTATAAAGCAATAAAAATGCAGGAAATAAATATCCTACACTATTACAACCATATTGAATTGCATGAGAATATAAAGGCAAAAATAAGGTAAAAGCAAGAAAAATGAGTGTCTTTCGACCCAGGCAGGAGCACCCTTCGATTTGCATTATGTTGGCCTCCTTCGATTGGGGGCTGGCATCAGTAAGGTCCTGTCCTTCGATTGGGAATTCGCGCCAGCGAGGTCATGGCCTTCGATTAGGCTTTGGCACCAGTCAGGTCATGTACTTCGATTGGAGGCTGGCACCAGCATGGAAGTGCCTTTCGTCTGAGCCTGGACTTAGTGCAAGTGTGCCTCTGGATGGGCCTTTCTGCCTTGTTGCCTTCTTCGATTGGGCCTGGAATCTGTGCAAGATGCAATCTGCCTTTCTGTCTCCTTCGATTGGGTCTGGAGTCAGTGAGGAAACCTGGGGCTTCGTTTCATACTCCTGTCCTTTTGTTTATTTCGTTTGAGACATTAAATAGCAACATGGCCCAAGGCCATGCTATCATTACCTCAGGGCCAGGTTAGTTCTTAGAGCATTTGTAACAAACCAAAGAACAAAACCAAAAGGAGAGACAATAAAAACAAACTAAAAGAATGGAAACAAAAAGGTAACAAACACTATGTATATGTTTGAAACGAAAAGTGAGCTTATTTACATGTTATGCCAGAAATGAAGGGTTCAAGTTTAAAAATGACTTACCTTGCTTGAGGCTGGAACGTGTGCTGGGCCTTTAAGTGATTTCCTTGAATGCTTCTGGATTCGAAGGGAGGAACCAGGAGTTATGTCTTTGATACTTGATAAGTGTGAGGTTCTTCCTACTGGATTCAAAGGGTAACAAGGTATAGGGATGTTTCAGATTCTGAGGGGATAAGTGTTTGCTCTTTGATTTGATACAGGCAGGTCTGAATTTTTGTTAGTTTTGACACAGGCTTGCTTGCAGTTGCAGTTGGACTGGCTTTAGGAAGGTTTGTTTGCAGTTGCAGTTGAACTGGCTTGAGTTTTCTGGCTTTGGTAAGGAAGGCAGGTTTTGAGGTTATGCAGGCCTCAATGCTTGTATTTGTAACACAAGTTTGATGTTCTGGTGTTAGGCAGGAGGATGCAGTTCTGGATTTGTTGTTTGGATTATGGGTATGTGTTTGAGTGTTCAAGTGTTTAAGTGTTTAAGTGTTTAAGTGTTTAAGTGTTTAAGTGTTTAAGTGTTTAAGTGTTTAAGTGTTTAAGTGTTCAAGTGTTCAAGTGTTTAAGTGTTTGAGAATTTTGTGGTGTGTGAGAATTTTCTGAAGATTCGTTCCTCTGGCCAAAAGTCCTCTCCCAGCTTTGCATAAATTCCTCTATTTATAGAGGAAAAGAATGGACATGTTTTCAACAGCCAGCCTTCCAAAAAAATAGTAAAATAATAGGTAACGTGACAGCACATGTGGTGGGCCTGTTGGAAGTTGGGGTGCAGAGGCTGTGACTCATGCTTCTGTCATTGCTTGTGGAGCAAAAATAATAAAATAAGGCCCAGCTGAAAAGTAAATGTCCACTTGTGCCACAAAAGCAAGATGAATGGTTCAGGTGAGGTTGCTTCATGCATAAGGAAAATAGGTGCAAGGCTCAAGACAGACTTTCCTAAAAGGTAGTACTGTGCTATTAAGTGCAAGTGGTCTTAGACAATAAATGGGTACAGGCCTAAAAAGAGAAGACATGTGGCCTAGCCTATGGGTCTGAATGTCCAACTTGATCTTTTGAGTCGAATCCTCCATCTTTCTACACCTTTCAACCAGACAGCATTCGTTTTCACCAGCCGTGTGTCCTTCGAATGAAACAAATGTGTGTTCTTCGAATGGCCCTTCGAATGGCCCTTCTTTGCCAGCTTCAAAGTCTAATTCGAATCTATTTGGAACCTTCCTTATTAGGAAACTTCGACCAGCCCTTGGCCTTGTGATGAGTCTAAGTTCTGATTCTAAGTGTTCAGAACTTCCTTCATCAGAGCATCTTAGATTAAGAGAAACTCTGCACTGAAATTCCATTCGAAGGCCATTTCATTCTGATGTTCTTATTAAGGGAAACTCTGAAGTTCCAGTTGAAGGACACTCTGAAGTTCCAGTCCAGGGACCTTTTGAAATGCCAATTGAAGGGTATTCCTGGGTCGAAGGACATTCCTGAGTCGAAGGACACTGTTTCAAAGGGAACCAAAAACTCAATCGAAACCTGTATGGAGATCATTTCCTTCTGAATTGAAGGAGACCTATTTGAATTCACATTGCCCAAACGAAACTTGTATCGAAGAAAACATATTGCCAAATCGAAAGCTCATGCTTGAAGGAAGCATACTACCAAATCGAAAGCTCATGCTCGAAGGAAGCATGTTGCCTAATCGAAGCAGGCTTGCAAGCAGCATATGCCCAATCGAAGCAGGCTTGTAGGCAGTGAATTTGTCCAAATCGAAACAGGCTTACAGGCAGCTAAAATAGGTTTTCAAAGCAAGCATACAGGAAACATGCTTGGTGAATCAAAGGGTTTGCCTTGCAGGGGGCACTTGTGGCCAGCAAACATGGTTTTCAAGGCAAGCAATGTAGGCAGCAAAAGCCACAAACGAAACCTGCAACAAGAAGTCACATGCCCATGCGAAAGAGGCACGCTAGCGTCCATTTTGAGCAATCGAAGGAGGCCAAGAGTCAATCGAAGGATGTTGATCGAAAGATGCCTAAAGTCCAATCGAAAGAGCTGAAACGAAGAACACTTGTATTTCTCCAATTTTTGTCAAAATAATATTTTTATCTGTTTTCTCCCCTTTTTGACAGTTTCCTTTTAATTTTGGTATTTGGAACATCCAAATGCACTTGTTCAAGCTTGAACCTTGAAAATCCTTGTAAGAAAGGCCTTGAGAATTGAGAGGTCAAATTTTGGGGTACAACACTTACCAATTCCAAAACGATGGGCCAATTCAAGAAATTCGTTGAACTTTTGAAACAACTGAATATCACAATACCGTTTATAGAAGCTATCAGTCAGATGCCCTCGTATTCTAAATTTCTCAAGGAAATCCTATCTAACAAGAAAAAGATAGAAGACAACGGAACAGTTACACTTACTTCTGAGTGTAGTGCTATTATTCAAAACGATATGCCCCCTAAGTTAAAAGATCCAGGTAGTTTCTCTATACCTTGTAACATTGGAAAGTTTGTCATAGACAAAGCTCTATGCGACTTGGGAGAAAGTATCAGTGTCATGCCCCTATCTATTTGCAAAAAGCTAGAGATGGGAGAACTTAGACCCACAAAAATGTCCGTTCAATTAGCTGACCGTTCAGTTAAATACCCTGTAGGTATACTGGAAAACGTTCCAATTAGAATAGGTTAATTCTATATCCCGACCGATTTCATAATCATGGACATTACCGAGGACTCAGTTACTCCTATCATATTAGGAAGACCCTTCCTAGCCACAGCTGGAGCTATAATTGACGTAAAGAAGGGCAGACTAACATTCGAAGTTGGAGAGGAAAAAGTGGAATTCATCCTCACTCAATTCTTACAAGCACCAGCCATGAATGACACATGTTATCTAATCGACGTTATAGACGAGTGCGTAAGAGAGATGGAAGCAGAACAGACCACATACTCTGAAATAATGAAAATCCAAACCCCTCTGATATTCAAAGACGACAATTGGCGTGAACCATATCAAGATGATAGTCTAAGCGAAATTCTAGCACTTACACCTGATCATATGCCATGTCCAAAGAGACCGGGTTTAGAATTAAAAACCTTACCCAGGAACCTAAGATACGAATTCCTAGATACCGAATGTACACGACCAGTAATAGTAAATTCCAGTTTAGGAACGCTCGAAACTAAGAAACTTTTAGACGTCCTAAGGAAGTACATGACTGCATTAGGTTATAACATATCTGATTTGAAAGGAATATGTTCTTCAATTTGTATGCATCGTATTATGCTAGAAGAAGATTGCAAAACCTCTAGAGAACCTCAAAGAAGGATTAACCCAATCCTTAGCACTGTAGTCAAAGATGAAATTAAGAAGCTATTGGAAGCAGGAATCATATATCCAATCTTTGACAATAAATGGGTTAGCCCAGTACACGTCGTACCGAAGAAAGGAGGTATCACTGTTGTGAAGAACGCAAAAGGCGAACCGATAACACAAAGAGTGGTTAATGGGCATAGAGTGTGCATTGATTATAGAAAAATAAACAAAGCTACTCGAAAAGACCATTTTCCTCTACCCTTCATAGATCAAATGTTAGAGCGATTAGCCAAACATTCCTACTTCTGCTATCTAGATGGTTATTCCGGATTTTTCCAAATTCCTATTCACCCTGATGATCAAGAGAAGACTACATTCATGTGTCCCTATGGAACGTTCGCTTACAAACGAATTCCCTTTGGATTGTGCAATGCCCCAGCAACCTTTCAACGATGTATGATGTCAATCTTTGCAGATTTCATCGATAACATCATGGAAGTGTTCATGGACGACTTCTCTGTGTGCGGGAAAAGTTTTGAAGGATGCCTATCAAACCTAGAAAAGGTTTTAGAAAGATGTGTGAAAGTAAACCTCGTGCTTAACTGGGAAAAATGCCATTTCATGGTCAGAGAAGGAATCGTACTAGGACATGTTACATCTAATAAGGGAATTGAAGTTGATAAAGCTAAGATAGAAGTCATAAAAGAACTTCAACCACCTAAGACCGTTCAAGAAATACGAAGTTTTTTAGGACACGCCGGTTTCTATCGACGATTTATCAAAGATTTCTCGAAGATCACTAAACGACTTACGGGTCTATTAATGAAAGACGCTTAGTTCATATTCGATGAAGATTGTCTTAAAGCATTTGAAACTCTAAAATCAGCCCTTATCACCGCACCAATCATGCAACCACCCGATTGGAGATTACCTTTTGAAATCATGTGCGATGCGAGTGACTACACCGTAGGCGCGGTTCTTGGACAAAGGAAGGACACGAAACATCACGCAATCTACTATACCAGTAGAACGCTAGACTCAGCTCAAATGAACTACGCCACAACTGAGAAAGAGTTGTTAGCAGTTGTCTTTGCGCTTGACAAATTTCGTTCTTACCTAGTAGGAGCGAAGATAATCATTTACACAGACCACGCTGCTATCAGATATCTACTAACCAAGAAGGATGCAAAACCAAGACTCCTCAGATGGATCCTACTTTTGCAAGAGTTTGATCTAGAGATTAAGGATAAGAAAGGAACCGAAAACGTCGTAGCAGACCACTTGTCAAAATTAGAAGGTATAAAACCCGAACAAGTACCGATTAACGATGATTTTCCGTATGAACAACTGATAGCGCAAATAAGAAGCGATCTAGCTCAACTGGATATAAACAAACCAAAAGCCAAGGAAGCCGTGGAAGCGGTCCATACAACCATGGGACTGCCATGGTATGCTGACATAGTCAACTACTTAGTTGCATGCGCGCTCCCATCGGACTTAACTTATCAACAGAAAAAGAAATTCTTCCATGATCTCAAGTATTATTATTGGGATGAACCTTTATTATTTAAAAGAGGACCGGACGGAATTTTCCGCCGATGCATACCTGAAGAAGAAATAGAAGATGTTATTTCTCACTGTCATTCATCTCCCTATGGCGGACATGCAAGCACTTCTAAAACCTGTGCAAAGATCCTACAAGCCGGCCTATTCTGGCCTAATCTATGGAAGGATGTCCACATCGCTGTTAAAAACTGTGATCAGTGTCAACGCACCGCTAATATTTCAAGACACGATGAAATGCCTCAAAGAGGAATACTAGAAGTAGAAGTCTTTGATGTTTGGGGAATCGATTTCATGGGACCTTTCCCATATTCTTTCGGAAACAAGTATATACTCGTAGCTGTCGATTATGTTTCAAAATGGATTAAGGCTATAGCCTCTCCTACAAATGACACACGAGTAGTAATTAATCTCTTTAAAAACACAATCTTTCCAAGATTTGGTGTGCCTAGACTTGTCATTAGTGACGGTGGCTCTCATTTCATTTCGAAGATATTCGATAAATTATTATCTAAGTATGGAGTCAAACACCGCGTAGCAACACCGTATCATCCACAAACCAATGGACAGGTCGAAGTCTCGAACAGAGAAATTAAACAAATCCTAGAGAAAACTGTCGCCATATCTAGGAAAGATTGGTCATCTAAGCTTAACGAGGCTTTATGGGCTTATAGGACAACCTACAAGACTCCTATAGGAACTACACTGCTGCTGGAGAGAAGCGAATCCTCGACTTAAATGAACTGGAAGAATTGAGATTAGACGCTTATGAGAACGCTAAGATATACAAGGAAAGAACCAAAAGATGGCACGATAGGCGCTTATCCCAGAAAGAATTCAGTGTAAGAGACGTTGTGCTACTATTCAACTCTAGACTTAGGCTCTTTCCTAGAAAAATGAAATCCAGATGGTCTGGTCCTTTTGAAGTTACAAAAGTATTCCCTAGCGGAGCAATAGAAATTAAGGATAGGAATAGTGACCCGTTCACAGTGAACGGACAACGATTAAAACAATATCATCACATTGAGAATAGAGACTATGCGAATAGTCTAAAACTTTTAGAATTACCCACTATTTCCCCTGAATGATCTACTGCTAAGCACTATGTCAGGCTCATGACGTTAAAAACAGCGCTTAGTGGGAGGAAACCCACCTATTTGTTTTTGTTATTGTTTCCGTTTGTTTCTATTTATTACTTTTGATTTTCTTTTCCGTTTCTGCATTTATTTCTTTTAAAGCCTTATTTTCTTTTCCATTTTTCTAAAAAATCTTTATAAAACTGCTGCTGATTTTAAAACAACTTTACTTTTTACAGGATTTCTGAAAAGTCTTTTTCTATCTTACCTTCTCCCCTGATTTGTTTCCCCATTTAACATTTACTATGGAACCACAACCACAGAAATTTATGGAAACCACTTTTAGAGGAAGGAACCAAATGAGGAGATTTGAGGAATTGTCACAAAGGAACATCGGTATGACTCGGTATTATGATGAACCAACCATGGACACATTAGGTATTATAGATAGTGTCCTTTATCTGTTTAACCAACTGGGATGGGAAAAAGCCCACATTAAGTCTAAGTCTGTCACATACCATGAGCTTACCTTTGAATTTTTGAGCTCCCTAGTTCATATACCTGAGCACAGTTTCGGAGCCAGAAAAGGATTTATAGCTTTCATACTATTTGGTATTGAATTCGTTTATAACCATAAGGAATTAGCTGACCTACTAGGATTCCCTAGCGAAACTTTTGCTTTTACTACCACCCAGGTGGAATTAATGGATTTCGTCAGCACTCTTGGCTCCCATGACACTGGTTCCGAAGCCACGCCTACCAGGCGATCACGCACCAGGAGCAGAGGACGTGGACATCAGTAGTCTTTATTCTTAATTAGTTTGCTTTTGCTATTTCTTTTTGTATTTGTATTTCCCCGCTATTATACCACAACATTGAGGATAGTGTCTGATATGGTGTGGGAGAGGTACCTTTCCCTTTCCGTATTTTCCATTAAACAAGTAATTTTTACGATATTTCTCAATTTCAATTCTTCCCCGCTTTATTTAGCCATACCGAAATTTGTTGCTTTATCTTCGCATAGCCCGGCATACCTACCTTAACGAAATCCTAGTTAGGAAGCCGAGAACGATTCAACAAGATCGATACGGTTATGACACCTTAGACTTCCTACTTACGCGATCCGTTTCAATAACCGTTATACCTATATCTTGAGTTTTAGTTCTAAAGTAACCCCTATTAGTTTATACTAGCAGTCAGCACCGTCTAGACACAAACCACGTGGGGAGCCGATGAATATAAGTGTTTGATGTCTAATCAATGAAATATCTGTCTTATCTCGCTGCTAAAAAGGAAAATTTGCACCAAAGTACAAGGTCACATATAAGAGATGAGCATATCTGGTTCAGAGGTAAAACATGTCTCAAGTCAATTTAGTGAAAAAAGATCATATGAAGAAAGTTAACATGAAAACCAGAAGAAAAGGAACAATTCTGCAAAGCTCTGCAGTTTTTTATTCTGTGACGATCGTCACACATCACTTATGAACGTAACGCGCTGCTAAGCGTCTTACGCCCGTCACCTTGGTGTTACGACCGTAACACACTTATTACATGAAGAATGCTCGTAACACACTTGTGGCGACCGTTACACGCTTAATCCAACTTTATGAAGAACGTGAGGTGAAGACATGGAGACGTGGGCAACAAAAAGAAAGGAGTCTTCAGATACTCCTACAATCTCTCAACCTCACCAACGCCCAGTCTTCCTGGTTTTTCTCCACAACTGAAGTGCAAAGCCCACGTTCTTGTTTTTTTTTAACTGTCAATTTCTCATCTATAAATACGAGAGATTTCGATGAAGAACGAACATAGAGTTTTATTTTCACAAATTTCTTGCGGAAGCTCTGCCGAATTTACGAACCATTTCCCAGTTTGCATTTTTCCTGCTGTTCTTGTTTTTATTTCCCTTTTGCCATTTAATAGCCATTTCCAACATTAGGAAATTTCTATCTTAGTTAGAATTTGTTTTTAGCCTCAGACTTCGTTTCTAGTTTCAATTCCGAAGGTTCCAATCTTGCCGACTTGTGGAAGAGGGAGCTTGAGGAATAGTATTATTATTCAGGTTTTAATCATACTTTATTTAATTTTAAGTACAATTTGTTTACGTTTAGTTATTGTTATTTATTTATCATGAATGTTTCACTGTTTTCCAATTATATTTCATGTCTGTCTGTTTCAAGTACCATGGCTAGCTAAATTTCTAGAGTCGGGATGTGATAATAGTAACTGAATGGATTAAATTGTTCCTAAGCTAAAATCCAAATTAACTTAATTTCTGGCTGTGACTTTTTATAATTAAAATCAATATTTTTGTTACGAGAGTAAGAAAAGTAGAATAGGTTAGGATCAAGACCACGAGAGTGTGAGGTTTTAACCGGATAGCTAAAGTTAGGCATTTGATTTAAATACAGCGGGGGCGCTTTAAAACTAATTAGACTTTATTAAGTTTTCAAAGAGTATTTTCTAAACACTTATGGGATAGTGAGAGCAGGCATAGAGCTTTAGGGGTATAATCTGAGATAAGACCACGAGAGTGTGAGTTGAGGGTTTTTAAACTGATAATTTCTACAGAACCATTTAAGTTAAACATCTTTATATGCTTAGGTTCGACTAAATCCGCTTAGGTTCACTATATTACATACCGACCACTTTATTATTATTATTTCCTTAGTTCGATTTAGTTTTCCTCTACTTTAACTTCTAAAAACCAAACGTGACAACATCCGCCTTAGCTAAACTAGCTAACCTTTATAGCACAAGAGTGATTACAAAGTCCATGTGGGTTCGACATCTTTTTATTACTACCGCGATAGGCTGTGCACTTGCAGTTAAGATACCGTTAGACACATTAGGTCGATCGCACATCAAAAATCAACTGTACTCTTCATCTTAGCAAAGTAACTAGCTTTCTCCAATAAAAATTGAGCGAGTAATCCTCTCATTCTTCCCTTGGTAGTCATGTGAGCCTCAATCTCATACTTCCCCAAATGAATCACAGCAGTAATCTCATGAGACTTAGGCTCTCCCTCCAAACCGGTGAAAGGAACATGATCGGTAACAGGTAAACTCAATAGGTAAGAGTACTCCTCCAATGTAGGAATCAACTGATAATCAGAGAAAGTGAAACATTGATACATCGGATCATAGAACTGGACCAATGTCGAGACAATACCCTCCTTCATATTGAGCTTCATAAGAGACACGATGGATCCATACTTCTTCCGAAAATCAGCAGAACTCTCGATCTTGAGAATTAGACTCATCAAATCATCTATCTTAGGATCCTTGAAATTGTACTTCCGAGTCTATTTTTCCAGAATCCATGGTCAAACAGTACCTGAGATATTCGCAAAAAAATCAACTTTAAGTCCCTTGAAGCACATGTTTTAAAGGATGCTCATGGGTGCATGAATGCATGATGCAATAATCACACACAAGATCACAAAGATGGGGGGGGGGGAGGGCTTCATAGGTTCGACGTCACGAGCATGAAGTCAAAG
This sequence comes from Vicia faba, assembly GCA_948472305.1. Lineage (NCBI taxonomy): Eukaryota > Viridiplantae > Streptophyta > Magnoliopsida > Fabales > Fabaceae > Vicia > Vicia faba. The sequence goes on from OX451735.1 coordinate 798,790,999, forward strand.
GTACTACCCACAGGGTATGGTCTAATAGTTTATCACCTGCCGAACAAGGTTCTAAGAGGTTCCCAGAGTCTACATTCTTTCTTCGGATATTACCAACGTCCCAATTGACTTTGTAATTAGTAATATTCTCAGGAAAAACTCTTCTGAGTGTAGTATCGCGTGATAACCATTTCCGGATTACTCTGTCATAGTTTCTGCACTACACCTAAAAGGCCAATATAAGTTAAGGGTTCTATGGTCCTCAGTTTCAGCAGGCTCCCAGGTCGAAAGCAGCACGTCTTCCCGATTACTCAGTCAACGACACTACAGTCAAAGGGGCCTCCACTGAGTGGGTGATCTCATGCCTCCTTTTTTGGGATTACTCCCTCAAAGTTAACATGACTATACTGCCCATCCTATCTTAAGTTTGCCCAAGTCCGGGTATAGAACTTATGAGAAATCACCAAGCATCCTGAAAACTAGGAAAATCCAGACAAACATATATACAATACATAATATACAACAAATAATAACACATGAACAAATAAACAAAGATAGGCTCAACCCACTTAGGGATGGACCAGTATTTGGTCAATTTGTCCCCAACAAAGTCACCATTTTTCTGTAGCGGTAGAAATATTGAGACTAAGCCATTGGATTGACTTGACTCGCACAGATCAAAATAAAAATCCCCACCGCGCTTTATTGTTTCAAAAGGAATAGGAAAAGAGTGAATAACCCAAAAAGAGGGGGAGAGAATCTAAGTTCGGGGGTTGGTTATGCAAAGGGAAGGTATTAGCACCCTAAACATCCACGGTACTCTGCAGGAACCTCTTCAAAAATTCGTGTATTTTGGCTATAAAAGTTGTATACAAGAATAGATTGTGCAGATGAGAAAAGAAATATTTTTTTTACACTTTTTCACCCGCCGCGGTTGCGATCCTTTAGTGCCTATGTACCACCTTCTGTGCAATAGGGGATCAGGGTACTCGTAGTTCACCTTTAAAAATTTTAAAACACATGTGTGTTGGTTAATTTTAAGAGACGAGACATCATCGTCTTATCCGAGTGGAAAACATACTTACTACCCACAATCATGAGAAAGGAGAATTTGCATAATATCAAAGTGGAGGATATGGCTTGGATTTTTAAAATCAACAAAGCCTCTCTCGACACTCATGTGGAAAATATCTCACTTCACTACATATCATAGAAGTATAGTAGCTTACATCACTACAAGGATTGACAAGAGTCTAATCTTTTGAGAAAATTTTAAGATAAAAAAAAACCAAAATGGCAAAAATAGTTTGAATGAGATTGATTAACTTTTAGTCTTCTTACAAAAAATGTCAAAGTTTGATTAAATTGGTTAAATTTTAATTAAGAAAATATTTTTGAAAACGCATGGACCTAAGTCCAAGTTTATTATGAAAGTGGTTCAAGTTTAGAAAACAAGAATAGTCTTGAAACGGAGGGAGAAGATTTTTGAAATTAAAGAAGATGGGAGGAGTTGAAGGGATTATCCTGAAGCATAAGGTAAAAGTTAGGAAAAAGAACCATCTAACCAACAATAAGCCAACACTTCACATAATGATTCAATGTAGAATTCTCATCCATTATATTGAAACCAAACAAGCAAAGATATTAAACCTCTTAAGAAAACCAAGCTTTAAACGCATTATGTCTTCACAAAAATTGGGCAGAGTAACGGTTGTATACAAATTATTCCCGATCATAAACAAAGCATATAATCAGAATAACCTGCACACAAAGAAAACAAATAACCCAATGTCTCGGGGTAATCACCAAGAACTCCAGACAAAATAATAGTAGAATTCACAAGGTCCCAAGGTAGTCAAGGTCTCTACTCCAAAGTCTAAGAAGTCCATAACTCCATAATGCCAAGGATAGTAACCAAATAGTCTAAGTAACCTTAAAGTTTTTTATTGTTCAAGTTGGTTATTAAGTATCTTCAAAAAGAAGTGAAAAGCTCAAGTGAGCAAAGAAGAAAATAACATGAAATGTAAATGCTAAAATAAATGGTGCGTAAAAGTAAAGGCATAAAGTAAAAGCATAAAAATAAAAGTCAATTATTAATGAGTCAGAAATTATAGGTTAGTTGAATGAACATCTTGAAACTTGCATTTGAAAACTCATTAGAAGATCGATAAAATCAAAGCCTCGCAATAACAAGTTTCATTTGCTTTTTGTCAAGTATATCATTCGTTTCAAAATCTCGAGGCGACAATAAATGATCAACGGTGTTTAAATGATTCACTTAGACCAAAGTTTATGAAGATTCATTAGAGGATTGATAAGACCAAAGCCTCCTAACAATGAACCTCAAGGTTGTTGGATCAAAGGTTTTAAATTACACATATTTGGGCTTGCAAACATAGGTTTAGGCCATGAATGATCATTTCTCGAATCGGGACAAAATTTAGCGCTATGTTAAGTAATCATAAGTGGACTTATATAGAAGTCGCACCTATTTTGAGGCTGGTCAATAGCAAGCTATGTACCATATGTTTGGAGAAATAATATGTAGATTATTCTCCAACATCATGTAGCACAAGTGAGAAGAGGATGAGATGAAGAACGAGGGGAAATATTTGAATTAAAAAATTTAATCAAACTATCATTAAAAGCATCCATCCATTTTGGTGGAGTTAAACTCAACACTCAGGATCTAATGATGTTAATGAAGTCCATGATCAATAACCACATAACCAGAATATATTTAAAAAAATGCATTTAATGAATAAAATGAAAAGGAAAAATGATTTTTAAATTGTTTTTAAAATGAAAATAAAATGTAAAATAGCAAACTATATTCAAAGTATCAAAGAAAATTTTAAAGAAATCACAGAAAAATCAAAAGTGATCTCAAATATTTTTATAAAATTTTTGGTAATTTTTTAAAACAGAAAAGCATTTTTAAACTAATTAAAATCACTCAAATAAGTGGAAAAAATAATAAAAATAATAGAAGTCAAAATAAAATTCTAGAAAGAATTTTAGAAATTTAGAAAAAAGGAAAATATTTTTATAAAATTTTTTAGAATTTAAAAAATATCAAAAAGTATTTTTAAAACAATTAAAATAAGGCAATCAAAACAAAAATTATGAAAAATATCAAACATTAAAATAAAAATATGAAAAACTATTCACAAAGTCAGAAATAATTCAAAGTATTTTTGTATTCTTTTTTTCATAATTTTTGGATAAAAAATAAAAAATTTATAAATTTTTAAAGGTAAAAGAAATTTAAAAATAATTTTGTAAAATAAAAACAAATCAGAAAAACCACACGCATTGGATCTCTTTCACTTATACACGCTGGCAGATCTAACAGATCTAAGATAAGGGAGCATCATGGACCCAAGCGAAGGCGCGCGCATATAACACAAGAAAGTCCAACCAATCAAAATAAAACAATTGGCAAGGCGTCATTGGTTGAAGAACGACACATATGTCGTCTTCAACCTATAGCCTCCTGCAAGTAGGGTAAACCCAAGATCCTTGAATCTGCAAATTTACGCGTTCAAAGTGGTGCCATTAGATGTGTCTACTTGGGACGATAACAACCATATGCTCGCGAAAAATTTATATAAAGCACAACGTAGTCGATTTGGAAAAACACCAGAGATGTTTGAAAATGTTAAAATCAAAAATCAGAAGCATTTGTGATACGGTGGGAGAACTGACTTGAGGCTTTGCGTTTGTGTTCGTAAATGTTTCAGTTTATCAAGAGTCGCCACCGACTTTTTATTTATCCAAAGGAAAGGTCAAAAAGCACAGGAAATACCTTTGAGATGTTTTCTTGGGTTCGGGGGGTAGATTGTGAAAAGGGAAGGTGCTAGCACCCTTTTCATCCATGGTTTTCCATGGGCTCTTAGTTACTTGTTTTAGATCACTTGCTTTTGCTTTTCAATTGTTTGAAATGGTGCTTTGTGCGTGGTTTTGAAAGTATTTTGAAAAGAGACCATCGTTGTGGCAACCTTTATAATGATTCTTGTTTGAATGTATACAAAGGTGTATTGTCTTTTGAAAAATGTTTCGTTGTGTGAAAGTTTGTTTTGGGAAATGTTTTGAAATTGTGTTGTGATGTGTGTTTGAAAATAGCAAGGATGTTTGCAAGTTTGTTCAAGTAACTAAGAGTTGTCTACCCTATTTACTCAAAGATCTTTCCTACACATTTATAACCCTTTCACATTATTGTTTTACCATTGCATTTGGTAAACAAACTTGTGTTTGGATGTTAAACGGGACAGGCGCGGTCATCGTATTGACCATGATAACAATTGTGCTAAGTATCTTAGCAAGTTTTTGTTTGAGGGACTAGATCATTTTGTATAGGCAACTAAGATAGCATCATCGAGGGACTATGACCTTTTGTTTTGTTTTTGTTTGCCAAGATACCTAGCATGCATACCATGGCCATTTTAAAGGCAACAAGTGGATGAAACCCTAGGGGTGCTTGTGTGCATTGTGTTATCATTTTCATGCATTTTGTCTTTGTATTAGGTCTAGCTATTTGTTTACTTTTGGATATTTCATACAAACCCTAATCTCTTTCATGCATATTTGAAACCTATAAATGCGTAAAAGTAATCTAAGCTATTACAACATTGATATGGGGAGAGGGATACATATTTGAATAGGGGATTATTTGCAAGAAATTAAAACCCTAAGATTATTACAACCAAATTGAATTCTTTGTTCAAATAATAAATTGACAATATTTAAATGGGCAATCAAATAAATATGCAATATATTATAAATATGCAAAAAAAATGTTTTTGTATTATTTTTATATATGTAAAAATAAAATATTTAATGCAATAAAAATAAGAATAAAAGGTTATTTTTATTAAGGGTGGAAACCCTAATTTGTTTTAAGAAAGTATATATATTAATTATATTATTTATGTACAATAAAATGAATAAAAATATATACAAATGTCAAAAAATAAAAATATGTCAGAAAAATATTATTTAAGTATATATAAACACTAAAAATAAAGTATGATGTTTTTTATATTATTTACAAGTTTTTTTATTAAGAAAATAAATGTATATATTATTTAATAATTATTTCTATGTTTAAAAAATAATAAAAATAATAAAATAAAATATGAAAATTAAATAAAATATTTTTGGTAATTTTTAAAGTTTAGAAAAATAAAATAAAGTCATAAATTAAAAAAGAAATGAAAAATATACAAAAATATATTTAATGGGCCAAGTGGGTGTGAGAATCAAATCAGCGGTGCAAAAAGTGAGAAATAGCCAGGCTCATCTCAGCTGGCCTTCATCTTCAACCTCTGTTAAAAAAACGCGCGCCTCCTGTACAAATGGCTAACTCCTGCATTTGTGCTTAAAAACAAAAACTTGCAACATGAAAGTTGTAGAGCATGATCATACGATTCTAACCATATAAGAAACTTAATCTAACTCTCAAAGACCAGAGAAAATTTCTCTGGCCCTAATTTCTAACCTAACTTTTTTAGAAAGTACAACAATCAAATTCTCTCAACACAGTTAACTTAAATGAAATTTATGCATATGTACAGCTTAAGGGCAATGAGTACTACATTTTTTATTCACAAACCTAAGCCTAATGATTCCTAAATAGAGAGATAGAAAGTTGGAAAATACCTGCTTCAGTTGAACTCGAGTATGGCAATGTGGAGGTTTTCAATGAGGCCTGAGATTCTTGGGAGCTTGCTTGAACTTCCTTTGACCTTCCCCAATGCTTAGTTTGCTCTGAGCTTGCTTGAATAAGCCTGTAGAAGTCAACCTGCACAAGAAGAATTTAAAAATGGTGAAGCTTGAAAACAAGGTTACAGTCACTGGCCAATGGTTGGGATAGCTTAGGTGGGTTGTATGGAGTGTGTTGGAAGAGGTTTGGGTAAAAACGCACGAGTGGTTTGTGAGGTGGAGGTGAAATTGCAGAAGCTGCCCTGTTTTGAATGTTTTTGGTGTTTTGATGTTCAAGGGTGTTTGAGGATTGGATAGCTCGTGTTTCTGGCTCAATGTGATATGCAAAACCTGGTTCAAATGTTTACAAGAGTTAGTTTTATCAGATGGAAGTGTTGTGTAGACTTTTGCACATTTCTTGGTTTTGAAGAAAAGTGTGAAGTGATCAAGCAAAGAGCTTGTACAAGCCTCCTTCCTAGCTGCACAAAGTTGTTGTACTTTGCCTTGAGTTTGTGGAGTTGGTATGCTGCAGAAAGCTTGGTGCAATGCTCAAGAGAAACAAATTGACATAAAGCCAACTTTACCAAAGTGGCAATGCTACCTTTTTACCATTTTTAGATTAATCCAATGTGTAATATTCCATCGATCAGAATAATTCCTTAAACCATTGAGTTTGCATTCAATTTTTAAGTGTGGAAGGGTTTAGATACCTGTAAGCAAGTACAATCAAAGCTGGATAGAAATTGCAACTTGTAGCAACATGAAAAATGCCATGGATCAAAGTGATTTTTTTTCCAAATTCAAACCTTCGATTCTCCCTAAACACAAACGATTTTGGAGAGTTATTGGAAATTTTGGAAAGCTTGTAACTTGTTCTATAATACATCTTTGAAATGAATTTTGAGATTCCAAGTGGAACTATGTGAAAAATTGCCATGAAGATAGGTCAAAATCCTGCCTAAACTAGGGCAAAATTTCACTAAGTTAAAAGTTTCATGGACCCTTATTCCAAAAATCATAACTTGAGATCCAAGAATCCTTTGGGAAAACATTGTGAATAAAAGTTTTAGATTTTGTGGAGGACTACCACTTTCATGTTTGAAGTTTTGTTTGAATCCAATTTCATCATGGAGAAAAAGTTGGGCAAAGTTGGGAAAAAATGAGAAAATTTCATAACTTAGAAAATTTCTAAGTTATGGAAATTTTCATTTTAAAACCCTAATTTGAAAAATTAGGTTTCTTAATGAACAAGTTTCATGTTTTGACACATCTTGATTAAAAATTACCCTTGGCACTTGATTTTGACCAAAAAGTCAAAGTTTGACTTTTCAGTGTACAATTGATTTTTGATCAATTGATTGGAAAATTCATCTGTCAATCCAATGCTTTTGAGATCTTTTAAACCTTGTGATTAGGTCAAGATGATGCCATTGAGTCCTTGAATCCATGCTTGAACCCAATTTGCCATTGGCTAGGTTAAAAATCAGAAATTGCCCTTCTGTAGTCAAAACCCTAAAAATGACCATTTTGCCCTTTTAAAGATCTGATCAAATTTCTTGAGGAGTTGTGGTCCAAACTTGATCAAATGGTTCATATGAGCCTATAATGTTTATGTGGATAAAAAATTATGAGGTTTGACTATAAATTGGCCACAATTGACTTTTTCCCCAATACAGTTGATTTCTAGGTCAACTGTCCAATTGACTGGGCAAAAATTTGATTCAAGGCTTGAAACTTGGTATGAGCAATATTATAAGTACAACATGAAGTATGAAAGTCACTTTAGGCATTGGAAGTCCAAAAATCCTTGTGCAAACTCAAACCCTAATTCAGGTCAACAATGCAAGGAGAAGTCTTGAGCAAAGAAAACCCTAATCTTGTCTGGAGTCCAAAGAGTCTTGTGAGGGAAAATGTTGATAAAGTGAGAGGGCAAATTTTGGGGTACAACAGCATCAAATGTATAGTTTCTCCAAAATTGAGTTAAGAGCAAGCATTACTGAACATCATAGACCATTCCATTAATTTGAGTTAGAAGATTTGGTACCTTAAACTACCTGCACAAAGTCAGATGAACTTTCTCTGTAAATGGACTTGGCTAGCACGATTTAGGGCACCTCAAGGCTTGATTCTTCTTCTGTTAGCTTCACTGAATTTCAAGGATGAAGGGTCAATGAAGAAATTGGATTGAAAAGTGGAGAAAAGAGGAATTCGAAATCTCAGAAAAATGAGTTATGGAAGGAGTTTGACAGAGTGATTTTGGCTTTTCAAGCTTGATTAAATGAGAGGAGTGAGGTCCTCTATTTATAGGGAAGAGAATGGTGCAAAGAAATAGAGGAAATTTGAAGTTTGGAGGGAAATTGAATCAAACTCGAAAATGAAAAAAGTGTGACCCCATGTGCATCAAAACTCAATCAATTCCTGCGTTTTGATCCTTAATTTAACTTTTGGAACTTTGTTAGACAAGTTTAAATCAAAAACGCGTGCTAATTTGGTGTTTAGAAGCCACATTATGAATTTCAAATTCTGACATGGAAGGAAACTTCAGTTTCAAGGTACCATCTTTGAATCCATGGTTTCATAGCTCAAGGAATATTAGGGCATGATTCTTGGAGAATTTAAAAGATAAGGTCACCATCTTTGCAATTTACCAAGAGTGGAATCCAATGGATGTTTGAGCTAAAAGTTGGGATGAGTCAAAGTTGAGAAAAAGATGTTGACTTTTTGTACTTAGAAAAATTCTAAGTTTTTCTTCAAAAGTGACCTATAATGTTTTGAGTTCAAAAAAGGCCTTCCTCCAAAATTGAGCTTTGATCATTGATTCTAGCTTGAATTATACTTCCCAAAGAGAATTTTTAAACTTGAATCACTCAAAAATACCTTGTATTGAAAAAGTTATGGCCTTGTAAAATTGGTGAAAATTCATGGGGTGACCTATAATCTTTTGAATTCTTAGGGCATCTTCTACTCATTTTCAAGATTTGAACATAAAAGAAGAGTTGAAGTTCACATCCCTAAGATCATTGTGGAAAAGGAATGCGCCTAAGGAGATAAAAATTTACCAAGTTGTGAACTTTTGAAGTCACATAAGGGAACTTGATGGCCTATCTAGAGGACTTGTAATATTTCTCAATCATTAGGCATCTTCCACACTAAAGTTTCTTGAAACTTTTGAAGTGATTTGTTGATAACCCTTTAAAGAGACGCTTATCTTTGGAATCACTCAAAAATCTCAAAAGATGAGCAAGATATAGCCCTTAGAAGTTCAAAACCCTAGTTCCTAGAGCACCAAAGTGGCTTGGAAACCCCTTTCAATTTTGACAAACTTTCTTGCACAATTACTTTTTCTATGTGAATAGAAGTTATTATGGATGATAATAAGAACCCATATAAACAATAACCATTTACAAATATTAAGAATTGAGAGAATTATGAACTTGTGATCAAGGGATCAAGAACTTGTCCAATTAGGTCAAACTTCTTCAATCAACTCTTGTATATTTTAACTTCTTTGACAAATTGAGGCATGATGAATCATAGTATAATTTGTCATGATATTAATTTAAAGCATCTTCAATGATGAAGCTTTAATCTCAATGAAGCTTTGTTGAAGAAGGCATGGAAATGAACTCATGAACCTATAAATCAACCTGATGAAATGTGTTGTGCCCTTACCTATAGTATCATCAATTAGAGAAAACATTCATTGCATTTGTTAGTTAAAATTTAATCAATACAAAACATATATGTCAACAATATACAATTCAAATTGCTTGGTGATCCCTCATGAGCAAACCTAGAGTTAGGGAGAAGAACCAAACCCAATTGTGATCTTAATATTAAAGTTAATTAGAATTAGGTTTTAATTACTATTTATTAAAACTCAAATTATTTTCTACAAAAACACCAAAAATATCTTTTCTAACACATAGAATTTTTAGGACATTTAACATTTTTCTAACACTTTCATTCATCTTTTGCCAATTAAGTGTATAGAATCGCACTATCAATGTAATAGTGTAGATTTATTTTATCGCATCTTTTTCCTATTATGTATCTGCTCCGAGAATGTAATAGCGTAGATTTATTTCCCCTCAAATTTCTATACTTATGTATCTATCCCAAGGCCATGTGATATCGTAGGAACTTTACATTCTGCACTTAAATTTTGTGTACACATTTAACTGTTAGTAATTAGGGTTTGTATGGAAAGACTAATAATTGGACATAGATAACCCTAATTTTCAAGATAAGATAACTGAAAATACACACCCTTCACACTTGCACCTCTGGGGGTAACCTCTCTTGTTGCCTTACGAAACATTGGTCACGTCCCTCGAAAGTAGGGATACTTTAGCAAAAGACCCTCGATATACAATATCATCATGGTCCCTTTAGAATAAAGATCATAATCCCTCGATGACCCTTCGAGTTTCCTACAAAATGATCTAGTCCCTTCGATGACCATACGAGCAAAATGATGATAGTCCTTTCGATACAATTGCTAAAGTATCCGACTTCAATGACCATACGATGACCCTACGCATGTCCCTTCACATCCAATGGATAGGATTACCTACCAACTAATGGTATGGATGATACTATCTCCAAGGGAGAAGGAAAATAATAAGAAAGACCTTATTAGTGGTAAGACTCCTAGTTGCTTGCTCACAACATGTTCAAATGTCACACTTTCAAAACAACAAATATTTTCTAAAACACTTTGTATACATTCTCGAGGACCGACACAAGAATTATTACAAAGTTAGCCTTACATTGGCATTTTAAAATGTTTTTGAACAAATCACACACACACAAAGCAAGTTTTTTAAAAGTGAGCTAAGCAACTAAGAGCTCGTAGATAACTACGGATGAAAAGGGTGAAAACACCTTCCATTTTCATAACTTATCCCCCAAACTCAAAATCTGTTAAATGTGTAATACGGTGGGAGAACTGACTTATTTTGCATTTTATCGCAAATGTTGAGGATAGCTAGAGTTGCCACCGGCTTTTCTTTTATCCAATATTTAGAAAAGGTGAAAAGAAAAGGAAAGACCTTTGATAGATTTTAAGTTCGGGGGTAAGTTATGAAAAGGGAAGGTGTTAGCACCTTTTTCATCAATAGTTATCTACGGGCTCTTAATCGCTTAGCTCACTTTGTTTTGAAAATTGCTTTGTGTTGTGCATGTTTGAAAATATTTTAAAATGTCAATTGTAAGGCAAGACTTTGTAATGATTCTCGTATTTGTCCTCGAGAATGCGTACAAAGTTTTTGAAAATACTTTTGAATAACGTTTTTTATTTTGAAGAGATTTGTGAGCAAGCGATTAACAACAATCTACCTACTCAAGGTCTTTATTGTAATTTTCCTCCTCCTTTAGATAGTGTTATCCTACCATTAGTTAGTAGGAAACCCTATTGTTGTATGTGAAGGGACAGGCGTGGGTCATTGTTCAGTCATAGAAGGCAACTCGTAAGGACGCTTTAGCAGTTTCGTCAGGGACTAAATCATTTATCGAAGGAAACATCGAAGGGTCATAGAGGGACTATGGTCTTTGTTTTCACGGGACTGTGCTAAAGCGTCCCCACATTCGAAGGACATGATTGTTTAATCTAAAGGCAACAAGAGAGGTTACCCTAGAGGTGCGCATGTGCAAGTGTTTTGTATTCAGCTATTTTGTCTTGAAGTTAGGTTATCTATCGATTGGTTTTTATCTTTCCATACAACCCTAATTACTAAGTGGTAATATAGCAAGTATAAAAAAGATAGTAAAGGTGCGGAAAATAAAATTCATACGCTATTACATGGTCTTGGGGCAGTTACATAATAGAAAAACGGAAAATGGAAATCCTAAGCTATTACATACTAGAGCAGTTACATAATAATGGAAAAGTAGAAGATAAGGCTATTTACAAATTGCGAACCCCATACACTTTATCTATGAAAATAAAATAATATTAAAATAGAGGAAAAAAGAAATGGTTTTGATGATTTTTTTATGGAAAAAGTTTTTTTAATTAAAATAAACCTAAAAAATAATTAATTTTAATTAACAAAAATAGTTGATTAATTAAATTAATAAAAAGGTTAATGATGAAAAACCTAAAAATTAATTAATTTTAATTAACAAAATAATTGATTAATTAAATTAATAAAAAAAAGGTTAATGATGAAAAACCAAAAAATTAATTAATTTTAATTAACAAAATAATTGATTAGTTAAATTAATTAAAAAAAGGTTAATGATAAAAAGCCTAAAACCTAATTATTTTTAGGGTTTACAAAAAAACAATTATTTTAGTTTTGTAAAAAAAAGGTATGTGGTTTTATGGTTAGGTGAATTTAGGGTTTAAGGGGAAAAAACAGAGAAAAAGAACAAGTTAGAAGCAAAATCACACAAAATGTCAGAGGTGGGTGTTGAACCCACGCCCTTAGCCTTCCACACTGCATTAAGGGGAAAAATAGTGGAAAAGAACAAGTTAGAAGCAAAATCACAAAAAATGTCAGGGGTGGATGTTGAACCCACGCCTTAGCCTTCCACACTATATTAAGGGGAAAAAAATAGGGAAAAAGAACAAGTTAGAAGCAAAATCACACAAAATGTCAGGGGTGGACGTTGAATCCACGCCCTTAGCCTTCCACGCAATATTAAGGGGGAAAATAGGGAAAAAGAACAAGTTAGAAACAAAATCATACAAAATGTCAAGGGTGGGTGTTGAACTCACACTCTTAGCCTTCCATGTTGCATGGTTTACCACTGTGCCACAACTTACATATTATGCATCAAACATGCTCTAATGATGTATATGAACACATGTAAATGTATCAAATCAGTTACCAATGCATAAATCAAAGGTTTGAATTTAAAATAAAATAAAAACTATCAAACCCGATGAGGATGAACTTGATATTCTGGGCACGATCTTGACTGCTTGAGGATTAGGATGGATTCCTGGGCACTTCAAGATGATACTATAATGCTTGGTTTCAATTGAGAAGGGCTGGAAACAAGGGTTTTGTGTTGCCCTAGTTTCTTGAATTTTTGGAGGTTTTGGAATAGTTTTCTCTACAAGGGTTTTCTTGTGATGTTATATCTGAATGAAGAGCAATATATAGAGAGGAATTAGGTTAAACCATTGTGGGCTTGGACCTTGTAAGAAAAGCCTTGACTTTATCTTATTTAATTTTGAATATAAATAAATAAAATAAAAAATAAATGGAATAAAAATAAAAGGGGTGTATGAATAGGTTCAGAGGTTCACTATGAGTCTTAATACATGTTTGGACCTTGAAACACAAGCCCATTAGCCCAAAAATTTGTGTTTGATCAATTTGGGTTTCATGCATTTCTCGAAACTTCCCAACTTGTGTCAATCATAACTCTCACAATTTTTATCATTTTAAGGTGATATTGGACCTTTTAGAAATCTCAAGATGTCATCTATAATCTCTATTTTGATCATTTTTGCATTTGAAGACTTTATCTTGATGTAAGTTGCCTTGACAAAAAGTGTCTTTTTGTTGACTTTTGAAATGACTTATAATGTATTGGCTCATATCTTTCAAATGAAGCATTTTTTGGACTTGAGATTAGAGAGACACGATTGAAGGGAATTGAATTTCCTTCAAAATGAGCTTTGGTTGAGTAAAATATGATGAAGTATGTGAAAGTTATGCTTGGTCAAAGTTCAATGGACTTCTCCTTAAGAAAACCCTAATTTGGCAACTTTTGACTTTCGATGATTTGAGAGTTTCCTTGATGAGTCATAATCAACCCTTGATCAAATGATGAATATGACTTCAAAATCTTGATGTTGACCAAAAATCTTGAAGTTTGACTGTATCTTGACCATAGTTGACTTTTTGTTCAATATAGTTGATTTTCAGTCATCTGAGCAAACTTGTGACGCAAGGTTTGAAATTTGGCATGAGAATTCCTTGAGACATATGAGAAACCATGGGAACCACTTAAGGCCTTAGAAACCCAAACTTCCTTGATAAAGATGAAACCCTAGTTGTAAGTCCATTGCTTAGGAGAAGAATTTGTCTGATCAATTCTTGAGCAACCTTGAGAATTTGTCTTATCAGTTTATTAGAATTTTACTGCATTTTCATTTGTAATTTCTCTTGTTTATCAATGCACTATTTACATGTATGAACTTGTTTGTTTTTATGAATGTTTATCTTAATGAAATAAGTATGTTTATCTTGAAGAAATCCATTTTATTTCTCTCATATTCATTTTTAATTTTAAAATTGTTTTTTTGCATTATGATACCAACTTGTTGCCAATTCTCTTGCTTAGGTAGAAATTTGAGGGAGGATGATGATTTGAAAAATGCAAAACTATGGTTGTATGAATTTGAATAAAAACCGGTTGATGATGTACATGCATTGTTTCGAATCCCCAAACACTGGAGATATAAGAAAGATAATACCTTGCTAACCCCTTTGAGTCTTAAAGTAGGAGTTTCTTTTTTATACAAAAAAACCCCCTACAATTAACCCGGGGAAGGGTAGTCTTCAGTTAATTTGACCGAATGTTCCAATTTCAAAAGGATGGCATTTTCGAAGAAACCATAATGGTTATCCTTCACATATCATGAGACCAGAATATGTGAAACCGTAATGGTTATCCCTCATCCACCAAGGAACGAGGAAGTTACAACCCTCTCAACAAGTCCAGACATGCCAATGTCGCACGATTTGTTCAAATCAAAAAGAAAAGAAAAAAGAAAAGTCTGTTAAATCAAGTGACTTAGGCAAAAATTAGGGCATCTTGTTGGACTATCAATTCAAAAGAATTAGTCCAGAAAAACGAAAATTAAACAAAAAGAAAAAACGAAGGAAATACTAAGAAAGGATTGCAAAATAAAAATCCTCAATAAGGAACAAATATGTGTGACTACAAGCATGAAAACTAAAGGGTGACCGCTACTCCAAAAGAACAAATATGTGTGACTACAAGCACGTAAGCAAAAGGGTGACTACTACTCCGAAAGCCTCATTGGTTCCTCAAATATCACAAGATCCTTTCTGAGAGATGAAACACTCATTTTAAATTAACTGAACATGGGACTGGAGAACATCACGAAGAATGGGTGTGCACAAATAAATGTTGAGCCTTAAAATCTTTTTTTATGAAAACTGTGAACCAGGCCACATTATAACCCTCAAGAGTCCTAATTGAAGCAGGTTTTATTTTGAAATCCTACTTCAATGAGATAGCGTTCTTGACTTCTATGAGTTTTTTATAAATATTTGTGTTGGTATCATATGCTTTTGTTATTTTTCATACACAAATCGATGTTGCATCCTAGTTAGCGATTCGTTCATAAGTTTTTGCAACATCTTTTCAATAAAATATTCAAGGCTTGCATAAATGTTGTATTAGAATTTTCATTCTCAGGATAAATGTTTTCTACTTGTAACACAATTGTTTGACATTAAAGAAGCTTACATTTGAGTATCAGCAAAGGGAATATGGCCTTGAAGAGCTGCTGAGAAAATAGTATGTAATGTTCAATCAATTAGGGGGAGTTATGTCGAGATTTGACAAATCTCTAAAAACTCATTGATCAAGCATATTATCTTAAAATGTGTGTAGTCTGGGGAAAGTTATGAAGGTTATCTTAATCAGCACGGTAAGCTTGGGGCACCAAAGTGGTTTCCAGGGGCATTACCATATTTTGTCAAGATAGTTACTATGTTTTTTCCCAGCCAAAAATATTCTCTGAAGCAGGGTTATTCTTGTGATATGCCTTGCAAATGCATGCATAGTTTCCCCTGCAGTTGTTAATCAAATAGTGGGTTTCCTACAAGCTTCTATGTGATGTTGGGTTTGTGATCCAATGTTCACGAACTAAGTCTTGATTTAGACTTCCCCAGGTGAGTGCGATTCTTTTCCCTAACGAGGTTGTGATCAAGCAAAGATTATAAAGTTTTGAAGCTTTTGTTCAGTTATTAGATTCTTTCTACCTTTGTGTTGAGACCTGATGTAGAATCCCCTGTAGAGTTTTACCTTTTCTTTTATGACATTGTTGCTTTTGTGTGCTGCCCAAGAAGCAAGTCAAGAGCAGTATCCTTTTTAAGAAGTGTTGGGTCAACAGTCAACTCTTGGGTTTTCTCTCACCATGTGTTGAGTTTGATTTAAAATCCCCACAGTTTTAACTTATTGTTGTGATGTTAACTTCTTATTTACCCTATGATTCTAGGATGACATTTCCCTTAGAGGTTGTTATCTCCAGGGAGTTTTCTTTGGTAATCCCCGACTTTACATTTTCCCCCAGTGGAGTCTGTGCAACTTTTACTCTTGGTTTTGGAAGAATTCTTGCAAAAGATGTGTTATTCATCTCAAATGTTGTCTTTTGGAAGATTTATGTTGTGTTTACCCCCAACTGATCTTTCCAACCCCTTAGCAGATTTGATGCAAGTGTTATCCCGCTCAGAGGTTGATTATTCCCCGAAGAGTTTGCTTTGTGTTTATTCATAGCAAAATTTCATCTTCCTGTAGCTGAATTTACATGCTTTTTCCCAGCTGTGTTTGGAAGATGTAGCGTTGATTCCAGCAGATTCATCCATTCCTAAGGCATATTTCTATACAACATATTTGTTTTCCCATAATGGATTTTGATATCAGAAGACTGTGCTTTAGTTTATTTCCAAGCAGTATCTTCATTCCTCGGAGATTTGAGCCTTATAGAAAGACTATGTTCCTTCATTGGCTTCTGTTTATCTCCAGCTGAATCCCTAACAGAATTTTCAATAGGATCTCTTGTGGTATCTTCGTCTTGTTGATATTTATCCGAGTATCCAGTTGTATTGTGATGTTTAATCATCCCTTGTTTATCAATTCACGTGTTTTGTCAGCATATACATGATATACATTCATTCATTCACATACATACATCACAAATAGCTGAATGAAAATCCATGCTCATTTTCATTTCTTGGTGTTTATGATGATAGTTTATCCTATTTACAGAGTGTGTATTGTCTCTCTCCAATAGAATGTCAACCTTAAACAGAAAGTGTATATCCTTTTTATTTCCCCATTGAGTTCATTCCTCGTGGATGAATTTTTCTTCAACCTTTCTCCCCAGCTTATTATTTGGATGGAACTAATCCCTATTTGAGTTTGTTCCTCATTGGGTGGAGTCTTGGTTGACTGTTTCACTCTGGTTTGTTCTTAGTTTGAACTTTGGTCCCCTACAACAATTTTTTTATCTCTTTAGGATGGGAAATCTAGATTGAGAGTGCATTTATTTTGCACCTTTGAGGGTTCTGTCCTCCTAAGTTGAAATCTGGTCATGATTTCCCCATCTGAAGATGAGAATTTTGTTACCCAACAGTGTTTTATGAAACTCTCTTGGAATCTTAGCCTGACAACAAGCAGTAGTCTCTTTATTTTAGCAACTTTTGCGTCCCCAACATGTTTTTTTATAGCAAGTGGCGACCTCTTTATTTGAGCAGCTATATGTCAACAAGGTTGAGGTTTTATTCACTCTGATGGATGGTTTATCTCTTCAATATGATAGAGATAGTTCGTTGTTGAGGTTTTATTTACTTCGATGGATGGTTGGTCTCTTCAATGTGATATAGATAGTTTGTTGTTAAGGTTTCATTTACTCCAATGGATGGTTGATCTCTTCGAAAAGATAGAGATTGTTTGTTGTTGAGGTTTTATTTACTCTGATGGATGATTGATCTCTTCGATATGATATGGATAGTTTTTTGTTGAGGTTTTATTCACTCTGATGGATGGTTGATATCTTCGATATGATAGAGATAGTTCATTATTGAGGTTTTATCTACTCCAATGTATGGTTGATCTCTTTGATATGATAGAGATAGTTCTTTGTTAAGGTTTTATCTGCTCCAATGGATAGTTATCTCTTCGATATGATAGAGATGGTTTATTGTTGAGGTTTTTTCTACTCCAATGGGTGGTTGTTCTCTTATATATGATAGAGATAGTTCGTTGATGAAGTTGTATTCTACTCCAATGGATGGTTTATCTCTTCGATATGATAGATATAGTTTGTTGTGAGATCCTTATAATAAATAGTTACCTTTTAAGGAGATTTATTGTTACCCTTTTCAAGAGGAAGACTTGATTAAAGAAGAAACTGAGACCAGTTAGTAGCTTATGACCAGGTTTGTGGGGAATTTTATCAAAAGAAAAAGAGATCAGATTGTGGCTTATGACAAGGTTCATGGGGAATTTTATTAAAAGAAACTGAGAGACCAGTTCGTGGCTTATGACCAGGTTTGTGGGGAACTTTATCAGAAGAAACTGAGACCAGTTTGTGGCTTATGACCAGGTTTGTGGGGAGGTTTGTTACCATTTTCTAGTGATATCTTTATCAAAGAAGAATTTGAGACTCGTTCTAGATGGAACACCAAAACTTTGGAAAAAACTCGTTATTGTTAATACAAATCCTACCTTCAGTAAAAGTTGGTAGTTCACCTTCAGTGAAAGTTGGTGTATTCTCGGGTCTCTACCTTTAGTAGAAGTTGGTAGTTCACCTTCAATGAAAGTTAGTGTATTATATGATCTCTACCTTCAGTGGAAATTGGTAGTTCACCTATTATCTTATTCCCTATTTCTCCTCTTTGGGATTCTCCCCAGTAGAGTTGAGTCATCTTTTCCCCGGCGGAGTTGAGTTTTCTTTCTCCAACGAAGTTAAGCTTTTTTCCCCAGTTGAGCTGGTAATCCTTTCTTAGAAGATTACTTCCTTGTTGGCTTAGTTCTCGCGTTGTTAAGAACCTCTTCATTGGAATCTTACTTTGCTTGTTATTATGTCTATGATTTTGGTTTCCCCCTTTTTCATACCCTAATTTTTACCCCTAATATCCCATGTCATTCTGCATCATGCATCACATCAAGATTACCAGCTTGTTTACCTTCCCTCTCTCTCTCTTTGAGTTTGCCTTTACAGGGATCACCAAGCACCCATTTATTTTTTTATATCTTTTATTATTTATATTTCACTAACCCTTAATCAAAGCACAAAAATATTCTTTATTTTCCTTTTGTTATTGTGTAAAATAGGGATTGAATCAAGAGCATCAAGCATGGTTTCATCAGCTAGGGTCTCTGGATCACAGTGTGCTCAACATGATTCTTAAGGCCTATACAATAAAGGATCAATCAAGATATTGTCATTCTAAGCTCATATGTGCATCAACGTGCCTTGAAAATATCAAGTTTTCAAGTTGATTTAAAGTTAATTTAACCAAAAGTCAACTTTTGCAAGTTCAAGTTCAAATGATCATAACTTTTCATTATTCAATATTTTTGAGTGGTTCTTTTTGCATATGATTCTTTTTGGCATCTTCTACAACTTCTCTTTTCAAGTCAAGAGCTGATTATATGTAGAAGATCATCGAATGTTTGAAAACTTTAGAGGTTACTTTATGAATTTTACCTGATTCCAGAAGAATATTTCCCAACTGGCAAGGATCATAACTTCCTCAGTTTTCAAAATTTTGAGATGATTCTTTTTGCACAGTATCACAAATTATGTCATCTACGAGATTTGTTCGGGATCAAAGTTAAATTGTTCTTTGAAGGCCATAATTTATAGGTTATTTTTTAGCCTAGAAGTTTCTTGACTGTTTAATTTCATTTCATGTTGCCAACTTCTCAAAGCCACGTCTTTTGCCTTAAAGCCTATTCTTATGATCATTTAAGTCATATGCAAGATTCAAGATTGAGTTCCTTTTGATTCAAGGAATTTTTTCAAGATTCAAAGATTCAAGTCTGTTGTACCCCAAAATTTGCCCTCCCATATTTCTCAATACATGTCAAGTGAGGTCCTCAAATTGCTCAAGGAGGTCCAAGAGTTGACCAGACAAACTCTCTCCTAAGGCAGTCTATCTTAAATTAGGGTATCATTTTGCATCAAGATGCTTGAGTCCAAAGGATCCAAAATGCTCACCATTGTCCTGATATGTTCTCAAGATTATCCATGTCAAGTTTCAAGCCTTGCAGAGGAAGTTTGCTCAGTCAATTGCTCAAATACCTAGAAGTCGACTGTGCTAGGTCAAAAGTCAACTGTGACCCACATACAGTCAAACTTCAAGATTTTTGGTCAACATCCTCATTTTGAAGTATCATTCATCATTTGATAAAGGGTTGATCATGATTCCTCAAGGATTGCTTACAATTCATCAAGACCCAAAAGTTGTTAGATTAGGGTTTTGTAGGAAAAGTCAACTCAACTTTGACCAAGCATAACTTTCTCATACTTTATCAAAAATGACCCATCCAAATCTCATTTTTAAGAGGATGCAATTCCCCACAATTCATCTTCATCTCCCAAGTTCAAAATATGCACTCACAAAAAGATATGAAGTTTGACATTATAGGTGATTTTGAAAGGTCAACAAAAAAAGACCTTTTGGGTCAAGGCTTCATACATGAACATGGAAGACTCAATTGAGATGAGACCAAAAATGTTGCTTAGGGGACATCCTAAGCTTTTTAAAAAGTCCAAGAGCACCCTCATAGGTTCAAAACTGAAAGAAATATGCCTTGTCAAAGTTGACCATTTTTGCAAAATTGCCAAAAGTCAAATGTGTTCAAAATTGCATTTTTTGCTAAATGGGCCTAACTTTTTATGCTTGCACTGAGCTTGTGATGTGATCCACGACCCATGAGCCCTTCCACTTATCATTCTTTTATTTTTATTATTTATTTTGATTTTATTTCATTTAAATCAAATAAAATCAATATAAAATAATGAAAATATCAAAAATCAATTAAACCTTGAGATTTTGTGCATGATTAGAGTCATTATACATCTGGTGGCAAGATCAAATCGTGCATGGCTTCATATGGGCAGAAAAAGATTGAAAATGCTTGTTTTGGAAAGATTTCATGCAAGGAATAAATCAATGGTCAATCTTCATAAATGGAAAAGATTTGATGCAAATTTTTACCCTAATGCACTCTATTATAGATAGTGAACAAAAGGCATATCAAAAAGAGGGGGAAGCAGTCGAGCAAAGGTGAAAGAAAAACACAAAAATTGCAAGAAAAGTGGTGATTCAATTTCTGTGTTAGAGGTCAATTCATACCTTCTCACGTTGCCAAAAGATTGTTGGACGTTCCATGAGCACATTCCAATCAAATTCAAGCTTTTTCATGCATAGGATTGTAAGTTGTAGGTATCACAATTGGTTTCTAAACTCGTTTTCGTTTTCATCAATCTATACGCCATTTGCACATTTTGACTGCATATTCTTGTTCCTTAACATGTTTGCAAGCTAATCATCATATTCAATTGTGTTTTTGGTGATTGTATGACAAACTGCCATAGCTAGGGTTTGCCTTGTTATTTTGGGGCTTTCAAATGCAGGAACAATTGGCCCTAATGAAGAATACCATTGTGATCAGAGGGTCAAACCCAATTGATCCATGGTCTTGAATCTTATTTACATTGTTTGGATGTATTTTTTGAAATACACAGAGTTGTAGCTACAACGCCATGTCTGTAGGTAAAGGTTCAGAGTTTTGAACAACAGTTCCAGGGAAGAAGACGATGGCGTGTCATAACTTTACTGGCCGGTTTAAATTCTGGCGTATTTATTCTGGCCAGAAACTTGTTATTCTGATATATATTGTTTGTCTTTATTGTATTAATAAATCAGTATCCAACGCAGTTGGTCAGAAGAAGGAAGTCAGAAGCTCATGATTCTGGGTTTGATCCCAGGCGTGAGCTTTTGGCATTTCCCCCTTTGTTTTCACCAGATCCAGCGCCTGCACTTTTTGAGGGTCATCTTCTGGACCCATTAGCCAGGACCAGATCAAGCATTCTCTGGTCATCTTCTGGACCCATCAGCCAGGACCAGATCAATCATCCTTTGGGCATTATCCTCTGGATCCATCAGTCAGAGCCAGATCCAGCGCATCCTATCTTTTGAGGGTCATCATCTGCTGGATCCACCAGCCAGGAGCAGGCCCAGTGTCCCCATCTTCTAAGGGCCACCATCTTCTGGACCATCATCCTCTGATCAGAACCGCTGACAACAGGCCCTTGGGTTATTTCTGTTAATTTATTTTCTTTAATTATTCTTTTTTATCAACACCAAAATTATTTTCTAAAATTGACCAATCAAAAAATCACAGAAAGAAAACTTATTTGCTTAATAAATGTTTTTTCCAAGTAATTAGTTTAATTAATTTAAGGCAATTCTAATTTCTTTCACAATTAAAATTAATTAGAATTTAGGATTTTCTCTTTTTTTAATTCAATTATTTCATTACTTTCTTAAATAACAAAAAATGACAAAAAAACATGTTTACTTTAATCAATTACAATTAGGTTCATCCAAGGGTCAAAACCCAAGTCGCTTCGTATTTAATTCGCCGCGCGCTGATTATTTATTTTTGCCAATATTGTTGTAACTGTTCATGGTTTGTAATAGTTTAATCTAGGGCTTTAATTTATCGCGTTTTCCCTTTTTTTTGCTATGTAATTAATCCCTCTCCCCGAAGCCTTGTAATAGCGTAGATTTACTTTCTCGCATTTTAATTCTCGCAAATATTTAACTGTCTAGATGTATGCTAATAGGATTGTATGACAAGAATGCATGACAAATTTAATACAGTTAGAAAACCCTAATATGCAAAGACAAATAACTAAAAACATATCACTCGCACATATCACTCTTAGGGTATACTCACACTTCGGTTGCCTTCGGTAAACGATCATTAAGTATAGGGTGTATTACTGGTTGCCCTCCTGTCTAAAAAGATCAAGTGTCATGTTCGAATGTTGCCTCGGAAATGATTGCCTTGGAAATGTTGCCTCAAATATGATCTTAAGACTCTAGGGTAATTACTAAGGTGTCCTAATATTGCTTTAGCGATCGTACGTCCCTTTCGAATTGACCCTCACAAAACTCCAACGACGGTGCTACCTATTTCTCAATAGTAGGATAAGCGCTGTCTAAAGGAAACGAGAATATAAACGATCTTTTTTCGAGTAGGTAGATGAAAGTAGGTACTTGCTCAAATCAAAACTCTTCACACTCACACTTTTTCAAAAAAAATTTTCAAAACAACTTTGTCACACCTTTGAGGACTGATATAAGGGTTATCACGAAGTTAAAACTCTTTTCAAAACAAAGCACGTACACAAGCAATTTTAAAGATGAGAAAGTACCTAAGAGCCCATGGAAAACCATGGATAGAAAGGGTGCTAACACCTTCGCTTTCTATAATCTACCCCCCGTACTCAAAATCTCGAAAAAGGATTTTTTTCTGTACTTTTTTCCTTTTCGGTTGGATAAAATAAAAGTCGGTGGCGACTCTTGCTTACTGCGACATTTTGCGAACATAAACGCAAAACGCAAACCAGCATTTCAAAAACAGTTGGTTCTGCCATTGTATCACAGAACTGGCGACTCTGCTGGGGATGAATTAAGTGGGGTATACCTTAGGATCTAGTTCATCATGATTGTTTCTCTTGATTGTTTTGATTTATTTACTTTTAAGGGTTTTGTTTGGGAGTTACTATAGGTCCTAACCCAGATCTGGGGACACCGTTTAGGTAAGTAGCAATAGACTGTGAGGGAAATGTACGGCGTAGACTAATACGGTTGAAGCAGTAGCTACGTTGATGTGGCACATTGGTTGGTACCGGTATCCCTTGTGAAGAAACGAGGAGAATACAGGTCCGCTGCATGGTGTCGTTAAGCATCAACTGACCTTAGAACCTTTAATCGACCAACTTGGCCATTAGAAAGTAGTGAGATATCCGGCCTCGGTGTAAAGCTGGGAACTGGTTGATACTCGATGCTACACTCATTGAGACCATACTCTCGAGATAGTTTCGGCCGTAAGAAAAGATTGCGTGAGCTGAAACCATGACTGATGGAGGATGGTCAGTTATATTGAGATCCTCTAGAACCCGATTACTTTTGCTAGGACAGGTTGAAACCAACTTAACTTCAAGAGGGTACTAACTTTGACCTCATGCAAGCCTTAAACCTAAGGATTTTGTGTAATTGGACTGTGCTTGCAATACCAGTTGTTTGTTATACCTGTGGTTTATCATAACACCATGCATCATAACATGGCATTCATACTTCATTATACTAACAATTTCAAAGACCAAGGGAATTTATCTTTGTTTTGTTTTGTAGATTATGGCTTCCGTGCGCAGAAATACCATTCAAGTTAACTTTGTGCAAATACCTGCTCAACTTAAAGAGTTAGCCTCAAGAGTTTCTGAGACTTCCATGTTTATTAAGAGACACGGTCAACTTTTCAGCCTGGTCACCTCAAATCTTGATGAGCAGATGATGAGTGTACTTTTCCAGTTCTTTGATCCCGTGCATCATTGCTTCACCTTTCCGGATTACCAACTGGTTCCCACCTTGGAAGAGTTCTCTCACCTATTGGGCATATTCATTCTTGAACAGGTGCCCTTCACAGGTATGGAAGAAGTTCCTAGACCAGAAGACATTGCCCCAGCTCTGCATTTGAAACGAGCTGACGTAGTATCCAATTGGGAAACACGTAGCGGGGCCGAAGGTTTTCTAGCCAAATTTCTGATAGACCAGGCTCAACTATTCTGGGATAATTTGGATTTTCAGGCTTTCGAAGATATCTTGGCTCTCCTTATCTATGGGTTGGTTCTCTTCCTAAATCCAAATTCCTTTATAGATGTGAATGCTGTCAAGATTTTCCTTTCTCGCAATCATGTGCCTACCCTACTATGTGATATCTTGCATGCCCTCTATACTTGTACCGTTCGAAGAAGAGGGACTCTTATGTGTTGCACACCACTGCTGTCGAGGTGGTTTATTTCTCACCTCCCTAAGTCAGTGCTGAAGAACGAAGAAGGTTTGGGTTGGTCCTAAAGGATAATGTCACTTGCCCATATAGATATTCTTTGGAGCTCCCGGGCTATGGAAGACACTGCTGTTATTGATCATTGTGGGGGATACCCTAATGTCCTATTGCTTGGAATCAGAGGGGGTATAACCTACAATCCTTGTCTAGCTTTGCGACAATTTGGTCGTGCTCGGAGAGATGGTCCCCATGAGCTACTTCTTGAGGATATTGCATTTGACTACAAGGAGGACATTAAGGAGCACCGCCGAAGGTTTATACGAGCTTGGGGCATGGTGAACAGATCTGACCCCCAAGAGCTGGGACCAAGGACTTCCCTTCCTATGCAGCCTTACCTACAATGGGTCCGAGCTCGTGCCCATAAGCTGGGGATGCCCTATGAAGCCGTATTGCCAGTGGTTGTGGAGCCCACTAATGAAGAGGGAATTCCTTACACGGTTCTTTATCCTTACATGCCCACTGATCCTGGGGAGTTGCAGAGGTCTTGGATTCGGCTAAAGAATAAGTGAGACACTTAACGTGAAAAGTACCACGATCAAGAAAGGAAGATTTTGAAGCTCACCAGGCATCTCGAGGAGGAAAGAGTGATCAATAAATACATCGGCACAAAGAGGAAGCGTCCATGGGACTTTTGATTTTGCTTTTTCTAGTTTTTAGAGTTTGTTTTATTTACTTCTTTGTAACGCCTTAAAGGCATTGTTGAACCTTTCAAAGTTAAAGCTAATAAAGTTTTGTTTATTTTTGGTTTGCAAATTTAAATCTCCCAAAGTCTTTGAAAACATTACATGCATCCCATTATCATGCACACCATTACAGGTTTCTCATCTTCTTCGCTGTTTATTTCAGCAGAAATGTCTTCCGATCAAGCCATCAAAGATCTTCAGGCACAGAACGCCCAATTCCAACAGATGTTCATAAGTCTGGCTAAAGGGCAAGAGGACCTGAAGACCCTTATTCTGAAAGAGAAGAAGAAGAGGAAGAAGGTCGGTATTCTGAACATGGGTAGGAGATTCGGAGAAAGGATAAGACAATCAGTTGATCTGACCTCCTCATCTAAGGACGGGGAGAACCAAGAAAGGACAAAGGACCCTAGTCCTGCAGTTTCTGACAATGATACGGATTACGATAATGAGCAATATCCTCCTGTTGAGGATAGGTACAAGCAGCTAGAAGACCGTCTGAGTGCTATGGAGATTCAGAAGATCCCTGGTTTGGATTTCGGAGAACTAGGACTGGTATCGGGAGTGGTGATCCCTCATGTTGTACCCCAAAATTTGCCCTCGCGCTTTTCCACAAGAAATCTCAGCTTCAGACATTTCCTGACTTTTCAAACTGGCTCAAGAATCGGACAAATGGACTTTTCTTGACAGTCAAGCAAAATTAGGGTTTTTACTGATTTTCAGAGCTCTGGATTGTTTCATACAGTTGGCTTAGGGTTTTGGTTGATTTTGGCTCAGTTTTGATCAGGCGAGCGTTATTTGGCATTTAATCAGGAGTTAGGGTTTTACGGGCATATTCTCAGAAAGGTTGAAATTCCACAGTACTTTGCGGTTTATTCCGAGATTCGGGTTGAATTTGCATTGTTCATAATTTAATCAGTAAGAGGAGGCAATTGGTTTGAATTCACCAGTCAAAAGATATGTGCAGTATTGGATTCACAGTGTTTATGGCAAATCAGTGAAGAAGGAATGCGTTTGATCAGTCTATTTGGGTTAACTACTGCTTTATTTTGGATATTGGAAGAGACAGGTTTAATTGATCAATATTGATTTTATTTAAGTTATTTATTATTCTAAAATTGAATGATTGAAATTCATTTTTCAATTGTTTTAATTCAAAGAATTTTAAATAAATAAATAAACAATAAAGAAAATTAGAACTAATTGGATAATTTAGATTTTATTGATATTTGAATTATTTGTACAAATTGTTGTTTATAATTTAAATTACAAACAATAATATACATTAATTTAAATATTAAATAAAATAAAAAGCTATCCTATTTCTAATTCTTCATTCTTCACCTCGCTCCGGTGCTCCATTTTTATCTGCAAAAAGAAGAAGAAAAGTCAGAAAGCAGTTGAAATTAAAAGAGACAGTTAAAATTTGCTCATCATTAGAGGCCACTGACTGGGATCAGTTGACCCTCTCTGCAAATCACGGGATTTCTCCCGGTTCACAGAGAGGGAAGATTTTTATTCATAAATGCAAATGTCAAAGGCATAAAATCCAAAGTTCAAACTGCATAGTTCAAATCCAAGTCAAATTGAAAATCCAATTCCACTTTCTATCAAAAGCAAAAGAGCAATCTACTGTCAAAAGTGTAAGTCTACTCAAGGCTGCCAATAAGAAAGATTTTGGAAAAGATATCAATAAAAGCATACAAGCTGTCAAAGAAGGATTTGGAAAGGATATCAAAATACAAAGTCAAATCCCAAGATATCAAGGAAAAGAAAAAAAGCGCCATAAACTGTCAAAGCTGGATAAAGATGCAGTCAAGTAGTGTGTTATGCAAGCTAAAATCTAAAATCATCATTTCCCAGGGCCCCTTCAGAGGATAGTACACATAAATCATATTATAATATTAAGCTGTACTGAAAAATGAGAAGAAGAGAGATAAAGAGCATAGACAGGTTTTAGGCTTAGGGAGAAGACAGAAAAAGGGATATACAAAAAGAGAACTCAGTTCAGCATAGCAAGGGAGAGAAAATATACAAACTGTCAAAAACCATCAAACCTGCCCATCATCACATTGAAGACAGAAAAAACTCAAAAGGACTAAAACCTGCTGAGCTGAAGCCTCTAAGCTTCAAACTGATAACCTGCTAGGCCATCAAACAAGTTTCAAAGACTCAAAAACCTGCCCACTCATAAAGATACAAACCAAAGCATAAGCCTCAGCTGCAAAAGAGTGAACCTGCATCAAGCCTCACAATTTATCAAACACAAAAAAAACTCAAACTTCATACCAGCACCTACCATAACCTGAAACACCTCAAACCCATCCAAAAACCAGACTAAAACCCAACACAGTTCAGCAGGCAGTTCAGAGAGGAAGAAAAAGATACAAAGCAAGCTTTACCAAAAAACATGTCTACTGATAAAGCACCAGCCTCAACAGAACCCAATCTACCAGCATAACAACCAAATAACCTCATACCTGTCTCAAGAACTACCAATACCCTGTCAAACTAAAACCCAACATACTGTCAATAACCAACATAACCCCTCAAGCCAAGTATCGGTCACAAACATAGCCTATCCTAAAAACCTCAGAAACCTATCCAACTCCTAAGCCTCGGAGTTTTTCTTTCCTCATCATAGGCGATACATAGCATCCAACTCAACAAAAGTATTCAAAGCAACATTTCAAGGCAAATCCATCAGGCCCTCAGTGTACACATCACTGGGCAATAAGGCAAGTTCATCTCAAAGCATCATATTCCAATCAATACATAGGCAACAGTGGCATAGAAGAAGAAGATAAAAAAAAGTGAATCTTTTTGAAAGAGGTTCTCAGTATAAATCATCATCAAAACCATAGACAAGCAAAGCAACCATTCAACGAAAATTCAAGGCAACATATAGTAGAAAAAGAGAGATAAAGAAGTGAATTAGAAAGAAGGTTTTCAGGCAAATACAAATCATCATGAAACCCTCACACAGCAAGAGGTGAGAACGAAGATACCAGGGTCACCAAGGGCAAGCATCACCTTTCACGCCGTCCCGGCCTCCTAAAGCGTCACTCGTCCGCCTCTCCTCCATCTCCAAAGTCAGGTAGCCAATCTTCTCCCCCTTTCCTCTTCACCACATCATAATAGTACGAATTTAGAAGTCAGAACTCAAATTAAAACACGCAAATTCGTAAAAGAGAAAGGAAACGTAAAACACTAAAATCAAACCTTAAATCAAGAGGACGCGAAGCTTACGCCTTGGAGGGAAGAAAGTTCTGGAGGGCGACGCTGGTGGCCGGAGTGAGTTGCTCAGGAAGCTTGCAAGGATGAAGACGAACATGAACGGCGCGCCGCTGCTAACCCTAAGCGTTGTTCCCAAATGAACGATAATCCCTAACCCTAAATTTGTCTCAAGTTCAAATGGGCTTTGCCCATTCTGCACCCCCCAATAAGCCCATTAAGATTCTCACTTCTAACCAAACACATTTTAAATACTAACTTTTTTTTATATATGTTATCTAAACATTTTATTTTCTTTACAAAAATCATTTTAATACAAAATATATTATTTTACATTCTTTAATATTAACAATATAATTAAAACACTTTTATATGTATGTTTAATTCAATTAACTTGAAGACATTTTTAATACACATTAAAATACATTTGAACAAAATACTTTTTTTTTATCATATAATTTAAATTGAAAACTTTTTAATTAACATACATATTTGTACATAATAATAGGAATACATTTTTTCTCTAATATTAAATTCACAAACATTCAATTAAATTACATTTGTACATAACACATGGAAATATACCCTTTTTCTCAAAATATCATTTTTACAATTTAATTAAAATTTGAGCATTTAATTTAAAACACTTTTTTTCTTTTATACATATTAAAAAATACACAAATCAAAGATTCGTTAAAACGCATATCTAGGTCAAAAACCCTAATACGCTTCAATTTCACATTATCGCGTCTGTAAATAATTACACATACTCATATACATAAAACACTTGCACTTACACAAATCCATTCATATTGCTCCTATACATTTGTTTATCTTATATTCGATATTTACATTTGATCGCACATTCGATTTGGTTGTAACTTATTGGATACTATAAGTCTCATCCCCTTTTGTAAATTTGTACCCCCACTCCCGGATACTATTTTGTAATAGCGTAGATTTTACATTCCGCAATTTACAGTTTTCCAATTATACCATGGTTAGACCTAGGGTTTGTATGTACATAAAATCAAACGCTAGATAACCTAATACAAAGACAAATACATGTAATCAATACACAATCACACTTACACCCCCTAGGGTAATCCCACATGTTGCCTTCCAAAATGGGCCATGCTTGCACGTCGAGTATCTTTGGCAAAACAAAATCAAATGATCATAAGTCTCAAAGTGTTGCCTAAACGGAATGATCATAGTCCCTTCAAAGCAAATTTCCAAAGACACTTGGCATCATTGCATTCATGGTCCATACGATGACCCGCGCCCATCCCGAATAAACTTCCTAAACGCAAGATTGTCCATCAAATTCAATGGTGGAACAAAATTGTTAAAAGGGGTTAAAACATGACAAAAGCCTTTGAGTATAATAGGGTAGACAAAACTCTTAGTTACTTGAGATCAAACTTGCAAAAACACTTGCCTTCTTTTCAAAAACCACAATCCACAACACTTTCAAACAAACTCTAAAAAACATTTGAAAACATCTTTTCGAAAAGATTCACACTTTTGTAAAACACTCAATCACGAGTCAAATACATTAGTTGCCTAAGACAAGGCATCTTTTTCCAAAACATTTTCAAAAAGCACCCACACACACACCATTTTCAAGCAATCGAAAAACAAGGCAAGTGATCTAAAAAACCAAGTAACTAAGAGCCCATGGATAACCATGGATGAAAAGGGTGCTAATACCTTCCCTTTTCATAATCTACCCCCCGAACCCATGAAATATCTCAAAAGGTTTTTTGTTGTGCTTTTTTAACCTTTCCTTTAGGATAAAATAAAAAGTCGGTGGTGACTCTTGCTCAACCGGACAAGTGCGAATGCGAATGCAAAACACTAGTCAGTTCTCCCACCGTATCACAGAACTGGCGACTCTGCTGGGGAGAACTTTTAAAAGTGGAGTAACCTTAGGGCTTAGATCACCTTTGTTTTCAATTGTTTGCTTTGTTTGCTTTTATATTTGTGGGCTTTGCATCAGAGTTCATAGATCCTAACCCGGATCTGGGATATACCTTTTTAGGTAGCATAATCTGTGAGGGACCTGTCCGGCGTAGACCGACATGGGTGAAGCAGTGGCTACGTTGGTGTGGCATCTTAGTCTGTACCTATATCCCTTGTGTTGTAACGGGGAGAATATAGGTCTTCTAAGGGGTCATTAAACACCAACCAACCTTAGAACCCTAAATTGACCAACTTGGCTATTAGGACAGTAGCAGTATGCTACACTCATTGAGGCTAAACTCTCGAGATGGTTCCGGCCGCGAGAAAAGGTTGCGATGCTGGAGTTATGACCGATTGAGGGTAGCCAATGATATGAGATCCTCTAGAACCCGGTTACTTTTGATAAGACAGGTTTTAACCAATAAACTGAAAGAGGGTAATACCTGAACCTCATGCAAGCCTAAACCTAAGGCCTTGTGTGCTTTGTATGAATATTGTTTGCCTGTATATACACTTACTTGCTTTTCGCATACATGGACATAACATCATGACATCATACCATAGCATTTTCAATAACCATTTCAAGGATCTCGAGGGTTCTGTTGATGCGGGATTACGTTGAACCAGACGTCTATCAAGGGGAAAGAGGTCTCTCCTCTAACCAATCCAGTCAAAGATCAAGTGCAACAACTTGAATCAGTGGCTATGACCCACTCGACATGGTGAGCTTGATTCTAGTGGAAGGACATCCACCGACACAAAGTTCTCCAACCAAAGATCAAGTGCAATAACTTGAATCAGTGACTATGACCCACTCGACATGGTGAGCTTGATTCTCGTGGAAGGACGTCCACCGATGCAGAGATCTCCAATCCAAGAGCAGAGTTCAACCTCTAACATTTGTCTTGTGTTTACCCCAAGAGATCCTTGAAAGCATGCATCCACATATCATGCATTTCATTTTGACAATCTTTCCTTTTTCAGGTTTCCTTACTCTCCTGCTGTTTATTTCAGCAAGAGATGGCTCTAGAAAGGTCTGTCAAAGACATCCAAGACCAGACTGCTCAGCTGCAGGAGATGTTCTTGAACTTGTCTCTGGGGCAAGAAGAGATGAAAGCTCTCCTCACCAAGGGCTTGGGGAGTTCCAACAATGCCAGGAGCGATCAGATTGCAGAGCTGCAGTTTGATCTGACAACCCTGAGGACTCAAGTAATGGGACAGTTGGTGGGCCATATGGCTCTCATCCAAGACCTATCTCAAAGACAAGAGGAACTCAGAGTTCTTGTCCGCCAACTGCTTCCAAACAACCAACTGGGGCAAACATCTGAGGTAGAAGAGCAAGTCACCGCTCAGCCTCCACCCACTCAAGAAGACAAGGGGAAAGCTCCTTTGCTTGCTTCAGGGTCACAATCCCCTCAACAACCTCGCCAGTGTCAACGGGGCAATCGGCGTAAGCAAGAAAAGTCGAGAAGACAGTTTACGGAGACTGAAATACCTTCATTCTTCATACTGAAGCGCCTGTTGGAGGTCAATTTGCTCACCGTAAAGGACCCTCCTCAGAAGCTCAATATCTCCTCTCCTCACTTTAACCCCGACGCATTCTGTGTTTACCACTCCTACAGCCCGGGACACAGCACCAACGATTGTTGGGCCTTGAAGAACAAGATTCAAGATCTAATCGACATTGGGGTGTTGGAATTCATGCCAGACGGCGAGATGAAGATCTTCCGTTAAAGGGGTTCTCCGCTTGAAGTGACGAAGCTCAAACTGAAAGACTTTTGCTTCTTTTTGAATTTTTCAAAGTTGTAATTTCTTTGGCTGTCAAACAATTATCTGTTGATGTTAAACTTTGT
Source organism: Vicia faba (assembly GCA_948472305.1). Classification (NCBI taxonomy): domain Eukaryota; kingdom Viridiplantae; phylum Streptophyta; class Magnoliopsida; order Fabales; family Fabaceae; genus Vicia; species Vicia faba. Next base: position 798,823,280 of record OX451735.1, read on the forward strand.
TTTCATTAATGCATTGCATATGTTTGTCTTGAATTCATCCATTCGTTTCACTACTCTTATGCTTTTCTTTATGATATTTGACTCTTGATAAAAAGCTGCAAGCCTTTAGAGGGAGGATGACGAAACAATACCATAATCTCATACACTATGCTTTTGAACAGACCTTGCTGATGATGTACAGGCATTTCTTTCAATTCCCAAACACTGGAGTTATAAGGAAGTTAATCCCTAGTCAACCCCTTCGAGACAAAGAAGTAGGAGTTTTCTGTTCTAAACAGTCAAAACCTTTGATATAAACCCGGGGCAGGGTAGTCTCTCAGTTAATTCAAAAGAAAGTACGCATTAAAGTCGCAAACTCTCAGTTCGTAACACAACGAACGACGTCAAAAAAAAGAGAAAGCATTCCTTTGGAATCAAAAGACAAGGGTGGTTCCCTATCATATAGACAGTCAATCTCTCAAAAGAGAAAGAACCCACCAAGCCAAAACCTATAAAGGAGGCTTAAGAAAGCTGGGGCATCCCGCTGACAGTAATCCCGAAAACGGTAACAGTCAGGCAAAAGTTAGGGATAACAAATCAAAATCAAAATAGTGAGGTCATTACAAAATCCTCAACAACATGAAAAAATGTTGAAAAAGAAAGAGGAGATGATGACTGTCTCCCAAATTCAAACTGGTGAACCATCGCCCAAAAGTCGTTCCAAACTCAAAACAGAGTGTGATGTACAGTTAACTGAGCTTAGGTTGAAGAACATCACGAAGAGTGGGTGGGTACAAATATACTTTGAGCCTTTATCCTTTGTTTCTTAAACCGTGAACCAGGCCACGTTACAACCCTTCAAAAGTCCTAATTGAAGCATGGGTTAGTTCGAAAGAATACTGTTACAAAAGGTATCCTGACTCCTGTAGGGCTTTGCTCTAAATCTTGTGTTAACTTGTCTTATGAAAAGTTTTCTGCTAAAAACGCATTTTTTTCAAAACTTCGAGACAAACATAAACTTTGCATTATTTGAATATCACTGTCTGCATTTGACCCTTTTATTTGACAGCGAAGAAATTCATACAGCGAATGTTCAGAGGAATGAAAACTCTCTCAGTAAGTCAAGATCACTTCAAGAGGATAACACTTCCATCAAATCCCCTATCAACAAGGGGCATGACATGTCACAATCTAATTAACCTGGGGCAGTCCAGTCAAGGTCCAACAGATCTTTCAAAGTACAGTTAACCTGGGGCAGTCCAGTCAAGGTCCAACAGATCTTTCAAAGTTCAGTTAACTTGGGGCAGTCCAGTCAAGATTTCAAGAAATCTCTCAATATGCAGAGTAATCTGATTCAAGACTCCTTCTTCACCACTTGGGGCATTCGAATGTCAAAAGTGTTCAACAAATCAATCATTACATTTCCAGACTCGACTCCTGTATCTAGCCAGGGCACGTATGAAGAGTTCGAAGGTTCGATTCCTGTATCCAGCCAGGGCATATCTGTTGACGACTATTTCCAGATTCGATTTCTGTATCCAGCCAGGGCATATCTGTTGACCACATTTCCAGACTCGATTACTGTATCTAGCCAGGGCACGTCTGAAGAGTTTGAAGATTCGATTCCTGTATCCAGCCAGGGCACATCTATCAACTACAACATTTCCAGATTCGATTCCTGTATCCAGCCAGGGCATATCTGTTGACCACATTTCCAGACTCGATTCCTGTATCTAGCCAGGGCACGTCTGAAGAGTTTGAAGATTCGATTCATGTATCCAGCCAGGGCATATCTGTTAACTATCACCTTTCCAGATTCGACTCCTGTATCCAGCCAGGGCATATCTGTTGACGACTATTTCCAGACTCGACTCCTGTATCCAGCCAGGGCACGTCTGAAGAATCCCAGATCAACACCTGTAACAAGCCAGGAAAACATCTGTGGATGACCGATTGTAGACCAACACCTGTAACAAGCCAGGAAATTATCTACATCACCACTTGGGGCATTCGAATGTCAAAAGTGTTCAGAAACCCGATGCAGTTCTACACGGACTCATCATTAGGAAATCCCACACAGATCTCCTCAAAACAGGAAGACCCCAGTAGTTTGGCATACAACACAAGCTTCTGGTTCTCCCAACAGTGGTCCCAAGACTTCTCATTTTCAACAATTGAAGACTCTTTCCCTCCACAGCAGCAACCAAGGATTTATTTTCCCCGGCAGCAATCAAGACTCTTTTATCTGCAGCAGTCAAGATTCATTTATCCTCAGCAAGACAGCTCTTCAGCTTACATGCGCGTTCATCACATTCATGTTATAAACATTGATGTCACATACATTGCATCATGCATCATAACATTGCATACAACTAACCCTTTACCTTTTCAGGTAAGATCAGTCGGCAGACAAAGATCATCTTCCAAGTTTACTCAGATGTGACCCAAACACGGCGACATTCTGATACTTCTTCAAATTCCTCCAGATGCAGTTTTACACAAGCTCATCATCAGGAAACCCTACACCGGTTCCTCTTCAACTTCAAGACTTCTGAAACAGTTTACGGATTCTTCCCAACAACGGATGTCAATCTACCAACTGATTCATACTGTTCTCAACTTTTGAAGATAGTTTACGGATTCTTCCCAACAACGGACGTCAATCTACCAACTGATTCAGACTCTTCTCAATTTTTGAAAATAGTTTACGGACATGTCCCAACAACGGATGCTGCTCTATTGCTTATTCAATCTCAGATAGTTTACAGATTCTTCCCAACAACGGATGTCAATCTACCGACTTGTTCAGGCTCTTCACAATTTTTGGAAACAGTTTACGGACGCTTCCCAACAACGGACGCTGCTCTATTGCTTATTCAATCCCAACTCCTGAAAATAGGTTATAGATTCTCCAGATATGGACGTCAATCTGTTGCTTGTTCAGACCCCAATTCAGAGATATTCCAAAACAGGGATGCCCTTCTGATACTTGTCCACTCACCATTGACATACACTTCAACATTTCCAAATGGCATCTATAAGCCCATCCTCCTACCAGCAGTCGCCGAATGGCATCCGTAAGCCCATTCTCAGATGGCATCTCTAAGCCCATCCCCCGACAAAATTCTCTCGCACCAGATGGCATCTTTAAGCCCATCACCAAATGGCATCTTTAAGCCCATTCACCTCCACCATCACATCGACGAGCGCAAATTTTCTGGGCACATTAGTGTCCAATCTCCTTTTACCTTCAAGTCGCGAAAGGCAAACTTGCCAATCTAACTCTTCAGGTCCAAGAAGATTGAACAGGGGCAACTGTTGTACCCCAAAATTTGCCCTCGCGCTTTTCCATAAGAAATCTCAGCTTCAGACATTTCCTGACTTTTCAAACTGGCTCAAGAATCGGACAAATGGACTTTTCTTGACAGTCAAGCAAAATTAGGGTTTTTACTGATTTTCAGAGCTCTGGATTGTTTCATACAGTTGGCTTAGGGTTTTGGTTGATTTTGGCTCAGTTTTGATCAGGCGAGCGTTATTTGGCATTTAATCAGGAGTTAGGGTTTTACGGGCATATTCTCAGAAAGGTTGAAATTCCACAGTACTTTGCGGTTTATTCCGAGATTCGGGTTGAATTTGCATTGTTCATAATTTAATCAGTAAGAGGAGGCAATTGGTTTGAATTCACCAGTCAAAAGATATGTGCAGTATTGGATTCACAGTGTTTATGGCAAATCAGTGAAGAAGGAATGCGTTTGATCAGTCTATTTGGGTTAACTACTGCTTTATTTTGGATATTGGAAGAGACAGGTTTAATTGATCAATATTGATTTTATTTAAGTTATTTATTATTCTAAAATTGAATGATTGAAATTCATTTTTCAATTGTTTTAATTCAAAGAATTTTAAATAAATAAATAAACAATAAAGAAAATTAGAACTAATTGGATAATTTAGATTTTATTGATATTTGAATTATTTGTACAAATTGTTGTTTATAATTTAAATTACAAACAATAATATACATTAATTTAAATATTAAATAAAATAAAAAGCTATCCTATTTCTAATTCTTCATTCTTCACCTCGCTCCGGTGCTCCATTTTTATCTGCAAAAAGAAGAAGAAAAGTCAGAAAGCAGTTGAAATTAAAAGAGACAGTTAAAATTTGCTCATCATTAGAGGCCACTGACTGGGATCAGTTGACCCTCTCTGCAAATCACGGGATTTCTCCCGGTTCACAGAGAGGGAAGATTTTTATTCATAAATGCAAATGTCAAAGGCATAAAATCCAAAGTTCAAACTGCATAGTTCAAATCCAAGTCAAATTGAAAATCCAATTCCACTTTCTATCAAAAGCAAAAGAGCAATATACTGTCAAAAGTGTAAGTCTACTCAAGGCTGCCAATAAGAAAGATTTTGGAAAAGATATCAATAAAAGCATACAAGCTGTCAAAGAAGGATTTGGAAAGGATATCAAAATACAAAGTCAAATCCCAAGATATCAAGGAAAAGAAAAAAAGCGCCATAAACTGTCAAAGTTGGATAAAGATGCAGTCAAGTAGTGTGTTATGCAAGCTAAAATCTAAAATCATCATTTCCCAGGGCCCCTTCAGAGGATAGTACACATAAATCATATTATAATATTAAGCTGTACTGAAAAATGAGAAGAAGAGAGATAAAGAGCATAGACAGGTTTTAGGCTTAGGGAGAAGACAGAAAAAGGGATATACAAAAAGAGAACTCAGTTCAGCATAGCAAGGGAGAGAAAATATACAAACTGTCAAAAACCATCAAACCTGCCCATCATCACATTGAAGACAGAAAAAACTCAAAAGGACTAAAACCTGCTGAGCTGAAGCCTCTAAGCTTCAAACTGATAACCTGCTAGGCCATCAAACAAGTTTCAAAGACTCAAAAACCTGCCCACTCATAAAGATACAAACCAAAGCATAAGCCTCAGCTGCAAAAGAGTGAACCTGCATCAAGCCTCACAATTTATCAAACACAAAAAAAACTCAAACTTCATACCAGCACCTACCATAACCTGAAACACCTCAAACCCATCCAAAAACCAGACTAAAACCCAACACAGTTCAGCAGGCAGTTCAGAGAGGAAGAAAAAGATACAAAGCAAGCTTTACCAAAAAACCTGTCTACTGATAAAGCACCAGCCTCAATAGAACCCAATCTACCAGCATAACAACCAAATAACCTCATACCTGTCTCAAGAACTACCAATACCCTGTCAAACTAAAACCCAACATACTGTCAATAACCAACATAACCCCTCAAGCCAAGTATCGGTCACAAACATAGCCTATCCTAAAAACCTCAGAAACCTGTCCAACTCCTAAGCCTCAGAGTTTTTCTTTCCTCATCATAGGCGATACATAGCATCCAACTCAACAAAAGTATTCAAAGCAACATTTCAAGGCAAATCCATCAGGCCCTCAGTGTACACATCACTGGGCAATAAGGCAAGTTCATCTCAAAGCATCATATTCCAATCAATACATAGGCAACAGTGGCATAGAAGAAGAAGATAAAAAAAGTGAATCTTTTTGAAAGAGGTTCTCAGTATAAATCATCATCAAAACCATAGACAAGCAAAGCAACCATTCAACGAAAATTCAAGGCAACATATAGTAGAAAAAGAGAGATAAAGAAGTGAATTAGAAAGAAGGTTTTCAGGCAAATACAAATCATCATGAAACCCTCACACAGCAAGAGGTGAGAACGAAGATACCAGGGTCACCAAGGGCAAGCATCACCTTTCACGCCGTCTCGGCCTCCTAAAGCGTCACTCCTCCGCCTCTCCTCCATCTCCAAAGTCAGGTAGCCAATCTTCTCCCCCTTTCCTCTTCACCACATCATAATAGTACGAATTTAGGAGTCAGAACTCAAATTATAACACGCAAATTCGTAAAAGAGAAAGGAAACGTAAAACACTAAAATCAAACCTTAAATCAAGAGGACGCGAAGCTTACGCCTTGGAGGGAAGAAAGGTCTGGAGGGCGACGCTGGTGGCCGGAGTGAGTTGCTCAGGAAGCTTGCAAGGATGAAGACGAATATGAACGGCGCGCCGCTGCTAACCCTAAGCGTTGTTCCCAAATGAACGATAATCCCTAACCCTAAATTTGTCTCAAGTTCAAATGGGCTTTGCCCATTCTGCACCCCCCAAAAAGCCCATTAAGATTCTCACTTCTAACCAAACACATTTTAAATACTAACTTTTTTATATATATGTTATCTAAACATTTTATTTTCTTTACAAAAATCATTTTAATACAAAATATATTATTTTACATTCTTTAATATTAACAATATAATTAAAACACTTTTATATGTATGTTTAATTCAATTAACTTGAAGACATTTTTAATACACATTGAAATACATTTGAACAAAATACTTTTTTTTTATCATATAATTTAAATTGAAAACTTTTTAATTAACATACATATTTGTACATAATAATAGGAATACATTTTTTCTCTAATATTAAATTCACAAACATTCAATTAAATTACATTTGTACATAACACATGGAAATATACCCTTTTTCTCAAAATATCATTTTTACAATTTAATTAAAATTTGAGCATTTAATTTAAAACACTTTTTTTCTTTTATACATATTAAAAAAATACACAAATCAAAGATTCGTTAAAACGCATATCTAGGTCAAAAACCCTAATACGCTTCAATTTCACATTATCGCGTCTGTAAATAATTACACATACTCATATACATAAAACACTTGCACTTACACAAATCCATTCATATTGCTCCTATACATTTGTTTATCTTATATTCGATATTTACATTTGATCGCGCATTCGATTTGGTTGTAACTTATTGGATACTATAAGTCTCATCCCCTTTTGTAAATTTGTACCCCCACTCCCGGATACTATTTTGTAATAGCGTAGATTTTACATTCCGCAATTTACAGTTTTCCAATTATACCATGGTTAGACCTAGGGTTTGTATGTACATAAAATCAAACGCTAGATAACCTAATACAAAGACAAATACATGTAATCAATACACAATCACACTTACACCCCCTAGGGTAATCCCACATGTTGCCTTCCAAAATGGGCCATGCTTGCACGTCGAGTATCTTTGGCAAAACAAAATCAAATGATCATAAGTCTCAAAGTGTTGCCTAAACGGAATGATCATAGTCCCTTCAAAGCAAATTGCCAAAGACACTTGGCATCATTGCATTCATGGTCCATACGATGACCCGCGCCCGTCCCGAATAAACTTCCTAAACGCAAGATTGTCCATCAAATTCAATGGTGGAACAAAATTGTTAAAAGGGGTTAAAACATGACAAAAGCCTTTGAGTATAATAGGGTAGACAAAACTCTTAGTTACTTGAGATCAAACTTGCAAAAACACTTGCCTTCTTTTCAAAAACCACAATCCACAACACTGTCAAACAAACTCTCAAAAACATTTGAAAACATCTTTTCGAAAAGATTCACACTTTTGTAAAACACTCAATCACGAGTCAAATACATTAGTTGCCTAAGACAAGGCATCTTTTTCCAAAACATTTTCAAAAAGCACCCACACACACACCATTTTCAAGCAATCAAAAAACAAGGCAAGTGATCTAAAAAACCAAGTAACTAAGAGCCCATGGATAACCATGGATGAAAAGGGTGCTAATACCTTCCCTTTTCATAATCTACCCCCCGAACCCACGAAATATCTCAAAAGGTTTTTTGCTGTGCTTTTTTAACCTTTCCTTTAGGATAAAATAAAAAGTCGGTGGCGACTCTTGCTCAACCGCACAAGTGCGAATGCGAACGCAAAACACTAGTCAGTTCTCCCACCGTATCACACCTCATAAGTTCAAAGCTCTAGTTTTTGCTAAATACGATGGAGTATCCTATCCAAAACTCCATCTCCGCTCTTACGTAAGAAAAATCCAACCCCACACCGCTGATAGAAATTTGTGGGTACACTTCTTTCAAGATAGTCTGTCAGGGACTCAAATTGAATGGTTTTATCAGTTGGAATGAACCAGTGTCCGAAACTGGGAAGACCTTGCTGCTGCTTTTTACAGGCAGTATCAGTATAACACCGACCTTGCTCCCACCCATACTCAGCTCCAGGGTATGTCCATGGGTGTAGGTGAAGGCTTTAAGGATTATTCTCAAAAGTGGAGAGACTTAGCTGGAAGAGTCCAAACCCCTTTGTCTGATAGGGAGTTGGTCAACATGTTTCTAGGGACGTTATCCGGTCCATTTTTCAATCATTTGATCGGTAGTTCGTCATCTGGGTTTACTGAGTTGATTTTAATGGGAGAGAGAGTAGAAGTTGGCATTCTAAGTGGTAAGATACAGAAGGATATTGCGTCAAGTGCAGCAAAGAAGCCTTTCACCGGTAAGAAGGAAGCTAGCGCAGTCTATGGCTCGAGGGACCAAAGCATACCTGAGCACCGTCAATCGGTAAATACTGTAGTAATATCAAGACCAACAGTTGCTCCACAATGCAACAATCAGCAGAGGGTGGAAAGACCACAACGATAGTTTACCCACATCAATATGAATTTGGCTGAAGTTCTACCTCATCTGTTAAAATCCAACTTGGCAACCTTGAAAGAGGCCCCCAAGAATCCAAACACTGCTTCTCCCAGATACAATCCCAACGTGCGGTACGCCTACCATTCAGAGAGTCCTGGCCATGACACAAACGATTGATGGGCTCTGAGGAATAAAGTGCAAGATTTGTTGGAAGCTAAAGAGATTGAGTTTGATGCTCTAGAAAAGCCTAACGTTATAACTGCTCCTATGCCTAAACATGGTCGTGGAGTCAATGTTGTGGACACCGATTCGTTTGTGATCCCTGTGGAAGAGATCTCTACTCCTTTGATGACGGTTAAGAAGAATTTTTTGTTGGCCGGTTTATTCCCGGGCTGTGGTGAAGGTTGCCACATGTGTTTCATTTTGCCTTCTGATTGTTGCTTATTAAAGTCAGGTGTTCAGCGCCTGATGGATAATAAGGAAATTTTGTTTGAGAAGACTATGATTCTGTTTGAAGATGTTGCCATCCTAACCATTTCCGCCAACCCTTCCAAGGTTTCCTCGAGAAAACCTGTTAGGGTTACACCCATTCCAAGAATTGCTCCGTTAATAATCACCGCTCCAGGTCCCATTCCATATACCTCAGATAAGGCTATCCCGTGGCATTACGGTGCTGATGTATATTACCATGGTGTTAAATAAGATCTGGGGACTGAAGAAGCCGATATGGATATCAGTAATATTGTGGGGACAAGCAAGGTCACCATAAGTGGAAGACTCTTTTCTCCCAAGATTTTCCCTCCAACTGTCCACAAACTTGTTGTCATTCTGTCTGCTAGTACATCAACTACTGTCCCAGTTCCCACTCCAGTCATCACCCCTGCCGCCGAGCCATCTGGGACTCGGGGCAAAGAAATCATAGGTGAGCCTGCCCAGACGGAGGCACCTAAGAAGATCATTGTAGAAACCTGGAAACAAGAGATAGAGGAAATTTTGAAAATCATCAAGAAGAGCGACTACAATATGGTCGAGCAGCTGGGGCAGACCCCGTCAAAAATCTCCATGTTGTCCTTGTTGTTATGTTCTGAAGCCCATGCAAAGGCTTTAATTGCATTCCTCAAAACTGCGCATGTGCCGCAGGAAACTTCAGCCGATCAGTTCAAAGATTGCATGGCTAGCCTAACTACTGACAATGGGTTAGTATTTTCATATGTAGATCTGACTGCTAAGGGAAGAAATCATAATGATTCTCTGCATGTCTCGATCGAGTGCAGGGGCACCACTATGGCCCATGTGCTAGTAGATATCGGGTCCTCACTGAATGTTCTACCAAAGAAAGCGCTAGACCGTCTGGATTGTGAAGGTTTGATTCTAAAGCCGAGTAATATTGTGGTAAGGGCTTTTGATGGATCAAAAAGAATGGTGCACGAGGAGGTGGACATCCCTGTCAAGGTGGGTTCTCATACCTTTGGGTCCACCTTCTACGTAATGGATATCAGGCCGTCGTATTCTTGCTTAATGGGTCGTCCTTGGATTCATAAGGCTGGGGCAGTGACTTCCACGCTCCATCAAATGTTGAAATATCCGATAAAGGGGAGGATTGTTACGGTACACGGTGAAGAGGAGTATATGGTGAGTCATCTTAATTCCTTCCACTATGTAGATATGGACGGAGATTTCATAGAACCGCCTTGTCAGAATTTCGAAGAGGTCCTTCAGTTCTTGCATCAACTGAAGTTACCTCCAACAAACCTCCATTGAAGATGGCTTCTTTCAAGGACGCCAGGGCTGTAAATGAAGAAGGGGCTCAGAAGGCTGTCAGGCACGCGCGGACTAGAAGACCTCCTCTGCATATCAGCAATCGGGGAGTTAATGCAATTGAGGATAATCAATAGGATTCAGACATCGACAGCTGGATCTACCCTACAACCAATGGTGGACTGAACAACTAGACGGCGAAGGACTTCATACCTGTTTCTTTTATTCCGCAGTAATTGACTTTTGTTTTTAAGATTTGTAATAAACAGTTTGGAACTTTGCGGCCCGGTGCCTTGCCCGAGGCACCTTGGCTTTGCTTGTGAGGGCTCATTACTTGTCGTTTTCATATATCATTAACAAAACATTAGACGTTTCTTGCATTACAAATTTTTGCGCTCTTTGTTTTTCTTTTTTGTCTCTCACTTTATCAAAACAGCTATTCTCCTACACACGCTCACGTATCATAATATAGATCCACATCCACTCTGGATCCCATTGATAACAACTCTTCTACTTCCAGTTATGAATTCGAAAATCCAATCAACCAAGCTGAGGACGAAGATGAGGATGATTGTGAGGTGCCTGGCGAACTTGCTAGATTGTTACAGCAGGAAGAGAGGGCCATACAGCCTCATGAAGAGCCAGTTGAGTTAGTGAATTTAGGTACAGAGGAAGACAGGAAAGAAGTCAAAATAGGTGCGAATCTGGAGCCTAGTGTCAAGCAACGGTTGATACAAATGCTACGCGACTATGTTGAGATCTTTGCCTGGTCCTACGAAGATATGCCTGGTTTGGACACTGATATTGTGGTACACAGCCTGCCGACTAAAGAAGACTGCCCTCCGGTAAAGCAGAAGATCCGTCGTATGTTCCCTGAGATATCGAAGAAAATCAAGGCAGAGGTCATGAAACAGTTCGACGCAGGGTTCTTAGCTGTCACTTCTTATCCGCAGTGGGTTGCCAATGTTGTTCCAGTACCTAAGAAGGATGGTAAGGTACGAATGTGTGTGGACTATAGAGATCTGAATAGGGAAAGCCCCAAAGATGACTTCCCGCTTCCTCACATTGACGTTCTGGTCGACAACACCGCGCAGCACAAGATCTTCTCCTTCATGGATGGTTTTTCTGGCTACAACCAGATCAAGATGGCTCCTGAAGACATGGAGAAGACAACCTTCGTTACACAGTGGGGAACCTTCTGTTACAAGGTAATTCCTTTTGGGTTGAAGAATGCTGGGGTAACTTATCAGCGCACCATGGTCGCTTTGTTCCACGACATGATTCACCATGAGATCGAGGTTTATGTTGATGACATGATAGCTAGGTCCCAGACTAAGGAAGAGCACCTTGATCATCTCCAGAAAATGTTCGACAGGTTGAAGACGTACAAGCTGAGGTTGAATCCGAGCAAGTGTACCTTCGGGGTAAGGTCTGGTAAGCTTCAGGGTTTTGTTGTCAGTGATAAAGGTATTCAGGTGGATCTTGCAAAGGTGAAAGCCATACAAGAGATGTCGGCTCCCCGCATGGAAAAGGAAGTCAGAAGTTTCTTGGGACGTCTAAATTACATCGCCAGGTTCATTTCACATCTGACTGCTACTTGTGAGCCAATCTTCAAGTTGCTAAAGAAAGATCAAGTGGTAAAGTGGAATGAGGAATGCCATACCGCTTTTGAAAGAATCAAGGAATACCTTCAAGAGCCACCAATTCTGATGCCTCCTGTTGAAGGAAGACCTTTGATTTTATACTTGACAGTGCTAGACGGTTCAATGGGGTGTGTGTTGGGGAAGCATGACGAGTCTGGCCGAAAAGAGCACGCTATTTACTACCTTAGCAAAAAGTTTACCGACTGTGAGACCCGATACTCATTGCTCGAGAAAACTTGTTGTGCTTTGGCATGGGCTGCTCGCCGGTTGAGACAGTATATGCTGACTCACACCATTTTGTTGATATCGAAAATGGATCTGATCAAGTATATTTTCGAGAAGCCTGCCTTGTCCGGAAGAATAGCGAGATGGAAGATGATCCTAACCGAGTACGACATCCAATACACAACCCAAAAAGCAATCAAAGGGAGTGTATTGGCAGATCATCTGGCACATCAGGCCGTGGATAACTACCAATCCATGAATTTCGAGTTCCCGGATGAGAACATTATGTTGGTAACCGACTGCGAAGAACCTGGACCGGATGAAGGACCTGAGGAAGGATCCCGATGGTATATGTATTTTTATGGAGCATCAAACGCTTTGGGTAACGACATTGGCGCTGTAATTATATCTCTAGAGGGCTGTCATACTCCGTTCACCGCTCGATTATGTTTTAACTACACCAACAATATGGCAGAATATGAAGCATGTATCGTGGGTCTTCGAGCTGCTATTAACCTGAGGATTAAGTTCTTGATTGTATTCGGAGATTCTGCTCTAGTGATCAGTCAGATCAAAGGCGAGTGGGATACGAAGCACCTAAATCTTATTCCTTACAAAGAATATGTACTGACATTGCTCCCACACTTTGAGGAGATAACCTTTGAACACTTCCCAAGAGAGGAGAACCAGCTAGCGGACGCGTTAGCTACCATGTCTTCTATGTTCAAGGTCAGGTGGAACAATGAAGCTCCCCACATTACCATCGAGAGGTTGGACGAACCCGCACATTTCTGTGACATTGAGACTGAAGAGGTAGCGGATAAACCCTGGTTTCACAAAGTAAAGAGGTATCTTGAGGCTCAAGAATACCCCGAGGGGGAATCTGTTAATGATAAGAAGTTTCTGAGAAGATTCGCTGTGAAGTTCTTCATCAGTAATGGAATCCTCTATCAACGTAACCATGATTCAACCTTACTGCGATGTGTGGACAAGAGCGAGGCCGAAAGGATCATGGTAGAGTTACATGAAGGTACCTTCGGAACTCATTCCAGTGGACATACCATGGCGAAGAAAATCCTACGGGCAGGATATTATTGGTCCACTATGGAAGCCGATTGTTATCAGCATTCTCAAACCTGTCATAAGTGCTAAGTCTATGCTGATAAGGTGCATATACCCCCGGTTCCCCTGAATGTTTTGACAGCTCCTTGGCCTTTTGCAATGTGGGGTATCGACATGATCGGCGAGATCAGACCTACTGCGTCTAACGGGCAACGCTTCATTCTGGTGGCTATTGATTACTTTACAAAGTGGGTTAAGGCAGCTTCCTTTTCTACGGTAACCAAGAACGTCGTGGCGCAGTTTATCCGACACAATTTGATCTATCGATATGGTGTACCAGAAAGGATCATTACGGACAATGGTACAAATCTCAACAATATAATGGTCACCGAGCTCTGCAAACAGTTCAAGATACAGCATCACAACTCTTCTCCCTACCGGCCGAAGATGAATGGGGTTGTTGAAGCGGCTAACAAGAACATCAAGAAGATTGTGCAGAAGATGACGGTAACATACAAAGACTGGCATGAGATGTTACCAATCGCTCTTCATGGGTATCGTACCTCAGCACGGACATCAACAGGGGCAGCACCCTACTCTTTGGTGTATGGCATGGAGGCAGTCCTACCCATCAAATGCATCATACTGCCGCAAGGTGATCCCAGGGGCAAATGGACCCCCACATACGAAGGGTCATTTGTGGTTAAGAACATTTTCTCTGAAGGAGATATGTTTCTGACCACCATGGATGGTGACGACCTTCCTCACCCCGTCAATGCAGACATAGTGAAAAGATACTACGCATAATCAAAGACCCGCTAGGTCGACTGGCCTAGGCAAAAATAAGGGCTTCCCGGCGAACCAAAAGGGTTCGGGCAAAAGTAAGGGATGAAAATGAAAAAAACTGTACACCCGGCAAGTCGAAAACCTGAAAGGGCGACTTGGGAAAAAAAGGGTATCCCGGTGTACTGAAAACCCGAAAGGGCGGTCCGGGCAAAAATTAGGGATCGAAGAGTAACACTATGTCTCATTGGATCATCTCGCAGCCAGACTTCGGTATCGACTATCAAGCTCGGACGGCACCAATCAATCTGATCTACCTTCAACCAAGCGGCAAAGTGATGAGACGCTCGAAGATATAAGGGAAATAGCAGGGTTGGAACCCAATGGGATTGTTTCACATAGCTGTTTTTCTTTCTTTTTCACAAATTGTATAATTTCTATCTTTCGGCAGCGTTCTCTTACTAGGACGTCAGCCTCTTGTACGAAATGCCTATTATGGGCCAACTTCAAAATCAATACAATTCATTTTCACAAGAAATTCCAAATTATTTTTCTTTTTCTGTTTTATTTTACAAGAACGTCCAATAATTCATTTTTGATATATGCATTTGAAAAAAATTGTTGCTCATAAATATTTACATAAGAAACAAAAGACGATTACTCGTAATTCCAGGAACAGGGACAAACAAGAAGTGTCCAAGCCTTACAGTTACTCTGCCCATCAGGTACATGGACAGAACCAGCTGGAGAACATGAGAAGTGGTACATACACTCCCCACAGAGTAAGAAGTATCAAAAGACAATGGTGTTAACTTTTCCAACAGAGAACAACTCTCCCCAACTGAGGTTCACAATCGCGAATGAGTCGGCAAAACTTTCCCCGAGCAGAGTTTTGTTTATCACCAGCAAATAGAAATTCATCCCTAGCTGAGTTATTTCTCCAGGTCGGCAGATCTATCAACAGAGTATCTCCTCTCCAACAGAGTTATCCCCTGCAGAGTTATCCTCAGACAGGGTCTCTTCCGGCAGAATATTCGCCAGCCAAGGGGCAAATTCTCAGAACGGCCATCTTTGTTCACCATCCCAACAGAGGTGGAGGAACTATTGTTTTCATAGCAATCAGGGATTTATTTTCCCCGATTCAGATTATCATGTCAGCCTTTCATGTTCATACATCATGACATATGCATACACCACATATAACATGGTCTCATTTATTTTGAGAACGTCAAAACACAATGCATCTCATGCATCACATATGGCTAACCTTGTATTTATTTCAGGAAGGACATTATTGTCAACTATTTCCAGCAAGCCCATGATCAACACTCGAAGCTAAACAGAGTAATCATCGGCACAACAAAATCATCCCTACTATCCAGGCTTTCATATCAAAGTAACCCTACTATCTAGGTTCCTTATCAAGCCCTACTATCTAAGTTCCTTCTCATAGCCCTACTATCCAGGCTTTCATCTCGAAGTAACCCTACTATCCAAGTTCCTTCTCATAGCCATACTATCCAGGCTTTCATCCCGAACTAACTCTATTATCCAGGTTCCTTCTCATAGCCCTACTATCTAGGCTTTCATCCCGAAGTAACCCTACTATCCAGGTTCCTTCGCATAGCCCTACTATCCAGGCTTTCATCTTGAAGTAACCCTACTATCCAGGTTCCTTCTTATAGCCCTACTATCCAGGTTCCTTCTCGCAGCCCTACTACCCAGGCATTCATCTCGAAGTAACCCTACTATCCAGGTTCCTTCTCAAGCCCTACTATCCAGGCTTTCATATCGAAGTAACCCTATTATCCAGGTTCCTTTTCACAGCCCTACTATCCAGGCTTTCATCTCGAAGTAACCCTACTATCCAGGTTCCTTCGCGCAGCCCTACTACCCAGGCTTTCATCTCGAAGTAACCCTACTATCCAGGTTCCTTCTCGCAACCATACTACCCAGGCTTTCATCTCAAAGTAACCCTACTATCCAGGTTCCTTCTCAAGCCCTACTATCCATGCTTTCATATCAAAGTAATCCTACTATCCAGGTTCCTTCTCAAGCCCTACTATCCAGGCTTTCATATCGAAGTAACCCTACTATCCAGGTTCCTTCTCACAGCCCTACTATCCAGGCTTTCATCTCGAAGTAACCCTACTATCCAGGTTCCTTCTCGCAGCCCTACTATCCAGGATTTCATCTCGAAGTAACCCTACTATCCAGGTTCCTTCTTGCAGCCCTACTACCCAGGCTTTCATCTCAAAGTAACCCCACTATCCAGGTTCCTTCTTGCAGCCGTACTACCCAGGCTTTCATCTCGAAGTAACCCTACTATCCAGGTTCCTTCTCGCATCCCTACTACCCAGGCTTTCATCTCGAAGTAACCCTACTATCCAGGTTCCTTCTCATAACCTTACTATTCGGGTTTTTCCTCTATTATCCCTAGACGGCAGTCCACAACACTGTAAGACCTGGACCTGATCAAATGCAATTGGTTTCACATTCCCCCAGTAAGTCGCAGTGCAACATATACCCCGACCAAACACAAGATCACTCCTGCTTCCCAAACCGGAATCATTCCCCAGTAGAGTAACGGACAACTGAAGCTCCTAAAACTCTATTCCTCTCAAGATAGAGACCAACATTCCCCAGCGAAGTCCTCTTCAACAACAGGTACACGGGTTCTCACAAAGGAATATCTTATGCGATCGACACTTCTTCTGATTGCATCTTTAAGCCCATCTTCCGTCATTGACTTCCAAATGGCATCTGTAAGCCCATTCCCGATATCGCAAGACAAGTATCACTTCATGCGAGTGCAAATTTCTGGGCACTCTAGTGTTCAATCCTCTTCCACCTTCAGATCACGAAAGGCAGACAAGCCAATCTACATCCTCAGGTTTAAGAAGATTGAACAGGGGAAGTTGTTGTACCCCAAAATTTTCCCTCCCATATTTCTCAATACATGTCAAGTGAGGTCCTCAAATTGCTCAAGGAGGTCCAAGAGTTGACCAAACAAACTCTCTCATAAGGCAGTCTATCTTAAATTAGGGTTTCATTTTGCATCAAGATGCTTGAGTCCAAAGGATCCCAAATGCTCACCATTGTCCTGATATGTTCTCAAGATTATCCATGTCAAGTTTCAAGCCTTGTAGAGGAAGTTTTCTCAGTCAATTGCTCAAATACCTAGAAGTCGACTGTGCTAGGTCAAAAGTCAAATGTGACCCACATACAGTCAATCTTCAAGATTTTTTGTCAACATCCTCATTTTGAAGTATCATTCATCATTTGATAAAGGGTTGATCATGATTCCTCAAGGATTTCTCACAATTCATCAAGATCCAAAAGTTGCTAGATTAGGGTTTTGCAGGAAAAGTCAACTCAACTTTGACCAAGCATAACTTTCTCATACTTTATCAAAAATGACCCATCCAAAGCTCATTTTGAAGAGGATTCAATTCCCCGCAATTCATCTTCAGCTCCCAAGTTCAAAATATGCACTCACAAAATATATGAAGTTTGACATTATAGGTCATTTTGAAAGGTCAACAAAAAAACACCTTTTGGGTCAAGGCTTCATACATGAACATGGAAGACTCAATTGATATGATACCAAAAAGGTTGCTTAGGGGACATCCTAAGCTTTCTAAAAAGTCCAAGAGAACCCTCATAGGTTCAAAACTGAAAGAAATATGCCTTGTCAAAGTTGACAATTTTTGCAAAATTGCCAAAAGTCAAATGTGTCCAAAATTGCATTTTTTGCTAAATGGGCCAAACTTTTTATGCTTGCACTGAGCTTGTGATGTGATCCATGACCCATGATCCCTTCCACTTGTCATTCTTTTATTTTTATTATTTATTTTGATTTTATTTCATTTAAATCAAATAAAATCAATATAAAATAATGAAAATATCAAAAATCAATTAAACCTTGAGATTTTGTGCATGATTAGAGTCATTATATAGTTGGTGGCAAGATCAAATCATGCAAGGCTTCATATGGACAAAAAAAGATTGAAAATACTTGTTTTGGAAAGATTTGGTGCAAGGAAAAAATTCCATGGTCAATCTTCATAAATGGCAAAGATTTGATGCAAATTTTTACCCTAATGCACTCTATTATAGATAGTGAACAAAAGGCAGACCAAAAAGAGGGGGAAGCAGTCGAGCAAAGGTGAAAGAAAAACGCAAAAATTGCAAGAAAAGTGGTGATTCAATTTCTGTGTTAGAGGCCAATTCATACCTTCTCACGTTGCCAAAAGATTGTTGGACGTTCTAGGAGCAAATTCAAGCCTTTTCACACATAGGATTGTAAGTTGCAGGTATCACAATTGGTTTCTAAACTCGTTTTTGTTTTCATCAATCTATACGCCATTTGCACATTTTGACTGCATATTCTTGTTCCTTAACATGTTTGCAAGCTAATCATCAAATTCAATTGTGTTTTTGGTGATTGTATGACAAACTGCCATAGCTAGGGTTTGCCTTGTTATTTTGGGGCTTTCAAATGCAGGAACAATTGGCCCTAATGAAGAATACCATTGTGATCAGAGGGTCAAACCCAATTGATCCATGGTCTTGAATCTTATTTACATTGCTTGGATGTAGTTTTTGAAATACACAGAGTTGTAGCTACAACGCCATGTCTATAGGTAAAGGTTCTGAGTTTTGAACAACAGTTCCAGGGAAGAAGACGATGGCGTGTCATAAACTTACTGGCCGGTTTAAATTCTGGCGCATTTATTCTGGCCAGAAACTTGTTGTTCTGATATATATTGTTTGTATTTATTGTATTAATAAATCAGTATCCAGTGCAGTTGGTCAGAAGAAGGAAGTCAGAAGCTCGTGATTCTGGGTTTGATCCCAGGCGTGAGCTTTTGGCATTTTCCCCTTTGTTTTCACCAGATCCAGCGCATGCACTTTTTTAGGGTCATCTTCTGGACCCATCATCCAGGACCAGATCAAGCGTTCTCTAGTCATCTTCTGGACCCATCAGCCAAGACCAGATCAAGCATCCTCTGGGAATTATCCTCTGGATCCATCAGTCAGAGCCAGATCCAGCGCATCCCATCTTCTGAGGGTCATCATCTGTTGGCTCCACAAGCCAGGAGTAGGCCCAGTGTCCCCATCTTCTGAGGGCCACCATCTTATGGACCATCATCCTCTGATCAAAACCGTTGACAACAGGCCCTTGGGTTATTTCTTTTAATTTACTTTCTTTAATTATTCTTTTTTTATCAACACCAAAATTATTTTTCTAAAATTGACCAATCAAAAAATCACAGAAAGAAAACTTATTTGCTTAATAAATGTTTTTCCAAGTTATTAGTTTAATTAATTTAAGGAAATTCTAATTTCTTTCACAATTAAAATTAATTAGAATTTAGGATTTTCTCTTTTTTTAATTCAATTATTTCATTACTTTCTTAAATAACAAAAAATGACAAAAAAACATGTTTACTGTAATCAATTACAATTAGGTTCAGCCAAGGGTCAAAATCCAAGTCGCTTCGTATTTAATTCGCCGCGCGCTGATTATTTATTTTTGCCAATATTGTTGTAACCGTTCATGGTTTGTAATAGTTTAATCTAGGGCTTTAATTTATCGCATTTTCCCGTTTTTTTTTGCTATGTAATTAATCCCTCTCCCCGAAGCCTTGTAATAGCGTAGATTTACTTTCTCGCATTTTAATTCTCGCAAATATTTAACTGTCTAGATGTATGCTAATAGGATTGTATGACAAGAATGCATGACAAATTTAATACAGTTAGAAAACCCTAATGTGCAAAGACAAATAACTAAAAATAGATCACTCGCACATATCACTCTTAGGGTATACTCACACTTCGGTTGCCTTCGGTAAACGATCATTAAGTATAGGGTGTCTTACTGGTTTCCCTCCTGTCTAAAAAGATCAAGTGTCCCGTTCGAATGTTGCCTCGGAAATGATTGCCTTGGAAATGTTGCCTCAAATATGATCTTAAGACTCTAGGGTAATTACTAAGGTGTCCTCATATTGCTTTAGCGACCGTACGTCCCTTTCGAATTGACCCTCACAAAACTCCAACGATGGTGCTACCTATTTCTCAATAGTAGGATAAGTGCTGTCTAAAGGAAATGAGAATAGAAACAATCTTTTTCCGAGTAGGTAGATGCTAGTAGGTACTTGCTCAAATCAAAACTCTTCACACTCACACTTTTTCAAAACAAATTTTCAAAACAACTTCGTCACACCTTTGAGGACCGATACAAGGGTTATCACGAAGTTAAAAATCTTTTCAAAACAAAGCACGTACACAAGCAATTTTAAAGATGAGCAAGTACCTAAGCCCATGGAAAACCATGGATAGAAAGGGTGCTAACACCTTCCCTTTCTATAATCTACCCCACGTACTCAAAATCTTGAAAAAGGATTTTTTCTGTACTTTTTTCCTTTCCGGTTGGATAAAATAAAAGTCGGTGGCGACTCTTTCTTACCGCGACATTTTGCGAACACAAAACGCAAAACGCAAACCAACATTTCAAAAACAGTCAGTTCTGCCACCGTATCACAAAGTCCAATTCAAAATTCAAGGTTTAAAGTTCCATTGTTTTTTTTATTATTCATGTTTTTGGTCAATTTATTTGTACCTGATCAGAAGAGATCGTCAAGGCCCACGAGCTTCAACTCAAGCAGTGGTTAAATGTTAAATGGGGGGGATACCTGTAAGACACTCTGATGCCAAAGTAAGGCTCAGAGTAAGTGAAAGTAGAATATGAGAGTATGGATGGATGAATGAATACCTAACCCTCTCAAGTGAGAGGGTATTTATATCCCCCACCGTTTGGCCAAGGTCTTCAGTGATGGGCCACGATGAGGCCCAATAACGAAGACTGATAGGGTTTATGGGTGTATGGAGTCTAGAACGTGACCTCCTCCCTGGTCAACTACCCCGAGAAAGCATGGAAGTTGGACCTATTATTCTGGAGGGCAGGATCATGATGTTATGGAAAAATGAGTCATGTTCTTCTAGTGGACACGTGGGGAAATGCCCAATGGTCCTCAATTTGGGCTGCACACTTTTGGGCCTTTGTAAAGGCGCTGGATTGAGCCTCCCTAAAGGTGGGGAAAGTGTCAACCCAGTCCAGAATAGGATCCCCCCAAGTTATTTCCCTTAGGCGAAAGGGTGATGACTTGATATCAATTCAAGTGTCGGGGAAGTATTACCCAAGAGGGAAAACTATCAACTCCTATCGGTGATGACTTTGTGATTCATGTCGAGGGGGACTCAATAATTCATGTGCAGTGTGTTCGCCCATCCTAGGGATAATATCATTGGTCAACTTCATCTTCTGCTCGTATCAACGCGGTGTCTATTAGGGACCTAGATTCACGGGCACGCAAGGAGTTTCCTCGAGTGTGCATCTTTGATGTGCCCATATGTAAGGCGTTTTAATGATGTCGGGTGTTTTCCCTTCATCGAGAGTGGAATGACATCAATGTGCCCGTATGTAAGGCATTGTAATAATGTCGAGTGTATGCCCGCCATTGAGAGTGGAATGGCGCAGGTGCGTGGTTTTTTGTAAGACTTCTGCGGGCGACATATCCTCCCACGAGACCTGCATGGCAGCTGTTTGGGGTACCATCATTACATAGGCCAATCTAAAATTCCAGGTAATGATGAATTTTCGCATGCTACCTCGTGAAGTAGGATCTATCTATAAAAAGGAGAATCATGAGGTTCATTTGTCACTTTCACGCTCTCTCTTCTCCTATCTCCTATGTTCTCCCATGGATCTACTGCTTCAACGCCACCGTAGACGTCTTCAACGATAATCTTCATCAAATAAGTGATTTCATCTTGATCGTGTTTTTTCTTAGATTTTTTAGATTAAGCACTTGGGTATTTTCATGAACGGATGGACCTTTGGATGAAGATTAGTGGGTCATGAAATGAATCTCTATAGATGTCCATCTAAGTTCATGGATGTGGATGAAGATTCATAGGTCCAAAATTTTGTTTTGACTTGTGTCGGGGTCGTCCCCCCAAATAGAGGGGAGGATTTAGGCAAATTGATCGTTCGATGAAATGTCCCCTCGTACGGCGTCGACTACTTTGGCGTTAGCTGTCGAGGGCTTAGGTCAACATCCATTCCCTGAAGTATTCGTTGCCCTTTCACTTGATTTACAGTGGAAGGGTGAATTTGATGATGTCGAATTCACTGTTTTCCCCTACTTTTCCGGTACTATGGAAAAATCGGTCGAGGAGGACATCGTTCCTAATACTAAGGAGGGTGATAATGTTTTTGCAAATGATCCTTTGGCTTGGGTCGCGCTCGAGCCCTAGAATAAAAGGTCTTGTTTTTTGCAGGACGCTTCTGATATGTTCAATGTCCCCGAGGACCAAGCAGAGGGTGCCCCCACCAACTAGGTGCTTCAAATCCCTCATCGAAGTCGTAGGATATGCTCGGCATTCCTGAGAAAACACTTCCATATGTACTAGTTTTCTTTTAAAGAATCGGTGATGCGTTTTACCTTCAACAATTTCCAAGTAGGGTTTTCCAATGGTTGCAACTGGCACCTTCGCGTTTATGCGAGCGTTCGAGCTAGTATGCCAATATCTCAAGATTGCTGCCACTTTGACCCTATTTTTTTTGTATCTTTCACCTACAATGGCAGAGCATTGAGGGCGCCAAGCTTGGGTGTCGTTCAAACAGTTTGGAAAACTCTTTCGTTCGTACCTTGAATCTGTGTGCAACTTCAAAGAGAGGTATTTTGTCATGAAGCCTCTTACTGATGCGGCTGTGGATTCTATGTACGACTGCTCGAAATAAGTTGAGGTTGGTCAGACTCTGGCTCGACTAACGATGAAGTTTCCTCTTGAGTGGAAATGGAAACATTTTGAGCAGAAGCCCGAGTATTACATGATGAAGCCCGAGGACTTAGATGCCCTGGATAAGCTCTCTTACAACAAGCTAGCGGCTTATGTCAAAAGCTTCTCCTTGCAAAAGTGTGTGGACATATACAATAACTTCCTCTTTGACAATAAAGGGGAGCATCTCTTTGTTCCCCAACTGATTAACACGAAAGCACTCCTCGAGTGTTCCTCTTGAGAGGAGTCTTTGAGACTTATAGGTAGGGGCGTGGCCGTAATTTTATGTTTGTACTTTTGTCTTGTGGACTAACAGTTTCTTGTTTATTGCAGACCGGATGGCGACCCTCTTTGAACATTTTCTCAAGTTAAGCCCCAAGAATGCATCCAACTTGGGTCCTGAAAATCGGGTTGCTCAGCTTCAGGAATATGCCAAAACTTCTACCCGTCCAAACGGTCCATCTTCCTCTCCAGGGACCCATACCCCCTCCAGAACAATCGGAAAAAAGGAAACGCCTGAAAGACCCTGAGCATATGGCGGTTGTCGAAGGGGACAAGGGTGTCGGGGTGGTTTTCGTGTTGCCTCCCTACTATCTCAACCAAGGTATCTTCAGCGGGGAGAGTTCCTTAGGTCTCCATGAAGAGGAGAGGGAAGCCATATTGTTTGAGGATAAATAAACTCGGCGGAAGAATCTGTCAGAAGATGTGGCCGTTGTGATGAGGGTTATTGAAACTGCTTTGACGCTGAATGATGAGTTTGTGGGCTCCCAGGCTGCTCTTGATAAAGCTTATGCCCGGATCCAAAAGTTGAAGTGAATTAATGAAAAGCTGAAGGGTGATATTCTCAACCATGAGATGAAGTACGAAGCACAGGTCCAGCTCCTCAAGGATTGAACGAGTTAAGGCCTCAACTAGAGACTGTGACTAAGGAGAACGAGTGACTGGCCGCTCGGATAAAGGAGTTGGAGGAGATTGTGGCGCCTGCCGATGAAGAGACTGAAGCGGAGAAAGCCCTTGAGACTAGGAAAGATTTGATTGCTAGGAATTATGTGCTCGAGCAGGACTTCATGGACACTCTCAATTATGGCTTCAACACAGCCGTAGAACAGCTCAAAATCCTTAACCAAGGGGTCAAGCTGGTGGTCGAAGGTGTAGGGCCATTTAACTAGGTGGTCAATGAGAAGATATTTTATCCCCTCGAGGATAATCCCGGGGAAGAGAGTGACTACGAAGATGATGAGGGCCAAGATTAAGTTTTCAGGCCTGCGTGCCCATTTGTTTATTTGGCCTGCATGCCAGTTTTTATTTTCACTGGATTGGGGGTCTACGTGCTCATATTTTTGTAAGTTTTTTGACAAGGGCTTCACTCGATTTTCTTTTTCTCGGATCTGCGTGCCCTATGTTTTGTAATATTTTCACAACATCGGCTTTCCTGGTCGGCTCTTGTAAATGCATTTATTTTTCCTTTCTATTGTATGTTAGATATTTACTTGTCGTTGTGCTTGATTTATTTATTTTGTGAAATGTGAAATTATGATAAGTGGAGGTTTGTTCTCGACCTTAGTTGTGGTCGACACATGCTTGGATGTGTCAAGGAAGTGGAGTATGAGTTCGTATGGACGAGGTTAAGATCATGGACGGGGTCTTGACTTCATGGCATGAACTGCCCATCGCGAGCTGGATGTTCTTCCTGTTGGGTACTTCGGCAGTGGAGCTTGGTTGAGGTGTCCCCGTCGGGATAAGGTTTCGCTTGACCAATGAGCAAAAACCCGCCTTTCATTATTGGTTGGAGGCTATGTTTCTACCTCAACATGCTTCCATGGTCGAGCAAGCCATGTCGTTTATCGGAGAGGGTACAACGATTATTGGGCCCCGGCGTTTATCAGGGACCTAGTTGTAATATTGTTTCAGCTTTGTAGAGTTCCATGGTCGAGGTAGTGGTTCTCCACTTAGGCGTTCGAGGTGATAGGCTCCAATTCCCGTTTCCTCGTGGATGCGGTAAGGTCTTTCCCAGTTGGTGGCAAACTTTCCTTCATGGGAACATTTCTGATTTCTCTGCAAGACTAGGCTGCTGACTTGGAATTCTCCTTTTATGACTTTGGCGTCATGATGCAGGGCTATCTACTATTTCTGTGTGGCTTCACGAAGAGCTACTCTTGATCAGATTTCTTCGGCTAGGTTGAGCTCCTCCCTTAGGGCCTCGTCATTTAGTTCCTCGTCTAAAGGGACTTCAGTCCATTTGGATGGATCCATGATTTCCACGGGGATTACGGCTTTGGCGCCATAGGTTAGTCGAAATAGGGTTTCATCGGTCGTCGAGTGTGGCGTTGTTCCATAAGACCATATGATGTTGTGCAGATCTTCAACCCACCCCTTTTTTGCTTTGGCCAACCTGCACTTGAGTCCTCGTGAGATGACTCTATTCATGGCATTGGCTTGCCCGTTGGTTTAAGGGTGTTTTACGGACGTGAAGTGTTGTTTGGTGTTGAGTTTGGCAATGAAGTCTTGGAAGCTTTGGTCAGTGAACTACGTCCCATTATCAGTGACGAGCTCCTGTGATATGCCGAATCGGGAAAGCATGTTTTGTTTGCAGAAATAAAGGATGTTGTGTGATGTGATTCTGGACAGCGCTTCAGCCTCTATCCACTTCGTGAAATAGTCGTTAGCCACGATCAGGAATTTATTTTGATATGATCCCTGTACGAACAGTCTGAGGATATCCATTCCCCACCAGGTAAACGGCCACGCGGACGACAATATTTTGAGTTCGTGTGGGGTGTGAGGTGCATGTCTGCGTGTCTTTGACATGTGTAGCGTGTTTTGACGTGCTCCTTTGTGTCCTGCTGCATGGTGGGCCAATTGTACCTTGATCGTATTGCCTTTCGTGTCAGAGATCTTCTGCCTAAGTGTTAGGTGTTGATTCCATGGTGGATTTCCCGTATGTTGTACCCCAAAATTTTCCCTCTCATGTTTTTCCAAGATTTCCTCTTGCACAGGTGGTTACAAACCTTTGCCTAAAGAAAAAGTAAATTTTTCAAATGATGGTTAAGTATCCTTCGATTGGCATCTGCAAAAGGTCCTTCAATTGGCATATGCAAAAGGTCCTTTGATTGGCATCTGCAAAAGATCCTTCGATTGGTATAGGGCCTTTCGATGGGCATTTTCATCAAGGCAGCTTCGACGGGCATCTAAAATAAGGTTGATTTTCATTAGAGCGTACAAAATTCCATTCGACAAGCATGTTAACCAAGTGATGTTTCGATTGGCATATCAACAGGGCGATATTATGATTGTTCAAGTTAGAGAAAATGAGATCAAAAAGGGAAAGAACTTAGAGGGTTCCAAAAGCTCTGATGATGGGCATTCGAATTCATGTAGATTGGAGAGGATAACTCCGAGTCTTTCTGCAGACTATGGTAGAAGCTCTGATGTTGAGAATACGTGCAATTCGAATCAAGATGCAGAGCCATCGAAGGGAGCAAGGCTTAAGATTTAATCGAATGAGCCTTGATAATAAAGTTGGTGCAATTAGAATTCAGAGCCTTTGAAGGAAAACAAATGTTCTGATGAAGGAAGTTTTGGGCAATTCGAATCAGGACTTAGAGCCATCAAGGAGTGTAGAACAACACTTCGATTAGTTAATAAGATGACGCTTCGATTGGACCAATTTCAAAGCCATCGAAGAGAGAAAAACTTGATACTTAATCGAAGGAACCATGATGAAAGCCTTAAGCCAAATTCAAACAAAACACCTATCCTAACCTGTCTAGGTTCACCCAAAGTTCAAAATGGCATGTTTTCTTTACAAATATGTCAAGAATTCAATGTTGATCGTAGATTCAATTCCTGAGTTAAAGGCCAGATTCTTTCCTTGTTTGTTCCTAACTCCACAAGAGCTGATTCGACCAGGGTGATTCTCTTCAAATCAAGCAATCGAAATAGAGGGTGGCTCAATCGAAGGAGCCATGACATTGAAGCTGGTGATGTTCGAATTAGAGTTAAGAGTCTTCGAAGAGAACAAATTCGAAGGGAAATGGATCTGCAGGGGCATGTCAGCTTTCGATTTCCATCATATTGGAGGCCCAAACAACTTATGACAGGATGGCATTAACGCATGAAAATAAATTGGCACCTGATTGAATCAAATATACCAAGTTTTTATGAAGAAATCAAATCAAATATCTTCATCATAATGGACCAAGATTTGAAACACACATTTTTACCTAAATTCCCTTGTCTATATAAACCTTATGATCTGAGAGAAAAAATAGACTGAGACTGCCTCACAAAAGACACACATATATTGCTTCGCAAAAAACACAGCCTGCCTCATGAAGGGCCCGAAAGTAGCATCAAATTCAAAAGTTGTCAAAACTTCATACCATTACAGGCACCTTCCGTCCAGATTAACACTCTGATTGTGTTCTTAGAGTTCACACAGACGTACACTCGCTTGTGCCCCAGCCATCTCACACCCAGGACTGCAGATCCAGGCGCCTCTAGTGGTAAAAATGTTCAATCCCACTTAATCCTAAATTAGACTCATGATTGCATGTTCATAGTTTTTGTTGTTATTTGTGAGCGATTTAACCAAATGTATGCAAGTTGCAGTATCCATACGTTCGAACACCATGGATAGAGTTTTTCAAAGCTGGTTACCTTTGAAACCCATGATACCGGCTGTGGCAAATCGAAACAAACTCAGATCCAGGTTGAGGGATTGATTTCGAATGGGATGTTTTCTGTTTTGTTTAGTTTCGAACCAACTAATTTGCAAGACCAAAAACAGGTGTCATGTATTTCGAATGAGCAAGCAGCTCAGGTGGTGAAATGGAATTCGTGCAATCCAAGGGACCAGGGTTCGAATCACAGGCCTTGCATTTTCAATTTCTAACGAATTTGCTTGCAGATCTAGCATCCCCAAGAGCCTCGATCAAGGTCTTCGATCAACCCTCTGGATCGAAGTGCAACCCAAGCCTCTTCGATCCAGATCTTACTTCCAAGAATGCACTTTTTCCGTTTATTGTTTTTGTCTTTCGATTTTATCCTTTCTTTTGGTTGTTTGTCCTTACTTCTTCTAAGCTTTAATTAACATTAAAAAACCACAAAAACATTAGGCTTAGCCTTTTATATTAAATTAATTTTGTCAACTAATTAATTAATTATTTTAATATTTTCTTAAAAAAAGTAAAATTGAATAGACTTAGGATTTTTAATTCAATTTCTTTTCATAACAAAAACAAACAAAAAAATTCCTTTCACTTAGGATTTCAGACGTATTTTCAATTCATGCGCGCATTTATTTAATTTCATATTTTTTTGATTATTGTAACTGTGCCCAGTTTGTAATAGCTTAATTAGGGTTTTATTTTTCACATTTTACATTTTCAGATATAATTGTAATTACCCTGAAGCCTTGTAATAGCTGTAGGTTTTACTTTCCGCACTATATTATATGCCTGTATATAAACTGCTAGTAAATTAGGTGTGTATGAAAAGAACTAAATAATCAGTCTTAGATCACTAACATCAAGATGATATATCTGAAAAAAGCACATTGTTGCACACTTGCACCCCTAGGGTATCTCCCACTTTGGTTGCCTTTGGAAATGGTCATGTCCCTTGAACGTAGGGTTACTCTTAGCAAAGACCCTCAGTTTTAAGCCATCATAAAGATCATAGTCCCTAAATGTCCCTCGAATTGCCTACGAGAAATGATCTTGTCGCTCGAGTGGCCTACGAATATATGATGATGACAGTCCCTTCGAAATGCTAAGGTATCTTTACATGTTTCCTTCAATGACCATAAACGTCCCTTACGATAGTCCCTCAAACATCCAACGATAGGGCTACCTACTCACTAATAGTAGGATAGCACTATCTAAAGGAAAGAAGGAAAAGAACGCCTTTTTTGAGTAGGTAGATAGTTGTTAAGTACTTGCTCAAATCTAATTCATCTTCACGCCACACACTTTTCAAAAAACGCTTTATCACACTCTTGAGGACTGATACAAGAGTTATCATAAAGCAAATAAAACCATTTCAAAACACGCAAACACGAAATCAATTTTGAAAAATGAGCAAGTGTAACACCCTAATTCTACCCCAAGCAAATTATGCAAAATAAATCAGAGTTATAAAATTTCAATCATACAGATGAATCGGGACGTCACAAATTCTTCTAACAAATTCATTGCATTCACCATGGACATATAACACTTTTTCAAAACATCGGATGAACCATCAACATGACATCTTTCATTAAATAATTCAACAACTACGCAGCGGAATTCTTCAATAACATCTTTAAATAAAACAGCAACTTCGAAACATCTCATATTTAGTAAGATTAAAGCCCAACAAATAAAAATCAACAATCAAAAATCAGCAAGCGTTCATCCCCCCGAGTGTTACATATCAGAGCAATGACACCGACTCGATCTATTGAATGTATACAGCCTTCACTCGCGATTACATGCACGTTACCAACATAAGGGCAACATTCAAACAGAATGGGTGAGATATCTAACAATATAATAAAGCGCATGATAATTAATATATTAAATTATATCACTCATATCACCGCTTTTCATCTCATAATCAACAATAATTATAGCATATATATACTCATTCATCAACATCAAATACACTTCATTATTCAATCATATAATGTGACTCCAAAACTATGCAAATGCATGTGGTACCATTGGAGCAGAACTCCCATCTCAAAAATCTGCCAATTAATAGAGGCATCAATAAGGCATAGCCTTCATCTCAAAATTTTCCAATCCATGCCATCTCAACGAGCATAAGCTCCATCTCAAAAATGCAATGTATGCGACTCATCATGAATGTAATGTCAACACTCAATCAACCACATCTCAATTATCTCAAAACAACAACATCTCATAAACATCTTAGAACAACATCTCATAAACATCTCAGAACAACAACATCTCATAAACATCTCAAAACAACAACATCTCAATCATCTCAAAACATCTCAATTACAACATCTCATAAACATCTCAAAATAATTTATTAAACATCATTTATTTATCAAACATCATTGGTTCATCATAATTATCAAACACAACTTTAATGACTACATCTCACTATTAACTCAGTTATATATCAATACTACAGTAATCCCTACTGTTATTCTGCTATTGTACATCATTATTGTCACTAATCCTACTGTCATATTTCTAACAACAGTCTCTAACATCTCAAAATTCATCGTTCTGTCCAAAATCCAGCATAACTGTCAATCACGGGAATTAATTCTAAATCATAGATTGGTTACTAGGATTACACCTCTTCATCATCATTCAAATCATCTAAAATAAAGTACATTGTGTTAACTCATCAACCCTTCGAACGACATCTCGAACAGCATCTTAAAACTCAAGTTACAGCAATTTAAAACTGATTCTGTCAAAAATTAGTCAGTATGGGTCGACACAAAACCCTTGGGGTCGACGCGTAATGCTTCTCCTGCACAGCATGAGTCGACACATCCTCCTCATGGATCGACTCATCCTGGTCCTAATCACAACATGTATCGATGCATGCTCCTCTCCGATCGACTCATCCTGAGTCTTATACTCGTCATGCATTGATGCAAACCTTCCATGGATCGACTCATCCTGAGTCTAACGGTGCCTATGTATCGACTCATCCAGCTTGAGGTCGACACATCCTGGTTCCTCCTGCATAATTCTGCGATTTCCTCTGTATTTTCACTACGGAAATTCATATTACAGCGCTACAAACCTTATTATAAACATGATAATTCATCACTTAACATTATACTCTATTACTACATCGATTACACAGCATCATAACGTCATTATTCATCAAGAATTCATCAATATTCATCATACATCATCCAATTCAAGAACAAAAACAGCAATCCTCTAACCCCACATATCAAACATCATGAACCCAATTAAAAGCCAGAACCTCACCCTTACCTTGGATTGAAGGTCGCTCTACAATTTACGGGTTGAATCTTTGTTCTTGTCGTTTCCTTCTAATTCCAGCAGCTTCACGTTCTCCTCAAATCCTTATTTTCTTCTTACTTCTTCCTCCTTCTATTCTTTCTCACAAATAATAAAATAACCTAATATTATTATATTATTCTTATTGGGCTCCAAACCTACACCCCCTTATTACTTCCACTCACACAATATAGGCCCACATTAAATAATATTAGCTTCTAACATTATTTCACCACATAATAATATAATGCCTCTAATATATAATTATTTCTCCACTTAATAAAATAAATCCAATTTAATAACACTTCTTCACAAATATTCTAAAAATAATTTAATTAAATAGTTAATTAAATTACGAGCGTTACAACTCTCCCCCACTTAGAATATTTTCGCCCTCGAAAATTTACCTCAATTAAACAATTCAGGATAGGAGTCTCACATCTTGCTCTCCAATTCCCAAGTCATGCTTTCACTAGCAGCTCCTAGCCAAACCACTTTAACCAAGGCAATCTCTTTGCCCCTCAGAGTCTTCATTTCACGATCCGAGATTCGTACAGGCATCGTCCCCACTGTAAGATTATCTCGTACTTGCACATCGTCCATATGAATCACATGAGATGGATCTGAAATATACTTCCGAAGTTGCGACACATGAAACACATCATGCAAATTCGAAAGATTAGGCGGTAAAGCCACTCTATAAGCAACATTCCCCATTTTCTCCGAAATCTGATACGGTTCAATAAAACAAGAAGTGAGCTTCTTAGACTTCAATGCTCGCCCAACACCAGTCACAGGTGTAACTCTCAAAAACACATGATCACCGGCTTGAAATTCTAAATCCTTCCTTCGCTTGTCATGATAACTCTTCTATCTACTCTGTGAAGCTTTCATCTTTTCTCGAATCAACTTCACCTTCTCGGTAGTCTCACGAACAAGTTCAGGTCCAAGTATTACACTTTCTCCATATTCATGCCAACATAACGGAGTTCTACATCTTCGACCATACAACACCTCAAAAGGTGCCATCCCAATACTAGAATGGTAACTATTATTATACGTGAACTCTATCAACGGAAGATAAGTATCCCACGAACCTCCCTGCTCAAGAACACATGCCCTCAACAAGTCTTCCAACGATTGAATTGTCCGTTAAGTCTGACCATCTGTCTGAGGATGATATGTTGAACTCAACCTCAACTTAGAACCCAACGCTTCTTGCAAACTCTTCCAAAAATCAGAAGTAAATCTTGGATCTCTATCTGACACAATGCACAAAGGAACACCATGCAGCTTCACAATCACACTAATATAAATCTCAGCCAACTTCGGCACCGTAAAACTGATGTTAATAGGAATAAAATGAGCTGACTTCGTAAGCCTATCAACAATCACCCAAATCGAATCATGTGCCTCTTGAAGTACTAGGCAACCTTATCACAAAGTCCATTGAAATGTTATCCCATTTCCATTCAGGAACTTCTAACGGTTGCATCAATCCTGCAGGTTTCTGATGTTCAACTTTTGACTTCTGACAAGTCAAACATGCATACACAAACCGAGCCACATCACTCTTCATCCCAGGCCACCAAAACAAACCTTTCAAATCTTGATACATCTTTGTAGCTCCTGGATGAATACTCAACTTACTTCTATGACTCTCTTCCAGTATCACTTTCTTCATCTCAGCATCATCAGGAATACAAATCCGGTTACGAAATCTCAACACACCTTGATCATCTAACTTGAAATCACTATTCTCATATTGATCAATCCCAACCATCAAATCTACCAGTTTCACATCCAACTTCTGAGCTTCTCTGATACTGTCTAGGAATTCATTATTAATCTTCAACATACCCAACATAACACTTTGCGGAGTAACCTCGCAACTAAGCTCATATCTCTGAACTACTCAATCAATTCCAACTCTTTAATCATCATTACTGACATATGTAAAGTCTTTCAACTCAATGCATCAGCCACCACATTCGCTTTTCCTGGATGATAATTTAAACCAAAATTGTAATCCTTTAACAATTCCAACCATCTTCGTTGCCTCATATTCAGCTCCTTCTGATCAAACAAATACTTCAAGCTCTTATGGTCACTAAACACTTCAAATCTAGAACCATAAAGATAATGCCTCCAAATCTTCAATGCAAAAACAATTGCAGCAAGCTCTAAATCATGCGTAGGATAGTTCTTCTCATGAGTCCTCAATTGCCTTGACGCATAAGAAACTACCTTACCATTCTGCATAAGCACACCTCCTAAACTCATCTTAGAAGCATCACAATAAACCAAAAAAGGCTCTTCTAGATTAGGCAACGTCAAAATCGAAGCCGACGTCAACCTCTTCTTCAATTCCGAAAAACTTTCCTCGCACTGAACATCCCAAACAAAATCTCTACCTTTACAAGTCAACTTAGTCAACGGAAGTGACAACTTAGAAAACCCTTTGATAAACCTTCTATAATAACCAGCTAATCCCAAAAAGCTCCTAATCTCAGTAGCTGACTTTGGAGTTTCCCATTGCAACACAGCATCAACCTTCGATGGGTCTACAGCAATGCCACTACCTGAAATTACATGACCAAGAAAACTAACCTCTTTCAGCCAGAATTTACACTTGGACAGCTTTGCATACAACTTCTTCTCTTTCAAAATCTGTAATACTACTCTTAAATGTTCAGCATGCTCTTCTTCTAACTTAGAGTAAATCAAAATATCACCAATGAACACTACTACAAACCGATCTAAATAAGTATGAAAGATACGATTCATATATTCCATGAATACTCCGGGCGCATTAGTAACACCGAAAGGTATCACCGAATACTCGTAATGTCCATAACGCATTCTGAAAGCCGTCTTCTGAATATCTTCATCCTTCACTTTAATCTGATGATAACCCGACCTCAGATCAATCTTACTAAACACACGGGAATCCACCAATTGGTCCATCAATTCATCTATTCTTGGAAGCGGATACTTGTTCTTAATCGTCACTTTATTCAGCTGTTTATAATCAACACAAAGCCTCATACTTCCATCTTTCTTCTTCACTAACAACACTGGAGCTCCCCACGGTGATACACTTGGTCTTACAAACTTCTTTTCAAGTAACTCTTCCAATTGCTTCTTCAACTCTGACAACTCAGATGCAGACATCCTATATGGTTCCATAGACACAGGTCTGGTACCAGGTACAAGATCAATTGCAAATTCAACTTCTCTCTATGGCGGTACATCAGGAATCTCATCAGGGAAAACTTCAGGAAATTCACACACCACCTGCAATTCCTCAATTATAGCTTGAGTCTCTACAGATAGAGACGCCATCAACGAAAACATATGTGCTTCCTCTTGCATCAACTTCCTCAACTGTCTAGCTGACAACAGACCGTCTTCTTCTTCCTCGGGAGTAGAAAACTTCACTGACTTGTCATGATAGTTAATATGAACACAGTTATGCTCTAACCAGTTCATACCCAAAATCACATCCAAACCTCTTAACGGTAAACAAACCAAATCAACAACAAAGTCTTTGTCGAAGATCGACAAGGGACACTTGACACACACCGAAGAAGTAGTCACTGACCCCTTGGCTGGAGTATCGACGACCATTTCTCCATCCAAAGAAGACAACACAAGACCCAATCTTTCAGCACAATCAGCAGCAATAAAACAATGTGTAGCACCAGTATCAATAATAGTGATTAAAGGAGTACTATTAATGAAACATGTACCTCTAATAAGTCCATCCTCAACAGCTGTCTGATCCTCAACCAAAGCAAACACTTTACCACTAGACTGAGCTCTCTTCGGTTTCAGACACTGGCTACCAATGTGCCCTTCTTCTTTACAGTTGAAACAAACCACACTCTTGTGTTCACACTCAGATACAACATGTCCGTTCTTACCACAACGGAAACAACTCTTCACTTCAGTAGTGCACACATTTCTCTTGTGTCCAGGTTTCCCACACTTAAAACAAATCACACCAGCAGGAGCATCTCCCCCACTAGTCCTCTGACCATGAGCAACTCTCTGTTTACCCTTACCAGCTGGGGCATCATAGGGTTTACCACGACTCTGCGGGTGCTTACCCCTCTTCTCACTAATAATCTTGTAATGAGCATTATTATCTTCCTCATAAATTCTACAGCTATCAACCAAATCAGCAAAGACACAGATCTTCTGGTATCCAACTGCCTTCTTAATCTTCGGGCGCAACCCATTCTCAAATTTAATACACTTTGAAAACTCAGCATTTTCCTCAGCGTAATGCGGATAAAACATAGCCAACTCAGCAAACTTGGCAGCATACTCAACAACAAACAGATTTCCTTGCTTCAACTCAAGGAACTCAATTTCCTT
The DNA here is from genome assembly GCA_948472305.1 of Vicia faba. Classification (NCBI taxonomy): domain Eukaryota; kingdom Viridiplantae; phylum Streptophyta; class Magnoliopsida; order Fabales; family Fabaceae; genus Vicia; species Vicia faba. The sequence goes on from OX451735.1 coordinate 798,858,505, forward strand.
CTTACCACGGACATCTTCAGGAAAATACTTTCTCAAAAACTCCCTACGGAACACAGCCCAAGTGACATTCTCACCTGCAGCTTCCAACTTCTGACAAGTCTTTAGCCACCAGTCATCAGCCTCGACTGCTAGCATATGAGTCCCATAACGAACCTTCTGCGCTGGAGTGCAATCCATCACACGAAAGATCCTCTCAATCTCTTTCAACCACTCCAAAGATCCGTCTAGATCATATTTTCCCTTGAACGTAGGTGGATTCTCTCTCTGGAAAGTCGCCAAGCTACGAGATCCAGCATTGTCGTCAGCATTCGGCTAATTTTCCATCGCATGAGCCATTTCTTCTAAAGCAGCAGCAAGAGCAGCATCATTCCTTCCATCCATCTCAACTTATCATTACAACACGAACAACGATTAGAATTCAAATAACAATACTCAATTTTTAGACAACTACGACTCAACGACAAGGTCGGACCAACCTTTTGCTCTGATACCAGCTTTGTAACACCCCAATTCTACCCCAAGCAAATTATGTAAAATAAATCAGACTTATAAAATTTCAATCATACAGATGAATCGGGACGTCACAAATTCTTCTAACAAATTCATTGCATTCACCATGGATATATAACACTTTTTCAAAACATCGGATGAACCATCAACATGACATCTTTCATTAAATAATTCAACAACTACGCAACGAAATTCTTCAATAACATCTTTAAATAAAACAGCAACTTCGAAATATCTCATATTTAGTAAGTAAACAATTTAAAGTCCAACAACTAAAAATCAGCAAGCGTTCATCCCCTCGAGTGTTACATATCAGAGAAATGACACTGACTCGATCTATTGAAGGTATACAGCCTTCACTCGTGATTACCTGCACGTTACCAACATAAGGGCAACATTCAAACAGAAGAGGTGAGATATCTAACAATATAATAAAGCGCATGATAATTAATATATTAAATTATATCACTCATATCACCACTTCTCATCTCATAATCAACTATAATTACAGCATATATATACTCATTCATCAACATCAAATACACTTCATTATTCAATCATATAATGTGACTCCAAAACTATGCAAATGCATGTGGTACCATTGGAGCAGAACTCCCATCTCAAAAATCTGCCAATTAATAGAGGCATCAACAAGGCATAGCCTTCATCTCAAAATTTGCCAATCCATGCCATCTCAACGAGCATAAGCTCCATCTCAAAAATGCTATGTATGTGACTCATCATGAATGTAATGTCAACACTCAATCAACCACATCTCAATTATCTCAAAACAACAACATCTCATAAACATCTCAGAACAACATCTCAGAACAACAACATCTCATAAACATCTCAAAGCAGCAACATCTCAATCATCTCAAAACATCTCAATTACAGCATCTCATAAACATCTCAAAATAATTTATTAAACATCATTTATTTATCAAACATCATTGGTTCATCATAATTATCAAACACAACTTTAATGACCACATCTCACTATTAACTCAGTTGTATATCAATACTACAGTAATCCCTACTATTATTCTGCTACTGTACATCATTATTGTCACTAATCCTATTGTCATATTTCTAAAAACAGTCTCTAACATCTCAAAATTCATCGTTCTGTCCAAAATCCAGCATAACTGTCAATCGCGGGAATTAATTCTAAATATTAGATTGGTTACTAGGATTACACCTCTTCATCATCATTCAAATCACCTAGAATAAAGTTCATTGTGTTAACTCATCAACACTTCGAACGGCATCTCAAACAGCATCTTAAAACTCGAGTTACAGCAATTTAAAACTGATTCTGTCAAAAATTAGTCAGTATGGGTCGACACAAAACCCTTGGGGTCGACGCGTAATGCTTCTCTTGCACAGCATGAGTCGACACATCCTCCTCATGGATCGACTCATCCTGGTCCTAATCACAACATGTATCGATGCACGCTCCTCTCCAATCGACTTATCCTGAGTCTTGTACTCGTCATGCATTGACGCAAACCCTCCATGGATCGACTCATCCTGAGTCTAACGGTGCCTATGTATCGACTCATCCAGCTTGAGGTCGACACATCCTGGTTCCTCCTGCATAATTATGCAATTTCCTCTGTATTTTCACTATGGAAATTCATATTACAGCCCTACAAACCTTATTATAAACATGATAATTCATCACTTAACATTATACTCTATTACTACATCAATTACACAGCATCATAACGTCATTATTCATCAAGAATTCATCAATATTCATCATACATCATCCAATTCAAGAACAAAAACAGCAATCCTCTAACCCCACATATCAAACATCATGAACCCAATTATAAAGCCAGAACCCCACCCTTACCTTGGATTGAAGATCGCTCTACAATTTCCGAGTTGAATCTTTGTTCTTGTCGTTTCCTTCTAATTCCAGCAGCTTCACGTTCTCCTCAAATCCTTATTTTCTTCTTACTTCTTCCTCCTTCTATTATTTCTCACAAATAATAAAATAACCTAATATTATTATATTATTCTTATTGGGCTCCAAACCTACACCCCCTTATTACTTCCACTCACACAATATAGGCCCACATTAAATAATATTAGCTTCTAACATTATTTCACCACATAATAATATAATGCCTCTAATATATTATTATTTCTCCACTTAATAAAATAAATCCAATTTAATAACACTTCTTCACAAATATTCTAAAAATAATTTAATTAAATAGTTAATTAAATTACGGGAGTTACGACAAGTACCTAAGAGCCCGTGGAAAACCTTTGATGGAAATGGTGCTAACACCTTCCCTTTACATAATCTACCCCCCTTACTCAGAAAAATCTCGAAAAAGGTCTTTTTCTGTTCTTTTCACCCTTTCCTTTGTTGGATAAAAGGAAAGTCGGTGGCGACTCTTGCTTACCGCACATTTGCGAATACAAAATGCAAACCAGTATAACAGTCGGTTTTGCCACCGTATCACAGAACTGACAACTATGATGGGGATGATAATAAAAGTGGGGTTTACCTTAGGGTCTATTTCATTTCTAATTTGTTTTCTTTGTTTGTTTTGATTGCTTTATTTTTAAGGGTACTGCTTAGGTTACTATAGATCCTACACCCGGATTTGGGGAAACCTTTCAGGTAAGTAGCAATAGCAGGGTATACCAACACGGTTGAAGCGATAGCTACGTTGATGCGACACTTTAGTGGGCACCGATGGCCCTTGAGTTAATCAAGGAGAATACGGGGCCGCTGCATGGTGTCATAAAGCATTAACTGACCGTAGAACCTTAATTGAAGAACTTGGCCATTAAGACATAATGAGATAGTCGTCTTTGGTGTATCCCCAAAGTCAGTTGATACTCGATGCTACACTCATTGAGATTTGACTCTCGAGTTTTGTTTGGTGGCAAGTCAGTTGTCGACCGGAGCGAAACTTGTGGGAAAGATCAGTGATATTGAGATCCCTTAGAACCCGGTTACTATTACTAGGAAAGGTTGAGACAACTAAATTTCAAGAGGGTACTTACCTACAAACCTTATGTAAGCCTAAACCTAAGGCGGCTTGTGTGATTTGTTTGCTTTCAACTTGAGCTACTTGCAGGGTTTTTATCTAACAACATGATCTTCTTGCAGGATTTGTTTACATTCATTATCCAGTAACTTGGACTTCTTAGACTCATTTGTCTTGATCATCTTACACTTTTTCTTTATGCATAACATACACATCATAACATCATCCCATATCATTTCCCTAACCATTTCAAGGATCTCAAGGGTCTGTGGTGCAGGTTATGATAAACTAGACGTCTAGCAAGGGGCAAGGGGATTTATTTTCCTCCAGCCAATGTCGTTAAAAGACCAAAACACGGTAACTTGAGTCAGGGGATATGACCCACTTGATATGGTGAGCTTGATTCTTGTAGAAGGACCTTCAACGATACGAAATTTGTTCAATCAAAGCTACAAATTTCAACTTCTGACATTTTCTTGTTTACCCCGCGAGATCCTTGAAAACATTGCATGCATGCCATTTCATAACAGGATTTCCAGTACAGGTTTCTTATCCCTTCGCTGTTTATTTCAGCAAGAATAAATGGCTCTTGAACAAACAGTAAAGGATCTTCAAGATCAAAATACTCAGTTCCAACAAATGTTCATGGCTTTGGCCCAGGGGCAGGAAGAACTAAAAGCTCTGATCGTCAAAGAGAAGAAGAAGAAGGCAAATAAATCGGCTGGCATCCTAAATATGAGAAGAAGACTCAGAGGACCAGTTAAAGGAGCCCTAGATCTTTCAACTCCATCAAATAAGGGGGGACAATCATGAAGAAGATAGCAACTCGGGGACTGATAAAGACCAAGCTGATTATTCTGAGGAGCAATATCCTCCTGCTGATGATAAATATAAACAGTTGGAGGATCGTCTCAATGCTATGGAGATTCATAAGATACCTGGCTTGGACTTTGAAGAATTAAGGATAGTTTCTGGTGTGGTCATCCCACCAAAATTCAAGATTCCCGTGTTCGCCAAATATGACGGTGTCTTTGGCCCTAAGTTGCACTTAAGGTCCTATGTCAGAAATATCCAGCCTCACACTGCTGACCGGAAGTTATAGGTCCATTTCTTCCAAGAAAGTTTAGCTGGAACGCAATTGGAATGGTTCTATCAGCTAGAAAGAACAGACATTCATACCTAGGAAGACTTGGCTAATACTTTCTACAAGCAGTACCAATATAATTCTGACCTCGCTCCAACTCGTACACAACTTCAAAGCATGTATTTGGGTTCTAGTGAAGGCTTCAAGGAATATGCCCATAAATGGAGGGATCTAGTTGGCAAGGTACAACCTCCTCTGAATGATCGGGAAATGGTAGACATGTTCATGGGCACTCTGACAGGCCCATTCTTTAATCTGCTGATTGGGAGCTCCTTATTCGGGTTCACAGAGATGGTTCTGACTGGAGAAAGGATTGAAAGTGGTATCATGAGTGGGAAGATCCTGACGGCTGCATCTTCTAATGCTGAGAAGAAGCCATTTGCTGGTAAGAGGGAAGCTAATTCTATGTATGGTCAGAAGGGTCGCAATAAGGCCGATGACCACAATCAATATGTGGGGGAAATATTGGTCTCTAATTCTACGCCTATGCAATGACACAAACAGGGGAACTAGCATAAAGAGGTTATACCTAACAGACAATTCACCAGAATCAACATGTTACTAGCTCAAGCGTTACAACACATGTTGAAAGCAGGATTGATTACGTTAAAGGCTCCTCTGCGAAATCCCAATACTTCTGCTCCTAGTTACCACCCCGATGAAAGGTGTGCATACCATTCTGATAGTCCTGGACATGATACAAATGGCTTCTGGGCTCTGAAGAACAAAATTCAAGATATGATTGACGCCAAAGGGATTGAATTCGACCCTCTAGAGACTCACAAAGTGATCACTGCTCCTAGGCCAAATCATTGAGAACGTCTAGTTCATTTTTTATTTTTCATTTGTAATTTCATTTATTGTTCAAACAATTACTGTCATGCCAAAATTTGGTTTTCCCATTAATGCATCGCATATATTTGTCTTAAATGATTTCATTGTCATTATTCTTAAACTTCTTTCTTACTTCCCTTTTGTGATATTCAACTCTTGATTAAAAGCTCTAAGCCTTTAGAGGGAGGATGACGAAAACGATATCATAATCTCACACAGTGTGCTTTTGAACAGACCTTGCTGACGATGTACAAGTATTGTTTCAAATCCTAAACAGTGGAGTTATAAGGAAGATAATCCCTATTCAACCGCTTTGAGCCAAAGAAGTAGAAGTTTTTCTTTTCACACAAATTAAAACCCTTAATCATAACCTGGGGCAGGGTAGTTTTCTCAGTTAATTCAGAGATGCATTCAGTCGCGAGCTTCCCCTTCATACACGAAAAACAGTGTAGAAGATGCTCTCTAAAATATGATGATAGATCCACATAATCATTAAGAACGGGCAGTCATTATCTCTCAAAATAAAAGCCCATTAAGTCAAAACCTATGAAGGAGACTTAAGGAAAAACTGGGGCATCCCGCTGGCTATAATCACAAAAGAAACAGTTTAGGCAAAAGAAGGGATAACAAAATCAAAAAAAGAGGTCCTACAAATCCTCAACAAAAAATAAAGGTCACAAAAATAACTTCCTTCTCAAAAAAATGTTCAATTTCCGAACCATCATCAAGGACATTCCAAAACTCAACTGGGATTCGAAATGCACAATTAACTAAGCATAGGGCTGAAGAACATCATGAAGAATGGGTGGGTACAAATAAATTTTGAGCCTTTATCTTTTGTTTCTTAAATCGTGAACCAGGCCACATTAAAACCCTTAAAAGTCCTAACTAAAGCATAGGTTAGTTCGGAAGCATACTATTACAAAAGGTGGGAAGCGAGGTTGGTTTCCGCTCAAGATTTTACGATCATGTCTTCCATGTACACCTCGTGCATATCCCCGATCTCACCACGGAAGACTTTGTTCATCATCCGCGGGTATTTTTCTCCTACGTATTTTAGGCCGAAGGGCATTACGTTGTAGTAGTAATTGTCCAACTCGATCATGAAGGTGGTTCAATGTTTTTCGCTCATCATCGTGGGAATTTGATTATAGCCTGAGTAGGCGTCCATAAATGATAAAACTTTGTAGTTGGTCGAGTTGTCGACCAGCATATCGATGTTAGGTAAAGGGAAAGCATCTTTGGGACGCCTCGTTGAGATCAGTATAGTCAACACACATATGCCATTTTCCATTATTTTTCTTAACAAGTACAACGTTTGAGAGACATGTTGAATACCAGGCCTCCGAAATAAAATTTTCCTCTATGAGGTCTTTTACAACTTTTTCAGTCGCCTCCGCTTTTTCAGGAGACTGCCTACGCCTACATTGTACTACTACCCTAGCGGCTGGATCCATAACAAGTTAGTGACAGGCAACCTCAGGGTCGAGTCCGGACATATCTGCAGCGCTCCATGCGAACAGGTCAGTGTTCTCCCTTAAGCAAGCTTTGAGTTGCTTCCTTTCCAGGTCAGGGAGTCCAACACCGATCTTTACGCATTTGTTCGGGTCTTCGCCGAGGGGGTGAACTTAAAGTCTCCTTCTAGGATGGGTCAGAGAGGATCATGTTATCTATTGGGGGCCTCGACTTCATCTTTGTCAAAGAGGGTGTCGAGTGCAATGGAGTCGACCTTTGGTGAGGCCTGTTGTTCTTCGACTCGAGCAGGTTTCTCTTCCGAGCTAGCCGCTGTTGTCGCGGTGGTATCCCTTTTACTAGGTCATGCCCCAGTGTCGAGCGTATTTTTCCCTTTGGAAGCCGCGTTGAAATATCTCCTGGCAGCTGAAATATCTCCATGGATGGTGGCGACGTAGACCCTCTTGGTGTAGAACTTCATCTTTAGATGCATCGTGTAGGATACGGCGGTCAACTCGGCTAGTGTTGGTCTTCCTAGGATGCAATTGTAGAGAGACGGGCAATCGATCACCAGAAACCGCACTTTGACCTGTCGGGATGCAATTTCTTCTCTGAATGTGACAAAGAGCTTGATGTAGCCCCATGGCTTGGAGGTCGAAATGTTAAATCCTTGTAGGTCGGACCCCACGTATGGTGACAGGTGGGTATTGTCGAGCTGCAGGGTGTGAAACAGGTGGGTGTGTATAACATTGATGGAACTTCCCTCGTCGACCAGGATGCGATGTACATCAAAGTTGACCATCTTCTCCCTCACCAGCAGAGGAATGTTGAAGTTAGGGGCTCCGCCAGGCAGTTCCTCGAGATAAAAGGTGATCAGCTTAGATTTTCCCTTGAAGCTTTCAAGTGTTACTGGCTCGATCAGGGTTGTATCCACTAGCTCGTTGAGTTTCCTCTTCTTTGAATTCACCGAAATTTTTGTGAATCGCCTTCTAGATATGACCATGGAAGAGGGGAACTTCTCTCATCTGCTGTGGGTGAACAAAGGCTCGTCATCTCATAGATTGTCGGGGATGTGGAAGTCCTCAGACCTTGAGATGTAGAAGGCTACCTAGAGGGGACCAGATTCATCGGATAGACGGGTATCCTCCTCAATTTCTTTAACCTCGTGGGTATCCTGGTGAGGGGTGTCATTTCTCTTGTACTACCCGAGTCTCCCTGCCTTGATGAGAGTCTTGATGGCATCCTTCAGGTGGACACAGTCTTAGGTCAAGTGACCGGGGCTCCGGTGGTATTGACAGTACTTTGTTTTGTCGGCCTTAGGCTTTTCAGGGGTGGGTCAAGGATGTTTGACATCTTCGTTCTTGAACTCGGCATTGGAGCATTCTGCAAGGATACGCTCACGAGAAGCGATCAGCGGGGTGTACTCGGTGAACCACCCGGCTGGTCCTCTATGCTCGCGGGGGTTGCGAGGTTTCTCCTCCATTCTCTTTTCCCCTATTCGTCGAGAAGAGCCAGCGTCACTGTGTCGTGGTACGTTAGCTGTACGGTTCCTTGATTTTTAGGAATTATTGGTGGCCTATTTTTCCTCGTAGTCCATGTACACCCAGGATTTTTCGAGGAGTGCATCGAAAGACCTATGGGTCTCAATGCCAACGGCCTTTTTAAATTCACTGCACGAGATGAGTCCCCTCTTGAGCAAGTATATCTTCATGTGATCAGTGCAGAGGACCTTAATGGCCTCACAGTTGAACAAATCAATGTATTCTCTTAGGGTCTCATTGCTCCTCAAGGCGATTTCTTTAAGGGCGGCCTCAGTCTTCGGGTGCTAACAAGATGCAGTGAAGTTGCTGATGAATTGGTTTTTGAGGCTCTTCTAGGAGGTGATAGACTCGGGGGAGAGGTTCTTATATTAATCCATGGTTGTTTTCCTCAGCATCATGGGAAACAACCTGCATTTAGTTTAGCCTCTGACATTGTGGTAGTGGAGCATCGCCTCAAACGCGTCGATGTGGTCAACAAGATCAGCAATGCTATCGTACTCCTTCAGCAGGGGAGGCTTCTCCATCCCCTTAGTAATGAGGGCCTCCATTATGGCTCGGGATAGTGGGCCGCAGGGGTCGTCTTTGTTGCTTCTTTATAGGGAGCGAGAGGGGGACCAACTGTAGCAGCGGTCTTTGTGTCGGTCTTGGCCACGGGGAGGGTCCCTTGGCCGAGAGTGTTTTTCTTCATTGCCCTTTGTTGTACCCCAAAATTTGCCCTCTCCTTTTTCACAAGAAATCACAGCTTCCGGGTTTTCCCTGATTTTTCAGATTGGCTCAAGAATCGGTCAAACAGACTTTTCTTATCAGTCTATCCAAAATTAGGGTTTCCATTGATTTTGAATCAGTCCAAACAGATTATTAGGGTTTCTTTTGATTTGGTTGAGTTTGGTTCAGGGTTTGATCAAGCAGACGTTTCTTTGACAGTAAATCCAAAATTAGGGTTTGCACACGCATCCTCAAAAGGAATTGAGTCCACAGTTCTTTTCAATCGACTGTTACTTTGTTTTGACGCTTGTTCAAAATTGCTGTTTGTTTCTCAAAGCCTAAACCTCTTGGATAGAAGCTGAGGCTTCTGATTGAAAGTTTAAAGCGTTGGTTTAATTAGTGAAGTGAAAGGCGTATGGACGTTTGTTTGTTTAATTGTGCAATGCTTTTGGTTATTTGGAATGCCGAGCTTATTGTTGGTCAATGCAAGATTGTGAGACTACAACGCTTATTGATTATTTATTTTATCTAAGTTATAATTATTGGGATGCATTTCCAATTAGTATAATTCAAGAAATTTAAATAATTAAATAAACAAGTGCAGAAGAAATAAAGAATTATCTGACAAAAGATTTTTTATTCATTTTCAATTGTTGTTACAAATGTTATTTGGATAATGTAATTTTATTTACAATATTTACAATGATATTTATTACAAATAATTGAAAAAGAAAATAAATCTAAATCTCTTGAAGTCTTCTATCTTCTACTGCTGCTTCCCTTACCCAACTGGTATTTACCTGCAAAGACGGAGAAAGAAATCAGTACAGATGAATTAAAAAGGCATTTTTCAGACAGATAAGCAAAAACTCATCATTAAAGGTTGTTGGCCGGAATCATTTTGTTTTGGTTTTCATCGTATTTTGCTCGTCCTCTCTGCAAATTGCAAGAAGATTTCTCTTCTTGGTTCACAAAGAGGAAAAGTAAAATTAAATGTTTACAAGCATATGAATCAATTAAAAAGAAGGCACAAGGCTGCATAAAAAGTTCACCAAGCTGTACAGTGGCAAAACTGAAATGCCAAACCAAATTGCATTGTCAAAATGGGCAAACTAAGTTGTATAAAGGCAAACCAAACTGTCAAACTGTCAACCAAGCTGTAACTATCAACCAAGCTGTTATTGTCAACTAAGCTATCAAACAGAAAAGCTGCATACAAGTACACAAAGGGCAATGCAGAAAATCTGGAAGATAAGAAGATATGCAGAGGAAAACCAAATTGCAAGCAAGCTTGTAAAAACACTTTCATCATTTTCCAGGCCAGCACCTTTTCAGAATAAAAGTACAGTTAAGAAATAAAATATGCTAATGGAGAGAGAGAAAGAGAAAAAGTAAAGCAGGTTTGCAGTTTGGCAGGCTAAGAGAGATAGATAAATATAACATTATTCTAACAGTTCAAATGGGGCAGAACACATAAAGAAAAATATACCACAAAACTGTAAACACATAACAACAGCAAGCCTGTAACCAAATGAGCAAGCCTTGCAGCCTGCTTCAAGCCTGTCCCCCAAACAAGCCAAAAAACCTGTTACAGAAGAAAGCATAACAAACCGGCTTCAAGCAAGCCTGTAACTAAAACAAGCTTGTAACCTCCAAGCGTGCTTCAAGCCTGCCTCAAGCATGTACCAGTTACCAAACTAACAAAACCTTACCAAACTTTCTAACCTGCTAAAACCTCCTAACCTCCTAAAAACCTGTCAAAATGCACAAGCCTGCCTCAAAGAAGCAAGCCTTCAAGCCAAAGCCATACCAACCTGCATAACCTTTAACCTTCAAGAAACCTGCTAAAAACCTGTTAAAACCTGTCAAACTGCAAATTTCCAACAAGCCAAGCCTTCCTAAAATCAAAAGCAAGCTTGCCTTTAATCCCAATACCAAACAAGAGAATAAGCAACTCAGAAGCAGAAACAATCTCAGAAATCATCAACATCAATAATCAAATATCCAAACAACAACAACAGCGTTTTTAGAAACAGTGTCATCACTAAACATCCAAAGCAAAAGATACGGAATACCAGACAAGCCAGCAAGCTTTCATCACCGCGTCCCTCCGCCTTGGCCACCTAAGAAGCGCCTCTATTCCAAACTCCTATCCAACAACAAACCCTAAAGGTATTGTCCCCCCTTCCTTTTTTACACCTCACATATACAAATAACACAGAAAATCAATAACATGTAAAAGATAGAACATGCAAGATTGAAATCCAAAAAAAACTAAAAAATGAAGAAGAAAAAATCGTTACTCTTTTCGTCACCGCCGGGTACAACCGTGGAGAAAGGAAAGATTGGAGGTAGTGCCTGGTAGCCTGAGGTGTGGAGGGAGCATCGTTGGCTGGGTATTTGAGAAATATGAAGACGATGAAGAAGATGGAAAGCAGCGCTGCTCACAAACATGAACAAATCCAATTCTGAATCAAACAAGTGAACCCTAACAAAAACCCTTGTCAAAACAATTAGGCCTGGACGCCCCACTCATCACCAAAGCCCAAACATCCTGGCGCATACCCCCTTTTCTTTTAATCTGTTTGTTTTTGTTGTTTGGGCCAAGTGTATAACCTAAGGCCCATATAACCCTTTTTTTTATATTTTTTAAATCAACACTTCTTAATTTTCATAACCTAATTCTGTTTTTATTAAATAATATATTAATCTTTCATGTAAAAATTTTATTAATACTTTTTATTACACTTAAAAGTACATAAAAATAGAATTTTTCTAAGTTAAATAATTTTCTCTTTAAAACCCTTTTTGTTTATATAACATTAACAAAAATACAAAAAATAATAAAAATACTTAATAATACATTAGGTTAACATTTTAATCATTTGTAAATAATCATATACATTTCACAAATACTTTTGATTCTCTTTTATCCTTATACTTTGCTATATTTTTACATTGAGAATGCGACGATTCGATTTGGTTGTAAATAATATTTGGACACTACTATTCTGATAAGACTCATCCCCATTTGTAAACATTTGTACCCCCATCCCCGGATACTTATTTGTAATAGCTTAGACTTTAAATTCCTGCAATTTATCGCTTTCTATATACTGTATAGTAATTAGGGTTTGTATGCGAAGATTCAAAATCAACCGCTAGATAACCTAATACAAGACAAATGCATGAAAATCAATACACAATTCACACTTGCACCTCTAGGGTAACCTCGCTTGTTGCCTCGGAAAAATGCAATCATGTCCCTCGAGTATGAGACACTCTAGCAAATGTCCCTTCGATAAACAAATATCGTTAGTCCCTCGATGACCCTCGATGTTGCCTTCGATAAAACGATCTCGTCCATTACAAAATTGCTAGAGCGTCTCACAAGTTGCCTTCAATGATTGTATACGCTGACCCGCGCCTGTCCCGTTTACATCCTAACGCAAGGTTGTTCATCAAATACAATGGTGAAACAACACTGTTAAAAGGGTTAAAACATAGGAAAAATCTTTGAGTAAAATAGGGTAGACAAACTCTTAGTTACTTGATCAAAAATCTTGCAAAACATCCTTGCCATTTTTCAAAACACACATCACAACACAACTTCAAAACAACTTTCAAAAACATTGAAACATCTTTTCAAAAAGACATACACCTTTGTATATACTCAAACAAGAGTCATTACAAAGGCTGCCTAGACAAGGCATCTTTTTCAAAACATTTTCAAAAACACACACACAAAGCACCATTTCAAACAATTGAAAAGCAAAGGCAAGTGATCTAAAACAAGTAACTAAGAGCCCATGGATAACCATGGATGAAAAGGGTGCTAGCACCTTCCCTTTTCATAATCTACCCCCCGAACCCATGAAACATCTCAAAGGTCTTTCCTGTGCTTTTTGACCTTTCCTTAGGATAAAATAAAAAGTCGGTGGCGACTCTTGCTAAACCGAAACATTTGCGAACACAAACGCAAAACCTCAAGTCAGTTCTCCCATCGTATCACAGAACTGGCGACTCTGCTGGGGACTTCTCTAAAAGTGGGGTTACCTTAGGGTTTTATATCACCTTTAAATGCTTTCTTTGATTGCTTTGATTGCTTTACTTTTTGGGTTCCTTGCTTGGGTTTGTTTTAAATCCTACACCCGGATTTGGGGGCACCTTTTTAGGTAAATAGCAATAAACTGTGAGGGAACTGTGCGGGGTATACCGATATGGTTGAAGCAGTAGCTATGTTAGTGTGACATATTTGTGGGTACCGGTATCCCTTGAGTAGTCAAGGAGAATACGGGGCCGCTGAGCGATGTCATGAAGCACTAACGAACTCTTAGAACCTTACTTGACCATCTTGGCCTTTTTAGGGGTAGTGAGATGACCGACTTTGGTGCAGTCCGAAGTTGGTAGATACTCGATACTACACTCATTGAGGTTTGTTTTCTTGGAATGTTTTGGTCTCCAGTTAAGTGGCTAAACCAAAACAATGAACATAGAAAACAATCCAATGATATTGAGCTCCTTAGAACCCGGTTTCTATTTTAGGACAGGATGAGCCAACTAACTTCAAGAGGGTACTTACCTACGAACCCCATGCAAGCCTAAACCTAAGGACTTGTTTGCTTTGTGTGAATATGACTACCTGTATATACACTTACTTGCTTTTTCATACATGTACATAACATCATAACATCATACTATAGCATTTACAATAACCATTTCAAGGATCTCGAAGGTCTTTTGATACAGGGGCACGTTGAACCAGACGTCTACCAAAGGGTAAGAGGTTTTATTTTCCTCTAAACAAACGCCGTCAAGGATCAAGTGCAACAACTTGAATCAGGGGCTATGACCCACTTGACATGGTGAGCTTGATTCTCGTGGAAAGACATCCACCGATACGAAGTTCTCCAATCAAAGATGTTGATCAAAGTTCAATCTCTAACATTTTCTTATGTTTACCCCGCGAGATTCTTGAAAACATGCATCCACATATCATGCATTGCATCATAACAAGTTTTCTTTTTCAGGTCTCCTTATTCTCCTACTGTTTATTTCAGTGGAGATGGCTCTAGAGAGGACTGTCAAAGATATCCAGGATCAAAATGCTCAACTTCAAGAAATGTTCTTGAACTTGTCCCAGGGGCAAGAAGAAGTGAAATCTCTCCTCACAAGGGGCATGGTCTTGGGGAATTCAGGCAGTGTCAGGAATGATCAGTTGGAAGGACTGCAGATTGAGCTGGCAACAATGAAGATCCAGATGATGGGACAGCTGGTAGGCCAGATGGCTCTCATTCAAGACTTAGCTCAAAGACAAGAAGAGCTCAGGGTCCTCGTCAACAAGCTGCTTCGGGACAACCAAGTGGGGCAAACACCTAAGGTTGAAGATCAAGTCATAATTCAACCCCCTTTGAGACAAGAAGACAAGGGAAAAGATCCTCAACTTGCTTCAGGGTCACAAGCCTAGCAACAACCTCGTCAACATCAACGGGGTAATCGGCGCAAGCGAAATGTACCTGGAAGACATTTCTCTGAGACTGAGATACCATCATCTCTAATACTGAAATGCTTGTTGGAGGTCAATCTGATTACTTTAAAGGATCCTCCCCGGAATCCCAACACCTCTGCTCCTACCTATCACCCCAATGAAAGGTGTGCATACCACTCCCATAGTCCTGGACATGACACCGACGACTGTTGGACCCTGAAGAACAAGATCCAAGACTTGATCGACGAGGGAGTGCTGGAATTCATGCCGGATGACGAGATGAAAATCTTCCGCTAAGGGTTCTCTACCTGGAATGACAAAGTTCAAACTAAGAGGCTTTTGTTTCATTTGAATTTTCAAGTTGTAATTTCTTTTGTTATTCAAACAATTATCTGTTGATGTCAAACTCTATTTCATTAATGCATTGCATATGTTTGTCTTGAATTCATCCATTCGTTTTCACTATTTCTTATGCTTTCTTTATGATGTTTAACTCTTGATAAAAAGCTACAAGCCTTTAGAGGGAGGATGACGAAACAATGCCATAATCTCATACAGTATGCTTTTGGACAGACCTTGCTGACGATGTACAGGCATTTCTTTCAAATCCTAAACACTGGAGTTATAAGGAAGATAATCCCTAGTCAACACCTTCGAGCCAAAGAAGTAGGAGTTTTTTTTGTTTTAAACACAAATTAAAACCTTTGATTAAACCTGGGGCAGCGTAGTCTCTCAGTTAATTCAAAGGATGCGCATTGAAGTCGCAAACTCTCAGTTCGTAATACAACGAACGACATCAAAAAAAGGGGCATTCCTTTGGAATCAAAAGACAGTGATGGTTCCTTATCTCATAGGCAGTCATTACCTCTCAAAAGAGAAAAGCCCACCGAGCCAAAACCTATAAAGGAGGCTTAAGAAAGTTGGGGCATCCCGCTGACTTTAATCTCGAAAACAGGAACAGTCAGGCAAAAGTTAGGGATAACAAATCAAAAGAACGAGGTCGCCACAAATCCTCAACAACATGAAAAATGTTGCAAAAATGACTGCCTTCCAACAAATTCAACTTGTGTGAACCATCACCAAAGTGCCGTTCCAAACTCGAATAGAGTTCGACGCATAATTGACTGAGTCTAGGATTGAAGAACATCACGAAGAGCGGGTGGGTACCAATATACTTTGAGCCTTTATCCTTTGTTTCTTAAGCCGTGAACCAAGCCACGTTACAACCCTTCAAATGTCCTAATTGAAGCATGGGTTAGTTCGAAAGCATACTGTTACAAAAGGTATCCTGACTCCTGTAAGGCTTTGCTCTAAATCTTGTGTTGATTTTGTCTTATAAAAAGTTTTCTGCTAAAAAACGCATTTTCTCAAAACTTCAAGACAGACATAAACTTTGCATTACTTGAATATCACTGTTTGCATTTGGCTATTTGTTTGACAGCAGAGAAATTCACTCAACGAGTATCCAGTGAACAAAAGCTCTCTCAGTGAACAAAATCAATTCAAAAAGGATGACACTTCCCTTGACAAATCTCCTATCAACAAGGGGGCATGACATGTCACTATCCAGCACACCTGGGGCAGTTCAGTCAAGATTCCAGGAAATCTCTCAAAGAATTGCAGAGTAACCAGGGGCAGGCCTCCCTCACCATCACTCGGGGCGTTGAACATCAATCTCAGTGAAGGGTTACATACAATGCCACAAACACTCGCTACTAGGGGCAATGACAAGTCTCCCCAAAGTCCTTCTCATAGGATGACTCCTCAGCAAGGGTTTAATCTCTGAAAACCTTTCCCCAGCTGAATCAACCTCAAGAATCCTCGAGGATTTCCCCCAACGAAGATGTCACCTCTCTAACAGACTGACAACAGGGTTTATTTCCCTAACAACACTAGGATTCCCCAGCTTGAGTTTGCCTCTACGACTGCTACAAATCAAAGGACCACAACTCCTCTTCTCCAGTAGACTACTCTACAATCCCCAGCAAGTTACTGCGAAACCTGGACCCGACCAGATATCAGTTCAACTTCGACTCCCCAGTAGAGCAACGGACGACTAAGACTCCTGAAATCTGTTTTCCCAAGCAGGAATAAACATTCTCCCCACAGAGTTTCCAACTTCCCCCAGCGGACTTCTCCTAAAACAACAAAACAGGAATCCATTGGAAATATTCTGAGCAAAGTTTGAAGACACACATACTCTTCAACAGCAATCCGGGATTTATTAACTTCTCAACACTTGTCAAGGATTTATTCTCCAAGACAAGATGCACTTCATTAAACATTTCACATTCATAACATATGCATATAAAATGCATATAACACAAATCTCATTTATTTTTGAGAACATCATTATGCATTTCATACATCATGACTTTGCATACAACTAACGTTCTACCTTTTTCAGGAAAGGTCAATCAACAGACGATTACCATCAACCTTTTCAAGTTCCAGATTAATACCTGTAACAAGCCAGGAAAATAATCTGTGGACGAGGGATTGAAGATCAATACCTGTAACAAGCCAGGAAAACTATATTTCTTTCTCAGGTCAGAGATTAATACCTGAAACCAGCCATGACAAATATCTACTCGACCAACTCATGCTTATTCAACTTCAAGACTTCTGAAAACAGTTTACGGGTTCTCCAGATATGGATGTTAATCTATCGCTTGTTCAGATTCAAGACTTCTGAAAACAGTTTACGGGTTCTCCATATATGGATGTTAATCTATCGCTTGTTCAGATTCCAAACTTCTGAAAACAGTTTACGGGTTCTCCAGATATGGATGTTAATCTATCACTTGTTCAGTTTCCAGACTTCTGAAAATAGTTTACGGGTTCTCCAGATATGGATGTTAATCTATCGCTTGTTCAGATTCTAGACCTCTGAAAACAGTTTATGGGTTCTCCAGATATGGATGTTAATCTATCGCTTGTTCAGATTCCAAAACTTCTGAAAACAGTTTACGGGTTCTCCAGATATGGATGTTAATATATCGCTTGTTCAGATTCAAGACTTCTGAAAACAGTTTACGGGTTCTCCAGATATGGATGTTAATCTATCGCTTGTTCAGATTCAAGACTTCTGAAAACAGTTTACGGGTTCTCCAGATATGGATTTTAATCTATCGCTTGTTCAAATTCAAGACTTCTGAAAACAGTTTACGGGTTCTCCAGATATGGATGTTAATCTATCGCTTGTTCAAATTCAAAAACTTCTGAAAACAGTTTACGGGTTCTCCAGATATGGATGTTAATCTATCACTTGTTCAGATTCAAGACTTCTGAAAACAGTTTACGGGTTCTCCAGATATGGATGTTAATCTATCGCTTGTTCAGATTCCAAACTTCTGAAAATAGTTTACGGGTTCTTCAGATATGGATGTTAATCTATCGCTTGTTCAGATTCCAGACTTCTGAAAATAGTTTAGGGGTTCTCCAGATATGGATGTTAATCCATCACTTGTTCAGATTCCAAACTTCTGAAAACAGTTTACGGGTTCTCCAGATATGGATTTTAATCTATCGCTTGTTCAGATTCCAGACCTCTGAAAACAGTTTACGGGTTCTCCAGATATGGATGTTAATCTATCGCTTGTTCAGATTCCAGACTTTTGAAAATAGTTTACGGGTTCTCCAGATATGGATGTTAATCTATCGCTTGTTCAGATTCCAAACTTCTGAAAACAGTTTACGGGTTCTCCAGATATGGATGTTATTCTATCGCTTGTTCAGATTCAAGACTTCTGAAAACAGTTTACGGGTTATCCAGATATGGATGTTAATCTATCGCTTGTTCAGATTCAAGACCTCTGAAAACAGTTTACGGGTTCTCCAGATATGGATGTTAATCTATCGCTTATTCAGATTCCAGACTTCTGAAAACAGTTTACGGATGCTTCCAAATACGGATGTCAATCTATTGCTTATTCAGACCCCCAGCTCAGAGATGTTCCAAACATGGATACCTTTCTGATACTCGTCCACTCACCAACAACATAACATTTCAACATACATTCCAGATGGCATCTTTAAGCCCATCCCCCGACAAGATTATGTCACATTCCAGATGGCATCTTTAAGCCCATCCCCCGACAAGATTCTGTCACATTCCAGATGTCATCTTTAAGCCCATCTCCAAATGGCATCTTTAAGCCCATTCCCTCTACCATCACATCACCGAGTGCAAATTTCTGGGCACTCTAGTGTTCAATCATCTTTCACCTTCAAGTCGCAAATGGCAGATTCGCCAATCTAACTCTTCAGGTGTAAGAAGATTGAACAGGGGCAACTATTGTACCCCAAAATTTGCCCTCTCCTTTTTCACAAGAAATCACAGCTTCCGGGTTTTCCCTGAT
The DNA here is from genome assembly GCA_948472305.1 of Vicia faba. Classification (NCBI taxonomy): domain Eukaryota; kingdom Viridiplantae; phylum Streptophyta; class Magnoliopsida; order Fabales; family Fabaceae; genus Vicia; species Vicia faba. Next base: position 798,877,557 of record OX451735.1, read on the forward strand.
TTTTCAGATTGGCTCAAGAATCGGTTAAACAGACTTTTCTTATCAGTCTATCCAAAATTAGGGTTTCCATTGATTTTGAATCAGTCCAAACAGATTATTAGGGTTTCTTTTGATTTGGTTGAGTTTGGTTCAGGGTTTGATCAAGCAGACGTTTCTTTGACAGTAAATCCAAAATTAGGGTTTGCACACGCATTCTCAAAAGGAATTGAGTCCACAATTCTTTTCAATCGACTGTTACTTTGTTTTGACGCTTGTTCAAAATTGTTGTTTGTTTCTCAAAACCTAAACCTCTGGGATAGAAGCTGAGGCTTCTAATTGAAAGTTTGAAGTGTTGGTTTAATCAGTGAAGTGAAAGGCGTATGGATGTTTGTTTGTTTAATTGTGCAATGCTTTTGGTTATTTGGAATGTCGGGCTTATTGTTGGTCAATGCAAGATTGTGAGACTACAACGTTTATTGATTATTTATTTTATCTAAGTTACAATTATTGGGATGCATTTCCAATTAGTATAATTCAAGAAATTTAAATAATTAAATAAACAAGTGCAGAAGAAATAAAGAATTATCTGACAAAAGATTTTTTATTCATTTTCAATTGTTGTTACAAATGTTATTTGGATACTGTAATTTTATTTACAATATTTACAATATTTACAATGATATTTATTACAAATAATTGAAAAAGAAAATAAATCTAAATCTCTTGAAGTCTTCTATCTTCTACTGCTGCTTCCCTTACCCAACTGGTATTTACCTGCAAAGACGGAGAAAGATATCAGTACAGATGAATTAAAAAGGCATTTTTTAGACAGATAAGCAAAAACTCATCATTAAAGGTTGTTGGCCGGAATAAGTTTGTTTTGGTTTTCATCGTATTTTGCTCATCCTCTCTGCAAATCGCAAGAAGATTTCTCTTCTTGGTTCACAAAGAGGAAAAGTAAAATTAAATGTTTACAAGCATATGAATCAATTAAAAAGAAGGCACAAGGCTGCATAAAAAGTTCACCAAGCTGTACAGTGGCAAAACTGAAATGCCAAACCAAATTGCATTGTCAAAATGGGCAAACTAAGTTGCATAAAGGCAAACCAAACTGTCAAACTGTCAACCAAGATGTAACTATCAACCAAGTTGTTATTGTCAACTAAGATATCAAACAGAAAAGCTGCATACAAGTACACAAAGGGCAATGCAGAAAATCTGGAAGATAAGAAGATATGCAGAGGAAAACCAAATTGCAAGCAAGCTTGTAAAAACACTTTCATCATTTTCCAGGCCAGCACCTTTTCAGAATAAAAGTACAGTTAAGAAATAAAATATGCTTATGGAGAGAGAGAATGAGAAAAAGTAAAGCAGGTTTGCAGTTTGGCAGGCTAAGAGAGATAGATAAGTATAACATTATTCTAACAGTTCAAAGGGGGCAGAACACATAAAGAAAAATATACCACAAAACTGTAAACACATAACAACAGCAAGCCTGTAACCAAACGAGCAAGCCTTGCATCCTGCTTCAAGCCTGTACCCCAAACAAGCCAAAAAACCTGTTACAGAAGCAAGCATAACAAACCTGCTTCAAGCAAGCCTGTAACCAAAACAAGCCTGTAACCTCCAAGCCTGCTTCAAGCCTGCCTCAAGCCTGTACCAGTTACCAAACTAACAAAACCTTACCAAACTTTCTAACCTGCTAAAACCTCCTAACCTCCTAAAAACCTGTCAAAATGCACAAGCCTGCCTCAAAGAAGCAAGCCTTCAAGCCAAAGCCATATTAACCTGCATAACCTTTAACCTTCAAGAAACCTGCTAAAAACTTGTTAAAACCTGTCAAACTGAAAATTTCCAACAAGCCAAGCCTTCCTAAAATCAAAAGCAAGCTTGCCTTTAATCCCAATACCAAACAAGCAAATAAGAAACTCAGAAGCAGAAACAATCTCAGAAATCATCAACATCAATAATCAAATATCCAAACAACAACAACAGCATTTTTAGAAACAATGTCATCACTAAACATCCAAAGCAAAAGATACGGAATACCAGACAAGCCAGCAAGCTTTCATCACCACGTCCCTCCGCCTCGGCACCTGAGAAGCGCCTCCATTCCAAACTCCTCTCCAACAACAAACCCTAAAGGTATTGTCCCCCCTTCCTTTTTTACACCTCATATATACAAATAACACAGAAAATCAATAACATGTAAAAGATAGAACATGCAAGATTGAAATCCAAAAAAACCTAAAAAATGAAGAAGAAAAAATCGTTACTCTTTTCGTCACCGCCGGGTACAACCGTGGAGAAAGGAAAGATTGGAGGTAGCGCCTGGTAGCCTGAGGTGTGGAGGGAGCATCGTTGGCTGGGTATTTGAGAAAGATGAAGACGATGAAGAAGATGGAAAGCAGCGCCGCTCACAAACATGAACAAATCCAATTCTGAATCAAACAAGTGAACCCTAACAAAAACCCTTGTCAAAACAATTGGGCCTGGACGCCCCACTCATCACCAAAGCCCAAACATCCTGGCGCATACCCCCTTTTCTTTTAATCTGTTTGTTTTTGTTGTTTGGGCCAAGTGTATAACCTAAGGCCCATATAACCCTTTTTTTATATTTTTTAAATCAACACTTCTTAATTTTCATAACCTAATTCTTTTTTGATTAAATAATATATTAATCTTTCATGTAAAAATTTTATTAATACTTTTTATTACACTTAAAAGTACATAAAAATAGAATTTTTCTAAGTTAAATAATTTTCTCTTTAAAACCCTTTTTGTTTATATAACATTAACAAAAATACAAAAAATAATAAAAATACTTAATAATACATTAGGTTAACATTTTAATCATTTGTAAATAATCATATACATTTCACAAATACTTTTGATTCTCTTTTATCCTTATACTTTGCTATATTTTTACATTGAGAATGTGACGATTCGATTTGGTTGTAAATAATATTTGGACACTACTATTCTGATTAGACTCATCCCCATTTGTAAACATTTGTACCCCCATCCCCGGATACTTATTTGTAATAGCTTAGACTTTAAATTCCTGCAATTTATCGCTTTCTATATACTGTATAGTAATTAGGGTTTGTATGCGAAGATTCAAAATCAACCGCTAGATAACCTAATACAAGACAAATGCATGAAAATCAATACACAATTCACACTTGCACCTCTAGGGTAACCTCGCTTGTTGCCTCGGAAAAATGCAATCATGTCCCTCGAGTGTGAGACACTCTAGCAAATGTCCCTTCGATAAACAAAGATCGTTAGTCCCTCGATGACCCTCGATGTTGCCTTTGATAAAACGATCTCGTCCCTTACAAAATTGCTAGAGCGTCTCACAAGTTGCCTTCAATGATTGTATACGCTGACCCGCGCCTGTCCCGTTTACATCCTAACGCAAGGTTGTTCATCAAATACAATGGTGAAACAACACTGTTAAAAGGGTTAAAATATAGGAAAAATCTTTGAGTAAAATAGGGTAGACAAACTCTTAGTTACTTGATCAAAAATCTTGCAAAACATCCTTGCCATTTTTCAAAACACACATCACAACACAACTTCAAAACAACTTTCAAAAACATTGAAACATCTTTTCAAAAAGACATACACCTTTGTATATACTCAAACAAGAGTCATTACAAAGGTTGCCTAGACAAGGCATCTTTTTCAAAACATTTTCAAAAACACACACAAAGCACCATTTCAAACAATTGAAAAGTAAAGGCAAGTGATCTAAAACAAGTAACTAAGAGCCCATGGATAACCATGGATGAAAAGGGTGCTAGCACCTTCCCTTTTCATAATCTACCCCCCGAACCCACGAAACATCTCAAAGGTCTTTCCTGTGCTTTTTGACCTTTCCTTAGGATAAAATAAAAAGTCGGTGGCGACTCTTGCTAAACCGAAACATTTGCGAACACAAACGCAAAACCTCAAGTCAGCTCTCCCACTGTATCACACCCTTGTTCCTTTTACGTTCAGGGGATCGTCGTTGTTTGTGCAGGGGAGTGTGATCATGTTTCTTGATAGCCTTGGGATGGGTCCTCTCTAAAGAGGGATCTCGCCCAATGCAGCGGGGAGTAGGTCCTCTCCTGATATGCATTGGGCTCATAATTCTGTGATGGATGGTAGTCATCATCGTGTGGTTGCGAGCGGGTAGATGAAGAGGCGGTCAGTCCGTCCCTATGGTCTTGCTCAAGAGCGTCCATGTTATTATCGTTGCCCACATTGTTGTTGCCAGCGTTATTGTTGTCGGCATCAGCGAAATGGACGTTTTGGTTATCGTTGACAGTTGGGTCGGCCATGACAACCTGAAGGTTGAAGATGTTGCTTTGATCTTACGTGAATGAAAGACCGGGTACCTGAATTCCCATAGACAATGCCACTGATCGTACTTGATCACAAGAGATTGTCAAGGCCCACGAGCTTCAAGTCGAGCAGTGGTTGAATGTGAAATAGGGGAGGTACCTTCAAGACACTCTGATGCCAAAATAAGGTTTAGAGTAAGTGCATGTAGAATATGAGAGTATGGATGGATGAATATATGACCCTCTTAAGTGATACGGTATTTATAGACCCCAACGATGGGCCAAGGTCTTCAGTAATGGACCAAGATGAGGCCCAATAATGAAGGCTTCCAGGGTTTACTGGTGTATTAAGTCAAGCACGTGGCCTCTTCCCTGGTCAACTACCCGGGAAAGCAGGGAAGTTGGATCAGTTATTCTCGGAGGGCAGGAAGATGACGATATAGGAAAATTAGTCATGTTCTCCTAGTAGACACGTTAGGAAATGCTCAACGGTCCTCATTTTGGTCTGCACGCTTTTGGGCCTTTGTAAAGGTGTTGGATTGAGCCTCCCCAACGGTGGGCAAGTGTCGGCCCAGTCCAGAACTGTTTTTATCTTTTCTTTATTAAAAAATCTAGAAATATAATTTATTTTGTCTCATTTATTTTTATTTATTTTCTAATTCAATATTATTTTTGATTTTTGGTTTTTATTCTTAATTCAAATTCAAATTTCTTTAAGTTAGATTATTAATTAAAATAATTTGTATCCTTCCATTTTATGTACATTTTTAATTCAAATTTTATTGCATTTTATTTTAGCATATTTTTATACTACTAACCAATTAACTTATTATTATTATTATTATTATTATTATTATTATTATTATTATTATTATTATTATTATTATTATTATTATTATTATTTTAATCAAATAGGAATTTGTATTAATTCAAAAACCAATAAAGTACAAAGCGCGATCAAAAGATTCAGCGAAACAAAAATAGACAAAACTAAAGCATTAGCTTGGCTACATGCTTTTTTAACTTAGAGTTATACCATCCTTTATATATGATTTTCTCTATAATACCATCTTCAATATTTTTGAAAATCAAATTATTGAAGGTAACATTATTCCTATAGAGCCATATACCATAAATCGTTTCCGTAAAGCCTAGTTTTAAAAGGACCCATTTCCAGCCTTTCTTTTTCGTTTGGGCCATAATCCAAGCAATCTATTATTTCCAATTGAGAGGATCATGCTAACCTCCATCCACCTGAGAATATTCTTCCAAATAATAACAGTTTCCCTGCATTGAAAGTATATATGCTCAATAGTTTCAACCTTTTCCTGGCACATGCCGCAAGTATCATTATGAATCAAGCCAAATCTACCAAGCCTCTCCTTAGTTGGCAATTTGACCTAACAAGTCTGCCACAAATTCAGGATCGCACGGGGTCTCGCAATGTTCTGATTGATCAAATGTCTCCACGGGATTCGAGTCCCATCATTAATGACATTCCTGTAAACCTTGCTCATATAGAACTTATTATTCTGCAAACTTTTCTCCCAAGCATCAGCATAATGAATACAAAACTCTCTTTGCTGCATGATATTCTTCATAACCCATGACCAACTATTGTTAACAACCATCTCCATTATGTTTACACCTTTCAGATAGTAGACATGGACCCATTTAACCCATAAATTGTCAGATTTACGACATAAATTCCACGACACTTGAGCATGGTAACTTGATTCCAAACAACCATGTTAATCACATTCAAACCACCCTGATTCCCAGGGCTACAGAATTTCTTCCAAGCCACGGGGCTCTTGCGGCTAATCTCACGAGTACCATTCCAAATGAAAGATTTACATAAGGCATCTATTTTATTTATTACAAACTTGGGAAGGGGCAAGCATTGTAACAAAAACTGAGTTATAGAAAAGGAGATGCTTTTGACAAGCTGAATCCTCCCTGCATAACTCAACAGTCTAGATGACCAATGGTGAATTCTGTAAGTAATTATGTCAATCAGAGGAAGGTAATGGTTGATGGTGAGCTTCCTACTAGTAAGAGGAATTCCCATATATCTAATTGGCAGCACTCCCTCATCAAAACTGGTTATCCCTAACAACTCCAGTTTAAGGTCATTCTCATTACCCCAAAAAAATATTTTGCACTTATTAGGGTTGATAACCAAACCAGTAGAATCAGAAAAAGAGCAGACAGTCTTCATTAATAAACTCACAGAATCAGGATCCCCTCTGCAGAAAAGAAGTACATCATCGGCAAATGTAAGGTTGGTGAGACCAATTTTTTCACATTTGGCATGATACTTAAACTTAGGGTTCACCTTCATTTTACTCAACAATTTGTTCATATATTCCATCACCACAACAAATAACAATGGGGATAGGGGGTCCCCTTGTCTAACCCTTCTACAAGCCTGCATAGAGTCAATTAGCTCACCGTTAACATTAAATTCATATGTAACTATTTTAACAGCAATCACGATCCAGTTTATGAACTGATATCGAATGCAAATCTCACTCAAGATAACCTCTAGAGCCCCCCAGTCCACCATATCATAGGCCTTCTGAAGGTCCAGTTGTAGCATACGTCTAGGGGCTTCATTCTTACTTGTATAACCCTTTATGAGTTGATAAGCTAGCATAATATAGTTGTGAATGCTCTTACCAGGGATAAACGTAGCTTGGCTAAGACTCAAGGTACCCTGAAGCACAAACCCTAATCTGGAATCAAGGATTCTAGAGATAACTTTATATAATGTAAAGCAACCAGCAATCAGTCTATAATCCCTCACTCCCTTGGCTTGGTCATGCTTTAGGATCAAAGTAACCACAATTTTATTGAAAGGACTAAAGATTATATTCTTCTCAAAGAATTCCAACACAACTGCCAAGACATCAGCTTGAATAAAGTTCCAACGGGACTTAAAGAATTTTTCTCCAAACCCATCTGCACCAGGGGCTTTAAGATCTCCAATGACCTGCAAAGCTTTATCTATTTCAGCAACAGTTACTCTGCTAGTCAAGTGATCCCTCTGTACCATGCTAAGCTACTTACCCTTCCTCATGGCATCAATATCAACATGATACAAAGATTGACTTTGAGTCCCCATAAGCTTTGCATAAAAGTCTTTAACCTCCTGCATTATTTCCTTTTGGTTGGAAAGAATGGAACCATCCTCCTTTTGGATTACTGTCACACTTCTATTGTTGTGCTTGGCTTTTAGGTAAGCATGGGAAAATGCATTATTTCCATCCCCCACTTTTAACCAGTCAATTTTAGTTTTCTGCAACATCAATTTCACCTCCATCTGATTCCAGTGAACTATTTCATCAGTCAGTCTTCTTATCTCCTCAAACTTGTAGCCATCAAACCTATTATGTTGAAGATCATTTTGAGCTGAAATGAGACTTTTCCTAGTCTTGACAATGTTCTTCCTTATATCATTTGTATGGAAGTTTAATCTCCTTAGGACAGGCTTAAGTCTTTGCAGCTTATGCCACAAGATTTGCATTGGTGTGCCTCTCACAGGTTTACTCCAGTTTGTCTTTACTGCATTCTCAAACCCTTCCAACTCAACTAGATAATTATTAAACTTGAAGCTCCCACTTGATTTCTTGGGCTTATAATCAGTTAACAACATCAAAGCATGATCTGATACTCCAGGGGGCAGAATATGCAGGGTCATTGAGCTAAATTGCTTAAACCAATCCACATTACCTAAAAGTCTGTCAATACGCAAGTAGATAGTCCCCGAGCTTTGCTTATTGGACCAAGTAAAGTAATCACCAATATTACCCATTTCACTAAGCCCAGTATTGTTCAACATGTCCTAGAAATCCTCATATTCATTCTCTGTTACTAAATTACCACCAATTTTGTCTTGTGCAGTAGCCACATTGTTATAATGCCCAAACAAGCACCAAGGCCCCCTGAATATTCCTATGGATGTTCTCAAAAATCTTCCACAAACTTTTTTTGTCCTCCAAGCAATTAATAGCATAAACAACTGTTAGCCAAAACTTGAAGCAGCCCCCAATATCATATACCCCATAATGAATAGATTGACTAGTTATATGCATACTTCTAACATCATATTTGGTATTACCCCAGCAAATCCACAGCCTGCCATTAGCACGCTCAGCATAATTGTCCAAGTATTCACCTCTGAAGTGAAGCTTATCTCTAATTGCTGAAGCTTTATTGCTTTTAACACGAGTTTCAATCAATATACAAATCTCTGGATGTAATTCATGGAGACGGGAGTTAATCTCCTTTATTTTACCACTCTTATTTAACCCTCTCACATTCCATGCCACCATCACCGAACCTTATCAAGGGTGATTAAGGGGTCATTCAAAACCTCCAGCACACCAAACCCATTAACACGGGGTACCACAGTTGAGGGATCAACAAAGTGAATAGATTTACCTTTAGCTTTCCTAACCTTTATCCATTCCTCTTCAGTTCCACCAGTAGAAGCCCTGATAATTTGGGAGTAGACACACTAGCTGCAGATTCCCCTTTCAGTTCAATTTATCGCATTTTAAGCTGCCATATCTTCTTCTTTGACTCCTCATCACAGTGATGACCCACCTTTTGGCATTTCTCACAAAACTTAGGTTTCCATTCATATTGTATCTGCTGTTTCATCTTAACCCCTCCCTTATATTTGATCACAACCTCCTCCACAAGCTTTTTTGTAATATCGACCTCAACTAGAATCCTTGCATACGATATTCTTAACTTGTGGGTTGTGCATTCATTATAACCAAGGGCACACCTATGGAACTACCAATCTTATTAAGACTCTTTTCTCCCCAAAGGTAAATGGAAAGTCTCGGCAGCTTAACCCATAGAGGTATAGTACGCAGCATATCCTGTTTCATATTGAAATCTAGCTTCCATTCCTTGAGGATCATTGGCATACCCCTAATAGAATAAGGGCCTTTCATCAAAACCGCATCCATGTCGTCAAGAGTTTTGAATCTAAGGATAAAATATCCATCATCATGATAGTACATATCTGGGAGATTAACAAAATTCCACATCTTCTCCATGAATTTCTTGACCGAGTTCATACTTAGGTCTTCGCCAAGAACATAGAGGATAAGTGAGTTCTTCCAGTACAAAAGCTCAGTAGCCACGTCTTCATCTTCAATTTTAATTTCAATCTCACTGTTGACTAGGGTTGGCGCAACATAGACCTTCGTTCTCCCCTTCTTAGAATTACGATTTTCACTGAGTATCTCCACCCACAGCTTACGATTCTCTGGATTTTCCGTTGCAATTGCATTCTGGGACGGTTGGTCTTCTGCCAAAGGAACACTCTGCTCCTCCTCCTCCTCCTCCTCCTCCTCCTCCTTATTATTATTATTATTATTATTATTATTATTATTATTATTATTATTATTATTATTATTATTATTATTATTATTATTATTATTATTATTATTATTTTGTCATTATTATTTTATGTAAAATAGGAAAATGAAAGAGAATTAGCAAGTGGGAGCACAAGAAGCATTCACACGGTTTATTACTCCAAACTCACCGTTACATTGCTACAAGATTCGCACTTTTCACCCAAATATACCCGGCCCAGTTCTTTTTTGTTTCAATTATTTTTTTTATTATGCCCATTCCGATTCTGGCTATACACCCCTCATTATTTGTTGTTTTCTGGCCCATCTACTTATATTTCCCTTTTGTTCTTAGCTTTAATTGTTTGTTTTTATTTTTATCTTATTAATATAATTAGTTTTGTTAATTGTGTTTACATCTTAATTGTTTTATCTTATTTTTGTCAATTAACATTCATTTTTAATTTTGATAATTGATTTTATTTTTAATTTTGATAATTGATTTTATTTATTAAACTAATGTTCATCAATTAGTTTGATTAAATATTTCAATTATCTTAGTTAAATTGTGTGTTAATAATCATTTAATTGTTTAGTAGCTTTTATTTGATTTTATATTGCACACACTTTGAACTTTTTAATTAATTGGTTAAATATTCATTTAATTAGTTGATTTTGTTAACTAAAATTAATTAGTTTTGCTAATTAATTTTTTTAACCTAATCAATTAATTTTAATCAATATTTAATTAATTAAATGGTTACTTCTTATTTCAGTTGTGTGTTCGTGACTTCTTTGACTTATCATGGATACATTACCTTGACTACTTGGCTTGCATTTTTTATTTCACCTGAGACTTTGACTTGTTTATCTGTTATCATGGTTTTGTCAGTTTGTTTGGAGTTTCATATGATGCATGGATTCTTATCTAATATTTCGATGATCATCTGATGCTTTGAGCTTTATCTAACACCTTGGACTTATCTGATGCACTTTCTGCTTGTGATTTAATTTCACTTGATGTTTGGTATACTCTTGATTTATTCTGTGCTTATGACATTAATCAAAAGTATGAGAATTCAATATTGACTTCATTATGTCAAGTGTTGGCTTCTTCTTTGGTTAAACCTTTTCTATTTTAGCTTTTACTTTGTGCTTTAGGATAGTCCCTTAATCTCTTGGTCGTCTTCTTTAATTTCAAAATCTTCTCCCTCCTTTTTCAAAACTCTTCTTGTTTTCAAACTTGAACCATTTTCCTAATAAACTATAATTTAGGTCAATGCATTTTCAAAACTCCTTTTCTTAATTAAAACATTAATCTATTTAATCATACCTTGACATCTTTCAAAAGACTAAAAGTTATTATCCTCATTCCAATTTTTTGTGCCTTGGTGCACTTTTTTCTTTAACATTTTAAAAAAGTTTAAGATATTAGTCTTTTCTTTGAGTGTTTTCAAATCTCACCACCTTAACAAACATGGTAATATTAAAGTAACTTTTCACTTATATGTTGAGATTTGCATTGTTGACTTGGTCCAGGCTATAAGTTCTCCATATTAAAGGTGAAGAAAGTTCTTTTTTTACCATGATTTTCATAGTTTATTGTTTTTTCACTCAGATAAGACAAAATGTCTTTTACATTAAAACCAATCATAATAAACCAATTTTGGTCCATTTTACCCAAACTACATGGATTTTGATATCAACATTGCATATTATCGGTATGCAGGTCCAAAGCTCATTGGAAGCTTTTTCAAATAAAAAATCATAAAAAATATTTCTTTTATCTTTCCAGACATTTTTATAAAACAACGACTCTTTTAGCCAAATACACAAATTTTCAAAGAGATTTCTGCAGAGTACTGTAGATGTTTATGGTTCTAATACCTTCCCTTTGCATAATCAACCCCCTTACCTTGATCTCTATTTTATTTTGAGTTTTATTCGCTCTTTTCCCATTTCCTTTGAAAAAATAAAGTATGGTGGTGACTTTCACTTTGTGAGTTAAGTCAATCAATGGCTTAGTCTCAACTTTTTACCGCTACACCCATTTCACAATCATCCCCAGTGGAGTTAGGTCCCTTTTTTTCTAACGGAAGCCTTCCTTTAAAATCTTGAGTACTTTCTCTTCTCAAGAGGTGTCTTATATTCCCATGTGGTCTTTCTTTTCCTTTTCTATATAGCATACATAATCATAAGTATTTCATGGTATCTTAGGGCTAAAAATTGGGTTTGTTTTTGTATTTAAGTATCTTTGTAATGCGGTGGGAGAACTGACTTGGTGATTTTGCATTTGATTGCAATTGTTGCGGATAGTAAGAGTCGTCGTCGTCTTTTCTTTTATTCAATAAGGAAAGGGTGAAAAGAATAGGAAATACCTTTGAGATATTTTCTTGAGTTCGGGGGGGAGATTATGAAAAGGGAAGGTGTTAGCACCCTTTTCATCCATAGTTATCTATGGGCTCTTAGTTGCTTGCTAGATCATTTTTGCTTTGTGTGCAATCTGCTTTGTGCTGTAAGTTTGAAAATATTTTGCAAAATGCCTTTGTTGCGGCTAACATTGTAATGATTCTCGTCTCTATAAGAATGCATACAAAGTGTTGGTTTTGAAAATAGTTCAAAGAGATGTTTTTTAAAGATGTTTTGAAAGTGTAAGTGTGGAAATGATTTTAGTTTAAGAGCAAGCAACTACGAGCGTCCTACCTACTCAAAAGGTCTAGGTTATTTTCCTCCTCTTTAGATGTTGCTATCTTACCAATGATTTGGTAAGAAGCCCCATCATTGAATATGAAGGGACGGGCGTGGGTCAATTATATAGTCATATAAGTAAACCTATGAGACATTTTAGAAATTTTCTTTAGGGACTAGATCGTTTACCGAAGGCAACATCGAGGGACATCGAGGGATACGATCTTTTTATCGAGGGTCTTTGCTAAAACTCCCATATTTGAGGGACATGACTATTTTCTGAGGCAACAAGCGAAGTTACCCTAGAGGTGTACATGTGTGAATAGTGTGTTTGATTGCATGCATTTTTGTCTTTATAATTAGGGTTTTCTAACGGTTGATTTTATCTTTCCATGCACACCCTAATTACTAACAATTTATATTAAAGCTATAAATTGCAAAAAGTAAATTTACTATGCTATTACATCATTTGGGGATGGGGGATATAAATTTACAAATGGGGATTGCAAGAAATTAAATCCTAATTATCTATTACAATCATATTAAATTTGAATAAATGTACAAGAATAGAAATGATTATAATGTACAAGACATGAATGAAAAGGAAATGAATTTGTTTTGATTTTGTTAAAGAAAGATTTTGGTTAATTAAAATAATTATGAAAATAAAATATTTTTTGTGATATTTTTATATATTCATAAAATAAACATTGTATATAATAGTGTGCAAAAAAAATCAACTCAAAAGGAGTTGTTTTGATTGGTTGGAAAAATGTTAAAGTTTGTTAAAAAGAAAAGGAAACAAACAAATGATAGAAACGGTTCTGGTCCTGCCAAGGTTTGAACCCAGGACCTTATACATAAATGCCTTTCGTGCGCTGTTTGTACCACTGGAGTGGTCTGTTTCATCCGTTCATAAGATAACTTCGATTAGGTACAAAATGAACTTGTTTCTGAATGTTTGAAATGCCCAGCCTCTTCTTCCTTCGAGCGTGGGGATATGTATCACCATGTTAAGCTTTTAAAAGCTTCAATTCTCAACCAAATCGAAAAGTATAAATATCAAACCTTACTAAAATTTGAATACAAATCTAACTATGTAACTTTCAAAAGCTACATATCAGAGGTTAGCACAAATTTGTTTGGTACCAAAATCAAAGCCTGACTAGCCAGAGTTGAAATTCTCAATGTATAAGCAGTGATAATCAAAACTAAGAGCATGTTCATGTTCCTAGATATGATACCTACATCTTTTCTTTTATTTGTATATACAAATGATGTTTGAATGAAAAGTTCCAAGTTTAAGAAAACTTACCTCTTGGAGTGAAATGTGAGGGACTTCGACAGAGTCTCTAGGAACAGTTTGATGATGGATTAAGCTTGCTTCGACCTCCCTGAAGCTATTTCAGTTTTTACTTTGCTTTGAAAGTCACTTGAATTGAAGACCTGATATATATAGGTTTAGTGAATCAAAAGGCAAAAAGAAACGAGGTAGATTTTGAGTTTTTGAGAGTTTGGGAGTGTTTGAGGATTTTTTAACACAACAAGAATCTGGACCCCTTAGCTTGCAAATGGTCTCTCTATTTATAGAGAAAAGGTTTTGGAAGTGGGAGTAACCATATTTGTAAGATGATAAAATATGGTTTGGTTGGAAAGCAATATCCACTTGTGTCAAGTTTTCATGATCCCAAGGTGAAATACCAAAGTTAATGGTTTAGATGGGATGCTTTCTGTGTTTTATGGTGGGGCCAGAATCAGAAGCAAACAAAGTGTGGGCTCAAGACAGACCTGTACCAAAAGATTTGCTTTCCACGAATAACAATTATAACTTTATTCCATAAATGTAGAGATCCTTTAGACAAAGGCTTAAACCCTTGGGTAATAACTCAAAAGTGGGTGTTAGCATTAAATTATGATGGGATTTGTCAGTAAGTGGGCCTTCCATACAAGATTGTGCATCATAGCATAAGGATTTTGTTATGTTCTTTGAATGAGCCATATTCATTTGAATATACCACTTTGAGTCCTTTTGTTTTGATCACGTAGGTCCAACCTTCGACCAAACTCAAGGACAGACAAAACTAATTGTCTCCACTAAATGCATGTTTTTCGAATGGGCCATCTTCAGCTGAATATACCACTTTGATTCCTTTTGTTTTGATCATGTAGGTCCAACCTTCGACCAAACTCAGGGGCAGACAAAACAAATTGTTTCCACTAATTGCATGTTTTTCGAATGGGCCATCTTCAACTGAATATACCACTTTGGGTCCATTTATTTTGATCACGTAGGTCCAACCTTTGACCAAACTCAAGGGCATACTGTGATGAGGTGGGAGAACTGACTTGAGGTTTTGCGTTTGTGTTCGCAAATGTTTCGGTTTAGCAAGAGCCACCGCCGACTTTTTATTTATCTAAAGGAAAGGTCAAAAAGCACAGGAAAGACCTTTGAGATGTTTTCTTGGGTTCGGGGGGTAGATTATGAAAAGGGAAGGTGCTAGCACCCTTTTTCATCCATGGTTTTCCATGTGCTCTTAGTTACTTGTTTTAGATCACTTGATTTTGCTTTTCAATTGTTTGAAATGGTGCTTTGTGTGTGGTTTTTTGAAAGTATTTTGAAAAGAGGCCATCCTTGTGGCAACCTTTGTAATGATTCTTGTTTGAATGTATACAAAGGTGTTTTGTCTTTTGAAAAATGTTTCAATGTTTGAAAGTTTGTTTTGGAAAATATTTTGAAATTATGTTGTGAGGTTTTTTTGAAAATAGCAAGGATGTTTGCAAGTTTTGATTAAGTAACTAGGAGCATCTACCTACCTACTCAAAGATCTTTCCTACACATTTTTAACCCTTTGATAGTGTTGTTTTACCATTGCATTTGGTAAACAACCTTGTATTTTGGATGTTAAACGGGACAGGCGCGGGTCATCGTATTGACCATGATAGCAATAGTGCTAAGTATCTTTAGCAATTTTTGAGGGACTAGATCATTTTGTTTAGGCAACCAAGATAGCGTCATCGAGGGACTATGATCTTTTGTTTTGTTTTTGTTTGCCAAGACACCTAGCATGCATACCATGGCCATTTTTAAGGCAACAAGTGGGTGAAACCCTAGGGGTGCTTGTGTGCATTGTGTTTTCAATTTTCATGCTTTTTTTGTCTTGTATTAGATCTAGCTATTTGTTTGATTTTGGATTTTGCATACAAACCCTAATCTCTATCATGCATATTTGAAAGTTATAAATGCGTAAAAGTAAATCTATAACTATTACAACATTGATATGGGGAGGGGAATACAATTTTGAATAGGGGATTATTTGCAAGAAATTGAAACCCTAAGTCAACTATTACAACCAAATTAAATTAATTTGTACAAATAATAAATTAACAATATTTAAATGGACAATTAAATAAATATGCAATATATTATAAATATGCAAAAAATGTTTTTGTATTATTTTTATGTATGTAAAAATAAATTATTTAATGTATTAAAAATAAGAAAATAAAAGATCATTTTTATTAAGGGTGGAAACCCTAATTTGTTATAAGAAAATATATATGTATTAACTATTTATTTATATACAAGAAAGTAAATAAAATATATACAAATGTTAAAAAGAAAATAAAAATAATGTGAGAAAATAATATTTAAGTATATAAATACTAAAAATAAAAATATAATATTTTTGTATTATTTACAAGTTTTTTATTTGAGAAAATAAATATATTAAGCCTAATAAACTAAATATTATGCCAAAATAAAATAAAAAATATAATAAAATGTGAAATTTTAAGAAAAATATTTTTAGTAATTTTTTTATGTTTAGAAAAATAAAATAAAGTCAGAAACTTAAAAAAAAATAAAAAAATATAAAAAATAAACAAATGGGCTAAGGGGGTGCAGAAAGCACAATGGGGGTGCAAACAGCAAGGCCAAGTCAGGCCCAGCCCATTCTATCTTCATCCTTGTCCTCCAGAACACGCGCGCCATGGCTTTACACATGAATCATGTTCTCTCTTGTTCTTGCATTAAATCAAAAACTCACAACATAAAAGTTATAGCATTTTCAAACACGATTCCAACCATGTAAAGAACTTAATCTAATTCTCAAAGACCAGAGAGAATTTCTCTGGCCCTAATTTCTAACCTAGTTTTTTCAGAAAGTTCATGATTCAAATTCTCCCAACACAGTTAACTTAAATGAAATCTATGCGTATGTACAACTTAAGGGCAATGAGTACTACTTTTTTTATTTACAAACCTAAGCCTAATGTTTCCTAAATAGAGAGATAGAAGTTTGAACTTTACCTGTTTCAGTTGAGCTCGAGTATGGAAATGCAGGGGTTTTCAGTGAGGCCTGAGATGCTTGTGAGCTTGCTTGAAGTTCCTTGGAGCTTTCCCAATGCTTAGCTAGCTTTGAGCTTGCCTGAATAATCTTGTAGAAGTCAACCTGCACAGACAGAATTCAAAAATGGTGAAGCTTGAAAACAAGGTTACAGTTGCTGGCCAATGGTTGGGATAGCTTAGGTGGGTTGTATGGAGTGTGTTGGAAGAGGTTTGGGGCAAAACGCACGAGTAATTTTTGTTTTGGAAATCAAAATGAAGAAGCTGCCCTGTTTTGCAAGTTTTTAGTGTTTTGGTGTTCAAGGGTGTTTGAGGACTGGCTTGCTCGTGTTTCTAACCTTAGGCAATATGCAAAACCTGGTTCAAGTGTTTACAAAGCTTGTTTTTATCAAATTGCAAAGATATGTGGTTTTTGCAAGTTGACTTGGTTTTGAAGAAAAGTGTGAAGTGACCAAGGGCAGGCCTATACAGGCTAGCTTCAAGCATCCACAAAGTTTTTTTACTTTTTCCTAAGTTTATGGAGTTGGTTTGCTGCAAAGGGATGGGTTCAAGGCTCAAGGGAAACAAAAATGCATAAAGTGAACTTTATCAAAATGGCATTGTTAACTTTTTGCCATTTTTAGATTAATCCTTTGTGTAATCTTCCATTGATCAGAATAATGCCTTAAACCATTGAGTTTGCATTCAATTTTTGAGTGTGAAAGGGTTTAGATACCTGTAAACAAGTACAAGCAAGGCTGGATAGAATTTGCAACTTGTAGCATAGTGAAAAATGCCATGGATCAAAGTGATATTTTCCAAATTCAAACCTTCGATTCTCCCTAACCATAAATGATTTTGGAGAGTTCTTGGACATTTTGGAAATCTTGTAACATACTCTACAATCCATCTTTGAAATGAATTTTGATATTCCAATTGGAACTAGGTGAAAAATTTCCATGAAGATAGGTCAAAATTCTGCCTAAACTAGGGCAAATTTTCACTAAGTTAGAAAGTTTCATGGACCCTTGTTCACAAAATCATAACTCGAGATCCAAGCATCTTTTGTGAAAACTTTGTAAATCAAATTTGTATATTTTGTGGAGGACTACAACTTTTATGTTGGAAATTTTCTTTGAATCCAATTGCATCATGGAGAAAATGTTGGACAAAGTTGGGAAAAAATAAGAAAATTTCATAACTTGGAAAATTTCTAAGTTATGAAATTTTTCAATCTTAAACCCTAATTTCCAAAATTAGGTTTCTTGATGAACAAGTTTCATGTTTTGACACATCTTGATGAAAAATGACCCTTGGCACTTGATTTTGACCAAAAAGTCAAAGTTTGACTTTTCAGTGTACAGTTGATTTTTGATCAGTTGACTGGAAAATTCATCTGTCAATCCAATGCTTTTGAGATCTTTTGAACCTTGTGAATAGGTCAAGATGATGCCATTGAGTCCTTGAATCCATGCTTGAACCTAATTTACCATTGGCTAGGTGAAAAACCAGAAATTGCCCTTCTGCAGTCAAAACCTTAAAAATGACCATTTTGCCCTTTTGGTGATCTGATCAAATTTCTTGAGAAGTTGTGGTCCAAAATTGATCAAATGCTTCATATGAATCTATAATGTTGTTGTGGATCAAAAATTATGAGGTTTGACTGTAAATTGGCCACAATTGACTTTTTCCCCAATACAGTTGATTTCTAGGTCAACTGTCCAATTGACTGGGCAAAAATTTGATTCAAAGCTTGAAACTTGGTATGGGCAATCTTATAAGTCCAATATGAAGTATAAAAGTCAATTTTAGCATTGAAAGTCCAAAAATCCCTGTGCAAACTCAAACCCTAATTTCAAGTCAATAGTGCAAGGAGATGTCTTGAGTAGAGCAAACCCTAATTTGGTCTTGAGTCCAAAGAATCATGTGAGGGGAAATCTTGATAAAATGAGAGGGAAAATTTTGGGGTACAACAGCTTCCCCTGTTCAATCTTCTTGAACCTGAAGAGTTAGATTGGCGAGCTTGCCTTTCGTGACTCGAAGGTAAAAGATGATTGGACACTAGAGTGCCCGTAAATTTGCACTCATCAAAATGTAGCTGAGGAAATGGGCTTAAAGATGCCATTTGGAGAGGTGACAAAATCTTGTCAGAGATGGGCTTAAAGATGCCATCCGAGAATGTTTATAGAAAATCAGGAGAATGAACATCAAAATGGTATCCGTATCTGGAACGTATCTGAGTTGTATCTGGAGATTGAATTTGTGTGAGCAGGGGAATGGCATCTGTGTCTGGAGCGTATCCGAGCTGTAACTGGATTTCATTCTTGAATAAATAACAGAATTACTGCCGTGTCTGGAGTGTATCTGTACTGTATCTGAAATCTGAATAAGCGACAGAAAGACATCCGTGTCTGGAGCGTCTCTGGGATGGGGAATAGGTTTGAATAAGTGACAGAATGGCTATTGTATATGGAGCGTATATGGACTGTATCTGAAGTTGAGATCTGTATGAGTAGTAGAATGAATTCCGTGTCTGGAGTGTATCCGTATTGTAACTGGGATCTGAATAAGTGACAGAATGACTTCTGTGTCTGGAGTGTATCCGTACTTTGAAATTGATAGTTGAATCTGAATGAGAAATAGAATCGCTTCTGTGTCTAAAGCGTATCTAATCTGTATCTTAACTTGATATTCTGAATAAGTAGTAGAATGACCTCTGTGTCTGGGGTGTATCCATACTGTATCTGAATAAGAGATCTGAATGAGTAGAAGAATGACTTCCATGTCTTGGAGTGTATTCGTACTGTATCATGAAATCTTTTGAATATTTGTTAAAGATAGCTTTTAATCTTATCCTGAAAAGGGTAAAATGTTATCTAAAACACAAAGTTATGTTGCATGTATGTATGATGCAATAAATATGTTCTATCAATGCTTATGATATATGAATGTAATGTATGCGCATGTAAGTTGATTAGTTGTCTTGCTGAGGAGAATAAATCCTTGATAGCTGGAGATAATAAAATCCTTGACTGCTGCCGGGGGAAATAAATCCATGACCGCTGTTGGAGATTCAAAATCTTGATTGTTGAGGATGAGAAATCCTTGGACCACTGTCGGGGATAAAAAATCCTTGGCAACTTGTGGGGATGTGGGAATCCATTATGACTTTCCTGGAGATACAGGGATCTTTCAAGCCTGCTTGAGAAACCTGCTTAGGGAATCCAAAGAACTTTGATGACTATGGCCGGAGATTACACCAATGGGAATCCTTACTCGGCTGGGGAATAAGGAAAACTTCTGATGATCTCTATTGGGGATTAAACAAAGGAAAACCTTGACCTGCTGGAGAATTAAGAACGAGAATCTTCAATCTTCTGGGAAATTTGAAACCTTGGGGGCTTCACTGGAGAAGTGGGGATGAGAATCTTCGATCTGCAGGGGATTAAAAATTCTGACAAACTCAAGCTGGGGAGTGATGAAGACTCTGGCAACTTCACTGGGGAATCTAAACTAAGAATCTTCAATCTGTTAGGGGAAAATAAATCCCTGGGGACTTTAAATTGGGGAGTTAAGAACGAGAATCTTCATTCTGTTGGGGAATAAACTCTGTGAGGAGTATCTATACTGCTGGAGAGTAAGCTATCCCGCTGGAAAGTAAGTTCAAGACTCTGGGGGAAGAGGCTATTCCTGTTTGGAACAAAATCAGGAGCTTGGGTTGTATGCCAATCTACTAGGGAATTATCCGGAGGTTAGGGATAAAAGTTAATTGTTATCTGGTTGATTCTCAGATTTTAAGACAATTTGCTGGGGAATCAGGAGAAACTGGATGGTTTCCACTGTGGATTGATAGTTGGAATTTTGACTCTGTTGGGGAAGAAGGTCTCATCTTTGCTGGGGATTTATGACCCAAAGTGTTTGCTCTGCCGAGGATTTTAACTCTGATGAGAATTAAAAGGTTTGAAATATGACTCCGCTGGGGATTGGGAATTTGAAGGTTTAGACTCTGGCAAGGATTCTGAAATTTAATTCTGCTGGGGATATGTATTTCAAGGTTTTAGCTCCGTTGAGGATCCAGATGATGTGCTGCAGGAGATTTCCCTTGGAATAGCCTAAAGACGTTTTCCTATCCTTTCAACCTGTCAGTAATTATTCTTTCACATTTCGTTTATTTGTAAACAGTGATTATATTCAAATGCATATGCTCATTTAATAAACCATTGGACGTTTTCAAATAAAACACAAGTGTAAAAAAGAAGAAAAGACAAATAGTTTTATGCACTTTGAAGTATCTTTGTATTAACTTTGTGTAAGTATTTTGTACAAAGGAGACAAACATCCTAGTAAGAGAATGTTGTCATAGAATTGAGAAAAACTTATACAAAGAAAGATGTCTATGTGTAAAAAATCCATGGGGTTCCCATTCTGCTATAGCCTTCGTAACTCCGGATATCTTGTCCATTCGTTGCTTCGTTCGATGAAGATCGGATTGATCAGAAACTTGGAGCTTGTCTGTGAAGAGATTGTCCTTAAGGTGATCCGACGAGACATAGTCATACGCTTTAATTCCCTAACTTTTGCCTGGACCGCCCTTTCGGGTTTTCGATCCACTAGGAAACCCTTTTTTGCTCAAGTCGCCCTTTCGGCTTTTCAACTTGCCGGGTGTACAAATTTTTTTTGTTTATCCCTAATTTTTTCCTGAACCTCCCTTTCGGGTTTTCGATTCACCAGGATGCCCATTTTTGCCCAAGTCGCCCTTTCGGGTTTTCAACTTGTCGGATCGTTAATGCGTAGTATCTTTTGACTATGTCTGCATTCGCAGGGTGCGGCAGGTCATCACCGTCTATGGTGGTCAGGATCATTGCCCCACCAGAAAAGATATTTTTGATCACAAATGGTCCTTCGTAAGTAGGAGTCCATTTGCCCCTGGGATCACTTTGCGGCAAGATAATCCGCTTGATTACAAGATCCCCGACTTGATATACCTGGCGCCTGACTTTCTTGTTGAAAGCCTTGATCATTCGTTTCTGATACGCCTGACCGTGGCAAACAACAGTAAGTCGTTTTTTGTCAATCAAGTTAAGTTGATCAAGCCGGGTCTGAATCCAATCGTCTTCACTCAAACCAGCATCTTTCCTGATTCTCAAGGAGGGAATCTGAACCTCTATAGGTAAAATAGCTTCCATGCCGTATACCAAAGAATAGGGTGTTGCCCCAGTTGATGTTTGTGCCGTGGTACGGTACCCGTGCAGAGCAAACGGTAACATCTCATGCCAGTCCTTGTAGGTGACTGTCATCTTTTGAATGATCTTCTTGATATTTTTGTTCGCAGCTTCGACAACACCGTTCATCTTAGGCCGATAAGGAGATAAATTGTGATGTTGAATCTGTAACTGCTCGCACAGAGCGGTGATCATAGTGTTGTTCAGGTTTGTACCATTGTCAGTGATAATCCTGTCGGGGATGCCGTACCGACATATAAGGTTCTGCTTGATGAAGCGAGCAACAACATTCTTTGTAACGGATGCGAAGGACGCTGCTTCGACCCACTTGGTAAAGTAATCAATGGCCACCAAGATGAAACGGTGTCCATTGGATGTTGTAGGATTGATCTCTCCAATCATATCAATTCCCCACATCGCGAATGGCCAAGGAGTTGTTAAGACGTTGAGAGGAACTGGAGGTATATGTACCTTGTCCGCATAGATTTGGAATTTGCGACAAGTACGGGAATGTTGATGGCAATCAGCTTCCATGGTAGACCAGTAGTAGCCTTCCCGTAGAATCTTCTTAGCCATCGTATGACCGCTTGAGTGGGTGCCGAAGGTACCATTGTGCAGTTCAGCCATAATCAGTTCAGCTTCAACTTTGTCCACCCAACGAAGCAAAATGCAATCATGATTACGCTTGTATAGGATACCATTGCTTAGGAAGAACTTAGCTGAGAACCTCCTTAGAAACTTTTTGTCGTTGACTGAAGCTCCTTCAGGGTATTCTTGTGCTTCGAGATACCTTTTGACGTCGTGAAACCACGGCCGGTCCACTACTTCTTCGGTATTAATCTCGTGACAATGTGTAGGTTCGTCCATCCGTTCAACTGTGATTTGGGGAGCCTCATTATCCCAGTTAAGTTTAAACATGGATGACATTGTAGCTAGCGCATCTGCTAGCTGATTCTCTTCTCGCGGGAAGTGCTCGAAGGTAATCTGCTCGAAATATGGTAACAATGTCAAGACATGTTCTTTGTAAGGGATGAGGTTTGGATGTTTAGTATCCCACTCTCCTTTGATTTGACTGATAACCAAAGCTGAGTCCCCAAATACAATCAAAGATTTGATTCCCAAGTCGATAGCGGCCTTGAGACCAAAGATACAAGCTTCATACTCTGCCATGTTGTTGGTGCAGCTGAAGCAGAGTCTGGCAGTGAAAGGTGTATGGCAACATTTTGGAGAAATAAGTACTGCGCCGATACCGTTTCCAAGTGCGTTGGAGGAACCATCAAAGTACAGGGTCCATCGGATCCTTGTTCAGGTCCGTCATACGGTATGTTCTCTTCAATGTTGCTCAAAGTCATGATATCCTCGTCGGGGAAGTCGAACCTCATAGATTGGTAATCTTCGACAGCTTGATGGGCCAGATGATCGGCTAGCACACTCCCCTTTATAGCTTTTTGGGTTGTGTACTGTATATCATACTCGGTGAGGATCATCTTCCACCTAGCAATTCTTCCGGATAGAGCAGGCTTCTCGAAGATGTACTTGATCGGATCCATCTTAGAGATCAGCACAGTGGTATGTGTCAACATATACTGCCTTAGTCGGCGAGCATCCCATACTAAAGCGCATCAAGTTTTCTCGAGCAGTGAGTAGCGAGTCTCACAGTCGGTAAACTTTTTTCTAAGGTAATAAATGGCATGCTCTTTTCGGCCAGACTCGTCATGTTGGCCCAATACGCACCCCATTGAATTCTCCAGGACAGTCAGATACATGATTAACGACCTTCCTTCGATGGGTGGCATCAAGATAGGAGGTTCCAGCAAATACTTCTTGATTTTATTGAAAGCAACTTGACATTCATCATTCCATTTAACCACCCGATCTTTCTTCAATAGCTTGAAGATTGGTTCACAGGTAGATGTTAGGTGAGAGATGAACCTTACAATGTAGTTTAGGCGTCCCAAGAAACCTTTGACCTCCTTCTCAGTGCGAGGGGCAGGCATTTCTTGTATAGCTTTGACTTTGGCAGGATCAACCTCGATGCCTTTGTTACTGACGATGAATCCCAAGAGTTTTCCGAACCTGTCTCTGAAAGTGCACTTGTTAGGGTTCAGTATGAGCTTGTACTCTTTCAACCTGACAAATAGCTTTTGCAGATGGTCGAGGTGTTCTTCTTCTGTCTGTGAACGGGATATCATGTCGTCTACGTAGACCTATATCTCATGATGTATCATATCATGAAACAAAGCTACCATGGCGCGTTGATAGGTTGCCCCGACAGTCTTCAATCCGAATGGCATCACTTTATAGCATAACGTACTCCACTGTGTAACAAAAGTAGTTTTCTCCATGTCGTCAGGGGCCATTTTAATCTGGTTGTACCCTGAAAATCCATCCATGAAAGAAAACACCTTGTGTTGAGCTGTATTGTCAACCAAGAAGTCAATGTGTGGTAGTGGAAAGTCATCTTTAGGGCTAGCCCTGTTTAAGTCTCTGTAATCCATGCACATTCTGACTTTGCCGTCCTTTTTAGGCATGGGCACAATGTTAGCAACCCATTGTGGATAGGATGTAACTGCAAGAAAGCCATCATTGAACTGCTTCATCACTTCAGCTTTGATCTTTTCAGACATGTCGGGCCTCATGCGGAGAACTTTCTGTTTAATTGGTGGACAGTCTTCTCTTCTAGGGAGACGGTGAACCACAATATCTGTATCCATCCCCGACATGTCTTTGTAGGACCAGGCGAATATCTCAACATGTTCATTCAACAGCTGAACTAAGTGCTCCTTGACACTTGGATCTAGGTTGGCACCCACTCTAACTTCTCTTCTGTCTTCCTCTGTTCCCAAGTTGATAGTCTCTAACAACTCCTCGTGAGGTAGAATAGCCCTTTCTTCCTGTTGTAGCAGTCTAGCCAATTCTCCAGGCACTTCACAGTCTTCATCACCTTCGTAATTGGCGTGGTAGACCAGATCTTCAGAGTCACTGAAGGCCATAGCAGAATTGTTACCCATGGAATTCGGAATGGATGGGTACCTGCATTGCTGAGTGTGGGTGTGTGTAAGGGATAGCCACCTTTAAACAAATAAAATATAAAAAGAAAGAAAATGAACACAAAAGTTTATATATGAAAACGTCCATGATTCATTAAAATGGCATATGAAGATGAAAAATTAAACCCTTACAAATGGACCTATATGCCTCGGGTAAGGCACAAGGTTAAAAGTGTACGAAATGTTTAGGAATTATTACAAACCAACAGAAATGTTTGAAAGATAAATTACTGATTGATGAAAGTAATGGGAATAAAGTTCTTTGCCTCCCAATTGCACAAGCCTCTTTCAACGGTAGGGAAAATCCAGTCTTCTAGATTGCTCTCCTCTTCACCATCCTCCAAAGCACTGACTCCATGATGAGTGATCTTCACTGGTGGCCCTCCAGCCCGAGAGCGACGCACAGCCTTCTGACTAGCAGCAGTGAAACCCAAGCCAAATTTATCAGACTTGAAAGGAAAATCGGGCAGCTGCCCCCAAATTGTGCTTCCTCTTTCTTCAATCACAGCCTTTGCATCTTTGAGTGACGACATCCGAGGCGGAGGTCGGGTAATCATGGGTACAGAAGGCACTACCGCAATCTCCTAAGCTACCTCTTCAAAATGATGAAAGGGGGTTTCGATGAATTCACCATCCAATTCCACATAGCGGAAAGAATTAAGATGGCTCATCATGTATTCCTCCTCAACGAGAACAATCACAATTTTCCCCTGGACATGGTACTTGAGCTTCTGATGCAGAGTAGACGTAACGGCTCCAGCATGATGAATCCAGGGTCTTCCCAACAAGAAAGAATAGGAGGGACGGATGTCCATGACATAGAATGTGGAGTTAAAGGTTTCAGTACCCACTTTAATCGGGATGTCCACCTCCCCGTGGACCATCCGCTTAGAACCATCAAAGGCCCTGACAATGATGTTGATGGGCTTCAAAGTTAGACCTTCACAATCTAGCCTATCCAATGCTTTCTTTGGTAGGACATTCAATGATGAACCAGTGTCCACCAGAACATGTGCCAGAGTAGTCCCTCTGCATTCTACTGAGACATGTAGGGCGTCATTATGTTCTCTCCCTTTGATTGTTAGATCAGCCTCGGAGAACCCTAGACCATTGTCTGCTGTTAGACTAGCTACACATTCCTAGAACTGGTCCGCGGAGGTTTCCTGGGGCACATGGGCCGTCTTCAAGAATTTGATCAAAGCTTTGGCATGAGCTTCTGAACAAAGCAACAAGGCCAACATAGATATTTTTGAGGGGGTTTGCCCCAGTTGCTCCACAACATTATAATCACTTTTCTTAATTATTTTCAAAATCTATTCCATTTCTTTTTGAGAGGTTTCAGGGATGATCAACGGCTGAGCCCTCGTCCTGACAGGCTCTTCTTGGATTCCTTTCCCTCTATCATAAATAGCAGCAGAGGGGCCAACTTCAGGAGTCACAACTTCTTTAATAACTGGAGTTCTTGCGGATATGTTGATCGGTACAGGGTTATCTTCAGGAGTGGCTGAGGGTCCGAAGATTTCCTTTGGAGGCACAATCTCCGGAGAGAAAATTCTTCCACTGCAGGTGATTTTACTCATTCCGGCAATGTTTCCAATGTCAGAAGTCTCTTCATTAGAACTCTCTTCGGTCTATTCAATTTGCTTAACACCGTGGTAGAAAATCTCTCCCCCATAATTCCACGGTATTGATTTGTTGGACTTGTACGGGATAGGCCCCGACATAGTTATCTTCAAAGGTACAATCTTTGGATCAGATGTAATCTTAACAGGTCTTTTGGAGACCTTGGAAAGATTGGAAGATATGGTAATTATCGAAATATCATTAACAGGAGTCAGTGTAACAGGAGTCTTTTCAAAAAGTATCTCTTGGTTATCCATTAGGCGTTGGATGCCTAACTTCAAAAATGGACATTCGGTTGGTAAGGAGGAACA
This sequence comes from Vicia faba, assembly GCA_948472305.1. Classification (NCBI taxonomy): domain Eukaryota; kingdom Viridiplantae; phylum Streptophyta; class Magnoliopsida; order Fabales; family Fabaceae; genus Vicia; species Vicia faba. The sequence continues at coordinate 798,904,463 of OX451735.1, forward strand.
AATACAACAATCTTCTTTACAACCTGGGAAAATCCCAGCCTTTACCAAATTCAACTTGATTATTGGTAACGGGGTCATCAAATCATCAACAGTAGCAACAAAAAGATCCTCTTCAACAGCATGGACATTGTGACCATGTTTTGGCATTGGAGCAGAGATCACATTAGGCTTTTCAGGGGCGTCGAATTCCACTTCTTTAGCATCTATCAATTCTTGGATCTTATTTTTGAGGGCCCAACAATTGTTGGTGTCATGCCCCAGGCTGTCTAAATGATAAGCACACTTCGCATTTGAATGGTAGTAAGGAGAGGATGTATTCGGATTCTTCGACGCCTCTTTCAAACTTGCAAGGTTTAACTTCAACAAATGAGGGAGAACCTGAGCAGGTGTCATGTTGATCTGGGTGAATTGCCGTGCAGGCCTTTCCACCCTTGCTTGGTTGGTTCTCGGTTGATTGTTTCTAGGCTGATCAACCGCAGACTTCTAAATTATTACAGCCCCCACCACTGGCCGGCGCTCAACTCTTCCTTGACTTCTCTGAGAGTAGACAGCTGATACCTCTTTCTTTGCTGGAAAGGTCTTCTTGATGGCAGTGGAAGCAGATGTATCCTTTTGAATTTTTCCGCTCTTGATGCCGGCTTCAACTCTCTCACCGATCAGAATCAACTCGGTGAACCCCGCAGACGAACTTCCAATCAAGTGATTGAAAAAGGGGCCTGACAGTGTACCCAAGAACATATCTACCAGCTCCCTCTCAGATAGAGGTGGTTGTACTCGTCTCGCCAAATCTCTCCATTTTTGGGCATACTCTTTGAAACCTTCATTTGATTTCATTCCCATACTCTGTAATTGAGTACGGGTAGGTGCTAAGTCCATATTATATTGATATTGTCTGTAGAAGGCATCAGCCAAATCCTCCCAATTGTGCACATCAGACCTCTCTAGCTGGTAAAACCAATCTAACTGCGTCCCCGAAAGACTGTCCTGGAAGAAATGAACCCACAGATCTTTATCAGAAGAATACGGTTGGATTTTTCTGATGTAAGACCGCAGATGCATTTTTGGACAAGACAAACCATCGTATTTAGCAAATATAGGCACCTTGAACTTAGGGGGAATCACAATCCCAGCAACCAAACCTAGCTCCTCAAAATCCAGCCCAGGCACTCTTTGTACCTCCATGGCATCCAGACGCTCTTCCAGATTCTTATACTTGTCATCTGCAGGTGGGTATTGCTGCTCAGAATAGTCTTCATCCTCTTCTTCATTTTCTTCCTCAGACTCAGATTGCACGGCAGTTCCTTTACCCTTTCCTACCCCTTTATCAGATGTTGAGGGGAAATCCAGGACCCTTCTAGCTTGACCTTCGAATCTTCTACCCATGGTAGCCACACCAACCCTCTTCTTTTTCTTTTTCTCCTTTTCCTTTTCCAGTAGGCCTTTGAGCTCCTTCTGACCCTTTGCCAAGGTCATGAGTAGCTGTTGGAACTGTGAATTTTACGCTTGTAAGTCTTTGACCGTCTGCTCTATATCCATCTTGCTGAAATAAACAGAAGAGAGATAAGGAAACCTGGTGTGAAGACCTGCTTATACGTATGATGAATGATATGTTATTCATGTAATGCATTCAAGGACTCAGAAATTCAAATTTGTTGCAAACAAAAAAGAACGCACATCATATTAATAAGAAGAATTTGTTAGTACATAAATGCCCCATGGGAAAAATAATACAAAATTCTAATGTAAAAAGACGTTGCGCATCCTCTTTGGTGCGATGTAGGTGTTGAGAGTCTTCTCTTCGTGAAGTTGGCGAGTAAGTTCCAAAACCTTCTTCTCACTGGCGTAGAATTGGGCTTCAAAAGTACCACGTTCTCCCTTGAGCTGTATCCAACTCCTTTGTAAATCTTCTAGTGATGTTGGCATGTCAGGATGTAGGAGGGTGTATGGAACCTCTCCTTCCATAACAGGCTCTTTGATCACAGGCAGAATGTAGGGGTAAGGCATCATAAGACTTTGGGCGCGGGTTCGTACCCACTTGAGGTATGGCTCAAGGGGGATGGAATTCTTGTGTCCCAAGGTCTTACTGTCCACCTTGTTGGGCATCCTCCAAGCTCGAATAAACCTTTGTCGAAGTCCTTGATCTTTGTTGTCGAATTCAAAAACCAAGTCTGGAATCAGCATGTCATGAGGGCCATCCCTTCGGGCATACCCAAACTGTCTTAGAGCCAAGCAGGGGTTGTAGGTAATGCCTCCCCTAATACCTAGTAGTTGGACATTAGGGAATACCCCATAACGATCAATGATGATAACATTTTCTCTGGATCGAGAACACCAATGAACATCTGAATGTGTAAGAGGCATCAATCGTTATGACCACCTCATACCTTGCTCATTCTTCAAGACTGATTGGGGAAGGTGAGAAATAAACCACCTTTCTAGAAGAGGAGTACAGCACATGAGAACACCTCTTTTTATCATTGTTCGTGTGTGAAATGAGTGGAGGATATCCCCAAGCAATGTAGGCACCGGGTTGTGAGCCATGAAAATCTTGACATCACTGACATCTACAAGCTGATCAGGGTTTGGGAACAAGACCAACCCATAGATGAGAAGAGACACAATCTCCTCAAAGGCTTGTAAGTCCAGTGAATTCCAGCAGCTTTGGGCTTTCTCAAACAGAAACTTTGACAAGAAACCCTTGATACCACTTCTAGTTTCCCAATGGCCTATGATATCAGATGGTTGCAAGTGTAGGGCTTGAGCAACATCTTCAGGCTTTGGATCTCTTTCCGTACCATTGTAGGGTAGTTGATGGAGAATAGGAATCCTCAGGAGTTGAGAAAATTCCTCCAAAGTAGGCACAAGTTGGTAATCAGGAAATGTGAAGCAGTGATATAGGGGGTCAAAGAACTGGAAGAGAACTTTCACCATGTCTTCCTCAGTGTTGGTGTTGACTAAGTTGAGAAGACGACCATGCCTCTCGGTGAATGGAGAATTCTCAGGAATCCTTGAAGCTAGCTCCTTTAGTTGAGGAGGAATTCTCACAAGGTTGACTTGAATGGTTTTCCTGCAAAGTGATTCCATTACCTACAAAACAGGAACAAAGATGAAGATCCAAATCCTTGAAATAGTTAGTGGATGCATATGATGCTTCATGATGTTTATGATGTTATGCACAAGTATATATGTACAAACAAATCACACAAGATCCTAGTATCAGGCTTGCATGGGGTTTCATAGGTAAGTACCCTCTTGATGTTTAGTTGGCTCAACCTGTCCTATAAATAGTAACCGGGTTCTAAGGGGCTCAATATCACTGGATTATTTTTTGTGTTCATTGTTTCAGTTTAGCCACTTAACTGGCGACCGAAATATTCCAAGAAAATAACCCTCAATGAGTGTAGTATCGAGTATCTACCAACTTTGGACTGCACCAAAGCCAGTCATCTCACTACTCCTAAAAAAGGCCAAGATGGTCAAGTAAAGGTTCTAAAAGTCCATTAGTGCTTTATGACATCACTCAGCGGCCCCGTATTCTCTTTGATTAACTCAAATGCTACCGGTACCCACAAATATTTCGCACTAATATAGCTATTGTTTCAACCATGTCGGTATACCCCGCACAGTTTCCACAATGTATTGTTATTTACCTATGAATATTTCCCAAAATTTGGGTAGAGGATTCAAACCCAAACAATAGAACCAAATGTAAAGCATATAAAGCAAACAAGGTAAGCATTTAAAGGTGATCTAAAACCCTAAGGTAACCCCACTTTTAGATTTTTCCCCAGCAGAGTCGCCAGTTCTGGCGATGCGGTGGGAGAAATGACTTGAGGTTTTGCGTTTGTGTTTGCAAATGTTTCGGTTTAGCAAGAGTCGCCACTGACTTTTTATTTATCCAAAGGAAAGGTCAAAAAGCACAGGAAAGATCTTTGAGATGTTTTCTTGGGTTCGGGGGGTAGATTATGAAAAGGGAAGGTGCTAGCACCCTTTTCATCCATGGTTTTCCATGGGCTCTTAGTTACTTGTTTTAGATCACTTGCTTTTGCTTTTCAATTGTTTGAAATGGTGCTTTGTGTGTGGTTTTTTGAAAGTATTTTGAAAAGAGGCAACCTTTGTAATGATTCTTGTTTGAATGTATACAAATGTGTTTTGTCTTTTGAAAAATGTTTCAATGTTTGAAAGTTTGTTTTGGGAAATGTTTTGAAATTGTGTTGTGAGGTGTTTTTGAAAATAGCAAGGATGTTTGCAAGTTTTGATCAAGTAACTATGAGCATCTGCCTACCTACTCAAAGATCTTTCCTACACATTTTTAACCCTTTGACAGTGTTGTTTTACCATTGCATTTGGTAAACAACCTTGTATTTTGGATGTTAAACGGGACAGGCGCGGGTCATCGTATTGACCATGATAGCAATAGTGCTAAGTATATTTAGCAATTTTTGAGGGACTAGATCATTTTTTTTAGGCAACCAAGATAGCGTCATCGAGGGACTATGATCTTTTGTTTTGTTTTTGTTTGCCAAGACACCTAGCATGCATACCATGGCCATTTTTAAGGCAACAAGTGGGTGAAACCCTAGGGGTGCTTGTGTGCATTGTGTTGTCAATTTTCATGCTTTTTTTGTCTTGTATTAGGTCTAGCTATTTGTTTGATTTTGGATTTTGCATACAAACCCTAATCTCTATCATGCATATTTGAAAGTTATAAATGCGTAAAAGTAAATCTACAACTATTACAACATTGATATGGGGAGGGGGATACAATTTTGAATAGGGGATTATTTGCAAGAAATTGAAACCCTAAGTCAACTATTACAACCAAATTGAATTAATTTGTACAAATAATAAATTGACAATATTTAAATGGACAATTAAATAAATATGTAATATATTATAAATATGCAAAAAATAATTTTGTATTATTTTTATGTATGTAAAAATAAATTATTTAATGTATTAAAAATAATAAAATAAAAGATCATTTTTATTAAGGGTGGAAACCCTAATTTGTTTTAAGAAAAAATATATGTATTAACTATTTATTTATATACAAGAAAATAAATAAAATATATACAAATGTTAAAAAGACAATAAAAATAATGTGAGAAAATAATATTTAAGTATATAAACACTAAAAATAAAAATATAATATTTTTGTATTATTTACAAGTTTTTTATATGAGAAAATAAATATATTAAGCCTAATAAACTAAATATTATGCCAAAATAAAATAAAAAATATAATAAAATGTGAAATTTTAAGAAAAATATTTTTAGTAATTTTTTTATGTTTAGAAAAATAAAATAAAGTCAGAAACTTAAAAAGAAATAAAAAAAATAAAAAAAAATAAACAAATGGGCTGAGGGGATGCAGAAAGCACAATGGGGGGTGCAAACAGCAAGGCCAAGTTAGGCCCAGCCCATTCCATCTTCATCCCTGTCCTCCAGAACACGCGCACCATGGCTTTACACACGAATCCTGTTCTCTCTTGTTCTTGCATTAAATCAAAAACTCACAACATAAAAGTTATAGCATTTTCGAACACGATTCCAACCATGTAAAGAACTTAATCTAACTCTCAAAGACCAAATAGAATTTATCTGGCCCTAATTCTAACCTAGTTTTTTTCAGAAAGTTCATCATTCAAATTCTCCCAACACAGTTAACTTAAATGAAATCTATGCGTATGTACAGCTTAAGGGCAATGAGTACTACATTTTTTATTTACAAACCTAAGCCTAATGTTTCCTAAATAGAGAGATAGAAGTTTGAACTTTACCTGTTTCAGTTGAGCTCGAGTATGGAAATGCAGGGGTTTTCAGTGAGGCCTGAGATGCTTGTGAGCTTGCTTGAAGTTCCTTGGAGCTTTCCCAATGTTTAGCTAGCTTTGAGCTTGCCTGAATAAGCTTGTAGAAGTCAACCTGCACAGTCAGAATTCAAAAATGGTGAAGCTTGAAAACAAGGTTACAGTTGCCGGCCAATGGTTGGGATAGCTTAGGTGGGTTGTATGGAGTGTGTTGGAAGAGGTTTGGGGCAAAACGCACGAGTAGTTTTTGTTTTGGAAATCAAAATGCAGAAGCTGCCCTGTTTTGCAAGTTTTTGGTGTTTTACTGTTCAAGGGTGTTTGAGCACTGGCTAGCTCATGTTTCTGACCATAGGCAATATGCAAAACCTAGTAGTTCAAGTGTTTACAAAGCTTGATTTTATCAGATTGCAAAGATATGTGGTTTTTGCAAGTTGACTTGGTTTTGAAGAAAAGTGTGAAGTGACCAAGGGCAGGCCTGTACAGGCTAGCTTCAAGCATGCACAAAGTTGTTATACCTTTGCCTAAGTTTATGGAGTTGGTTTGCTGCAAAGGGATGGGTTCAAGGCTCAAGGGAAACAAAAATGCATAAAGTGAACTTTATCAAAATGGCATTGTTAACTTTTTGCCATTTTTAGATTAATCATTTTTGTAATCTTCCATTAATCAGAACAATGCCTTAAACCATTGAGTTTGCATTCAATTTTTGAGTTTGTAAGGGTTTAGATACCTGTAAACAAGTACAAGCAAGGCTGGATAAAATTTGCAACTTGTAGCATAGTGAAAAATGCCATGGATCAAAGTGATATTTTTCCAAATTCAAACCTTCGATTCTCCCTAACCATAAATGATTTTGGAGAGTTCTTGGACATTTTGGAAATCTTGTAACATGCTATACAATCCATATTTGAAATGAATTTTGAGATTCCAATTGGAACTAGGTGAAAAATTGCCATAAAGATAGGTCAAAATCCTGCCTAAACTAGGGCAAAATTTCACTAAGTTAGAAAGTTTCATGGACCCTTGTTCACAAAATCATAACTTGAGATCCAATCATCTTTTGGGAAAACTTTGTGAATCAAATTTGTAGATTTTATGGAGGACTACAACTTTCATGTTGGCAGTTTTCTTTGAATCCAATTGCATCATGGAGAAAATGTTGGGCAAAGTTGGGAAAAAATAAGAAAATTTCATAACTTAGAAAATTTCGAAGTTATGAAAATTTTCAATCTTAAACCCTAATTTCCAAAATTAGGTTTATTGATGAACAAGTTTCATGTTTTGACACATCTTGATGAAAAATGACCCTTGGCACTTGATTTTGACCAAAAAGTCAAAGTTTGACTTTTCAGTGTACAGTTGATTTTTGATTAGTTGACTGGAAAATTCATTTGTCAATCCAATGCTTTTGAGATCTTTTGAACCTTGTGAATAGGTAAAGATGATTCCATTGAGTCCTTGAATCCATGATTGAACCCAATTTACCATTGGCTAGGTGAAAAATCAGAAATTGCCCTTCTGCAGTCAAAACCCTAAAAATGACCATTTTGCTCTTTTGGTGATCTGATCAAATTTCTTGAGGAGTTGTGGTCCAAACATGATCAAATGGTTAATATGAGTCTATAATGTTGTTGTGGATCAAAAATTATGAGGTTTGACTGTAAATTGGCCACAGTTGACTTTTTCCCCAATACAGCTGATTTCTAGGCCAACTGTCCAATTGACTGGGCAAAAATTTGACTCAAAGCTTGAAACTTGGTATGGGCAATCTTATAAGTCCAATATGAAGTATGAAAGTAAATTTGAGCATTTAAATTCAAAAAATCCTTGTGCAAACTCAAACCCTAATTTCAAGTCAACAGTGCAAGGAGATGTCTTGAGCAGAGCAAACCCTAATTTGGTCTTGAGTCCAAAGAGTCTTGTGAGGGGAAATCTTAATAAAATGAGAGGGAAAATTTTGGGGTACAACACATACAAAACTAATTCTTTCCAAACATTGCATGTTCTTCGAATTGGCCACCAAATGTAGTTCACAGTGTAGAAACTATGTGTGTTGAAGGGTTTAGAGGTGGAATCGAAGAAAGCATGAAGGAGGCCACTACTTTGTGAATCGAAGCAAACATGTAGGAGGCCACTGCTTTGTGAATCGAAGTAAACATATAGGAGGCCATTACCTTCTGAATCGAAGTAAGCCTGTAGCAGGCCATTGTCTTCTGAATCGAAGAAAACATGTAGGAGGCCATTGCCTTCTGAATTGAAGCAATCCTGTAGGAGGCCATTGACTTCTAAATCGAAGCAAGCCTGCAGGAGGCCATTGCCTTATGAATCGAAGCAAGCCTGCAGGAGGTCATTGCCTTCTGAATCGAAGCAATCCTGCAGGAGGCTATTTCCTTCTGAATCGAAGCAAGCTTGTAGGAAATCGTTGCTTAATCGAAGCTTATGAACCAAACTTGCTCGAAAGAATAGCCTGAACCAGATTTTGAATTTGAGCTGTTATCTGAAGCCACACCTTTCGATATGCTTTTAGAGCCCAATATGATTCATGAAAACTATATGGCGCATTAAAAGTCCAATTGTACTTGTGCAAATTCAAACTCTAGTTTTGAGTCATCAGTGTTGAGGAAGTATCTTGAGCTGATCAAAGCCTATGCAATTTTTAGCAATGGAGATTTTTTGTGAGAGAATCTTTGAGGAATTAGAGAGGGCAAATTTTAGGGTACAACAGCTGCCCCTATTCAATCTTCTTAAACCTGAAAAGCAAGAATGGCATGTCGTCGTTTGTAGCTTGAAGGTTGAAGATCATTGAATACTAAAGTGCCCAGAAATTTCCACTCGACTATGTGTTAGTTGATTGTGTAGGGAATGGGCTTAAAGATGCCATTTGGAGAGAGTTTTCGAAGATGAGCTTATAGATGCCATCCAAAGGTGATTGTTGATAGAAATTAGACCAAGTCTAAGTTTGACTGTAACTGGGAGAAGTATCAAAATAAATCTTTTGGTAGATTTATACTGAAACATCATATGTCATTTGCCTGTCTTTAACTGGAAGAAATAAATATAACCAGAAGAGTTCTTTGATTCGCCTGTCTTTAACTAGAAGAAATAAATCTAACTAGAAGAGGTCTTTGTTCGCCTGACTTTAACTAGAAGAACTAAATCTAACCAGAAGAGGTCTTTGATCCGCCCGTCTTTAACTAGAAGAAATAAATCTAACCAGAAGAGGTCTTTGTTCGCCTATCTTTAACTGGAAGAATTGAATCTAACCATAAGAGGTATTTGATTCTCCTGTCTTTAACTGGAAGAAACAAATCTAACCAGAAGAGGTCTTGATTGATCGCCTATTATTAATTGGAAGAAGTGAATCCATCTAGAAGAGGACTTGACTGATCGCCTATTATTAACTGGAAGAATTGAATCCATCCAGAAGAGGACTTGATTGATCGTGTTGTACCCCAAAATTTTCTCTCTCATTTCATCAACATTTTTCTCATCACAAGACCCTTTGAGCTCAAGATCAAGTTAGGGTTTGCTCTGCTCAAGCCTCCTCCTTGCATTATTGACCCAAATTAGGGTTTGAGTTTGCACAAAGATGTTTTGACCTAAAATTCCCAAAGTGACTTTCATGCTTCATGTTGTACTCACAAGTTTATCCATACCAAGTTTCAAGCCTTGATTCCAATCTTGGCCCAGTCAATTGGACAGTTGACCTAGAAATCAGCTGTATTGGGGAAAAAGTCAACTGTGGCCAACTGACAGTCAAACCTCATGAAATTTGACCCACATCAACATAATTAAATCATATGAACCATTTGGTCAAGTTTGGATCATAATCCCACAAGAAAATTGATCAGATCACCAAAAGGGCAAAATGGTCATTTTTAGGGTTTTGACTGCACAAAGGAAATTTTTGACTGTTTGACCTAACCAATGGAAAACCAAGCTCACATATGGACTTAAGGAACCAATGGCATTGTCTTGACACATTCAACAAGTTCAAAAGATCTCAAATGCACAAGATTGACAGATGAATTTTCCAGTCAACTGATCAAAATTTGACTGTATACTGAAAAGTCAAACTTTGACTTTTTGGTCAAAATCAAGTGCCAAGATTAATTTTTCATCAAGACATGTCAAATTATGAAACTTGTTCATCAAGAAATCCTAATTTGCAAATTAGGGTTTAAAATGAGAAAATTTCATAACTTAGAATTTTTCTAAGTTATGAAACTTCCTTATTTTTTCCTAACTTTGTCTCATTTTTTCACCAAGATGCAAATGGATTCAAACAAAATGCAAAACATGAAAGTTGTAGTCCATTGCAAAATCTACAAGTTTAGTTCACAAAGTTTTCTCAAAGGAAGCTTGTAGCTCAAGTTATGAGTTTTGGAACAGGGGTGCAAAACATTCTTAACTTAGAGAAATTTTGACCTATTATAGGCAGGATTTTTGTCCAACTTCATGGCTATTTTTCACATGCTTCCACTTGGAGTTTCAATTTTCATTACAAAGAGGGATTGTAGTACACATTCCAAGATTTCCAAATTGTCCAAGAACTTCTCAAACACCCTTGTGGTTAGAGAGAATAGAATTTGCAAAGTTGGGCAAAAGTCACTTTTGTTCATAACCAAATACATGTTCATACATTGGCATTTTTCAAATCAGCATGCTTGGAACTTGTTTGCAGGCCTCTAAATCAAGTTTGCACTCCATAATTAAATGCCTAACATTTGTGTTCAAGCTTTGTTTTGTGCATTTAGTCATTACACAAAGAACTAATCCATAATTAGAAAAAGCAAATTTGCCATTTTGGAAAAGATGCACTTTATGTCAAATAACAAATCCAAGAGGCATGGGCCAGATCTTTGAAGCTAGCATTTGTACACAAATCCCACTGATCAAGAATAAGATATGCAGCATACTTTAGGGCATTGTACAAGCCTGTATTAAAACTTACATTTTCTTGCTTCAAGTAGAAGAAACTTGGCAAAACACATACCAACTCTCATTCCTGTAAAAACCAGCAAAAGCAAACTTTGCAAACATCTTTCACACTCCCTAACTGACCTAAAACATGAATCAACCACCCCTCAAACCTCCTCAAACACAAAAACACTCTTAGCACGATACATGCAGTTTTAGAGCAAGCCAAGCATTTTGGCCAAAAAGAGTTCAAACATGTTCCATATCATCCACTGAAGCTAGCCCAAGCATTAAATCCAAGCTGTAACATCCTTAACATCGTTTGCCATTTTTGCTTTCAAGCTGTACAGGTGGACTTCAATAGCACGATACAGGCAGTTTCAGAGCAAGCCAAGCATAGGAGAAGCATCCTTGGACTTCAGGCAAGCTGTACCAAAGCTTAAACTCCATTAAAGATACCTCCATTGCTGTACACGACTCAAGCTGAAACAGGTAAAAACATGAACTTATATCTCTCAATATAGGAAGATTTAGGCTTAGGTTTATGAATGAAACATGTTCTCCTCATAGCCCTGAAGCCATCCATATACTTACTTTTCATTTATATTGAGTATGCTGTGAGAATTTTGGCCATGAACATTGGAGAAGATTTAGGTCAGAAATTGGGGATGAAGAAATTCTCCCTCGTTTCTTAGAGTTAGGTCAAGTTTTTTATATGTATGAATTCGTCTCTTGATGCTCTACATTATTTGTGTTGTGAGTTTTTGTTAAAAGTCAAAGAATCAGGAGTTAGCTGTTGTACAAGAAGCGGGCGTTTTTGATGTTCAAACATTGCTGGAGGTTGAAGAAGGTTGACTTGGGTTGGGCCTGAGTTGTTCCTGCTTTTTGCACCCCCTTTTTCAATTTGCACCCCCCTGGCCTATTGTGTGATATATTTATCATTTTTTATTTTTTCTTTTTGATTCTGACTTAATATTTTTTGCTCAAATATCAAAAATATCAAAAATATTTTTCCACCCTTTTTTGAATTTATTTGGCATTTATTTGTTTTATTTAATATATGTATATAAATAAATGTAATACTTTTTATTTAAGATATTAAAAATAATACAAAAATATATATATTTTCAGTCATTATTTTTTATTTTACATTTTGAAAACATTTTCTAAAATATACCATTTTTGTAAATAATTAATATTTTATTCTTGTATATATTTAGTATATTAAAATATATAATATAAATACTTGTATATTTATTAGAATATTTAGGATAAAAATATGAAAATAATACATTTTTATTTTTATTAATATATGACATTAAAAAATACTTTTTTTTACAATATACTTCTTTTTTTTTATTTTTGTATAAATTAATATATAATATTGTATAATATTAATAAATAAATACTATTTATTTAACAAACTAGGGTTTTGCCCTAAACCATAAAAATATTCAAAATTTGACTTTTTATTTTTTATATTTCACATTGAAAAAATACTTTCACATATATAAAAAATCCTTTTTGTGCATAATACATTTTTGCATATTTATTATATTTGTTTAAATATTGTACAATTTGATATTTGTATATTCAATATGGATGTAATAATTTTAGATTTAATTTCTTGCTAAATAACCCCCCATTCAAACATTTGTACCCCCATCCCCATAATTATGTTGTAATAATTTAGGACTTTAAATTTTCGCATTTAAAAGCTTTCAAATTATGCCATGATAGACCTAGGGTTTGTATGCAAATCAAATAACAAATAGCTTGACTAATACAAAGACAAAACAGCATGAAAATGGACAACACAATGCACACTTGCACCCTTAGGGTTACTCCACTTGTTGCCTTCAAAAGTGGGCCATGTTGCATGTTGAGTGTCTTTGGCAAAACAAAACAAATCAAATGATCATAGTCCCTCGATGACGCTTTCTCAAGTTGCCTAAAAAATGATCAAGTCCCTTAAAGAGAAAATTGCCAAAGACACTTGACACTATTGCTTTCATGGTCTAAACGATGACCCGCGCCCGTCCCGTTAACATCCTAACACAAGATTGTCCACCAAATACAATGGTGGAACAATGCTGTTAAAAGGGTTAAAACATGAGAATGATCTTTGAGAAATTTAGGGGTAGACAACTCTTAGTTACTTGATCAAACTTGCAAAACAAATCCTTGCCATTTTTCAAAACATACATCAAAACAACTTTCAAAACAACTTTCAAAACATTGAAAACTTTTCAAAAGACAAATACACCTTTGTATACATTCAAACATGGATCATTACAAAGGTTGCCACAACAAATGGCCTCTTTTCAAAACCTCTTTCAAAATTACACACAAAGCACCATTTCAAACAATTGAAAGCACCATTTCAAACAATTGAAAAGCAAAGGCAAGTGATCTAAGCAAGTAACTAAGAGTCCATGGATAACCATGGATAGAAAGGGTGCTAATACCTTCCCTTTCTATAATCTACTCCCCGAGCCCAAGAAAACATCTCAAAGGTTTTTTCTGTGCCTTTTAACCTTTCCTTAGGATAAAATAAAAAGTCGGTGGCGACTCTTGCTAAACCGAAACATTTGCGAAAACAAACGCAAAACCTCAAGTCAGTTCTCCCACCGTATCACAGATCGCCTATTACTAACTGGAAGAAGTGAATCTGTTGTACCCCAAAATTTTCCCTCTCATTTCTCAAGGGATCATTTTGGACCCTCAGGATTGCTTCTGTCAAGTTTCAAGTCTCGGATTACAATTTTCCAAGAAAGTCATTCACAAGGGAAAAATGGTCAAATGCATACTGAAAAGTCAAACTTTGACTTTTTGATCAAAATCAAGCTTCAAAAATCATATTTCATCAAGACATGAAGTTGGTTCATCAAGAAATCAAAAGTCAAAAATTACTTTGAAAAGTCAAATTTCTAAACACTTAGAAAATTTTCTAAGTGTTAAGAAAATATGATAATTACATAACTTTGGGCCAGATTTCCATCATGATGCAAGATGATTCAATCAGAACTTCTGACATGAAAGTTATAGCTCTCAATGAGATCTAAAACATTGAAAAATAGAACTTCTCCTAGAAATTCTGGGATTTCAAGTTATAAATCCTTGAAGACACGTCCATGAATCTAAAACACTTAGTAAATTCTGAGCATTTTTAAGTCAGAATTTGGACAGAACTTTTGGGCCAGTTTTCACACAAGTACAATCAGAATTTGCAAAAGTGATTCAAAAAGGGATGGCAGAACATGTTACAAGCTTTCTAGAGAACTCATTCAGATCATGCTGGAGTAGGGAGAATCAAAGGTCAGAAGTTTGCTTCGTCAAGAACATGATCCTTAGAATCTCACTCTTCAACATACAGAAGCTTTACTCTTTGATCAGAACACGACCCTTCGAATCTCACTCTTCAACATTCAGAAGTTCTACTCTTCGATTAGAACATGACCCTTCGAATCTCATTCTTCAATGTATGGAAGTTGTGTTATTCAATCAGAACATGACCCTTCGAATCTCACTCTTCAACATATAGAAGCTCTACTCTTCGATTGGAACCTTGATTCCCTTCAAATCAGCAGCTTTCGAACCTAACTCTGGACCCTTCGAAGCAAGTTTTGTTTAAAGAACTTTGAGCAAATCTCATAGCCTTACCCTATATGTCAGGCTATATTGCTTCCAAATCTTTATATGATCAGAGGTTTGTACAAAGGTTAGAAGCTTTGTCTATTGGATAATACTATTCTTGGTTAAAATAGCAAAGGCTACATACCCTTTTTTTTAATAGAGAGTACTTTTATCACAAAAGCAGCTTCCAACCTGATTCATGTCTGAATGAAAAGCAGTGCCAGAAGCACAAGTCCAATCTCCTGCCAGCAGGCCCCCACTTATATTAGAAACGTGGGAACAACGAAAAGGGACTGACTTGTTTCACCCTTAACCAAACCATGGTTTGTCATCATACAAACCTGGTTACTTAAAACATATTGATTCTTTTCTCTATAAATAGAGAAGCATTTGCAAGCTCAAGGGAGGACTTTTTTCCCAGAGGAACGAATCTTCAAATTTCTCAAACACCATAAAGTTCTCAAACATTTAAACACTTGTGAAAACACAAACCTAGAATCCAAACACATGTCCTCTTCGAATCTGAAAGATCCCTACACCTTGTTTCCCTTCGAATCCAGCAGGAAGAACCTCACGCTTGTTCTCCTCTTTCAAATCCAACATCAAAGGTCTAACCTCTGGTCCCTCCCTTCGAATCCAGTAGGAAGAACCTCATGCTTGTTCTATTCTTTCAAATCCAGTATCAAAGGCCTAGCCTCTGGTCCCTCCCTTAGAATCCAAAATCATTCAAGGTAACCACTTCAAGGTCCAGCACACGCTTCAGCCTCCAGCAAGGTAAGTTGTTCTAAACCTTGAACTTTTCGCTTCTTGCATAACATGTAAATAAAATTTCTTTCCATTTCAAACATATACATACCACTGTTCTTCTTTTTATTTCCATCCTTTTAATATGTTTTCAGATCTAATCCTTTTGTTTCTACTTCTTGTTTACCTAAACATGCTTTAAGTACTAACCTGATTGTAAGGCAATACTAGCATGGCCTTAGGCCATGTTTGCTATTCAAGAGTTCAAACGAAAGAAACAAGAAACAGGTAGTAGGAAACTAAGCCTTTAGCTTCCACCTTGACCTCTAGGTCAAAATGAAAGAGGAAGCCAGAAGGCACACCATGGTGACTTCCAAGCCCAGATGAAAGGCACTCCCTCACTACTTTCAACCCCAGTCGAAGGAGGCAGAAAGGCACAACATGCTGACTTCCAGGCCTAGACGAAAGACACTCCCTCACTGCTTTCAACCCCCGGTCAAAAGAGGCAGAAAGGCACAACATGCTGACTTTTAGGCCCCAATCGAAGGGCATAACTCCACTGACTCCATACCCCAAATCGAAGGAGGTCAAAGAGTGCAGAATCGAAGGGTTTTCTGCCTGAATCGAAAGACCCATTTTTCTTTCTTTATTTTATTTTTGCCTTTATATTTTCATGCACTTCAATATGGTTGTAATAGTTTAGGATTTTATCTTTCTGCATTTTATTACTTTTGTATGCTTGCTAGTAAAATAGGGTATGTATGGCAAGATGAAAACAATAAGTAAACAAACCCTAATCAAAGACTAAATGCATGCAAATGAAACACACCATTCACACATACACCCTTAGGGTAATCTCACTTGTTGCCTCGGAAAATAGTCATGTCCCTCGAACGTGGGATACTTTAGCAATGACCCTCAAATACAAGATCGTAGTCCCTCGATTACCCTTCGATGTTGCCTTTGTAAACGATCTTAGTGCCTTACAACAAATTTCTAAGGTATCCTACAATGTTGCCTTCTATGACTATACAAACATCCCACGCCCGTCCCTTCACAACCAACGATGGGGCTTCTTACCAAAACAATGGTAAGATAGCAACATCTAAAGGAGGAGGAAAAGAACATTAAGACCTTTAGAGTAGGTAGGATGCTCCTAGTTTCTTTCTTGCTCACAACAAAAACATTTTATACACCAGAACTTTAATTTTGAAACATTTTCAAAAGACAAACTCTTTGTATGCGTTCTTATAGAGACGGGAACCATTACAAAGATGCCTTTTCAAAATCACTTTAAAAAATAAACACTTATTTGAACTATTTTCTAAACAACACTTTGTACGCGTTCTTATAGAAACGAGAACCATTACATAGACACCTTTTCAAAATAATTTCAAAACCCACACCACAAGCACATTTTCAAATAAAAAGCAAGTGATCTAGCAAGCAACTAAGAGCCCGTAGATAACTACGGATGAAAAGGGTGCTAATACCTTCCCTTTTCATAAACTACCCCCCGAACTCAAGAAATAATCTTGAAAGGTCTTTCCTATTATTTTCAACCTTTCCTTTTGGATAAAAGAAAAGTCGATGGTGACTCTTGCTATTCGCAACAATTGCAATCAAACGCAAAACACCCAAGTCAGTTTTCCCACTGTGTTACAGAACTGGCGACTCTGCTGGGGAATGTACTTAAAAGTGGGGTTACCTTAGGGCTAGATCACCTTTAATTTCTTTTCATTTTTTGATTTGTTTGCTTTATATTATGGTTCCTTGTTCGGGTTTGTTTTGAT
This sequence comes from Vicia faba, assembly GCA_948472305.1. NCBI lineage: Eukaryota > Viridiplantae > Streptophyta > Magnoliopsida > Fabales > Fabaceae > Vicia > Vicia faba. Next base: position 798,921,363 of record OX451735.1, read on the forward strand.
CCTCTACCCGGATTTGAGGCGCCTTTTTAGGTAAGTAGCAATAAGTTGTGGAAACTATGCGGGGTATACCGACATGGTCTAAGCAATAGCTATGTTAGTGTGACACATTTATTGGTACCGGTAGCCCTTGAGTAGTCAAGGAGAATACGGGGCCGTTGTGTGGTGTCATGAAGCACTAACTAACCTTAAAACCTTAATTGAACAACTTGGCCATTAGGAAGTAGTTAGATAGCTGGCTTTGGTGCAGTCCAAAGTTGGTTGATACTCAATTCTACGCTTTATGAGATTGTACTTTCGGGATATTTTGGTCTCTACTAAAGAGGCTTGCGTTGAAACAATGCCCGATGAAGAAAGATCAGTGATATTGAGATCCCCTAGAACCCGATTACTTTCTAGGACAGGTTGAGCCAACTAAACTTCAAGAGCGTACTTACCTATCAAACTCCATTCAAGCCTAAACCTAAGGACTTGTCTGCTTTGTGTGTATATGATTATTTGTACATAAAAACTTGCTTGCTTTGCATACTTGTACATAACATCATACCATAGAATTTTCAATAACCATTTCAAGGAATCTCAAGGGTCTATGATGCAGGGTCATGTTGAACCAGACACCTATCAAGGGGCAAAAGGATTCATTCTCTAATCAAACTCGGTCAAAGACCAAAGCACGGTAATTTGAATCAAGGGCTATGACCTACTTGACATGGTGAGCTTGATTCTCGCGGAAGGACATTCAAAAATACGAAGTTCTCCAATCAAAGTTGTTGATCAAAATTCAATTTCTAACATCTTCTTGTGTTTACCCCATAAGATCCTTGAAAACATTGCATCCACATAACATGCATCATATCATGATAGACTTTTCCCACACAGGTCTCTCATATGCTTACTGTTTATTTCAGTAGAGATGGCTCTAGAACAGACTATCAAGGACATTCAGACTCAAAATTCTCAACTTCAGGAAATGTTCTTGAACCTATCCAGGGGGCAAGAGGAGGTGAAGGCGCTCCTCACTAGGGGCATGATCATGGGGAATCGTGAGGGCAACAAGGATAACCAGTTGGAGCAGCTACAAACTGAGATAGCCATAATGAAAGTCCAGATGATGGGACAACTGGTGGGCCATATGGCTCTTATCCAAAACTTAGCTCAGGGATAAGAAGAGGTAAGGACTCTCATCAACAAACTTCATCAAGACAGATGCAACCAAATGGGGCAAACAACTAGAGTTAGGGATCAAGTCGCTACTCAGCCTCCCATGAGACAAGAAGTTGGTTCAAGGGAGAACATATCTTTCCAAATTACCGCTATGTCACGGGCTCAACAACGACCTCGTCAATGGGAAAATCAGCAAAGGCAAAACAATCCCGAGAGACAGTTTACTAACATCAACATGTCCTTGGCTCAATTATTGCAACACATTTTGAAGATGGAGTTGATTATGTTGATGGATCCTCCTCGGAATCCCAATACCTCTGCTCATAGCTATCATCCTGATGCAATATGTGCATATCATTCTGGAAGTCCTTGACATGATACGAATAGTTGTTGGGCGTTGAAAATTAAGATTCAAGAATTGATCGACGAAGGAGTGCTGAAGTTCGCACAAGATAGTCAACTGGAATTTTTCTGTCATCCCTCCAAGGCACATCATCTGAAGTGACGAAGTTTAGGAAGAGAAATTTTTGTTCATTCGAATTTTCATTTGTAATTTCTTTGTTTTGCTTAAACACTTACCTTTATGTTAGACTTTGGTTTATTCTCATCAATGCATTGCATATGTTTGTCTTGAATTAATTCATTCATTTTCATTATACCTAAACTGTGCTTTACTTCGTGTTGGTGATATTCAACTCTCGATTAAAAGCTGTAAGCCTTTAGAGGGAGGATGACAAAAACAATGTCATAATCTCATACATCATGCTTTTGGACAAATCTTGTTGATGATGTACATGTGTTCTTTCAATTCCTAAACAATGGAGTTATAAGGAGGATAATCCCTAGTTAACCCCTTCGAGCCAAAGAAGTATGAGTTTCCTTTTTACACAAATTGAAACCTATAATCAAAACTTGGGGCAGGGTAGTCTCTCAGTTAATTCAAATGCACGTTTAGTCGCAAACTTTCACCTCATATACAACTAGTGATATCAAAAACGTCCTTCTGAATCAAAAGACGAAGTTGGTTCCCTATCACATAGGCAATCGTTATCTCTCAAAAAGAAAAGCCCATTAAGTCAAAACCTACGAAGGAGACTTAAGAGAAATTGGGGCATCTCGCTGACCGTAATCTCAAAAACAAGAACAATTAGGAAAAATCAGGGATAATAAATAAAAAAAGAGATCACTACAAATCCTCAACAACATGGAAAATATGGCAAAAAATTACTGCCTTCCAACAAACTTAACTTGTCTAAACCATCACCAAAACGTCATTCCAAGACTCAATTGGAGTCCAAACGCACAATTAATTAAGTTTAAGACTGAAGGACATCACGAAGAACGGGAGGGTACAAATATACTTTGAGCCTTATCCTTTGTTTCTTAAACCGTGAACCAAGCCATGTTACAACCTTTCAAAGTACTAATTGAAGCATGGGTTAGTTCGAAAGCATGCTGTTACAAAAGGTATCCTGACTCCTGTAAGGCTTACTCCAAATCCTGAGTTGAATTTTCTTACAAAAAATCTTTTATCTGCTAAAACGCATTTTCAAAACTTCAAGACAAGCATAAAATTTTCATTATTTAAATACCGCTGTTTGCATATAGCTATTTGTTTGACAGCGGAGAAATTCACACGACGAATATCTAGTGAACAAAACCTCTCTCAACGAACAAAATCACTTCAAGTGGGAAGACACTTCCAATAACAGATCCCCCATAAGCAAGGGGGCACGGCATGATCATTATCTAGCACATTTAGGGGCAGTCAAGTCAAGATTCCAAGAAATCTCGCAAGAAATTCCGAATAACTAGGGGCAGGTCTGTATCTAAATCACTTGAAGCATTGAACACGAATCCCAACAAAGGGTTATGTACAGTCAAATATTTCCTGGCAATGCTACTACACTTATTACTTGGGGAAGTGACAAATCCCTCATAAAATCCTTTTCATAAGGGGATCCCCATCCAGAGTTTCAATCTCTGAAAATTTCTCCCAAACTGAGTTAAGCTCAAGAATCCTAGAGGATTTTTGCCAAAAGAAAACACCTCTCGAGCAGATTGGCAACCGGGTTTATCTTCCCAACAAACTACAGATTCTCCAGCTTGAATTTGCCTCTAATACTACTACAAATCAAGTTACCACAACCCCTCTTCCTTAGTAGACTCTTCTACAATCCCTAGCAAGTTACTTTGAGGCCTGGACCCGACCAGATATCAGTTTCAACCTCATCCTTTCAAGCAAGTTAATGTGAAGCCTGGACACGACCATATATCAGTTCAACTTCATCCATTCAAGCAAGTTATTGTGAAGCCTGGACCCGACCAGATATCAGTTCAACTTCATCCTTTCAAGTAAGTTATTGTGAAGCCTGGAGTTCGACTAGATAACAATTAACTTCGTCCACCTCAGAAATTTGCTTTGAAGTCTGGAACCCGACCAAATAGCAGTCTAATATTAGTAAGTTGTTGCGAAGCCTGGAATCCGACCAGATAATAGTTTAACTTCACTCTCCCAAGTAATTTTCTGCGAAGCCTGGAATGTGACCGGATAACAGTTAATTTAATCTTACCCAATAAGTTGTTGCGAAGCCTGAAATACGACCAGATAACAGTCAACTTCATTATCCTCAACAATTTGCTGCCAAGCCTGGATTTCGACCAGATAACAGCTAACTTTTGATTCTCTCCAGTCAGGAATAACTCCCTAGTAGAGCGACGAACAACTAAGACTCCTAAACTCTTTTCCCCAAGCGGAAATCAACACTCTCCACTGAATTTTCTTCTCAAGCGAAATCAACATTCCCCGGTGGAGTTCTCCTCAAACAACAAAACATGAATCCCCAGCAGAAACATTCTAAAGACAAGGTTTGGAAAGGTGTGCATACTCTTCATCCCCAACGGCCGTCCAGGATTCAGCTTCCCAAAACTCCCCAACACTTGTCAAGGATTTATTTTCCAAGACAAAATTACATTCCAACAATATTCCATACATCATATTTACATACATGATAAATGCATACAACATAATCTCATTTATTTTGAGAAACATCATTACTCCCTGCATTTCATCCATCATGACATTGCATACAACTATTTATTTACCTTTTTAGGAAAAGATCAATAGATAAGTGTCATTAATCTTTAAATTTCTCCAAGACAAAATCAAGCTTGGATTTATTCATTACCTTTTGGAGTAGCAATCATCTCAGATTCCTTCATTATCTGTTGAGGTAGTAATCATATCAAATTCCTTCATCATCCGTTGAGGTAGTAATCATCCAAGATTCCATCATTATCTGCTGAGATAGTAATCGTCTCAGATTCCTTCATCATCCTTTTGGAGTAGCAATCATCTCAGATTCCTTCATCATCAGTTGAGGTAGTAATCATCCAAGATTCCTTCATCATCTGTTGAGATTAACACCTGAAACCAGACAGGATAACTATCTCAACAACCAACCTTTTCAAGTTCTAGATTAACACCTGTAACAAGCCAGGAAAACTATCTGTGAATGACTGATTGTAGATTAACACTTGTAATAAGCCATGAAAACTATCTACATGAGGAGATTGAAGATTAACACCTGTAACAAGCAAGGAAAACTATCTTTCTTTCTCAGGTCAGAGATTAATACCTGAAACCAGACAGTACAACTATCTCAATGACCAACCTTTTCAAGATCCAGATTAATACCTGTAACAAGCCAGGAAAACTATCTCCGAACGAGTGATTATAGATTAATACTTGTAACAAGCCAGGAAAACTATCTACATGAGGAGATTGAAGATTAACACCTGTAACAAGCCAGGAAAACTATCTTTCTTTATCAGGTCAGAGATTAATACCTGAAACCAGACAGGACAACTATCTCAACGACCAACCTTTTCAAGTTCCAAATTAATACTTGTAACAAGCTAGGAAAACTATCTACGAATGACTGATTGTAGATTAATACCTGTAACAAGCCAGAAAACTATCTACATGAGGAGATTGAAGATTAAAACCTGTAACAAGCTAGGAAAACTATCTTTCTGTCTCGGGTCAGAGATTAATACCTGAAACCAGATAGGACAACTATCTCAACGACCAACCTTTTCAAGTTCTAGACTAATGCATGTAACTAGCCAGGAAAACTATCTACGAACAACTGATTATAGATTAATACCTGTAACAAGCCAGGAAAACTATCTACATGAGGAGATTGAAGATTAACACCTGTAACAAGCCAGGAAAACTATCTTTCTTTCTCAGGTCAAAGATTAATACCTGAAACCAGACAGGATAACTATCTCAATGACCAACCTTTTCAAGTTCCAGATTAATACCTGTAACAAGCCAGGAAAACTATTTGCGAATGATTGATTATAGATTAATACCTGTAACAAGCCAGGAAAACTATCTACATGAGGAGATTGAAGATTAACACCTGTAACAAGCCAAGAAAACTATCTTTCTTTCTCGGGTCAGAGATTAATACCTGAAACCAGACAGGACAACTATCTCAACGACCAACCTTTTCAAGTTCCAGATTAATACCTATAACTAGCCAGGAAAACTATATGCGAACGACTGATTGTAGATTAATACATGTAATAAGCCAGGAAAACTATCTACATGAGGAGATTGAAGATTAGCACCTGTAACAAGCCAGGAAAACTATCTTTCTTTCTCAGGTCAGAGATTAATACCTGAAACCAGACAGGACAACTATCTCAACGACCAACCTTTTCAAGTTCCATATTAATACCTGTAACAAGCCAGGAAAACTATCTGCGAACGATTGATTGTAGATTAATGCATGTACCAAGCCAGAAAAACTATCTACATGAGGAGATTGAATATTAACACGTGTAACAAGCCAGGAAAATTATCTTTCTTTCTCAGATCAGAGATAATACCAAAAACCAAACGGGACAACTATCTCAAAGACCAACCTTTTCAAGTTCCAGATTAATACTTGTAACTTGCAAGGAAAACTATCTGCGAATGACTGATTATAGATTAATACCTATAACAAGCCAGGAAAACTATCTACATGAGGAGATTAAAGATTAACACCTGTAACAATCCAGGAAAACTATATTCCTTTCTTAGATCAGAGATTAACACCGGAAACCAGACAGGACAATTATCTCATCGACCAACCTTTTTAAGTTCCAGATTAATACCTGTAACTAGCAAGGAAAATTATCTTTGGACGACTGATCATAGATTAATACATGAAACAAGATAGGACAACTATCTACTCGACCAGCTCAACAAATCCTACCCAGGTTCCTTCTCTACATTTCCAGATGCAGTTTCACAAGGACTCATCATCAAGCAACCCAACCCAGGTTCCTTCTCAAATGCAGTTTTACATAGACTCATTCTGAAGCAACCCTACTCAGGTTCCTTCTCTTAAATTCTAGATGAAGCTTCACATGGATTCATTTTGAAGTAGCCCTACCAAGGCTTCCCCCCTCATATGTCTCCTAAAGCATCCCTACACAGGCCCATCATAAATTGAAGAATATCCAATACCTCTGTTGGTTCTGTTTAAATCGATCAATGTTTATCCTGATTCCTTTCCGGTAGACACTTTCTCTAGTTCAGATAAATTGCTCCAAAGATTTATTCTGACTCTTTTCCAGTTGAAGTTAAATTTAGACTTAGTCTAATTTCTGTCAACAATCACTTTTTGGTGGCATCTATAAGCCCATCTCCGATAACTCTCCATCATCTTTCCAAATGGCACCTTTAAGCCCATTCCTTACACCTCAACCACAATATCATCGATTGCAAATTTCTGGGCACTTTAGTGTTCAATCATCTTCCACCTTCAAGTCACGAATGGCGGACCCGCCAATCTAACTCTTTAGGTTTAAGAAGATTGAACAGGGGAAGCTATTGTACCCCAAAATTTGCCCTCTCATTTCTCAAGGGATCATCCTGGACCCTCAGGATTGCTTCTGTCAAGTTTCAACTCTCGGATTTCAATTTTTCAAGAAAGTCACTCACAAGGGAAAAATGGTCAAATGCACATTGAAAAGTCAAACTTTGACTTTTTGATCAAAATCAAGCTTCAAAAATCAGATTTCATCAAGACATGAAGTTGGTTCAACAAGAAATCAAAAGTCAAAAATTACTTTGAAAAGTCAAATTTCTAAACACTTAGAAAATTTTCTAAGTGTTAAGAAAATATGATAATTACATAACTTTGGGCCAAATTTTCATCATGATGCAAGATGATTCAATCATAACTTCTGACATGAAAGTTATAGATCTCAATGAGATCTAAAACATTGCAGAATAGAACTTCTCCTAGAAATACTGGGATTTCAAGTTTTAAATCCTTGAAGACACGTCCATGAAGCTAAAACACTTAGTAAATTCTGAGCATTTTTAAGTCAAAATTTGGACAGAACTTCTGGGCCAGTTTTCACACAAGTACAATCAGAATTTGCAAAAGTGATTCAAAAAGGTATGGCAGAACATGTTACAAGCTTTCTAGAGAACTCCTTCAGATCATGTTAGAGCATGGAGAATCAAAGGTCAGAAGTTTGCTTCGTCAAGAACATGATCCTTAGAATCTCACTCTTCAACATACAGAAGCTTTACTCTTTGATCAGAACACGACCCTTCGAATCTCACTCTTCAACATTCAGAAGTTCTACTCTTCGATTAGAACATGACCCTTCGAATCTCATTCTTCAATGTATGGAAGCTGTGTTCTTCAATCAGAACATGACCCTTCGAATCTCACTCTTCAACATATAGAAGCTCCACTCTTCGATTGGAACCTTGATTCCCTTCAAATCAGCAGCTTTCGAACCCAACTCTGGACCCTTCGAAGCAAGTTTTGTTTAAATAACTTTTAGAAAATCTCATAGCCTTACCCTATTTGTCAGGCTATGTTGCTTCCAAATCTTTATATGTTTATAGGTTTTTACAAAGGTTAGAAGCTTTGCCTATTGGATAATACTATTCTTGGTTAAAATAGAAAAGGCTACATATCCTTTTTTTCATAGAGAGTACTTTTATCATAAAAGCATCTTCCAACCTGATTCATGTCTGAACGAAAAGTAGTGCCAGAAGCACAAGTCCAATCTCCTGCCAGCAGGCCCCCACTTGTACTGGAAACGTGGGAACAACGAAAAGGGACTGACTTGTTTCACCCTTAACCAAACCATGATTTGTCATTATACAAATCTGGTCACTTCAAACATATTTATTCTTTTCTCTATAAATAGAGAAGCATTTGCAAGCTCAAGGGAGGACTTTTTGCCCAGAGGAACGAATCTTCAAATTTCTCAAACACCATAAAGTTCTAAAACACTTAAATACTTGTGAAAACAAAAAACCAAAATCCAAACACTTGTCCTCTTAGAATCTGAAATATCCCTACACCTTCTTTCCCTTCGAATATAGCAGGAAGAACCTCACGCTTATTCTTCTCTTTCGAATCCAGCATCAAAGGCCTAACCTATGGTCCCTCCCTTCGAATCCAGCAGGAAGAACCTCACGCTTGTTCTCCTCTTTAGAATCCAATATCAAAGGCCTAGCCTCGGGTCCCTCCCTTCGAATCCAAAAGCATTCAAGGTAACCACTTCAAGGTCAAGCACACACTCCAGCCTCCAGCAAGGTAAGTTGTTCTAAACCTTGAACTTTTTGCTTCTTGCATAACATGTAAATAAACTTTATTTTCGTTTCAAACATGTACATACCATTGATATTATTTTCGTTTCCATCCTTTTAACATGTTTTCAGAGCTAATCCTTTTGTTTCTACTTCTTATTTACCTAAACATGCTTTAAGTACTAACCTGATTGTAAGGAGATACTAGCATGGCCTTAGGCCATGTTTGCTATTCAAGAGTTCAAATGAAAGAAACAGGAAACAGGTAGAAGGAAACTAAGCCTTTGGCTTCCACCCTGACCTCCAGGTCAAAATGAAAGAGGAAGCCAGAAGGCACACCATGGTGACTTCCAGGCCCAGACGAAAGACACTCCCTCACTGCTTTCAACCCCCAGTCGAAGGAGGCAGTAAGGCACATCATGCTGACTTCCAGGCCCAGACGAAAGGCACTCCCTCAATGCTTTCAACCCCCAGTCGAAGGAGGCATAAAGGCACAACATGCTGACTTCCAGGCCCCAATCGAAGGGCATGACTCCACTGAATCCAGACCTAAAATCGAAGGAGGTTAAAGAGTGCAGAATTGAAGGATTTTCTTCCTGAATCGAAAGACCCATTTTTCTTTCTTTATTTTATTTTTGCCTTTATATTTTCATGCACTTCAATATGGTTGTAATAGTGTAGGATTTTATCTTTCTGTATTTTATTACTTTTGTATGCTTGCTAGTAAAATAGGGTATGTATGGAAAGATGAAAACTACAAGTAGACAACCCTTAATCAAAGACTAAATGCATGCAAATCAAACACACCATTCACACATGCACCCTTAGGGTAATCTCGCTTGTTGCCTCGGAAAATAGTCATGTCCCTCGAACGTGGGATACTTTAGAAATGACCCTCGAGTACAAGATTGTAGTCCCTCGATGACCCTTCAATGTTGCCTTCGTAAACGATATTAGTGCCTTGACAAATTGCTAAGGTATCCTATAATGTTGCCTTTTATGACTATACAAGCTTCCTACGCCCGTCCCTTCACAACCAACGATGGGGCTTCTTACCAAAATAATGGTAAGGTAGCAACATCTAAAGGAGGAGGAAAAGAACATTAATACCTTTAGAGTAGGTAGGATGCTCCTAGTTGATCAATTGCTTACAACAAAAACATTTTATACACCAACACTTTCATTTTGAAACATTTTCAAAAGACAAACACTTTGTATGCGTTCTTATATAGACGAGAACCATTACAAAGACACCTTTTCAAATTCAATTTCAAAAACAAACACTTCTTTGAACTATTTTCCAAACAACACTTTGTACGCGTTCTTATAGAAACGAGAACCATTACAAAGACATCTTTTCAAAATACTTTCAAAACCCACATCACAAGTACATTTTCAAACAAAAAGAAAGTTATCTAGAAAGCAACTAAGAGCCCGTAGATAACTACGGATGAAAAGGGTTATAATACCTTCCCTTTTCATAACTTACCCCCCGAACTCAAGAAATAATCTCGAAAGGTTTTTCCTGTTCTTTTCAACCTTTCCTTTTAGATAAAGGAAAATTCGGTGGCGACTCTTGCTATCCGTAACAATTACGATCAAACGCAAAACACCCAAGTATGTTCTCCCACCGTGTTACAGAATCCATCCAGAAGAGGACTTGATTGATCGCCTATTATTAACTAGAAGAACTAAATCTAACCAAAAGAGGTCTTGATTGATTGCCTATTATTATCTGGAAGAAGTGAACCCATCCAGAAGAGGACTTGATTGACCGCTTATTATTAACTGGAAGAACTAAATCTAACCAGAAGAGGTCTTTGATTCGCCTATCTTTAACTGGAAGAACTAAATCTAACCAGAAGAGGTCTTTGATTTGATTGACTTTTCCTACAAGGAAGAGGGTTAGTTGCATGTAGAAGTATGCATGGTGTAATCATGTTCTCAAAATAAATGAGATTATGATGTATGTGTATGTTATATGATGTATTAATGTTAAATGTTACTGTAACACATCTTTTTCTGGGAAAATAAATCTCTGACCGCTGTTGGGGAGTTTTGGGAAGTCCAATCCCAGATCGCTGTTGAGGATGAAGAGTATGTGCGTCTTCAAACCTTGTTTAGAGTATTTCCGTTGGGGATTCTTGCCTTGTTGAGAAGAAACTCCATTGGGGAATATTGACTTTGCTTGATAAGGTTCTATGGAGAGTGTTGGTATCTTCTTGGGGAAGAGAAACTCAGGATTTCTAGTCGTCCGTTTCTCTAGTGGGGAATTATCTCTTGAAGGTTAGTTGTTATCTGGTTGGGTTCCAAGTGTCACACTAACTTGATGGGGATAAAGAAGTTAACTATTATCTGGTCGGGTTCCAGGCTTTACTGTAACTTACTAGGGATTATAGAAAATTCTACTAGGGAAGAGGGGTTGTGGTCCCTTGATTAGTAATAGTCGGAGAGGCAAACTCAAGCTGGGGAATTTTTCCGTTTGTTGGGGCAATAAACCTTTTGAAAAGGATATTGGATGAACTACTGGGGAGGATATTCCTTAAGAAGAATTTCTCAAGGCTCTCTTTTAAGGCCAACTCAGCTGGGGAGAGGACCTTCTGGATATTGAAACTCTGGTTGGGGAGTTTATGAATCCCAATCTATGGAGATAATGTCATTGAAAAAACTCTATGAGGATATCTCAAATGCAATTAAAGAGATGCTTGTCACTGTTTTGAAGCTTATATTTGCTAAAAGTTTAATCCTGTTCATTCAATTTTAGTCATTGGACATCTTCGCACTCAAAATAGAAAAAATAAAAAGTTTGTACTTCAAAGTATATTTGTATTGATGTTTTGCCCATGAATAGGCTTTTTTGTACAAAGAGACAGAGATCCTAGTAAGAGGAAATTGCCAAAAGAAATGAAAAGTGTACAAAGTGAAAACAAAAATAATAGCCATGTGGAAGTGATATCATTGTCCCCACTCTGTTATTGCCTTTATGTCTCCGAGCAAACCCTTGTTGTTGGACGAAGTTGATTGGATTGATTTTGGACCATTTGAAATTCGGATTTTGGTAATAAAGCTGGTTGTAGAGATCCCCCGGGACATAGTCATACGCTTTAATCCATAACTTTTTCCTAGACCACCCTTTCGGGTTTTCAACCCACCAGGATACCCATTTTTTCCGAAGTCGCCCTTTTAGGTTTTCGACTTGCCAGGTGCATAATCTTTTGCATATATCCCTAAATTTTTCCGAACCTCTTTGGTTCACCGGGTTGCCTAAGTGTGTCAACCTAGCGAGTCATTTTATGCGTAGTATTTTTTAACTATGTCCACGTTTACGGGATGTGGGAAATCTTCACCATCCATAGTAGTCAGCATCATGGCACCACCAGAGAAAACTTTCTTTATAACAAATGGTCCTTCGTAAGTGGGAGTCCATTTTCCCATGGGGTCTCCTTGTCGAAGAATGATGTCCTTTATTACCAAGTCGCCAACTTGATACACTCGAGGCTTGATCTTTTTGTTGAACGCCTTGATCATATGTTTTTGATACATCTGACCATGGAAAATAGAAGCCAGCCGATTCTCGTCAATCAAGTTCAGCTGATCCAACCTAGTCTGAATCCATTCATCTTCGCCTAGACCTGCTTCTTTCATAACAAGTAACAAACTTTTTGGTTCACCCTTACAATGATGATCACTTTTTAAATCTTCGAACACTTCAATAATTGGAGTAAACAAATCAACCAACCTATTAAGAGTCTGAAAGTGAGATCCCCAATGTGTATAACCCGCTCTTTCAATGGATAACTCTTGATTTAAACCAGCACCAATTTCCACCAATTCTTTTTCAATTAGATTTGAAAAATGAGAAACTTGTTTATTTCGAAGTAGAGCTTGTCTTTTGTTAGATGACCGTAAAAAAGTAAAAATACGAGACACTTCACAAAAAACCAATCAACATCTTCATGCTTTCTCGCCATTGAAACAAGATCCAATTGAAGTTGATGAGCAAAATAATAGATATAATAAGCTTGCGGATTTTGCTTTTGAATCAAAGTCTTTAAACCTCCAAATTGACCATTTATATTACTTGCTCCAACATACCCTTGACCTCGAATTTTAGATATATACAACCCAAACCCCGACAACAAATATTCAATAGCCCCTTTAAGCTCTATTACACTTTTATCCTCAACATGAACAAAACCAATAAAAATTTCTACAATAAAGTCTCTAACATCAACAAACCGTACTACAATAACCATTTATTCTTTACCATAGCAATCACCAGATTCATCAACAAGAACACAAAATAAACCATCTCCAATTTCTCCAACTATCTTCTTAATAGTTTCAACCGCACATGCATCTGCAAGTTATTTTTGAATAATAGAAGAAGTCATCTTACAATTTCCCCCACCACTTGGTATTGTTGCATCTATTTTCTCACTATTTCTCCCCAAGGCTTCTACAATTTCTACAAAACAACCCTTATAAACATAATTTTCACTCTCATTATGTGCCCTAAATTCCAATCCGCCTCTAACAAGACATTTGACAGCCTTAAGTGATGCTTTTAAACGAACAAGATAATCTACTTTTTTATTTTGAACTATATTTTGCATACAAAAAATTAATACTCTTCTTTTTTTCATAAGATCCTCACATGCTTTCACACACTTTTTATGATGGCTATTCGATTTCTCACCAACATGTTTATTCAACTTATGCTTTAGATTCCAACCTTTAAAACCAGTCACCACAAATGCATAATTACTAGTACCTTTGTAGCCCACATAACAAGGCAAACAAAAAACAACATCTTTTTCTACACTATATTCCAATCAATCATACTCTTCATGCCAACTATATTGAAAAGAAAGATCCTTCCCCCAATATCAATGGGTTCATATTCAGTTAATTTAATTTTACATGGCCCATTCACAAGGTAAGCTCTTATTACCTCATCTTGATCATTTGGATGATACTCAAGAATTTGACTTCTTTTCCAGGATCCGTCTCCAAATAAGCCCATTTTTTAAACACCTTATATGAAGAATGAGGTTCTCGTTGTACATCATTTGAGCAAGCTTCTTTGGGATTCCCTTTTGAAGGAGTAAGCTTCTTTGGCTTTGGAAATCTCGATTCAGGTGTAAGTTATTTGAGCAACATTCTACAATCACAATCACAATCCAATTAATTTTACAATTGAAATCACATTTACAATTGCAAGTTACAATTTACATTATAACTCATAAATTGGAAGTTAGAATAAGGACGATTGGATGAACCTGGAGCTGAAGGGCGAAGGCTGGATGAGGGCGGAGTCAGAGAGGGTGGAGGCTGCTTATTGTGCTTGTGGGGAAACTTTTTTCTGCGCTTGTGAGCAGCTGCTTGTTATGCTGAAAAGTGTTGTTTTGTTAAACATAAAAGAATTACAGTAACAATAAGAAAAAGGGTTAAAAGAGGGGAGGATAAATTAGTAAACAAAAAATGAGGATATTTTAAGAAATACCAAATACTCCTATATATCCACCTCCGCATCTAGGTGTTTCTTTTCCTAGATTGATTCTGGTGTAGTTTTTGTTTCCTTTAGGCTTTGACCCTCTTCATTACCAAAAAATAAATAAAAAATTATGCATTATTGTCTAGAAAAAGCACTATATGTTAGAATTCAAAACGTCTTTTTAATTTATTTTCCTTTGCATTCTTAAAGTGCAACCACATGGACAATATCATTTATGTGTTTGATTGCAATAAAATACAAAACCTATATTAGTTTTCTTAAATGTGATATACAAGACCAACAAATTTTATAAGATACATTAAACATGGCTATACAATAATGATATTTTTAACAATGAATAAGGTGCATAATTGAACTAGCTTGATATCATAGGATTCATAACATCCATATATATATATATATATATATATATATATATATATATATATATATATATATATATATATATATATATATATATATATATATATATATATATATATATATAAAAGCTTAAAGTACATAAAATTCCATAATAAGCACAACAAGTGCCAAGTCCGGGATCGAAGCCAACAGGAAGAAAAACAAAAAAGGAACTACTAGTTAAATGTCGGACCACCACAAAAGAGAATCAATAAACACAATTATATGTTTATATTAATAGATGTTCTCAGAATATTATTTCTATGATTGTAATTGTTGGAAATCCACTAAAAATCTATGATGAATTTCTATCAATCTTGATGAATAAGATTGTTATCACCACACAATGGAAATGAAAAGAAAAGCAAAATTAAAGAAGAAAAGAGATTAATGGTTTTTGCAAAGTTTCTCTCTGGCCACAAACTGTGGAAAAATTTCTTATTCACTTGCAACTGCAAATACTGTGAATGAATGAATTGATTACAAAAATAGAGGTTACTTCCTCTATTTATAATTGAGCTTGCTTTCTCCCTAAGTCAAAAAGTCCAAAACTATAAAAGCCCAAAATACATATTTTGGAACTAAATCAAATATGCATGTAGCAACTGCTTCAACATACCTAACAACTCGACATATTACTAATTTGACACAACCTTATGTCGAGCAACATATTGATTTTGACACAAGGAATTACACTTTCAAATTGTATCTAAGCTATTTATATTCATCATAGCTCTTAGTCTTCTAAATACTTCGACATGTACATCCTTTGTCATAATGTCTGCAATCTGATTCTCAGTTCTGCAGTGTTCCAAGTTCATCTTTGCTTATGCTACATGCTCTCGAAGACAATGGAACCTCATTTATATGTGCTTGCTATGACCATGTGCTATCGGATTCTTCGCCAGGTTGATAGGTGACATGTTGTCGATCTTCATGGTAATTTCTCCATGATCTTTATCCGTAATATCTTTGACCAAGTTCACCATCCATGTTGCTTGACATGCACAAAAAGAAGCATCTATATACTCTACTTCGCATAATGATAATGCCACTACTGGTTCTTTTCTCAAACTCCAAGAAACTGGTGCACCACCTAGCATTAACACATATCCTGCTGTGGATTTTCAATCCTCAGCATTACTACACCAACTTGAATCAGTGTATCTCACTTTCATTCTTTTCCTTTATCAGCGATCTAAAATAAAATGCAATAGTTAAGAGTTTCTTTCAGATACCTCAATATCCTCTTTGCTACTGCTAGGTGTGATACCTTTGTCTTCTACATGAATATACTTACCATACCTATGTTATATGCTAAGTCAGACCTTGTATGACAAAGGTATCTCAGTGACCCAATAAGTCTTCTGTATTGGGTTGGGTTGACTTCATCTTCTTCTGCATCTTTCGACAGTTGCACTCTTGGTTCAACATGTGTCAAAGTCGAGTTGCATTCTTTCATCTCAAATCTCTTGGGAATTTCTCTTACATATCTTCGTTGATGCATCATCAATCTTCTACTACTCTTGTAGAATTTGATTCCAAGGAAATATGAAATGTCACCTAGATCATACATTTCGAATTCCTTGCTGAGATCACCTTTGAAGTCTTTGATCTCACTTTTGCAACTATCAGTTATCAACAAATCATCGATATAGAGACATAGTATAAGCAATTCACTATTATTTCTTCTTATACTCCATTTTCAATTGTGCACTTCACAAATTCCTTCTCCCTTAGAAAGCTATCTATCTTCTTATTCCAAAATCTTGGAGCTTACTTCAATCCATACAAGGTTTTATCCAACTTGTACACCTTTCTCTATTTGCCATGCTTCACAAACCCAATTGGTTGTGTAATATAGACTTCTTCGTCTAAGGGTCCATTCGGGAATGCACAATTTATGTCCATCTGACATATGTGCCAACTATTCATTTCTGCTAGACCAATAACCAACCTGATTGTTTTAATTCTATCCACATGTGAAAAAACTTCACCAAAGTCGACTCCTTCCTTATGAAGAAATCCTTTCGCCACAGGTCTTTCTTTGTGTCGAGTTACTTCCCCTTCAGGATTCAACTTCACCTTGTATACCCACTTGACATCAATTGCCTTCTTTCCTTGAGGAAATTCAACAAGTGACCAAGTGTTATTGTCTTTGATGGGCTTCACTTCTTCATTCATTGCTTTCACCCACTTTGGATCTTTCAAAGCTTCAGTTGCATTGACAGGTTTGACACCTACATAGAAATCATAATGTACTAGCTCACATTTATTATTGACCACTTCATCTGATGTAATAACACAATCTTGCAACCTTGTAGGCATGTGTCTTAGTATTTGAGGTATGCCTGTACTTGGTTGATCTATAACTTCCTCTTATTGAACTTCTCTTTCGAATTCAACTGCTAGTTCTTCGAATAAGACTCTTACTGAATCTTTCTTGACATTTCCTATCCAATCCCATTCCTTCGGCTCATTTATGATCACGTCCCTTCTGATCACAATCTGCTTGTTCAATGGGTTGAACAACTTGTAACCTCCTGTCGAATAATATCCTACTAGGATTATCTGACTCGATTTGTCATCAAGTTTTCTTCTCAACTGATCTGGCACATGTTTATGTGCAATAGATCCAAATATCTTCAGATGACTCAAGCTAGGCTTCATATTAGACCAACATTCTTCTGGAGTAATTTCTTCTAGATTTTTTGTCGGACATCTGCCCACGTTATATTTGTACTGTCTGATAAAAGCTTCACCCAAGTCGTTGGAAGAATAAATATTGGCACTGTCCAAGCTCATGTACCATTTCAATGCTGCACCAGTCAAACTGTCTTGAAATAAATTAATTAAAAGGCGTTGATCATCTGTATGGGTAGACATTTTCCTTACATACATTACTAAGTGAGCGCGAGGGCAAGTGTTACCCTTGTACTTTTCGAACTCCGACACTTTGAACTTTACATGTATCTTCACATTTGGCACCAAATACATATCATTCACATTTTTTCCCAAACAACACTTTTCCTCTGAGGGCCTTTAACTCTTTTTGCATCTTATCAAACTGGTCTTGAAAATCTTCCATTCGATCATCGAAACCCAAGCTTTCACTTGGTGGAGGAATAAGGCGATACACTTCATCATTAGCACACGGGACCATATTCACCGAGGGAGATGCAGCATAGTGAATCTCATTTCTAGCAGCAGGGGTAACATGCACCACAGGAGGTGCAGGAGCAGCAACAGTCTGAACAATTGAAGCAACTTGACCATCTTGATTATAACCTTATGGTATAAAGTTCTCTGGCATTCCCCAAGGGTATCCCGAAGGCATACGATTCTGAACAACAGTAGGTGGAGTATTAGAAATAAGAACAATGGGAGCTTAGGTAGTAACCATTGTTTGTTGAGGTTGGGAAATTGGTGGCTGATTCTGAGCAGCCACCAAAGATTCCATTAGAGAAGTGAGATTGGCCATACCGGCCTTCAGAGCAGAAACTTCCTCGCGCAACTCGCGATTCTCTTGTTCTAGATTATACATCTTCCTTCTAAGATTATCTCGAGTATTATACTGATGAGACAACTTGTTGTTCGAAGTAAAGAAGCTCAGTAAGACAACTGGATATGTACAAAAAATGCAAGAAGTATGTGCAATATGATGCATGATATGGAATGCACATGCTTTATTTTATTATTAACATTTCAAGGGACTTAAAGATTTACAGACAATTTGTAAATATCAAAGTAATAATACATTTGAAATACTGAAAATCTCGTTATAATAACTTCAAAACCGGTTACAAGTTTTAGTACAAGTTTCAATAATCCCAAGTACAAGATGAAATTAAAGTCTAAAACCCTATAAAAGCAAAACTGATGGAGATCACTCTACACGCTGACGCTTCCCTGTAAGCCTGGCAATCTGAGTCTTCAACATTTGGTTTTCTTCCGCATACCTGGTGGCAAACTCCTTCCAATCATCAGTGTCAGGAAGTGAACAACTAGGTCCTGATTGAGGCTTAGAGGAAAATAAATCCTCTTGCCTCTCCATCGCCTCTACAACACGGCTTTTAATAATCTCAATCAAGGTGTCTTTCTCCTTCAGGTCTGCTCGGTAGGATACCTCTAAAGTTTGGAACTTATTCTTCTAAGCATCCTTTTCTTGCTGCATCCTAACTAAAGCGAGTTGAAGTTCTTCCACATCAAATAATAGGGGAGGAGTGGTCTTTACAAACATGTCATGCTTGGGTGCTTCACGTGAATACGATGTCTTTAACTGGATGGCTCTTGCTTTTACCCACTGAAGATAAGGCTCCAAATAAACATCCCCTCTAGGTCCTAAATCCTTCCTACTCTTCCTGTGAATATGACGCCAAGCCTTCACAATCTCCTCTTTAGCTTCCTTATGAACTTCTCCATCTTTCAGGAAGAAACTACTCAAATGAATATTATTTGGCTTATCCCTCATCAGATAATCCAAGTTGTCGTCGTGCAAGAACAGGGTTATAGTTAATTCCTCCCTTTGTACAAAGAAGAGGTACATTGGGGAAACTACCACAACTGTCGACAATCTCTACATCATAGTATGCCTGATGATACCAAACAATATCTGAATGAGTGAGGGCTATAATCTTTGGAGCCAAACGAGGTTCCTTTCTAACATCCCAGAAAGCATCAGATCTAGGTAAGTGAGAAATAAACCACTGATACAACAAAGGCGTGCATCAAATGATCATCCCTCCATGATAAGAATCCTGAAGATGAATAGATTAATAAGCATCACCCGATAATGTATGGACTGGGTTCCCAATCATAAAGATCCTGATGGCATTGATATCCACAAACTTATCAACATTTGGAAATAAGAACAACCCATAAGCAAGTAGAGCAGATGGCCTCGAAAGCAACCATACTCTTCATCCTAGCAAAGTAGCGAGTTTTCTCCAACAAGAACTGAGCGGGTAATCCTCTAATCCCTCCTTTGGTAGTCATGTAGGTTTCAACCTCAGGCTTCCCCAAATGGATCAAAGCAGTAATCTCATGGGATTTTGGCTGCCCCTCCAAACCAGTAAAAGGAACACGATCGGTAATAGGTAAATCCAGCAAATAAGAGTACTTCTCTAACATAGGCATCGACTGATAATCATGGAAAGTAAAGAACCGATACATCGGGTCATAGAACTGGACCAAAGTCGAGAGAAGACCCTCTTTCATCCTGAGCTTCATAAGAGAAATGATGGACTCATACTTTCTCCGAAAGTCTGTAGAACTCTCGATATCAGGAATCAGACTCATCAACTCATCTATCTTGGGATCTTTGAAACTGTACTTCTTAGTATTTCTTTTTCCAGAATCCATAGTCAAAAAGTACTTGAGATATTTACAAAGAGTCAACTTTTAAGTCCCCTAAAACAAAATGTCTTTAGAAGATGCTCATGGATACATGTATGCATGATACAATAATCACATACAAGATCATAAACATAGGGTTCATAGGTTCAGCATCACGAGCATGAGGTCAAAGGTGTTACCCACAAGGTATGATCTAAAAGTTATCACCTTTCAAACCAGGTTCTAAGAGGCTCCCAGAGTCTACATCTTTCCTGCGGATATTATCAATGTCTCGATTGAATCAGTAATTAGCAATATTCTTAGGAAAACTCATTTGAGCGTAGTATCACGTAACAACCATTTCTGCATTACTCCGTCATAGCTTCCTCATTACACCTAAAAGGCCAATATGGGTTAAAGGTTCTACAATCCTCAGTTTCAGCAGGCTCCCAGGTCAAAAGCAACACGTCTTCCCGATTACTCGGTAAACAACACTACAGTCAAAGGGGCCTCCACTGAGTGGGGTTTCTCATGTCTCCTTTTTTGGGATTACTCCCTCAAAGTTAACAAGACTATACCGCCCTTCCTATCTTAAGTTTTCCCAAGTTCAAGTATAGGACTTATTAGAAATCACCAAGCATACTGAAAACCAGGAAAATAAAGACAAACAGATATATAACACATAATATGGAATATGTGAGGGAAAAAGTGAAAGAACTGAGTTTTAATGATTCTCAAAAACCCATATGTGCAAATATGCCTTGCTTCAAATGGGTGCAAGTGAGAAACATCAAAAATAAGCATTTATCTCAAAATAGACTGCAAGAGCTGGCTCATGGATCCTCAGGTCGGCTCATGAGAAGATGTTCTTGGCTTGGAAACGTTCGGGAAGGCACATGCCTCCTCTATGTGTCGACGCATGGTTCTGGGAGAACATGAGTCGGCGCATCAAGGAATGAGTCGGCGCATAACTGAAGAAATTTCAACCTCTCTCGCTCGGGAAGGCGCACGCCTTCTCTATGCATCGATGCATAGTTCTGGGAAAACATGAGTCGACGCATCAAAATAATGAATCGGCGCATAACTAAAGGAACTTCAATCTCTCTCTCGCTCGGGAAGGCGCACGCCTTCTGTATACCCTGCATGAGTCGACACATCGCTAAATTGTCTTAATTTAAACTGCTATGCTGTTACATCATGGGAATGACTTATAAATGTAGTTTTGGCCTCTATTTTAATATAACAAGAAAAAGTTAAAGATATACACAAGAGTTCTCTTCATCTTCAACCTCTCATCAATCATCAACAACTACACACAATCATTTTTGTTGATCAAGTTCTTGGGATTGTGTTGATAGCGTCCGAATTGAAAGTGCAATTTTAGATTTCGGTTGAGATCTTTTGGGTTTTTTCTTGAATAAAACCATTGGGGTTTTGTCCTCCAAAATTGGGGGGTTTTATCACAAATCTTTGCTTCATTGAATTCAGCCGAGCTAAGGGATTGGAAGACCGTGGAGTGTTCAATCGGGTAACGGTAACCGGAGGATTGTGAAAAAGGATTTGGGGCCAAAGATTCTTGAGTACAAAATCATTCAAGGTAGAAGGAGTTTTTGTTCAAGATTTGGCATACTTGATTCATCTGGAATCAAGGGAAGAGGAGTGTAACATATAAGATTCATCAAGTGATTTTGAATTGTGGTGATTGTATCTTCTCTTACAAACTTTGCAAAATTAATTTCGTATCCTAATTCTAGATTCTAGAATTGGGGGGCAGAGTAGCCCACGTGAGGACGACATGGTGAACTGCCTTAACAAATACCGTGTCCAATTTAGTTTTCTGCATTTGATTTCTATTTGCTTAAATTTGTGAATTATCAATTTTCTTATGCATACAAAATAATTGTAGTGATAAACTAAAATTTAAAACTCATATAGCATTCATTCGAAGTGCTATAATCACTACAATTTGAGTATAACCACACCTTGTATAGTACGTACACCAAGTGTTTGGTAAATTTACAACTCATAAATTTGCTTTATCTTCTCTGAAACTAATTGGTAATAACTTACACCTTGTTAAACTTGCTAAAGCGATTCATCATATTCATTTTTAATTGTGATTCTATTATCATCATTTTCATCAAATTAGTTCACATATATGATCTTTCCAATACGTAAAGTTTAGACGATCAGATTCAGGGTTGTCGCTCTCTGATAAAAATAATTTTACAAAACGCGCAAAATTTTTAAAGGTATCTGTGATACGGTGGGAGAACTGACTATGGTTTTGCGTTTGTTTTCGCAAATGTTTCAGTTGAGCAAGAGTCGCCACCGACTTTTTATTTTATCCTAAGGAAAGGTTAAAAAGCACAGCAAAAAACCTTTTGAGATGTTTTCTAGGGTTCGGGGAGTAGATTATAGAAAGGGAAGGTATTAGCACCCTTTTTATCCATGGTTATCCATGGGCTCTTAGTTACTTTCTTAGATCACTTGCCTTTTGTTTTCAATTATTTGAAATGGTACTCTTGTGTGTGTGTGGGTTTGAAAATGTTTTGAAAAGAAGCCAATGTGGTGGCAACCTTTGTAATGATCCATGTTGGGATGTATACAAAGGTGTATGTCTTTTGAAAAGGTTTTCATTTGTTTTTGAAAGTTGTTTTTTGAAAGTGTTGTGAGGTGTGGTTTTAGAAAAATAGGCAAGTGTTTTGTTTTGCAAGTTTGATTCAAGTAACTAAGAGGTTATCTACTCCTAAATTTCTCAAAGATTATTGCTATGTTTTAACCCTTTTAACAAGTTTGTTCCACCATTGTATTTGGTGGACAATCTCATATTAGGATGTGAAAGGGACGGGCGCGGGTCATCGTTTTAGACCATAATTGCAATGGTGTTTAGTATCTTTGGGCAATTTTCCTTAAGGGACTTGATCATTTGTTTAGGCAACATTTTGAAAGCGTCATCGAGGGACTATGATCATTTGATTGTTTGTTTTTGCCCAAAGAGACCTAACATGCAATATGGCCCAATTTTGAAAGGCAACAAGTGGAATACCCTAGGGGGATGCAAGTGTGATTTGTGTGTCCATTTTCATGCTTGTTTATCTTGAAATTAGGTCAAACTATTTTTATCGTTTTTTTGATTCGCATACAAACCCTAATTCTAACATGGCATAATTAGAAAGCGATAAAGTGCGAAAAATAAATTTACTAAGCTATTACAACATCATATATGGGAAGGGGGGTACAAATGTTCAAATGGGGATTTTGACAAGGAATTTAAACCTAAACTATTACATCGATATTGAATTATTTACAAGATAATTTAATTGCATAAATTAAATAAAATAAGAATAAATATGCAAGATGCAAAAATGGTTTTTGTATATATGAAAAAAAGTATTTTTATGTATCAAAATAAACAAAAAGAAAAGTATTATTTTTTTGGGAGTTTTTCATGTTTAGGGTTAAACCCTAATTTTATTAAATAAAAGGTATTACTTATTTATTATGTATAATATTTATTTATTATATACAAAAATAAAATAAAAATGAAATATATTTGTGAAAAGGTATTTTTTATATTAAATATTAATAAAAAATAAAAGTGTGTATATTTTGTAATTTAACCTAAATATATTAATATCTATATGAATATTTGTATTATTTACTAAATATGTATTATATATACAAATTAATAATATTTAATATTAAATAAAAAAAAGTTTTTTTTTATATAAAATATTTTCAGAAGGTAAAACAAAAATAAAAATGAAAATAAAAGTGTTTTTGCATATTTCTTAGTATTCTTTAATAAAATGTATATATTTATTTATTTGTGAATAAAACTAAACTAACAAATAAATACCTAATAAATTCAAAAATGGTGTAAAAATTATTTTTTATATTTTTTATATTATGAGGAAAAATAAATAAGTCAAACCAAAAAAAGAAAAGTCAAAAAACATTAAAAATAAACAAAATGGGCTCAGGGGGTTCAGAAGCAAATGTATGGTGCAAATAAGAAAAACAATCCAGGCCCAACCCAGAATCAGTCATCTTCAACCTCAGAACAAACTTGTTCAAGCAATCACGCGTTTTCTATCTCCCAATTCCTGGACTTTTAAGCAAAACTTTCAACATGGACAATGTAGTGCATGAGAAGACGAATCCAGGGATATAAAAAACTTGACTTAACTCTCTAAGATGAGGGAGAATTTCTTCTCCCCCAATTCCTGACCTAGTTTTTCATCAATGTTCAGACTCAAAATTCTTGCAGCACACATAATATAAATGAAATATAATCATATGGGCATGTTCAGGGCTATGATTGTGACATGTTTCCTTCACAAACCTAAAACTAACAATGCCTATACTGAGAGATAGAACTTCATGAACATACTTGTTCAGTTGGAATCGTGCCTTGCAATGGAGGAGTTTTCAGAGCAAGATGATGACTTGTACAACTCCCTTGAAGTGTGAGGATGCTATTCCAAGTTCTACTTTGTCCTGAAACTTCTTGAATCGTGCTAGAGAACTTCAACTGCAAAACAAGAAAATGAAAATGGTGGAACTGGTTAGAGGAGTTACAGGTCGTGTTTTAGGTTTTGGTTAGCTTGCATTGATGGTAGGGAAGGTGTGTGAAGAGCTTTTAGAAAGAAAGCAAGAAAGGGATGAGAGTTGGAACTCAATCTGCAGAGGTCCCTCTGTTTTGGCAGTTTGATGGTGATTTTGAGTTTGTGGAGGTATTGGAGGTCTTAGGGTCGTGCTTCAGCTTTGGATGAATGTTTGGAATGTGTTTGATAACTTTCTCTAAGGCTTGGTTGACTGATATGGAAGTTGGTATGTCATATGCAATGTTTCTTGAACTTTAAGCAAGCAATGGTCACCTTGTGTTCTAGACAGGTAGAGGACCCCTAAACATGCTGCCAAGCCTTGCCTTGATCAGTGCAATATGTCTCATAACTTGTGCCTCTGAGATTTCTTTGTACTTCAAAGATATGAGAACTTGACATAAAGCAATCTTTTCAAAAATGGCTAAAATGCTTTTTCCATTTATGGCCTAATCTTGCATACAATGCTTGGATACACAAAATAAGGCTTTGGCACAATGAGTATGCATTAAATTATTGAGTGTTGGAGGGTTTAGAGACCTGTAATGTAGCATAAACCAAGCTTACTTGAAAATGCATAAGTTATGAACATGGAAATTGGTCAATTCAAAAGTGAGTTTTTGCCATATTGCAAAATTTGATTCTCTCAAGTTATGAGGTTTTTTGATGAGTTCTTGGACATTTTGGAAAGCTTGGAATGTGTACTACAATCCATATTTGAAGTGCAAATTGAAATTCCAAGTGGAAGTGTATGAAAAATGGTCTTGAAGTTAGGTAAAAAACCTGCCTAAAATAGGTCAAATTTTCACTAAGTTAAGAATGGTTTGGCACCCTTGTTCCAAAAATTGTAACTTGAGATACAAGCCTCTTTTGGGAAAACTTTGTGAATAAAAGTTGTAGATTATTCAATAGGCTACAACTTTCATGTTTTGACTTTTGCTTGAATCCAAATGAATCTTGGTGAGAAAGTGGGGCAAAGTTGGGAAAAAATTAGGGTTTTTCATAACTTAGAAAAATTCTAAGTTATGAAAAATTCTCATTTCAAACCCTAATTTGCAATTTTGATTTCTTGGTGAACAAGTTTCATGATTTGGTATGATTTGATGAAAAATGAATCTTGACCCTTGATTTTGACCAAAAAGTCAAAGTTTGACTTTTCAGTATACAGTCAAAATTGATCAATTGACTGGGAAATTCAACTGTCAATCTTGTGTACTTGGGATCTTTTGAACTTGTTGAGCATGTCAAAACAATTCCATGGGGTCCTTGAGTCCATATGTGAGCTTGGTTTGCCATTGGCTAGGTCAAACAGTCAAAAATTGCCTTTGTGCAGTCAAAACCCTAAAAAATGACCATTTTGCCCTTTTGGTGATCTGATCAAATTTCTTGAGGAATTGTGATCCAAAATTGATTAAATGGTCCATGTGAGTTCACAATGTTGATGTGGATCAATTTTAATGAGATTTGACTGTCAATTGGCCACATTTGACTTTTTCCTCAATACAGTTGATTTCTAGGTCAACTGTCCAATTGACTGGGCAAAAATTGGAATCAAGACTTGAAACTTGGTATGGATAAACTTGGGAGTCCAACATGAAGCATGAAAGTCATATTAGGCATTTTAGGTCAAAATATCTTTGTGCAATCAAAAACCCTAATTTGGGTCAACAGTGCAAGGAGAAGTCTTGAGCAGAGGAAACCCTAACTGGATCTTGATCTTCAAGGGTCTTGTGAGGAGAAAATATTGAGGAAATGGGAGGGCAAATTTCGGGGTACAACAGTTGCCCCTGTTCAATATTCTTGAACCTGAAGAGTTAGATTGGCAAGTTTGCCTTTCGTGACTCGAGGGTAAAAGGAGATTGGACACTAGAGTGCCCGGAAATTTGCACTCGCATGTTGAAGTATCAGCAATGTGATGTCGAGAATGGGCTTACAGATGCCATTTGGAAGTGGTGGATAGGGAGATGGGCTTATAGATGCCATCTGGAGATGTGACAGAACCTTGTCGGGAATGGGCTTATAGATGCCATTTGGAAGTGTTGATCGCATAAGAGATTCCTTAGCGAGAACTTGTGTATTTGAGAAAGACAGATGTTTTCCTGGCTTGTTACAGGTGTTTGATCTTCAATCTCCTCATGCAGATATGCCCTGGCTAGATACAGGTGTCGAATCTATAATCGGTTGCTCACAGATGTGCCCTGGCTGGATACAGGAATCGAATCTGGAAATAGTCGTCAACAGATATGCCCTGGCTAGATACAGGAATCGAATCTTCGAACTCTTCAGACGTGCCCTGGCTAGATACAGGAATCTAGTCTAGAAATGTGGTCAACAGATATGCCCTGGCTGGATACATGAATCGAATCTTCGAACTCTTCAGACGTGCCCTGGCTAGATACAGGAATCGAGTCTGGAAACTGATCACTCTCAAATGTGCCCTGGCTAGATACAGGTATCGAATCTGGAATTGTGAAAGTTGAAGGTAGTTGTCTTTGGGATTATCTTTTTCCTTGTAAAGGCAAAAACGTAAGTTGTATGCAATGTCATGATGTATGATATGCATGATGTCATGATGTTCAACATGAGATAGTGTTGCATGCATTTTATCATGTATGAAAATGTGAAATGTTTATGAATGTATTTTCGTCTTAGGAAAATAAATCCTTGACGACCGGCCGGGGAATTGCTCTGTGGAAGAGATACTTTACCGGAGTTTTGATGAGAGGCCTGCTGAGGACTTCAATGATGGATTCCGCTGGGGATAATGATGATAAACTCCGCTGGGGGATACCAAAGATAAACTCCGCTGGGGATACCAAAGATAAACTCCGCTGGGGATTGAAAGAACTTTGCCGAGGGCGATCTTCCGTGGCAATTAGCTGAGGATAACCCAGTTATAAGCCTTTGTGAGGAATAACTTTGAATAAAGCTCGGGAGAGACGTACGTATCCTACAGGGAACAAGCTTCCAGAATCTACTGGGGATAAGCTTTAAGACCTGCCGAGGATTGTTGCTATCTTGTCCTACTCTTCGGGGAGTTGAGATAACTTGATCACATTCTTCAGTTGGGCCTACCTTGGTACCTTGGCGGACAAAGCAACCAGACTGCATCAAATAACCTTACATTGCCCCTGTTTCTGATGTCACCTGTAATTAGTCTTTTATTTCATATGCAAATATTCATGAATCAGCAATTTAATGTCAAATGCATATATCAAAAATGAACATTGGACGTTCCTCGCAAGACAAAACAGAAAAAGGAAAAACAATGGAAATTTGTATAAAAAAGTGGATTTGTATTGATTTGAATTTCGCCTGTGAATAGGCGTTTTTGTATAAGAGGCTGACATCCTAGTAAGAGAATGCTGCCGAATAACATAGAATTTACAATTTTGAAAAGGAAACAAAACAGCTATGTGAACAATCCCACTGGGTTCCAACTCTGCTATCGCCTTTATGTCTTCAAGCGTCTCATCACTTTGCTGCTTGGTTGAAGATGAAGCTGATTGATCGATGCCGAGATCTGAGCCAGATGGTTGATGTCGAATTCCGGATGCAAGGTGATCCAATGAGACATAGTGTTACGCTTTATCCCTAACTTTTTCCTGGACCGCCCTTTCGGGTTTTCAGTCCACCGGGATACCCATTTTTGCCCAAGCCGCCCTTTCAGGTTTTCGACTTGCCGGGTGTACAAATTTTTTTATTTTCATCCCTTATTTTTGCCAGAACCCTTTTGGTTCGCCGGGAAGCCCTTATTTTTGTCTAGGTATGTCAACCTAGCGGGTCTTTTATTCATGCGTAGTATCTTTTCACTATGTCTGCATTGGCGGGGTGAGGAAGGTCGTCACTATCCATGGTGGTTAGGATCATGGCTCCTCCTGAGAACACATGTTTAACCACAAATGGTCCTTCGTATGTAGGGGTCCATTTGCCCCGGGGATCACTTTGAGGAAGGATGATTCGTTTGATTACCAGGTCCCCAACTTGATACTCTTGTGGCCTGACTTTCTTGTTAAATGCCCTGATCATCCGTTTTTGATACGTCTGACCATGACAGATAGCGGTAAGTCTCTTTTCGTCAATCAGGTTTAATTGATCAAGTTGAGTCTGGATCCAGTCATCTTCACTCAGATCTGCATCCTTCATTATCCAGAGAGAGGGTATCTGGACTTCAATTGGCAAGACTGCCTCCATGCCATAGACCAAGGAGAAGGGGGTTGCCCCGGTTGACGTTCTTGCTGAGGTACGGTACCCATGAAGAGCAAACGGTAACATTTTGTGCCAATCTTTATAGGTCACTGTCATTTTCTGCACAATTTTCTTGATATTCTTGTTAGCTGCCTCTACAGCCCCATTCATCTTCGGCCGATAAGGAGAAGAGTTGTGGTGTTGTATCTTAAATTGTTCGTAGAGCTCAGTGACCATTTTGTTATTGAGATTGGTACCATTGTCCGTAATGATTCTTTCCGGGACGCCGTACCGACAGATCAGGTTATTCCGGATGAAATGTGCCACGACGCTCTTGGTTACCGTTGCGTAGGAAGCTGCCTCAACCCACTTCGTGAAGTAATCGATTGCCACCAAGATGAAGCGATGCCCGTTGGATGCCGTCGGTCGGATCTCACCGATCATATCAATGCCCCACATTGCAAAAGGCCAAGGTTCCGTCAGGACGTTCAGAGGAACTGGAGGAATATGCACCTTGTCAGCATAGATCTGGCATTTATAACAAGTTCGAGAGTGTTTGTAACAATCGACTTCCATTGTGGACCAGAAATATCCTGCCCTAAGGATTTTCTTTGCCATGGTGTGTCCACTGGAATGTGTCCCAAATGTACCTTCATGCAGTTCTATCATGATCTTCTCTGCTTCAGCCTTATCCACACAACGTAGTAGAGTTGAATCATGATTCCGTTTGTAGAGAATGCCGTTGCTGAGGAAGAATTTTGCGGCAAACCTCCTCATGAACTTCTTGTCATTGACAGATGCACCTTCAGGGTATTCCTGAGCTTCCAAGTATCTCTTCACCTTATGATACCAGGGTTTCTCGGTTACCTCTTTGGCCTCAAGATCGCAGCAGTATGCCGGTTCGTCCAACTTCCAGATGATGATCCGGGGAGCCTCATTGTCCCATTTAACTTTGAACATTGAAGACATCGTAGCTAGTGCGTCCGCTAGCTGATTCTCCTCTCTTGGGAAGTGCTCAAAAGTTATCTCTTCAAAGTGGGGAAGCAGGGTCAACACATACTCCTTGTAAGGAATAAGATTTGGGTGTTTCGTATCCCACTCGCCTTTGATCTGATTGATCACGAGAGCGGAATCTCCGAAGACACTCAGAAATTTGATCCTTAAGTCGATTGCAGCTTGCAGACCCATGATACATGCCTCATATTCTGCCATGTTGTTGGTGCAGCTGAAACATAATCGGGCGGTGAGTGGAGTATGAGCTCCTTTAGGAGATATGATTACAGCGCCGACGCCGTTACCCAAAGCATTGGAGGCTCCGTCAAAATGCATAGACCATCGGGATCCTTCCTCAGGTCCTTCATCCGGTCCAGGTACTTCACAGTCAGTTACCACCATGATATCTTCGTCCGGAAAATCAAAGTTCAATGATTGGTAATCGTCCACAGGTTGGTGTGCCAAATGATCTGCCAGTACACTTCCCTTGATTGCTTTTTGAGTTGTGTATTGGATGTCGTATTCTGTCAAGATCATTTTCCATCTTGCTATTCTTCCAGACAGAGCAGGTTTTTCGAATATGTACTTGATTGGATCCATTTTTGAAATCAAAAGAGTAGTGTGAGTCAGCATATACTGTCTCAGCCGGCGAGCAGCCCATACTAGAGCGCAGCAAGTTTTCTCAAGCAGTGAGTAACGAGACTCACAGTCGGTAAACTTTTTGCTCAAGTAATAAATATCGTTCTCTTTTTGGCCAGACTCGTCATGCTGCCCCAGCACACACCCCATTGAATTGTCAAGTACTGTTAAGTATAGTATCAGAGGTCTCCCTTCCACTGGTGGCATAAGAATGGGTGGCTCTTGGAGATATTCCTTTATCTTTTCAAAGGCAGCCTGACATTCATCGTTCCAGCGTACTACTTGATCTTTCTTCAGTAATTTGAAGATTGGCTCACAAGTAGCAGTTAGATGTGAGATGAATCGGGCAATGTAATTCAGTCGTCCCAGGAAGCCTCTGACTTCTTTCTCTGTCTTTGGAGTTGGAATCTCTTGTATGGCTTTTACCTTGGCAGGGTCCACCTGAATACCTTTATCACTTACAATGAAACCTAGCAATTTTCCGGACCTCACCCCAAAGGTGCATTTGTTGGGATTCAACCTCAGCTTGTATAACTTTAGTCGGTCAAACAGATTCCTCAGATGATCAAGGTGCTCCTCCTCAGTTTGAGACCTGGCAATCATGTCATCAACGTATACCTCAATCTCATGATGGATCATATCATGAAATAAAGCAACCATGGCACGTTGATAGGTTGCCCCAGCATTTTTTAACCCGAACGGCATGACCTTGTAGCAGAAGGTGCCCCACTGAGTCACAAAGGTAGTCTTCTCCATATCTTCCGGAGCCATCTTAATCTGATTATACCCTGAAAAACCATCCATGAAGGAGAACACCTTGTGTTGAGCAGTATTGTCAACAAGAACGTCGATGTGAGGTAAGGGGAGGTCATCCTTGGGGCTTGCCCTGTTCAAATCCCTGTAGTCGACACACATCCTGACTTTTCCATCCTTCTTCGGCACTGGCACCACATTGGCAACCCACTGAGGGTAAGAAGTTACTGCTAGAAACCCGGCATCGAATTGCTTCATAACCTCAGCCTTGATCTTTTCGGACATCTCTGGGTGCATGCGGCGGACCTTTTGCTTTACCGGAGGGCAGTCTTCCTTGGTTGGCAGGTGATGAACTACAATATCGGCATCCAAACCAGGCATGTCTTCATAGGACCAAGCAAATATCTCCATGTAATCATGTAGCATCTGGATCAATCGTTGCTTCACGCTGAGCTCTAGATTGGCACCAATCTTGACCTCTTTCCTATCTGTCTCAGTACCCAAGTTCACTGTTTCCACCGGCTCTTCATGCGGCTGAATGGCCCTCTCTTCTTGAAGCAGCAGTCTTGCGAGTTCACCAGGCACTTCGCAATCATCTTCACCTTCGTCCTCGGCCAAGTTGATCGGATTCTCGAAGTCATAACTGGTGGTAGCAGAGCCGTTACCAGTGAGATCCAGAGTGGATTGAAACCTGTATAAGTGAGTGTGTGTAAATATAGCTGTTTTGCAATATATAACACAGAAAGAAAAAGAGCACAAGATTTGAAATGCAACAAACGTCCAATGTTTTGATTGATGATATATGGAAATGTCATACAAAAAGCCCTCACAAATGGAGCTACGATGCCCCGGGTAGGACACCGAGCCAACAAAGTTTTAACATATTGTTTGTTACAAATTGGAAATCAAAAGAATTAATTACTGCGTGATAAATGTGATAGGTGTAAAATCCTTTGTCGTCCAGTTGCTTGGTCCGTTGCTGGTGGTCGGGTAGATCCAACTGTCAAACTCTGCTTCCTCTACATCCTCCTCGATAGCATTCACCCTCGGACTGGTGATAAACACTAGAGCCTTTCTGATCTTGTCCTTGTGCACAGCCCTCTGAGCCTCTGCAGTAAAGCCTAGCCCAAACTTGTCATTCTTTTGAGTGAAGTCAGGAAGCTGACCCCAGTTTGCACATTTGCCTTTCTCGATTACAGCCTGGGCATCCTTCAAGGACGCCATCTTCAACGGAAAGTCTTCTTCAACCACTGCCTCAGCCGATGCCAATGTCGGAGGAACCTCCTCAAAATGCTGAAAGGGGGTTTCAATAAACTCCCCGTCCATCTCGATATACCGGAATGAATTCAAATGGCTAACCATGTATTCCTCCTCACCCTGCACAGTAACAATCTTCCCTTTGACAGGGTATTTGAGCTTTTGGTGTAGAGTGGATGTTACTGCCCCAGCCTTGTGAATCCAGGGTCGACCCAACAAGCAGGAATAAGATGGAAGAATATCCATTACATAGAACGTTGAGTCGAAAACCTGGGAACCCACACGAATAGGAATGTCTACCTCACCGTGCACCATCCTCTTAGAACCGTCAAAGGCTCTAACAATGATGTTACTAGGCTTCAATTCCAGACCCTCACAATCCAAGCGATCCAATGCCTTCTTGGGAAAAACATTCAGGGAAGAACCGGTATCCACCAACACGTGTGCGAGAGTAGTGCCCCTGCATTCTATAGAGACATGCAGGGTATCATTGTGATTTTTCCCTTTGGCGGTGAGGTCAGCATCCGAGAACCCCAAGCCATTGTCAGTTGTCAAATTAGCCACACAGTAAGTGAATTAATCTGCAGAGGTCTCTTGCGGCACATGGGCCGTTTTCATAAATGAAATCAGGGCTTTTGCATGGGCCTCTGAGCATAGCAGCAATGATAGCATAGAGATTTTAGAGGGGCATTAAAGTCACTCTTTTTGATGATTTTAAGGATTTCCTCCATTTCTTGTTGGGAGGCTTCAACAACAGTCTTTTTTGGTGCCTCCGTCCTGGCAGGCGAATCGATAACAACTTCTTTGCCCCGAGTATCAGAGGACTCGGCGGCAATAGTAGACACAGGAACTTGAATTGGAACATGCACACTTGCAGGTGTGATGGTTAGAGGTTTTCGGATAACTGGCGGTGCAATGTCAGGCGAGAAGAGCCTGCCACTGCGGGTAATCTTGGCGGGACCAGTGATGCTACTGATACTGGTATTGGTGTTGAACTCCTGCTTCACCCCAAGCACATACACGTCGGCCCCATAATGCCATGGGACAGCTTTATCGGACTCATAGGGGAGAGGCCCCGGAACAGTAATAGTAATGGGTGCAACAGACATAATTTGGATTGGCTTCCTCGGGGGAGCTTTGGTAGGTTTGTAAATTGTGACAACAGATATTTCTTCAGCGGAAACAAATGGAACAACAGTTTTCTTGAACAGAATTTCTTTGCTGTCCATCAGGCTTTGGATGCCTGATCTCAGCAGTGGACAACCGGTAGGGATAACAGCACACAGGAGGCAACCCTTGCTACAACCCGGAAATAAACCGGCTAGTAGTAAGTTCCTCTTAACAGTCAAAAGAGGGGTAGCAACATCATTCACCGAAACAGCATACAAATCTTCCCCAATGGCATTCACTCTATGCTGGGGCATAGGAGCGGTTACAACATTTGGTCTCTCAGGCGCTTCAAACTGAATTTCCTTCGCATCGATAAGGTCTTGCACCTTATTTCTCAAGGCCCAACAATCATCAGTAGTGTGCCCGGGGCTATCGGAATGATAAGCACAACGGACATTTGGGTTATACTTAGGAGATGCAGTATTCACGACCTTCAGCGCTTCTTTGATGGTCACCAAGTTGGTGGATAACAGTTGCGGTAAGATTTGTGATAAGGTCATACTCAGCCTAGTATACTGCCTCTTGGGCCTTTCACCTCTTTGTTGATTGTACTGCTGAGGAGCAGCAACAGGTTTTGAAATGACCAAAGCATTGACGGCTTGGCGACTTTCTGGCTTAACTTGTCTTCTAGGACCATAGACTGCACTTGCTTCTTTCTTGAAAGGTCTTTTCTCAGTACTTGTGGAGGCAGCTTTTTGTATCTTTCCTGACCTGATGCCAGCTTCAATTCTTTCTCCCGTCAGAATCAAATCCGTAAACCCAGCGGAGGAGTTACCAACCAAATGATTGAAAAAAGGACCAGACAAAGTACCTAGAAACATATCAACCAGCTCACGATCAGTCAATGGAGGCTGCACCCTGCCAGCCAAATCTCTCCATTTTTGTGCATATTCTTTAAACCCTTCGCCCGTTCCTAGAGACATACCCTGAAGTTGGGTACGTGTAGGAGCGAGATCAGAATTGTATTGATATTGTCTGTAAAATGGGTTGCCAAATCTTCCCAGTGTCGGATACTAGTTCCATCTAGTTGGTAGAACCACTCAAGCTATGACCCCGAAAGGCTATCTTGGAAGAAGTGAATCCAAAGGTTCTTATCTGCCGTGTAAGGTTGGATCTTCCTTACGTACGACCTTAGATACAGCTTTGGACAGGAAGCCCCGTCGTATTTGGCAAAGGCAGGCACCTTAAACTTGTGTGGAATTACTACCCCAGAAGATAACCCCAAATCTCCGAAATCCAGCCCCGGTACATTCTGAATCTCCATGGCGCTCAAGCGGTCTTCTAATTGCTTGTATCTGTCAGCAGCAGGTGGGTATTGTTCGTCATTATAGTCCGTCTCATTGTCAGAGACTGCAGGAATAGGATCTCCTCCC
The DNA here is from genome assembly GCA_948472305.1 of Vicia faba. Taxonomy (NCBI): domain Eukaryota; kingdom Viridiplantae; phylum Streptophyta; class Magnoliopsida; order Fabales; family Fabaceae; genus Vicia; species Vicia faba. The sequence continues at coordinate 798,956,379 of OX451735.1, forward strand.
CCTTGGGGACTGTCTTTCTCAACAGAGGAAGCAGTTGGATCAGCCTCATTATGGAGTGTGTTCCCAAATCTGCGTCCGGTGTTGAACAACACAGTCCCCTTTTTCTTCTTCTTCTTCAGGAGTAGAGTCTTCAACTCTTGCTGACCTTGGGCCAGGCTCAGGACCATCTCTTAAAACTGGGCACTTTGGGCCTGAAGGGCCTTGATTGCTTGCTCACTGGATGAGTCTGGATTCATGATGACTGTTCAAATAAACAGCGAAGAAGATTAAGCAACATGTGAAATAGGGTACCTGCTATGCATATGGTGCAATGAGATGCGTATGTTTTATGTTTTCAAAGACAAACAAGATTCAACTTTGTAGACAAAAGGGGAACGCACTTCATTAGATTCAAATTTCAAATTGTTCAACAACTTGCCCTCAGGCATTACAGGAATGAAAAATACTGAAAAGGAAATAAAAGCTGTAAAAGGAAATATCCAAAGCCCATCAGTGCTCCCATGGCCTCCTTTTCTCAGTGTTGATGTAGTTATTCAGAACCCGCTCTTCCTCCAATTGCTTAGTCAGCCTCTGGACCTTCCGTTCCTGTTCGTTAAACTTTTCCCGATAAAAATCCCGTTCTTCCTTTAGCTGCGCCCAAGACCTCTTCATTGTGTCAAAATCAGTAGGTACCTGAGGAGGAAGGATAGTCGGAGGAACCCCATCTTCATCAGGAGATTCAAGAATGATAGGTCTGACAGCTTCATACGGCATACCTAACTTCTGAGCACGGATGCGGACCCATCTGCAAAAAGGTTCCATTGGTAGAGAAGTCTTTGGTCCCAACTCATGTGGGTCAGCTTTGTGAATTCTGTCCCAAGCTTTAATGAATCCATGGCGTAGTTTGTCACTGTCTGCCTGAAACTCAAAATGGAAGTGAGGAACCAACATTTCATGAGGCCCAACTCTTCTGGCTCTTCCAAACTGGCGGAGAGCTAAGAATGGATTATAAGAGATTCCTCCTTGGATACCAATCAAAGGGACATTAGGGTATTCTCCGCAACGATCAATAACAGCTACCTCATCCAAACCTCTGAGAGTCCAAGTGATGTCCTTATCAGTGAGAGACATTAGCCTATGAGCCCAACCCTTTCCTTCTTCATTCTTCAGCACGAACTTAGGAAGGTGCGAAATAAACCACCTCACTAGCAAAGGAGCACAACACCACGGAGTTCCCCGCTTTCGGGCAGTACGAGCATAGAGTTGTTGCAGGACATCACCCAAAAGAGTGGGTACATGATTCCGAGACATGAAGATCCTTATGGCATAGATACTGATAAAGTTGTCAGGATTGGGAAACAGTACCAGGCCATAGATTAAAAGAGCCAGAATGTCCTCGTACGCCTTGAAGTCCAAGTCATTCCAGAAATCATTAGCTTTGCCAACCAGAAATTTGACCAGAAAGCCCTTAACTCCACTTCTAGTTTCCCAGTTAGCCAATACCTCTTCTTTGGTCAAGGGGAGAACTGCAGCAACCTCTTCAGGCCTAGGAGTCTTTTCCAAACCAGTGAATGGAGTTTGCTCCAAGACAGGGATCCCAAGCAAATAAGAGAATTCTTCCAGGGTAGGAACCAGCTGGAAGTCTTGAAAGGTGAAACAATGATACAGGGGGTCATAAAACTGGGTCAGAACACTTATCAGTTGTTGGTCCCATTTTGCAGTGATCAAGCCAAGGAGAGAACCATGCATGTTGATGAAGGAAGAAGTGTTTGGAATCCTACCAACCAAATCCTTGAGCAAAGTTGGTGGTTGAACAAAGTGGAGCTGGACAGTATTTCTACGCACGGGCATCATGATGTCCTACAAAACAGAGCAAAGATGAAACTTTTTTGTCTTTGAAATGGGTTAGTCCTTCATACAGGATGCATGCAATGGTATGATGGCATGATGCTATGATGAAGCATACCACAAGTATTCACACAGGCAAACATGATAAGGCACACAAGTCACACAAGACAATCCTTAGGTTTCAGGCCAGCATGAAGTTTAGGTATTACCCTATTTTAGTTTCGTCGGTTAAAACCTGTCCTATCAAAAGTAACCGGGTTCTAGAGGATCTCAAATCATTGACTACCCTCAATCGGTCATAACTCCAGCATCGCAATCTTTTCTTGCGGCCAGAACCATCGCGAGAGTTTAGCCTCAATGAGTGTAGCATACTGCTACTGTCCTAATGGCCAAGTTTGGTCAATTTAAGGTTCTAAGGTCGGTTGGTGTTTAATGACTCCTTAGAAGACCTATATTCTCCTCATTGCAACACAAGTGATATAGGTACAGACCAAGGTGCCACACCAATGTAGCCACTGCTTCACCCATGTCGGTCTACGCCGGACAGGTCCCTCACAGATTATGCTACCTAAAAAGGGTATTTCCCAGATCCGGGTTAGGATCTATGAAACTCCGATGCAAAGCCCACAATTATAAAAGCAAACAAGGCAAACAATTGAAAACAAGGGTGATCTAAGCCCTAAGGTTACTCCACTTTTAATTTAGTCCCCAGCAGAGTCGCCAGTTCTGTGATACGGTGGGAGAACTGACTACGGTTTTGCGTTTGTTTTCGCAAATGTTTCGGTTGAGCAAGAGTCGCCACCGACTTTTTATTTTATCCTAAGGAAAGGTTAAAAAGCACAGCAAAAAACCTTTTGAGATGTTTTCTTGGGTTCGGGGAGTAGATTATAGAAAGGGAAGGTATTAGCACCCTTTCTATCCATGGTTATCCATGGGCTCTTAGTTACTTGCTTAGATCACTTGCCTTTTGTTTTCAATTATTTGAAATGGTACTCTTGTGTGTGTGGGGGTTTGAAAATGTTTTGAAAAGAAGCCAATGTGGTGGCAACCTTTGTAATGATCCATGTTGGGATGTATACAAAGGTGTATGTCTTTTGAAAAGGTTTTCATTTGTTTTTGAAAGTTGTTTTTTGAAAGTGTTGTGAGGTGTGGTTTTAGAAAAATAGGCAAGTGTTTTGTTTTGCAAGTTTGATTCAAGTAACTAAGAGGTTATCTACTCCTAAATTTCTCAAAGATTATTGCTATGTTTTAACCCTTTTAACAAGTTTGTTCAACCATTGTATTTGGTGGACAATCTCATATTAGGATGTGAAAGGGACGGGCGCGGGTCATTGTTTTAGACCATAATTGCAATGGTGTTTAGTATCTTTGGGCAATTTTCCTTAAGGGACTTGATCATTTGTTTAGGCAACATTTTGAAAGCGTCATCGAGGGACTATGATCATTTGATTGTTTGTTTTTTCCCAAAGAGACCTAACATGCAATATGGCCCAATTTTGAAAGGCAACAAGTGGAATACCCTAGGGGGGTGCAAGTGTGATTTGTGTGTCCATTTTCATGCTTGTTTATCTTGAAATTAGGTCAAACTATTTTTATCATTTTTTTGATTCGCATACAAACCTTAATTCTAACATGGCATAATTAGAAAGCGATAAAGTGCGAAAAATAAATTTACTAAGCTATTACAACACCATATATGGGAAGGGGGGGTACAAATGTTCAAATGGGAATTTTGACAAGGAATTTAAACCTAAAATATTACATCGATATTGAATTATTTACAAGATAATTTAATTGCATAAATTAAATAAAATAAGAATAAATATGCAAGATGCAAAAGTGGTTTTTGTATATATGAAAAAAAGTATTTTTATGTATCAAAATAAACAAAAAGAAAAGTATTATTTTTTTGGGAGTTTTTCATGTTTAGGGTTAAACCCTAATTTTATTAAATAAAATGTATTACTTATTTATTATGTATAATATTTATTTATTATATACAAAAATAAAATAAAAATGAAATATATTTGTGAAAAGGTATTTTTTATATTAAATATTAATAAAAAATAAAAGTGTGTATATTTTGTAATTTAACCTAAATATATTAATATCTATATGAATATTTGTATTATTTACTAAATATGTATTATATATACAAATTAATAATATTTAATATTAAATAAAAAAAAGTATTTTTTTTATATAAAATATTTTCAGAAGGTAAAACAAAAATAAAAATGAAAATAAAAGTGTTTTTGCATATTTCTTAGTATTCTTTAATAAAATGTATATATTTATTTATTTGTGAATAAAACTAAACTAACAAATAAATACCTAATAAATTCAAAAATGGTGTAAAAATTATTTTTTATATTTTTTATATTATGAGGAAAAATAAATAAGTCAAACCAAAAAAAGAAAAGTCAAAAAACATTAAAAATAAACAAAATGGGCTCAGGGGGTTCAGAAGCAAATGTATGGTGCAAATAAGAAAAACAATCCAGGCCCAGCCCAGAACCAGTCATCTTCAACCTCAAAACAAACTTGTTCAAGCAATCACGCGTTTTCTATCTCCCAATTCCTGGACTTTTAAGCAAAACTTTCAACATGGAAAATGTAGAGCATGAGAAGACGAATCCAGGGATATAAAAAACTTGACTTAACTCTCTAAGATGAGGGAGAATTTCTTCTCCCCCAATTCCTGACCTAGTTTTTCATCAATGTTCAGACTCAAAATTCTTGCAGCACACATAATATAAATGAAATATAATCATATGGGCATATTCAGGGCTATGATTGTGACATGTTTCCTTCACAAACCTAAAACTAACAATGCCTATACTGAGAGATAGAACTTCATGAACATACCTGTTCAGTTGGAATCGTGCCTTGCAATGGAGGAGTTTTCAGAGCAAGATGATGACTTGTACAGCTCCCTTGAAGTGTGAGGATGCTATTCCAAGTTCTACTTTGTCCTGAAACTTCTTGAATCGTGCTAGAGAACTTCAACTGCAAAACAAGAAAATGAAAATGGTGGAACTGGTTAGAGGAGTTACAGGTCGTGTTTTAGGTTTTGGTTAGCTTGCATTGATGGTAGGGAAGGTGTGTGAAGAGCTTTTAGCAAGAAAGCAAGAAAGGGATGAGAGTTGGAACTCAATCTGCAGAGGTCCCTCTGTTTTGGCAGTTTGATGGTGATTTTGAGTTTGTGGAGGTATTGGAGGTCTTAGGGTCGTGCTTCAGCTTTGGATGAATGTTTGGAATGTGTTTGATAACTTTCTCTAAGGCTTGGTTGACTGATATGGAAGTTGGTATGTCATATGCAATGTTTCTTGAACTTTAAGCAAGCAATGGTCACCTTGTGTTCTAGACAGGTAGAGGACCCCTAAACATGCTGCCAAGCCTTGCCTTGATCAGTGCAATATGTCTCATAACTTGTGCCTCTGAGATTTCTTTGTACTTCAAAGATATGAGAACTTGACATAAAGCAATCTTTTCAAAAATGGCTAAAATGCTTTTTCCATTTATGGCCTAATCTTGCATACAATGCTTGGATACACAAAATAAGGCTTTGGCACAATGAGTATGCATTAAATTATTGAGTGTTGGAGGGTTTAGAGACCTGTAATGTAGCATAAACCAAGCTGACTTGAAAATGCATAAGTTATGAACATGGAAATTGGTCAATTCAAAAGTGAGTTTTTGCCATATTGCAAAATTCGATTCTCTCAAGTTATGAGGTTGTTTGATGAGTTCTTGTACATTTTGGAAAGCTTGGAATGTGTACTACAATCCATATTTGAAGTGCAAATTGAGATTCCAAGTGGAAGTGTATGAAAAATGGTCTTTCAAATTTTCACTAAGTTAAGAATGGTTTGGCACCCTTGTTCCAAAAATTGTAACTTGAGATACAAGCCTCTTTTGGGAAAACTTTGTGAATCAAAGTTGTAGATTATGCAATAGGCTACAACTTTCATGTTTTGACTTTTGCTTGAATCCAAATGAATCTTGGTGAGAAAGTGGGGCAAAGTTGGGAAAAAATTAGGGTTTTTCATAACTTAGAAAAATTCTAAGTTATGAAAAATTCTCATTTCAAACCCTAATTTGCAATTTTGATTTCTTGGTGAACAAGTTTCATGATTTGGTATGATTTGATGAAAAATGAATCTTGACCCTTGATTTTGACCAAAAAGTCAAAGTTTGACTTTTCAGTAGACAGTCAAAATTGATCAATTGATTGGGAAATTCAACTGTCAATCTTGTGTACTTGGGATCTTTTGAACTTGTTGAGCATGTCAAAACAATTCCATGGGGTCCTTGAGTCCATATGTGAGCTTGGTTTGCCATTGGCTAGGTCAAACAGTCAAAAATTGCCTTTGTGCAGTCAAAACTCTAAAAAATGACCATTTTGCCCTTTTGGTGATTTGATCAAATTTCTTGAGGAATTGTGATCCAAACTTGATCAAATGGTCCATGTGAGTTCACAATGTTTATGTGGATCAATTTTCATGAGATTTGACTGTCAATTGGCCACAGTTGACTTTTTCCTCAATACAGTTGATTTCTAGGTCAACTGTCCAATTGACTGGGCAAAAATTGGAATCAAGACTTGAAACTTGGTATGGATAAACTTGGGAGTCCAACATGAAGCATGAAAGTCATCTTAGGCATTTTAGGTCAAAATATCTTTGTGCAATCACAAACCCTAATTTGGGTCAACAGTGCAAGGAGAAGTCTTGAGCAGAGGAAACCCTAACTGGATCTTGATCTTCAAGGGTCTTGTGATGAGAAAATATTGAGGAAATGGGAGGGCAAATTTTGGGGTACAACAGTATCTATTCAACCCCGCCCCCCCTTCTAGATCCGTCACATCGTCTAACAAGTGGTATCAGAGCACTGGTTTATCCAGTGCTTCACATACAACTTCTAAAAATGGATTGTGATCTAAAAGGGGCGTACAATAGAGCACCTGTTTTCACAGGTGAAAATTATAGCTATTGGAAAGATTGTATGCATGTCCATATCACCTTTGTTGATAGGAAAATATGGAAGGTTATCCAAGATGGGTCAGTTGCAATAACTATGCAAAATGCTGTCGGGATAACCGTTCCTAAACCGGAAGCATAATAGGATGAAAGAGATGAGAAAAATTATGCATATGACTGGAAAGCACGAAACATGCTCATAGCAGCTCTAGAAGTTGATGAGTATTTTCGGGTCTCACATTGCACTACGACTAAGGAAATGTGGGACGCTTTGCAAGTCACCCATGAGGGCACAAATGATGTAAAATTGGCTAGAATTAATACTTTGACACAAGAGTTTGATCTCTTTCGCATGGAGCAAGGTGAAACCATCGCCGACATACAAAAGAGATTCTCTCATATAATGAATCGCTTGTATACACTAGGTCATGTAATTTCCAATTTTGTTGCTACTAATAAAATTTTGAGATGTCTTAGCAGGGATTGGAAACCTAAAGTTACGACAATTAAGGAAGCCAATGATCTAAATACTTTGGATCTCACCACACTATGGGGTAAGATTCAAGAACATGAGCAAGAGCTTATGATCCTTGGAAGGCATGAAAAGAAAGAAAAGAAGGAAAAGTCAAGGGAGTTGGAAAAGAAGTCTATATCACTAAAGGCTTCAAGGTCCAAGTCATCCACCTCAATTTCGTGTGAAATTGAATCAAGTGATGACGATGATAGTCCGGATGAGGATATGGGATTGTTCGTAAGAAAATACAATAGATTTCTCAAAAAAAATGAAATTCAGCATTCGGATAAGAATCTCATCAATTAAAGACGACACTCTCAACCAAGCATGCAAGATGAAAGTAAGAAGTCTAAGTCAAGAGGATCATGCTACCATTGTGGCAAACCCGGTCATTACAAGCCAGATTGCCCCTATTTGAAGAAAGACAAAGCCAAGGCCAAAAATCAAAAGAAACCAACCGAAGCTAGAAGAGCATACATTGCTTGGGAGAGTGACAACGATTCCTCAAGTAAAGGTTTCTCAAGTGATGAAGAAGAAATTGTCAACCTTTGTCTCATGGCTCATCATCATAAGAAAAAGAATGTAAGTCATGCTAAGTATGATCATGTTGATAAAATTCATTATTTAGAATTGTTAAATTCCTTCAATACTTTACAAAAAGAGGCAAAGGAAGCTTTCAAACGCCTAGCCTCAAACAAGAAAATCTTTTTATATCTAGAACAAAAGGTTTCAAATTCCGAAAAGGAATTAGAAGCTATTAAAGCATCTATGATAGAAAATATTGAAGGAATATGTGAAAAAGAAGAGAGACCTTAATTTAATTGGCATGGATGTGAAACTTGTCATGTTTAGAAAAAAGAAGTTATAATTCTCAAAGCCAAACTAGACAAAGCTCTACAACCTAAGATTACGTTTGCTATCAATCGCTTAAACTTCAGAAAAAGTATGAATAATCCATATCAAAAATATACCTATGAAGTAAGGGATAAAGATAGCAAGAGTAGATCTCACTTAGATATGTCTTGCCTATATTGTTGCAAGAAGGGACATACCATTAGTAAATGTCGATTTAGGAGACTATTAGTTTCTAAAGGCATATATTAATGGTTCCCAAAAGGCAACAAATGTTCAACTCACACTCAAGGACCCAATGAATGTTGGGTACCTATCTCCCATGTTTGATATTTTATGTGGAATGTCTTGAGCCTCTCTAGATAAGATGGTTTCTCGATAGTGGTTGTTCAAGACACGTGACGGGTGACATTTCGCTATTCTATGACTTTGTGGCGAAGAAGAAAGGTTTTGTTACTTATGGTGATAACAACAAGGGAGCAATACTCAGTAAAGATAGTGTAGGTAATCCCTCATCCACCACTATCTCATATGTCCTATTAGTTGAAGGCCTTAAACACAATCTTATTAGCATTAGTCAATTATGCTACAAAGGTTACAAAATTTCTTTTCTAAAGGATGAATGCATAATTGAACATAACTATAAGAAAGAGGATGTGTTTAAGGGCTTGAGGGTAAACAATGTATATATGCTTGACTTGAGTGATATGTCCCTAACAGGTGCTAAATGCTTAGTCACCATGAGTGAAGACTCATGGCTTTGGCATAGGCGATTAACACACGTTAACTTTGATTTGCTAAATAAAATAATTTCTAAATATCTCGTGATTGGCTTACCCAAAATCAAATTTACAAAAGATCATCTATGTGATGCTTTTCAAATGGGTAAACAAACACGAGTCTCTTTTAAATCTAAAAATGTCATCTCTACAACGAAACCACTTGAACTCCTCCATATGGACCTATTTGGACCATCTAGAATTAAAAGTCTAGGAGGAAATTATTATGGCTTCGTTATAGTAGATGATTACTCTAGATTTTGTTGGACGATATTCTTAGCAAACAAAAGTGACACTTTCTATGCTTTTGAAAAATTTTCCAAATTATTTCAAAACAAGTTGAATACAAAAATTGTGACCACCCGAAGTGACCATCGAGGCGAATTCAAAAATCACCTTTTTGATGAATATTGCGAAAGAAATGGCATTGATCATAATTTTTCTGCTCCTAGAACACATCAACAAAATGGAGTTGTTGAGCATAAAAATCATGTTCTAGAAGAGCTTGGGAGAACTATGATCAATGAACATGGTCTTCCAAAATACTTTTGGGCCGATGCCATCAATACGGCTTGCTATGTGCTAAATAGGATCTTGATACGTCCTATGCTCAACAAAACTCCGTATGAACTTTTGAAAGGTAGAAAACCAAATATTTCTAATCTCCATGTCTTTGGTTGTAAATGTTTTGTATTAAATAATTGTAAAGAAAATCTTGGCAAATTTGACTCAAAAGCCGATGAAGGTATCTTTCTCAGATACTCTCAATCTAGAAAAGCATATAGGGTATTTAATAAAAGGTTACAAATTGTGGAAGAATCTGTACATGTTTCCTTTGATGAATCCTGTCCAAAAATGGTCGAAAAGGGTATTTCTGTTAATGGTGCAGGTGCTTCTTCGGAAAGGATACTTAATGATCAAGACGAAAAGAGTAATGAGCCCTTACTTGAGAAAGAAAAAGGGGAGATGGATCATGGATCTAGAAAATAAGAAGAAGTCACTCAACCAAGAAATGAAATAACTCCTCCTTTGGAGTGGAAAGAAACCAAGGATCATCCTACTGACAACATTCTTGGAGACATATCAAAGGGAGTAACTACATGATCTAAGATAAGTAACTTTTATTATCATTTCGCATTCGTCTCTCAAATTGAGCCTAAAAACCCTAAAGAAGCTTTATTCAATGAACATTGGTTTTTGGCAATGCAAGAAGAATTAAACCAATTAAAGAGAAATGACATTTGGGACCTTGTCCCCCCTCCGTGAGACCGTTGAATAATTGGTACTAAATGGGTATTTAGGAACAAACTTGACGAAAACAGAATAATAATTCACAACAAGGTGCGTCTTGTTTCTCAAGGGTATAACCAAGAGGAAGGCATCGACTATGAGGAGACTTATGCTCCGGTTTCCTGACTCGAGGCTATACGCTTGTTATTAGCTTATGCATGCTCACAAAACTTTAAGCTATTTCAAATGGATGTTTAGAGTGCATTCCTAAATGGTTATATTAATGAAGAAGTATATGTATCTCAACCTCCCGGATTTGAAAATTACGAGTTTCCTAAGCATGTTTATAAACTTAAACGTGCTTTATACGGTCTCAAACAAGCCCCTAGGGCTTGGTATGATCGGCTTAGAAAGTTCTTACTAGAAAAGGGGTTCTCTAGAGGGAAGGTTGATACAAACCTCTTCATTAAGCACCAAGGAAATCATTCCATCTTAGTGCAAATTTATGTTGATGATATCATTTTTTGGTCTACTAACATCACCTTGGTCAAAGAATTCTCTAAAGTGATGCAGGGTGAATTTGAAATGAGCATGATGGGGGAGTTAAACTACTTCCTAGGTCTTCAGATCAAAAAACTCGAGGAAGGAACTTTTGTTAGCCAAACGAAGTATTGCTACGAGTTGCTCAAGCGCTTCGATATGGCAAACTCAAAAGTTATTGACACTCCAATGCCCATCGCGGTTAGCCTAGATCGGGATGAACATGGTAAGACGATTGATGTAAAAAGGTATAGAGGTATGATCGGATCTCTTCTTTATCTTACTGCTTCTCGTCCTGGCATTATGTTTAGTGTTTGCATGTGTGCTAGATATCAATATTGTCCTAAGGAGAGTCATCTAAAAGTTGTAAAACGTATACTTAGGCATCTTTGTGGTACTCCTAAGTATGGACTTTGGTTCTCCAAGGGTAGTGATTGTTCCTTGGTTGGCTATTCCGATTCCGACTTTGTAGGTTGCAAATTGGATAGGAAAAGCACAAGTGGCACTTGTCTTTTTTTTTAAACTCCTTAGTTAGTTGGCATAGCAAAAAGCAAGTTTCAGTTGCTTTGTCAACGGACGAGGCGAAATATGTTGCAGCCGGTAATTGTTGTGCTCAAATTTTGTGGCTTAAACAATAATTACTCGACTATGACTTAAAACTTAATCATATTCCAATATTTTGTGATAACACAAGCACCATCAATCTAACCAAAAATCTGGTTCTACACTCGCACACTAAACATATTGAAATTAGGCACCACTACCTTAGGGATCATGTAGAGAAAGGTGAAGTCGTGTTTGAGCATGTTGGTAGAAAAAATCAACTTGCCGATATTTTTACAAAACCACTTGCGACTGAACCATTCTTTCACATTCGTAGGGAACTCGGTGTCCTTGATATTTCGGATAGATCGCAACTCAAATGAGTTGCATTTATTTATTTATCTTTGTGTATCTATGATGTGTGAATATCATCTTGGGCTGGCGACATGTGAGGGCATTGTGTCATTCAAATACATTCAATAATATCCTTCCTACTCTTTCTCATTAGTGATCATTTTGCTTAAATATTGGTGCTATGAAATGATTAAATGCTTTGTATGTTATTGCTTCTGTGCATGCGTACTTGTTTACTATGTTCAATTAATGTTTACAAAACATACATGCCATGAAATACAAGAAATTTAAAAACTTTGCATACATGAGCCGACCTAAAATTCTGATCGGTCGGTGCACGCATGATTGAGATACTCATTTGCGCCTATTTTACTGGAATGCAGTGACGCATCCCTGCATAGGTCGATGTGTCGCTGTTTGGAATACCATCATACCCTAGTTTATATTGTGTGGCTCAAATTGCATGCATTTTTTTGTGTTGTTGTTCCCTCATCTGGCCTCCCTCTCAAAATCTCAAAATCTCAAAACCCTAAAAATCCACAGTGTCCCTCATCTCCAAATTTCTCCAAACCTTCATCCATGGCTTCTAGGGAAACAAAGAAAAGGAGTATCAGAGGTAGCTCTTCAAATCAAACTCAGGTTACTCCTCTGTCATTCCTTCCTTCTGATCTCACTAAAAAATATGATGAAAAGTTTGCTAGAAGAAGGTTGGTTATGCAATTTTGTGCCTTCCGTAACACTCTCAAACGCCTGCACATCTCAGATGTAGTGGAAGTGTTGGACCATTAAAAGGTGTTTCCATTCCTTGAGTTGGATGGAGACTACAACGAGGCACTCGTCAAGGTATTCTATGCGGGTATACAAGGTAAATTATTTGATCATCAACTTTCATACAAAATCGCTGATAAGGTTGTCAGAGTGGATAATGAAATTTGGAAAAAAAATTTGAGTTGTTCCCTGTTGACACTGATACTGTTAAAATCACCGACACTAAGCTTCCTGTAGACTATGACTTCTAACATGCCTTGAACTCTATGTTAAAATGACCATATCCTGAGAATTTTGTGCAAAGTGTTGCTTTTCCAAAAAATGTCACAACAGGTCAATTGGTTCCTCTGGCTCGAATTATGCAATGGATTGTGTCAAGGATAATTTTTCCCAAAAAGGGTGGGCAGTCCCGAATTGATCAACCTGAGGTTATGTTAATTTGGGAAATTCTGAACAAAATTAAGATAAATTGGTCGTATTACATCACTAGCCAATTATTTGCATTAAGGGATTCCCCTAGAGGATCTGCCTTGGGGTATCCATCATTCATTCATGGAATTCTCAGTCAAGCAAACCTTGATTTTACTGGTATCTCACTTACACCTATTATTCCGGATTCCGATTTTACCTCCAAAACTCTCGCACTTATGGGTCATCAATAGAATCCCCAGATTGGTAAGTACAAATACTTTGTGAAGTCTAACTCGGTAATGGCTCAAAATGAAGATATTGGACAGGATAATGAAATGGAAGATGCTGAGGGCGATGAAATTGATATTGAGAATCGAGAAATTGCTGAAGAGGAGGAAGAAACCGACAACGGATGACAATGAGCCTCACAGATCCTATGATGAAGTAATGCACAAACTTGAGGAAATGCACATCCACCATCATGAAGATATGGCATTAGCAACTGAACGAATTAACAATCTTGCTAGAATAGTCAATCTTCAAAACACTCAGTTCAATGATTATGCTAGCCTCCAAAACCACCGATATAACACTCTTCATGAAATGATGGTAACACAAAACTCAAATCTGGAAAACTTTCAGTCAGCTTTCATGGCTCGCTTTCCACCAAACCAACCACAAGACAACAAGGAACAACAACATTAGTCAATTCTTGGAACTTTATTTCTTGTTTATTATGCTTATGATTATATTGGTTTTGTATTAAACTTCTTTACTTCCTATACTACTTTGTGTCTTATTTTAGGTTTGTAACAATGAACGTCGTATTGCTTTACTTTATTGGTTATTGCTTCTATTTTTCATTTGCACTTGCTTCATATTGTGTGTATACTAGTTTGTGCTCTTTTTGCAAAGTTGGAAAATATTGGTCACTCTATGTTTTTAGTTCTCTTAATCCATGTCCTTGTTTCTTTTTGATGTTGTCAAAGGGGGAGAAGGAAAGGAATACAGCCACAGCAGAAATATGCAATATCTCAGGGGGAGGATAATTGGATGGCTTGCAAGACGATTCATATTTGCGGTTTTTTACATCATCAAAAAGGGGGAGTATGTGAGGGAAAAAGTGAAAGAACTGAGTTTTAATGATTGTCAAAAACCCATCTGTGAAAATATGCCTTGCTTCAAACAGGTGCAAGTGAGAAACATAAAAAATAAGCATCTATCTCAAAACAGACTGCATGAGCCGGCTCATGGATCCTCAGGTCGGCTCATGAGAAGAATTTCTTGGCTTGGAAACATCCGGGAAGGCGCACGCCTCCTCTATGCATCGATGAATGGTTCTAGGAGAACATGAGTCGGTGCATCAGGGAATGATTCGGCGCATGACTGAAGAAATTTCAACCTCTCTCGCTCAGGAAGGCGCACGCCTTCTCTATGCATCGATGCATAGTTCTGGGAAAACAAGAGTCGGCACATCAAAACAATGAGTCAGTGCATAACTAAAGGAACTTAAATCTCTCTCACTCGGGAAGGCGCACGCCTTCTGTATACCCTGCACAAGTCGACGCATCGCTAAATTGTCTTAATTTTCTGCTATGTTGTTACATCATGGGAATGACTTATAAATATAGTTTTGGCCTCTATTTTAATATAACAAGAAAAAGTGAAATATATACGCAAGAGTCCTCTTCATCTTCAACCTCTCATCAATCATCAACAACTACACACAATCATTTTTGTTGATCAAGTTCTTAGGATTGTGTTGGTAACGTCCGAATTGAAAGTGCAATTTCAGATTTGGGTTGAGATCTTTGTGGATTTTTTCTTGAATAAAACCATTGGGGTTTTGTCCTCCAAAATTGGGGGTTTTATCACAAATCTTTGCTTCATTGAATTCAGCCTAGCTAAGGGATTGGAAGACCGTGGAGTGTTCAATCGGGTAACGGTAACCGGAGGATTGTGAAGATGGATTTGGGGCCAAAGATTCTTGAGTACAAAATCATTCAAGGTAGAAGGAGTTTTTGTTCAAGATTTTGCATACTTGATTCATCTGGAATCAAGGGAAGAGGAGTGCAACATATAAGAGTCATCAAGTGATTTTGAATTGTGGTGATTGTATCTTCTCTTAAAAAGTTTGCAAAATTAATTTCATATCCTAATTCTAGATTCTAGAATTGGGGGCAGAGTAGCCCACGCGAGGACGACAGGGTGAACTGCCTTAACAAATACCGTATCCAATTTAGTTTTTTGCATTTGATTTCTATTTGCTTAAATTTGTGAGTTATCAATTTTCTTATGCATACAAAATAATTGTAGTGATAAACTAAAATTTAAAACTCATATAGCATTCATTCGAAGTGCTATAATCACTACAATTTTAGTATAACCAAACCTTGTGTAGTATGTACACCAAGTGTTTGGTAAATTTACAACTCACAAATTTGCTTTATCTTCTCTGCAACTAATTGGTAATAACTTACACCTTGTTAAACTTGCTAAAGCGATTCATCATATTCATTTTTAGTTGTCATTCTATTATCATCATTTTCATCAAATTAGTTCGCATATCCGATCTTTCCAATACGTAAAGTTTAGATGATCAGATTCAGGGTTGTCACTCTCTGTTAAAAATAATTTTACAAAATGCGCACATTTTTTAAAGGGATCTATTAAACCCCTCCCCCCCCCCCCTTCTAGATCTGTCACATCGTCTAACAGAATAAACAATAGCACATATACATATATAAACAAAGATAGGCTCAACCCACTTAGGGATAGACCAGCAATAGGTCGATCTTTCCCCAGTGAAGTCGCCATTTTTTCTGTAGCGGTAGAAATGTTGAGACTATGCCATTGGATTGACTTGACTCGCACAGATCAAATAAAAATCGCCACTGCACTTTATTGTTTCCAAAGGAATGGGAAAAGAGTGAATAACCCAAAAAGAGGTGGAAAAGAATCTAGGTAAGGGGTTGGTTATGCAAAGGGAAGGTATTAGCACCCTAAACATCTACGGTACTCCGCATGAACCTCTTTGAAAATCTGTATATTTTGGCTATAAAATGTTGTATACAAAAATAGATTATGGAGATGAGAAAATAAATATTTTTTTTATAATTTTTGCACCCGCCGTGATTGCGAACCTTTAGTGCCTACGTACCACCTTCCGTGCAATAGGGGCTCAGAGTACTCGTAGTTCACCTTTAAAATTTTTTAAAACACAAGTGTGTTAGTTAATTTTACGAGACGAGACATCATTATCATTGTCCGAGTGGAAAACATGCTTACTACCCATAATTATGAGAAATGAGAATTTGTGTCATCTCAAAGTGGAGGATATGGCTTGGATTTTAAAATCAATAAAAGCCTCACTCAACACCCAAGTGAAAAATATCTCACTTCACTACATATCATAGAAGTATAATTGTTTGCATCACTACAAAGATTGACAAGAGTCTAATCTTTTTGAGAAATATTTTAAAGATAAAAGCCAAAATAGAAAAATAGTTTGAATGAGATTAATTGACTTTTAGTTTTATCACAAAAATGTCCAAGTATTATTAAATTGATTAAAGTTTGATTAAGAAAAGATTTTTAAAAATGCATGGACCTAAGTCCAAGTTTATTATGAAAGTGGTTCAAGTTTTTAAACAAGAAGAATTTTCAAAAGGATGGAGAAGATTTTGAAATTAAAGAAGATGGGAGAAGATGAAGGAACTATCCTAAAGCATAAGGTAAAAGCTAGGGAAAAGAACCGTCTAACCAACAAGAAGCCAACACTTGACACAATGAGTCAATGTAGAATTCTCATCCTTTGGATTTGAAACCAAACAAACAATTAAGAAAACCAAACTCCATTTGTATTAAGTCTTCACAAAAATTGGGCAGAGTAACTGTTGTATACAGATGAATTCCAAATCACAGACAAAGCATGTAATCACAATAACCTGCATACAAAATAAACAAACAACCCAATGTCTTGGGGTAAACCCTAAGAACTCCAGACAAAATAACAGTTAAGGTCACAAGGTCCCCAAGATAGGTTAAGGCCCCTAATCCTAAGTCCAAGAATTCCATGTCTCCAAAATGCAAAGGATAGTAACCAAGTAGTCCAAGTAACATTAAAGTTTTTTTATGGTTCAAGTTGATTATTAGGTATCTTCAAAAAGAAAAAGAAATGAAAAGCTCAAATGAGCAAAAATAACAATGACATACAACTAAATGCTCAAGTGAGCAAAGATGAAAATAGCATGGAATATAAATGCTAAAATAAATATGCTTAAAGTAAAGGCATAAAGTAAAAGCATAAAATAAAGTCCATTGTTAGGAATTAGTGCTTAGTCGAATGACCATCTTGAAACTTGCATTTGGAACTCATTAGAGGATTGTTAGAACCAAAGCCTCTCAACAACAAGTTGCATCTATTTTTTGTCAAGTATATTATCCATTTAAGAATTCTTAAGGCAACATTAAATGATCAATGATGTTTAAGTGATCCACTTTGACCAAAATTGATGAAGATTCATTAGAGGATTGGTAGAACCAAAGCCTCCTAACAATGAATCTCAAGGTTATTGTATCAAAGGGTTTAAATCAACATACTTGGGCTTGCAAACATAGGTTTGGGCCACAAATGATTATTTCTTGAATCGGGATAAAATTTAGCGCTATGTTAAGCAATCGTAAGTGGACTTATATAGAAGTCGCACCTATTTTAAGGCCGGTCAATAGCAATCTATGTATGATATGTTTTGAGACATGATATGGAAATCATGCTCCAATAACATTTAGTACAATTGAGAAAGAAATGAGATGAAGAAGAAATATGGTAAAAAATAAACCACATTTGAACCAAAAATTTAATCAAACTATTATTAAAATCATTCATCCATTTTTATGGATTTAGACTCAACACCGTCGATCCAATGATGTTAATAAAGTTCATGATCAAAATATCATAGTCCAAGATTAGCCAGAATATGTACAAAAAATAAAATAAAATTTAGAATAAAAGAAAAAGGTTTTAAATGATTTTTAAATTTGGAAATAAGGGAAAGATAACAATTATATTCAAAACACTCAATAAAAATTAAGTGAGACCATAGAAAAATCAGAAATGAACTCAAATATTTTTATGAAATTTTTGGTAATTTTTTAAAGTCAGAAACTATTTTTAAACTAATTTAAATTGCTCAAATAAAGGAAAAAAGATAAAAATAGTAAAAAATAAGATAAAATTTCACAAAAAATTCAGAAGGTCAGAAATGATGAAAGTGCTTTTTATAAAAAAAATTCAGAATTTAAAAATGTCAGAAAGTATTTTTAAAACAATTAAAATAAAGCAAAAAAAAAGCAAAAATTATGAAAAATATCAAACATCAAAATAAAAATATGAAAAAATATTTACAAAGTCAAAAATAATTCAAGGTATTTTTTTATTTTTATAAAATAATTTTTGGATAAAAAATAAAAGAGTTTTGAATTTTTGAAATTTAAAACAATTAAAATATAAAATCAGAAAATAAAAATAAAACTAAAAAGACGTGAACCATCAGATCATAGTCAAAACGTGTTAGTAAGTTGATCAAGTGGACCAGACGCGTTGTGCTTGATATGGACCTTAATTGAAAATACACTGGATCAGAAAATAGCCAACAGACCAGAATAAAACAATTGGCGCGTTATCATTGG
Source organism: Vicia faba (assembly GCA_948472305.1). NCBI lineage: Eukaryota > Viridiplantae > Streptophyta > Magnoliopsida > Fabales > Fabaceae > Vicia > Vicia faba. Next base: position 798,974,870 of record OX451735.1, read on the forward strand.
TTGAGACGAGACATGTAATCGTCTTCAACCTCTAGACGCCCTACAATGGAGATTTCGTGAATTTTTTCAAATGGAAAAATTAGAATCACATACTAGTATCATTGGATTCGTCTCTTCAAGACGATCCTAACCCCACCATCGCGCCAAATTTATGTAAAGTGTGAAAAGAGATATGGATCAAAAACTAAAAAAATAGCGAGCACCTTTCAGTTGAGATTTCTCTCTCAATTCTCAATGAATTTAAAAATTATAAGAAGCATAAAAATCAAAAGGGGGAGTAGAGTAAGTTAGTGCTTCGTTTGGATCCAAATGGTGGAGAATTCTACCTGTTCGAAGTTCAAGAAGGAAGCTCTGAAAATGGACTTCTGTAACTTGATTTATGGCTCGCTCTACTTAGTTTAAGTATTGGAGAGCTTGTATGATGATAGAGGATGATGAATGTGCAAAGAATTTTGGAGAAAAAGTTTAAATCTCAGAAACTGATTTCAAAAATTTGAAGTTCGTGTGAGGTTTTGACAAAGTGCATTTGGATCTCAAAGCTTGAGGAAATGAATGGAATAAGGTCCTCTATTTATAGGAAATCGAATGACAATGAAAATCGGAGAAAATAAAGAAGTTTGGAGGGAAATTGAGTGGAGATTGAACACGAGTGAAGTGTGACTTCATTTTCATCAAAATTCATCCAACCTGTGTTTTGAGGTGCTAAACACTTATGGCAAGTTTGTTAATCAAGTTAAATAAAAAACATGCACAAATCTCGTGTTTAGAAGCCACATTATGGATTTTATAATTTTGAATTAGTGAGAAATTCAGTTTCAAGTTACCAACTTCAAAATAATGTCATTCTTAACTCAAGGGGTCTTAGGGAATAATTCTTGAAGCTTTAGAAAGGTGAGATTATAAGATTTACAATGTGTAAAGAATGAGATCAAATGGATGTTTGAGCTGAAAGTTGCAATGAGTCAAAGTTGAGAAAAAGAGGTTGACTTTCTATACTTAGAAAATTTCTAAGTTTTTCTTCAAAAAAGACTTGTAATGTCTTGCATCCAAACATAGACTTCCTCTTGAAATTTTCTCTTGACCAAAAAATATGGCATGAAGTAAATCTCTTGAATGACATTTTGAGACTTGAACCGTTCAAAATTTCCAAAAATTGAGAAAGTTATGACTTGTTGAAGTTGGCAAAAATTTATGAAATGACCTATAATCTTTTGCATCCTTAGGGCATCTTCCATCCATTTTTACAATTTGCACTTAAAAGATGGGTTGAATTTCATATATTTAAGATCATTATGGAAAAATAATAGATTCAAGATGATAAAAATTTACCAAATTATGATCATTTGAAATCACCTAATGGAATTGAGGATTCATTTGGAGAACTTGTAATCTTTCTTCATCATCAAGTTTCTTCCACACAAAATTTCCTTGAAACTTTTGAAGTGATTTGTTAATAATCCTTTTAAGAGAAGCATGTCTTTGGAATCACTCAAAAATATCAAAAAATAAGTAAGATATACCCCTTTGAGGTTCAAAACTCTAGCTCCTAGAGTAAGAAAATGCTTTGGGAAACATTTGCAATTTTGACCTATCTCCTTAGACAAATACTTTTGTTATGTGAATATGAGTTGTTGAGGATGACAAAGAGAAACCATAACAATCAAAACCATTTTCAAATCTTGATAATTAAAGGAGATGTCCACTTGTGATTAACGAGTCAAGGATTTTCCCAATTGAGTCAAACTTCTTCAATCAATCTTTGCACCTTTGAACCATCTTTGACAACTTGAAGTATGATGAATCATAATAGACTTTGTTATGATATTGCTTCAAAGTATCTTCAATGTTGAGGCTTGAGTCTCAATGAAGCTTTGTTGAGGAAAGCATAGAAGTGAGCTCATGAATCTATGGATCAATCTTGATGGAATGTGTTATGCTTTCACCTATAATATCATCAATTAGGGAAAATATTCATTGTATTTATTAGTTAAAAGATAATCAAAACATAGATGATCACAAAGTACAAGTCAAGGTGCTTGGTGATTCCCTATAGAACAAAGTTAAAGATAGAGAGAAGAACCAAATCCTAGTGTGTGATTTTGTTGGGATTAAATTGATATGATGTGATAGAGGGATCTTAGGGTAAAAAATTGGAGTACAACACTCATGCAACATCATATATACTGAAATGTACACTAACTTGGGTTTATCACCAAAATGACAACCGTACCGCATGAGGGTCCTTTAAGGTTTCAATACTACAAGACATGATTTTTGAGTACGTCGAACTTTTGATGACATTTGGGGTCGAAAAAGAAAGATGAATCTTAAGATAAAAAATTGATTATCGAATTCAACTCATCTTCTTTCATACTTTAAAAATCTGAAATCTTCATCCTTCATCAATATTTAAGAATGATATTTATCATCCACCTCTTTCTTTTTTTCTTCTTATTCTTCTCCATTTTATTTGCAATAAAAAAAACATCAATCCAAAAATTCCATCCAACCCTGAATATTTAAGAGTGCTTTTCACCATCATCATTGCAATGACTTTGGAAAAAAAACATTTTCTCTCTCACTGATCATCACAATCTTTCTCTTGGAAAAAAACCGTTTCTAATTATGGTGTTTTACACTTGAATATTATTCAAGTCATTTTAAGATCCAATCCATTAATATTTTTTGCAAAGTGATTAATATTCCTACAAAAACAAAACTTAGAGGACTAAAACCTAATAGTGAGATATTTGAAAGAGAGCATGAAAATATCTAACTCTTGAATGAATAAGTATAAGTTTGGCACAATACACCTAAAATGTCTCAAGTACACATTAAATGTCTAAAATCATAGTAAACCCAAATACTTAAGCTCTTGTGTGAAATGAGCTTATACTAAAGACAAATAGTTCAGATACTATTTCAATAAATTGTCTTTTTAAACTATAAAATTAAATTAATTAATTTATTACGTAGATCGAAATTAGTTGACTAAAAAAATCATAATAAAGTTATACCATTGATTCATTCGTGCTAAAAGTATATCTATTACACACAAGTTTCAAATCAAAATGCTACAAACTTAATATTTTCCACATTGATGGAAGCAAAAATGAAAATGAAACCTATGTAAGCCCCCTTATACTAATGAAAACCGCCAGCAGCAAGTTTAACCTTGGCCTCATCATCTGGTTTCACCGACGGCAGCAACACTATCGCCAATACAGCACTGACGGCGGCCGCCACCGCGCCCACCACAAACGCCGGCAAATTACCACCACCAAATAGGGCATCCCATGGTCCATTTAGTGCTGACACCAACATCTATATATATAAAAAAAATGTCAAATTTAGAATATTTCTGTCTACAAGTCAAATAAATTTAAACTTATTATCAAATAAAAAAGAATAATGAAAATATATAAAGAATGAAGAAAATATATTCAGACCTGTGGTATCACAATTGCAAGATTCAAGACTCCCAGAGATAAACCTGAATATTTTGAATGAAAGAAAAATGCATTTAGTATCATCGTTCAGATTCAAACAAAAAATCTCTTTTAAAAAATTAATAAATTTAACTTAAAACATGAATTGCTTTACCTTGTCCTGCCCCTGAAGCACTTGAGTATATTGATGCCAGAGCAAAAGGAACACTGAAAGTAATCTGTATAGATACACATAAAGTACTTCATATTAGTATACATATACTAGTAGTATACACATCAAATAGATAGAAAAAATGTTACTTACTGCTAAAGGGATTCCAAGAAGTGCGAAGAAGATCAAGGAACCGGCTTTGACACCGTCGGAAGGATGTCCGACGGTGGCACCGCCGGTCATATGACGATCATGTTCAGCCAGTTTTGTGATGAGGAGAGTCATTGCCAAACAAATAGCTAGAATGAAATTAACTATCCCCCAAAGTCTCTTGATTCCTCCAACCAATCTCCCCAATGGCTCCACAGCCAAAGACATTAATCCAAGAACAATAGAATTAAGCATGAGTCCCAATGAACCAACTCTCACACCAGTGGCATATGCTTTCTCTCCCGGAGCTCCTCCGTATACTTCACGGCCCATCCAGTCTGTGTCGAACAAGAAGAACGGGAACCACGCGATCCAGTTCACGGCGGTTACTAACATCAATATCCACATTGGTCTCTTCAATTCTTTGAGTGCATGGAACAACTCTCCGAAACAAGAAACCTGTTTGTCGTCGTCGTTCAACTCAAGCTTCGTTTTCGGAGTTTCCTTGACGTAGATGAGAGCGAAGCTGGCGAGGAAGATTAAGAGGAGGATGGAGAAAAAGAAACAACTCTTGAGGTTTTGGCAGAAAACATTACATGCTACGGTTTCTGTGAAGGGAAAGATTTTGTGGAGTTTGCCTAAGGAACCTGCAGCATATCCGAGGATACTACCGACGGCCATGAAGAAAGAGAAGAAACTCATTGCTGTTCTTGTCTTCTTCTCGTCCCCGGCTGCAAGGTCCGCGAGGAATGCGCGACACGGTCCCTGGAGCATGTTGTTGGCAACGTCGAGGATCCAGAAGCCAATGACGAAGATAGTGACGGCCCTTGGTCGGGTTACTTTAGACAAGTCGTCGCCCATGGAGTGGCCAAGGTCAGCTGCGTAACCGATGAGGAAAACAGAAACAGCCACGGCTAAGGCTCCACTTAAAATGAAGGGACGTCTGCGACCGAAGCGGGAAGTGCTTCGGTCACTATAATAACCTACTATAGGCTGGACTAAAAGTCCAGAGATAGGGCCACAGAGCCAGATGAAGGAGGACCATGCATGCGGAACTCCGAGAGTTTGCGAGTATGGTGTCAATAGGGAGAGCTGAAGAGCCCATCCGAACTGAACGCCAGCAGCGATAGACGCTACGGCGATCATTTTACAGATTGGGCTCGGGGTGGGCTGAACACCATCCACTTCAAAAGAGGACCCTTTACCATTATTGTTGTTGTTGGTGGTGGGAGATTTTACCTCCATGGTTAAAGAGTTAGAGAGAAAGTTGGAGGATAAATTGGTAAGGGTGTGTGAATTATAAGAAGAGAAAACATGAATTTATAATGTGATGAGAAGAATGGGAATAGGATGGGTCTGCATCACTCTAAGAGTACATATTTTTGTGGTGATGGCTTGGTATAGTGTCCTTATCTGGATAAATTCTTAGGTACGTATACACGTACTTAACACGTCATATTTAAACACATCCTAGTTAGAAAAAACATAAGCAAACTGTTTATTATTGACTTTATAGTTTTTAATTATTGAATGTATATATTAAGATTTTAAAGCTATCTCTTGATGTTTGTCCGTAATTTGATTGATTAGTACGTGTCTTCGGTTAATTTGTTTGGATATCAAGTTTGTATCTAAAGTTGGAACTTAGCTACCAATCTTGATATTATAGCATACAATAATATTAATTGAGGAAATGTTTATTGAAAGGGAAGATTTTAGTATTTTATCCGTATCATATTGTGAAGATGTTTAAGAGGATGTGCCAAAGTGAAAGTTAAATCGGCATGGCGAGTATAGTGTAAAATCTGTTTACTACTATATTATGAAAAATTTGACTGAAAATAGAGAATACCAAGTGGAAGAAAATTTGTTGAATGTTTGGAAGAAAAAAACTGTTGAAAAGGTGAAGGTGTGGTTCTAGGGAAAGTGTCTAGGAGTTGTCTATCAACAATGTGAATATTTAACAAAAAAGGAGTGAATTGTTTGGATAGGTGTGTTCATTGTCGTGTTCATTACAATACCGATTGACATATTTTTTTTCATATGGTCGGAGATATTTGAAAAGAGGTGTGTCTTTTGGTCTATAATAAATATTATTCCTAGTCCTTAATATAATTTTTTCTTTTATTTTTTTGATTTATTAAACAATGTGTGAGGATTTATTTTAGTCTCTTATTAAAGTTATAAAATTTAAATTAGTCTATCACAAATAAAAAATTGATTTAATTTTTTATAAAATTTAACCGAATCATATTAGTTCATTTGTTAATATTTTTTTAAAATTGATTTTTATTTTTGCTTTTAAAGTGTGACTCGACTATTAAATTAGATTTTTCTTATAAGAAATTGAATTCGAGACCTATAAATCACATGTTATTTCTTTACCACTAGGTTAACTTATATTCATGCAAAAAATTCTTATGATTTCTAGAAATATTAAATATTTTTTTAAAATAAAAAATAAAAAATTTAAGTTGTTGAAGTTAAATGATAGTTATTTTTTAACTATACAAATCAATTAATTCTGAACAAACATTTATTTATTTCAAATAGCACACAATAAATCTTTACTAATTTCAAATAATACATTATGTAAAAATAAAATTAATAAAATATAAATCTTAAATAAATTAATCAAATAGAAATAAGTTAATTAATTACTATTTATTTTGATTTAATTTAATAATTTTAAAAATTAATTAATTATTTAATTTAAATTAACTAAATATTTTAACAATTAATTAAATTACTAGTAAATTAATTACATAATGTTTAATTTATATTAATTTGAAATAGATAAATACTATTTGTGTGTTATTTAATTTCAATTAAATATTATTTAATTTAATTTTATTTGATTATTTATATTGAAGATTTACATTTTATTAAATTTATTTTTAAATTTATGTATTATTTGAATTAAGTAAATATTTATTCATGCATTATTTGAAATAAGTAAATAAGTAAATGATTATTTTCAATTATTAATTAGAAATATTAATAAGAATTGGTTTAATCGTGAAGTGACTATCATTTCATTTGAAGGAGTTGAGTTCGTGATCCCGCGTATAAATTTTATATTTTTTGTTTTAAATTCAGAATTATTTAATATTATTTTAAATCATGAGAGTAATATGTCAAAAATATATATTGAAATAGTGTTAAAGACATAAAATATGATTTAAAGATCTAATTCAATTTAGTAGTCTAGTCACAGTTTAAGTTTAAAAGTAAGAAAAAATCAATTTAAAAAAAATATTGACAAAAGAACTAATATAATTCGATTAAATTTTGTAAGAAATTATATCAATCTTTTTTTGAGAGATTAATTTAGATCGTATAACTTTTGTGAATGATCAAAATAAGTCTTTACATTTAAAAAAATTAATGTATTTAGACTTTACATTGATTCTTCTATAAATAAAAAATATATTTTTTTTTATATTAACAATTAGAGAGAATAGGTTGATAGATGTAGTAGATGCTTTTTTATTTTATTTTTTTAAATTACTTGAGTTTCTAACCCATCAACTCAAAGCTTCAAAAATATCTCTTTGATGTATTAAAAAAAGGAAAGAAAAACTAGAATTTTTTTTGGGAATAACTATGTATTTAAATTTTTTTTGTAAATAACTATGTTTTGGAAAAAATTACGCAAATAACTATGTTTCAGAAGACTCTCCATAGGAAGAGTCATTTCACTTGGCGCCTCCACTCAGCATTATGCCCTAGGCATCATCCCACTTGGTGTCTCCTCTCTCTTTTAGCCAAGTGAGATGGTGCATGCACTTTAAAAGTGAGAGGAGGCGCTATCTCACTTGACTCCTAGGGCAAAATGTTGTTTTTATAAATAATTCGTCCGTTTGTCTGTCATTTCTCACACTTTCTCGCACTGTTTTCTTATTTTTTACTCTGTTATTTGCGTCATGACATCGCCCATGATTTTTACTAGAGATGGTTACGTTATCTTCTCCGCCACAAAACCTCCGATGAAAATGAAATTCTGGCACATTCACTCCATGGAGCGTCTGAAGTGGGAGTTGATGCGATGGCTAGATGGAGACATCGTGGAGGGAGAAAAATTAGAAGGATCCAGCAAAGACGAACATAAACCTCACTTGCAACAGGAAGACCTAATGTTTGGTTGGAGGAAGTCAAAACAGACAGCGACGTAATGTTGATGATGCATGGGTCAGATGAAATTGTTTTAACAGTTGTAATTTCGTAGATGGATTATCGTGTTTTTTTCTTGTTCGCGCAATGTTTACTGTAACAAATACTGTTAACGAAAAACCCTAATGTTTACAATATAATAAAGGAAAGATTTTATGTAATACAATTTTATGTGGTTGAGGCAGTAGCCCGATTCAGACAATTTTTGCGATTGTGTCCGACCTGACGACATAAACCACACTTTCTTTCCAGCTTGTCAAGGGAGTCCATTTCGGTTGTGATGCGCTTACTTTTGGGACGACCCTTTTTATTCCTTCGCATTTGGTCATTGTGCCATACTATTTCGCCGTCGTATGCAGGCCAATAATCTGGTTTTGCTACCAAAGGGAAGTTGTTGTTGTAAACGTTGAGCAACGTTTCAGATTTGTAAATGTGTGACAGAAGTTGTAGCGCGTCTTGATGATTATAGGCACACGCGGCAATGAAATGAGAGCAAGGCATACAAAAGGCTTGAAACTTGCCACAATCGCACCAACGAGAAGGTAGTACAATCCTATATTCTTGTCTTGGCAGGCCCTCGTTATGGTCGATTGTCTCTTTGACAATGAGTGGTAGGATTTCTTGACAAATGAGATCATAATTAAGTTTTCGATGATCCTGTAATTGAGTAGAATTGACACAAGTGGGGGTAGACATGGAACCTATGACCCAACAATCATCTCTTAATCTGTATGATGCAGTGAGCTTGAACATACAATCAGGGTGGACACACTTGATCTTGTACCTTTCTGGATTTACACGGTCCACCTTAAAATCGACCGAGTTGAGCATGTGGAATTTTTTTATGGCTCTGATACATTCTTCTCTGTTACGAATTTGGCTTTCTCTTTTAAGTTTTCATCCGACTGCATATACGGATTGAAAAATAAATCAGAAGACGGTTCATCTCCACCTATGTTGAAGTTTGTCATGTGCGGAGGTGGTGTGTAGATCTCGTTTGCATGAATACCAGGTATCCCATCGTCTTCAGAATCATCATTGACCATTTCGTCAAACTCCAACTCGTCATCTTCTTCTTCTTCATCATCAACTGCATCTACTTCTGCTTGTTCGGTCTCCAAAGGATCAACCACTTGTGACAGCTGAGGCTCTCGCAGCATAATGTACAACTCAATAGAGTTGTACCCAAAATACTCATGGCTGAAAAACATATTCTGAAGATCCTCGTCATCTTGAACCTCAACCTTATAAAATATTATTTGGTTGTTACCAAAAAACCGGATTCTGATAAAATATTTGTGTCACGGGGGCTCGTCCAAGTTTGGCCTCCAATCATTTTTTGAAGTACAAGAAATTGGATTTCCTGTTTAAACAAAATCGGATGTTGTCTGTGTCTCTAAACAAAAACCCAGAGGTGGGACAAATGTATGTCTCACCGTTGAAATGTGCACTGATCACATATTGGGGTGCAGAGGCCATTGTGTATGACTGTTTGAAGGTTTGAAGGTTGGAAGGTTTGAAGTTTATGAGTTATTTGTAGGAATTTTTGAATGTTCTAGTGTTTGAGAGATTAAGTGAATCAGTGTTTTGATAAATGTAAGACTGAATAGGTCATACTGAATTTGAATTAACCAAGGTTGTCCAATAGTGTTACATGCATTCAGAGATACCTTCTCCAAGGCTTCCACCTAGCCTGCGCCTACACTACACCTACATTGTAACCTTTAAGGTTCCTCCCATCACGTCCAATAGTGTTACATGCATTCAGAGATGCCTTATCCAAGGCTGTCACCTAGCCTGCGCCTACTCTGCAACCCATGCCACCTCTTATTCGCCAATGGGGATGGGGACACCTTTCATTTTTGTACTCTTTCGCCAAGTCCAATGGCGCCTCCCTTCATGTCCAATAGTGTCATATGCATTCAGAGATGCCTTCTCCATGGCTCTTCTCACAATGGGCGATTCTCACAGAGGCACAAGGGACAACATTGCAGCATTTGTAAGTTTCTTTTATAGTTATACATTTTTCATACTTCTAGTAATGCTTTGTTCATCTTACTTACTCTTACACCTTTTACATTATTAACTTATGATACCAAAAGATTCAGAATCCGGTCACACAACTACCTTGCTCCTGACCCATTGATCGTACCATATCTGGAATACGCAGGTTTCGGAAACGTTATAAAGATCTCCAACTGCACAATTGATTCAAAGTTCATACTTGCAATGTTGGAAAGGTGGAGACCAGAGACCCATACATTTCACCTACCAATAGGTGAATGTACCGTCACACTAGAGGACGTGTACATGTTATTGGGTCTCCCTGTTGACGGTAAGGCCGTTAACGGGTTGGTTCAATAACCCAATTCTATGTGTGAAGAATTGTTGGGCAGGGATATGGTTGAAGGTGGTGGTGCAAGAGGTCAGGGTATACTACTAACTTAGATAAAAAATTATTATGTGACTGGAATTGAACGAAAATTCCTCCGAGCTAGCCAAGGTAATAAAATCTAGAACTTATATAATGATACTATTTGGAACCTTTTTATTTCTCGAAAGTACGGGAAATAGTGTAAATTTCATGTATTTAAATTTACTTAGAGACTTCGAAAAAACTAGAAAGTATAGTTGGGGTTCTGCTGTTTTAGCCCACCTATACAGTTCCTTGTGTAAACATGAAATCAAGGAAAAATGTACATTTTATGGCTGCACTTTTTTACTTCAAGCCTGGGGTTGGTGGAGGATGAAGTCCCTAAACCCCGTCAACAACAACACATTCATTTTCCCATATGCAACAAAGTAAGTCATCAAGTTATATCATTTATTACTATTCATCTCTTCACCAAATATATGATAAAAATAAAATATTTTTCATTTCCTTTAGGTATTGCGTGAGGGGTATGGATTACGGCAAGAATCCAAGATTCAATATCGCACTATACCGCAATCTATTGGATCACCTTGACCTGGATGATGTACGTCGTACCTTTAAAATTTTCTACTTTTAAATTATTTATATATTACATTTTCATTAACCTGATTTAATTTTATCTGCAGTTTGTCTGGAGACCATATTTGGGTTTGGGCCATGAACCAAACCCCGAGGATGCAGCAATTTGGAGCGCAAAGACTGCAATCATACAGTTCAATGTTGTGGAGATGCACCACAGCGACCGTGTGAAGATGCAGTTTGGAATGCATCAAGAGATACCCAGTGATCCGACTTGTTTGTCCCCGTGGCATCTCAAAAGGGTCGACGCCCAATGGGATCTTACCAACTGGAAAGACTTTGCTCCAGAATGGTGTAAGATGTGGCAGAGGCGTCACTGACATGTCTTGCAATTCCCAATTTTCCTCAACCATGGTAATATGCGACACACGGATCAGTATTTATCTTGGTATAGATCGATTAGTACCCCTGAAATGCACGTGTCTCATCCAAGATATTTGGTTGACCCACGAACACAATGGGCACAACCCTCATTTCCCCAACAACAAACCCAACACACATCATCCTCCCACCAACCCCCCAGATGAAACAGAACCACAAACACCCAACCACAATCACCACCACAATACAATTACACCCACATGCCCCACAACCAACCACAATCACCACCTCAGTACCAATACCCCCATATGCCTCACACCCAACTGCAATTTCAATCACAATACCAACACACCCGCATACCCCATACAAAATTTCAGTGTTCTGCATATCCCAATATAGGCCCCTCAACATCCAACCTTAGCCCTGATCTGGGAATGTCCGAAGATTATGAACCAACCGACCCAACTTACCATCAACCATAATATCACCAAACTACCCAACATCCTCAATACCAAACACCCCAAGATCCATTTCCTTTCTACACCACGTACTCAGACGACCAGTGCTACAGACCAACCATGGAACCCTACCCACCGCCAACACGATCAAACTTTGAGGGTATGGGTAACCGACTGTACCAAAGCGGATCTTCTAGATATGGAGATCTGACTGATTTCATGGATCCGGAACGCATTGACTTCGTTGGGCCATCTACCCTGCCATAGCAGGAAACGCGTCGAAACCCAGCTTGGGAAAGGTGAGGACGGGGATGCGGAACTGGGGGTCATTACCGGGTTATGGGGGACCACTGATTAATCTATTTTTTTATGTAATAGTTATGTGTGTAATCATATTTTGTAAATAAAAATTCAATTTTTTTGATCCTATATCGAATATGTAACGCACCACATTGAAAAAAAAACGCGAAAATTTCCCTAGCAAATGCACTAAGGCGCCATCTCACTTGGCTTAGGGAAAGCCCTAAGCACCTAGGCGTCAAGTGAGATGGCGCCTCTCCTTAAAAAGTAGGTGTAGGCGCCAAGTGAGATGGCTCCTCCCTTGGAGAGTCTTTTGAAACATGGTTATTTGCGTAATTTTTTCCGAAACATGGTTATTTGTGAATTTTTTTAATACATGGTTATTTCAAAAAAAAAATCGAAAAACTACTTCAATTTTGTGAAGAACTACTTTAGTCCATGGAAGATCATAAATAATCAATATCGTTAAACAAGCCTTGTTATTGTGAGTGGCTCAATGGATGTTTCAAAAAAATCTATCATCCTACATTTCTCTGGGTAAGAGCTTACATTCTACCTTTCTTGTTGGTTAGAGCGTCATGACATAATTTTGATATTTTAGATGTGCAGTTAGGATGGAAATTGAACTCATTTTTAATAGCTATCCATAAAATTTATCCACATCAGATAGGGTAAAACCCATAAAATAAATATGGATATGGGCATTAAAAATTACTCATTAAAATAAGCAGGTATAAGTGCAGGTAAAAGTACCTTATTATCCATCCAACCTTATGTTAGTGTGTGAGACACTTTTAGTGAGGAGAGAAAGAGAGAATAAAGAAAATAAAGATTTTATTATTGAATTGAATTGTTACAAATAATGATACAAACTATGACTATTTATATCACCTAACTTGTAAACTAAGTAGGCTAACAAACTCTAATTGAGCTTGGACTTGGATTACACAACTTGAATTATATCTAATGTTATCAAATATTTCAACTTACCCTCCATAGTCTAAATTTTCGAACTTACGCTAGTCATAGTCGATCTGAAATACTCCTAATTTCTTTCTCAAATTCAGGAATATGTCGATCTCCAATCCTTTGGTGAAAATGTCGGCCAACTGTGCTTCATTTGAGTAGTGCCTAACTTCAAGTTCACCTTGATTTACCTTTTCCCTCAAGAAGTGGAATCTAGCTTCGATATGCTTACTTCTTCCTTACAGAACTGGATTCTTCGTCAGATTTATGGATGACTTATTATCGATTTGCAACACAAGTGGTTTCTTTACTTCGACCTCAATTTCTTCAAGTACAAATGTGATCTAAATTTTTTGACATACAACATAGGATCCTGCTATATATTCAGATTCACACGATGATAATTCCACCACAGGTTGCTTTTTCGAGCACCATGAGATTAAAACACCAAATACTTGAAAGAAATATCCAACTTTGCTTCTTAAATCTTCCTTATCTTCACACCAATTAGCATCTTAAAAACAATTAACTATTGCTTCTTTGCTTTCAGAGTCTCATCAAAATAGAATTCCATAGTTTATCGATCCTCTTAAGTATCTCATAATTCTTCTTGCAGCCTTCATGTGTGACACCCTTGGTACACTCATTTATCTGCTCACTAATCTGAATGCGAAGCCTATATTAGATCGACTGTTGCACACATATCTCAGAGATCCAACTATTTGTTTAAACAAAGTTACATCAACTTTGTCTTCCTCTTCATGCTTCTCCAACTTCAAATTTGGTTCGACAAGAAAAGATGCTTGAGTCGAACCATCCACCCTGAATCTCTTGAGTATCACTTTGACATACTTCCTTTGATGCAGCACCATACCTTGCTTAGACATTTGAAATTCCATGCCTAGGAAATAAGATAATTTTCCTAGATCCGACATTTCAAATTCCTTCATCATCAACTCTTTGAACTTCGATAAGTTCTCCAAGCTATTTCCAGTTACCAGTAAGTCATTGACATAAGTAGATGATTGTTATATCTTGTGCTACAACTTGAATATACACAACATATTCATACTTGCATTTTACAAATCTCAATTCAACTAAGTATGAGTCGATCTTATTATTCTATGCCATAGGTACCTGCTTGAGGCCATAAAGCACTTTGTACAACTTATATACTTTACTCGCTTCCTTCTGAATCACAAACTCTGGAGGTTGTGTGACATATACCTCTTCATCTAAAGGACCATTCAAAAATTCTGATTTCACATATAAATGAAATATCGACCAACCTTAGTTGCATGGCAAGGCTACCACTAGTCGAATAGTCTCAAATCTTGCTACTGGAGAAAATACTTCAAAGTAGTCGAGTCCTGCTCTTTGAAGAAATCTTCGAGCTACTAATCTTGCTTTATGTTTTGCTATCAATCCATCATCAATGTGTTTCAACTTGAACACCCACTTTACTTAGATATCCTTTGTGTGTGCTGGCAATTCGATTAATTTCCATATGTTGTTTCTTTCGATTGTTTGTAACTCTTCGACCATAGCAGACTTCCACTATTTAATCTTCAAAGCCTCACTATAGTTAATTGGTCCAGCACATGCAAGTAAAGCAAAATAAACTAATTCTTCATATGGTGTGAGTTCATCATCATAAACCACTTCATAATCACGAAGTCTTGTTGGACGAACTCTAGTTCTTTGAGGTCTTTGGATTGTGCTAGACACACCCTCTTAGACTTCGATTGTATCAGGAATATCAACAACTTCTTTGACTTCGACTATAATATCAGCAATGTCTTCGACTTCAACTTCATCAGGCTCTTCATCGAAACCATAACTCATTGATGAATTGTTAATTGCGTCATTAGAATTCCCAACCCAGGCAGAATTTTCATCAATCACAATATCTCGACTTAACACAATCTTCTCACTAATTGGATTGAATAGCCTGTATGCACTAGTCTTGTGTTATCATACCAGAATCATAGGTTCACTCTTGTCATCACGCTTCCTTTTTTTTACCTCAGGAACATGCTTGTAACACATAGAATCAAACATGTTTAGATGACTCACTAATGGTTGTTAACCACTCCACACTTATTTAGAAACCTTGTTCTTCAATTTCTTGGTAGGAAACCTATTCAGAATATATACTACAGTCGAAACAACTTCTCCCCCAAAAGGATTTTGCAAAATTCTTCTGTTTTAGCATGCATCTCGTCATATCCAATATAGTCATGTTTCTTATTTCTGCAATTCCATTATGTTGAGGCGTATAAGGAGCAGTTACCTCATGATCGACACCATGTTTTGCACAGAATTCTTCAAACATCTTGGATGTGTATTCACCACCTCCATGTGTTTGCAAAACTTTGATTATCTTCTCACTTTGGCTTTTGACAAGTATCTTGAATCTGTTAAAGATTTCAAATACTGTGTCCTTTCTTTTGATCACATAGATCTAGAACTTTCAGTTATACTCATCGACAAACGAAAAAAAATATCTATTTCCACCAATGATATGCTCTTCAAATGGGCCACATACATCTGAATGTATAACTTCGAGTATGCAAGATGATCTCATTGGCATAGTCGAAAGAAGACATTTCTGGATTGCTTTCCAACTAAACAACCTTCACAGAGTTTGTCGGGCATCTCAAGACTTGGGATACCAATTACCATATCTTGAGTAATCAGTTGATTGAGTGATCAAAAGTTAAAATGTCCAAACCTCAAATACCACAACCAACTATCCTTGTGGTCGACAACATTTTTTAGACATTGTAATTCAGTGAACTGATCATGGTCTTAAACGTCCTATTCTTTGTTAATGGAGATTTTAAGACAAAATTATTCTGGGTGTTGAAAAATTTTAAAGCTCTATCTTTCATGACAACTAAGAAACCTTTTTTGACCAGCTATCCAACACTTAATAGGTTGAACTTCATTACAGGTACATAGAGTGCATCTTTGACCATAGCTTTCCCTTCATTACTCATTTGAAAAACTATGTTGCAAGTACCTTCTATTTACAACAAACTATTATCAGCAAGTTTTACCTTGCTCTTCTTCGACTCATCAAAATATGCTAACCACACCTTTTGACAAGTCATGTGACTCAACATGGTTATCTAAAACCGCGGCCATAACCACCATACCTTCATAATCATCTAAATTTTGGTGTGCAAGGTTCACTCATTCGTCCTTGCCTTTTGTCAATTCTTTGTCTTTCCTGTACCAACAATGTTTTGACAAGTAACCCCACTTTTCACAGTTATAGCACTACACACCTTTTTTATCTTCTTTGTCTTTTTGATAGATTCCTCCTCCTCTTTTAGAGGATTCATAAGTCTTATCATCGAACCGATGCTTATGAGGGTTCAACCAAGACTTCTTGCCATGAGTCTTGTTGACATTTCCTTTGAATTTGTTAGAACCACCATTCTTTTTCCATGACTGAGCCTATAAATCTTGTATATAATCTTGAACTCTTTTCCTTTCAATAATCCTAATCTCATACACTTCCAACAAACCAACCAAATCTTCCAGTTTTAGGGTTTCAAGTTAATTGGATTCTTGAATAGCTAAAATAATGTGATCAAAGTAAGAGGTCAACATACACATTAACTTCTCAACTATCATCTTATTAGTTAGGGTTTCACCACAACCCTTCATGAGATGGACGAGTTTTTGTACCTTCGACACATGCTCTGCAATCTTTTTGTCCTCTCTCATCGACAATAATTCATATTGTCGATGCAAGGTCTGCAATTTGACAAACCTTGACTTTCTCACCTCCTTCATAGTACTTGACAAGAATATCCCATGTCTCCTTCGCTGATTCAACATGATAGATCCTTCCGAAGTTCACTGCATCGACCGCCGTCTGAATGCAATACACGGCCTTATAATCCCTCTTCTTAGACTCATTATGGGCTATTTTCTGTGTCAGTTGCATCTGCAGCCAATGTAGAAATGAAATTAATAACCACTTCTAAGTTTCATGAAAGCCAAACAATGATTGCATATGTTTTCTCCATCAAATCCAGTTCTTTCCGTCATGAGTTGGAAGATAATTCAGAATGCTATTGTTACCATTCATCTTTGCAACGATTGCTAGTGGACAACCCACGATCTCGGAAATACGGTATCTGATGTGTGATTCTTGAAAACAAGATCAAGAATCTAATCGGAGCTCTAGATACCAATATGTTAGTGCGTGAGGCACTTTTAGTGAGGAGAGAAAGAGAGAATAAAGGAAATAAGGATTGTATTATTGAATTGAATTGTTACAAATAATGATACAAACTATGACTATTTATATACACCTAACTTGTATACTAACTAGGCTAATAAACCTTAATTGGGCTTGGACTTGGATTACACAACTTGGATTATATCTAATATTATATCAAATATTTCAACACCTTACACTCGCACAATATATATTTATGTGTTTTTATTTTTATTATGCACACAAGTTAATTTATCAATTTTATTAAATATATCACTATTAAACTTGTATGTATTTTTATATAAATGTTTGTTTATTTCTTAAATCAACAATAACATTCTTATATTTTTTAATGTTATTAAAAACTTAAAGATACATGATAAATTATAATTGGTCAATTGTTTTTTTGGGTTAAATATGTTTAAATTTTCTCTAAAATTAAACATTTTCACTTCGTCCCTCTAAAAAATTTCATTCAGAAATCATCCTCCTAATTTTTATCATTCACACTTTTGGTCTCTCTTGCTAAAATTGCCGCTAATTCAGTCACTAATTAGTAAATTATCATTAAAATTGTCTTTAATTATGCCGCTAAGTTGTAAAAATTATCGCTAAGTTGTAGGAGGGGCCAAAAATTTGTTTAAATATGTTTATGAAGATCATTCTTTAACAAAAAATTTTAGAGGGACGGAAAGTGAAAATATCTAACTTTAGAGGGACTTTAAACATATTTAACCCTTATTTTTATTAGAAATGCAGGTAAGAAGGTATGGGTACGGGTACTTAGGTATCGATAGGGTACGGTACAGATACAAATGTTGATGTCCATGCGGATATGAGCTCGGGTATGAAGATTGTTTTTAAACTGTGAGTATGGACGAATACTATACTATATTACCCTTCCCATACCCTATCCATTGTCATCTCTATGTGAAACGTTTCTCTCACCTCATTTATCAAATCTAAGTTTATTTTCATTGCAAGCTTGTTGCCTTCTTCTTGGTTATGTTTCCCGCACCATCTTGAGGGGTCAAGCTCTACTATAATAATTGTGTTTGACCAGTAGGCTTTTTAATGAGTGATTCACGTGTGAAAAAATGTGAGGTTGTATGGTATGACCATAACACTTGGTATAGTTCTTCTTCCCATAAACCTTTGTTTCCTTAGTTTTCTTTAAAGCCGCTAAGAATTGCCTTTTTGGTTGCTTTAGCCTAACTGTTTTTCTAAGAGTGCTCTACTAAAATGAATTTAGTTTGTATGCCTAGTGTGATACGGTGGGAGAACTGACTTGAAGGTTTGCGTTTGTGTTCGCAAAATGTTGCGGTTAGCAAGAGTCGCCACCGAATTTTATTTTATCCAAAAGGAAAGGTAAAAAAGCATAGGAAAGACCTTTGAGATATTTTCTTGAGTTCGGGGGGTAGATTATGAAAAGGGAAGGTGCTAGCACCCTTTTCATCCATGGTTTTCCATGGGCTCTTAGTTACTTGCTTAGATCACTTGATTTGCTTTTGAAATTATTTGAAATGGTGCTTTGTATGGTTTTGAAAAGTATTTGTAAAAGAGGCCTTTGTCTAGGCAACCTTGGTAATGATTCTCGTTCGTAAGAATGTATACAAAGGTGTTTGTCTTTTTGAAAATGTTTTCAATGTTTTTGAAAGTTGTTTTGAAATGTGTGTGTGTGCTTGTTTTTGAAAATAGCAAGGATTTGTTTTGAATTGGAGCAAGTAACTTAGAACTATCTACCTACTCAAAAGTCTTTCTTGTACATTTTTATTCCTTTGATGTTGTTGACCTACCATTGTTTTGGTAGGTAACCCTATCTTTGGATGTTAAACGGGACGGGCGCGGGTCATCGTATAACTATGATAGCAATGTTGCTAGGTATCTTGGCATTTTTTCTGAGGGACCAAGATCATTTGTTTTAGGCAACCTTGTCTAGCGTCATCGAGGGACTATGATCTTTTATTTTGTTTTGTTTTTGCCAAGATACTTTGCATACATACCATGGCCATTTTTAAGGCAACAAAGTGGGTGAAACCCTAAGGAGTGCTTGTGTGCAATGTGTGTTATTTTCATGCATTTGTTTGTCTTGAATTAGGTCATTCTATTTGTTTGATTTTTGTCTTATCATGCAAAACCTAGTTTTACTAAACATGGATATAATGCGATAAATTGCGTAAAATAAAGCTAAGCTATTATAACAATTATTATGGGAGGGGGGATACAAGTTTTTGAATGGGGGATATTGCTCAAAATGAAACCCTAAAAACTATTACAACCCAATTGAATTATTGTGCAATAAATAAATATACAATTATTTAAATATGCAAATAAAATGTATTTATGCAAAAATGTCTTGTATTTATTTTATGTATGAAAAATAAAATTATTTAAGTCCTAAAAATAAGAAAAATTATATTGTTATTTTTGAAAGGGTGAAAAACCCTAGTTTTTGATTTAAAAGAAAATTAGGTTTTCTAATATTTATTTGTCCATTTTTTGTACTAGAAATAATAAACAATATTATTAACAAATATTAAAAATTAAAATATGTGTGAAAATAAATATTTTGTGTGTAAAATAATAAAATAAAAATAGATAGTATTCTTTTATTATTTACAAATTATTTTAAGAAAATGATTTCTATTTATTTGTATAAAACTATTTTTATATGTGGAAAAAATAATAAAAATAAAATAAAATCGCAAAAAATAAAGAAAATATTTTTGTGATTTTTTAATGTTCATAAAAAAATAATAAAGTCAATAAACATAAAAAAAAGAGAAAATATGCAAAATATAAAAATATGCAAAGGGGGGTGCAAAAGTAATGCAGGGGGGTGCAAAAAGTAGAAACAAAAAGGCCAAAATTGCAAAAAGCTCAGATCACCAGCTTCGTCCCTGTCCTTGGCTTCTTCCCTGCGCGCGTTTTTTTTCAAACCTGCAACTCTCTATTCTTTGCACAAAACAAAAACTTGCAACATAAAAAATGTAGCTTGGAACCTCACGATTCCAATGATATAAAATTCATAATCTAACTCTCAAAGATCAGGGAGAATTTCAGTAGCCCTAATTTCTGACCTAATTTTTTCAGCATGTTCAACATTCAAATTCTCTTAGCTCAGTTAAAATAAATGATAACTATGCATATGTACAACTTCACCATGCTAGAGACTACATTTTTGCTTCATAACTCGTGGCTTAAGGATGCTTAAATAAAGAGACAGAGATTTGAAAAATACCTCTTTCAGTTGGATTTGGATATGGTAATGTAGGGACTTTGAGTGAGGCCTGAGGATCGTGTGAGCTTCCTTGAAGTTCCCTCAAGCTATTCC
The DNA here is from genome assembly GCA_948472305.1 of Vicia faba. Classification (NCBI taxonomy): domain Eukaryota; kingdom Viridiplantae; phylum Streptophyta; class Magnoliopsida; order Fabales; family Fabaceae; genus Vicia; species Vicia faba. The sequence continues at coordinate 798,995,422 of OX451735.1, forward strand.
AATGCTTAGTTGGCCTTGTGGATGGCTGAAACTCCCTATAGAAGTCAAGCTGCAAACTTCCAAAATGAAAATGGTGATGGCTGAAGCAGGGGTTACAGCAACAATGTAAGGGCTTGGATGGCTTAGATATGATGTGGATGAAGTGTTTCAAGTGCCAAGAGGCAAAACGCACGAGCAAAATATGACTTGGCTAGGATTTTGCAGAAGCTGCCCTGTTTGGGCAGAAATTTGTGTTTTTTGAGTTTGAGAGTGTTTTGGATCTTTTGCTTTCGTGTGCTAGCTTGTAACAATTTTGTGAATTTGTTTTGAATGATGCCAAGTCCACCCTTTATCAGATGTACAAGTTCTCTACCTTTTGGCCACTTTTCTTGTTTTTGAAGAAATGTGAAGTGACCATGCTAGCATGCCTGTACTTGGCTATCTTGTGAGCTGCAAGGGTTGGTATACTTTGCTCGTGATCTATGGAAAATGCCTGTACTCAAGGAACAAGTCCAAGGCTCAAGGCTGATAAAGTTGGAAAAGCTTGCTTTATCAAAATGGCATTGTGAACTTTTGGCCATTTATGGAATAATTCTTTGTACAATGCTCCAAAGGTCAAAATAAAGCCATTATCCATTGAGTTAGCATTTAATTATGGAGTGTAGAAGGGGTTTAGGACCTGTAATGCAAGGTACAAGCATGCTTGATCAGATTTGCAACTTGATGCATTGTGAAAATGGCTTGAACAAAAGTGACAAAATGCCATTTTCTCTTCTTCGATTCTCCCTAACCACAAATGATCTTGGAGAGTTCTTGGACATTTTGTAAAGCTTGCAACATTATCTACAATCCATCTTTGAAATGAAACTTGATATACCTCTTGGAACTAGGTGAAAAGTTGTCATGAAGTTAGGTCAAAAACCTGCCTAAACTAGGGCAAAATTTCACTAAGTTATTTAGTTTATGGACCCCTATTCACAAAATCATAACTTGAGATCCAAGCATCATTTGGGAAAACTTTGTGAAGCAAAGTTGTATATTTCATGGAGGAATACAACTTTCATGTTGTAAGTTTTCTTTGAATCCAATTTCATCATGGTGAAAAAGTTGGGAAAAAATAAGAAATTTTCCATACTTAGAAAAATTCTAAGTTATGAAAAATTTTCAAATTAAACCCTAATTTTCAATTTTAGGTTCCTTGGTCAACAAGTTTCACATTTTGACATGTCTTGATGAATTATGACCCTTGGCACTTGATTTTGACCAAAAAGTCAAAGTTTGACTTTTCAGCGTACAATTGATTTTTGATCAGTTGACTGGAAAATTCATCTGTCAATCCTATGTACTTGAGATATTTTTAACCTTGTGATTAGGTCAAGATGATGCCATTGAATCCTTGAAACCATGTTTGAACCCAATTGGTCATTGGCTAGGTCAAAAATCAGAAATTGCCCTTCTTCAATCAAAACCCTAATTTTGACCATTTTGCCCTTTTTATGATCTGATCAAATTTATTGAGGAGTTGTGGTCCAAACTTGATCAAATGGTTAATATGAGTCTATAATGTTGATGTGGGTCAAAAATTATGAGGTTTTACTGTAAATTGGCCATGGTTGACTTTTCCCCCTATACAACTGATTTTTAGGTCAACTGTCCAATTAACTGGTCAAAAATGTGATTCAAGGCTTGAAACTTGGTATGAGCAATCTTAGAGGTCCAACATGATGTATGAAAGTCACATGAAGAATTGAAGGTCCAAAAATACCTGTGCAAACTCAAACCCTAATTTTAGGTTATCAATGCAAGATGAGGTATCTTGAGCTGACAAACCCTAATCTTGTCTGGAGTCCAAGAAGTCTTGTGAGGAAAAGCTTGATATATGAGAGGGCAAATTTTGAGGTACAACAGCTTCCCCTGTTCAATCTTCTTGAACCTGAAGAGTTAGATTGGCGAGTTCTGCCGTTCGTTACTCGAAGGTAAGAGATGATTGGACACTAGAGTGCCCATAAATTTGCACTTGATGAAGTAGTTGAAGAATGGGCTTAAAGATGCCATTTGGAGAGGTGATAGAATCTTGTTGGAGATGGGCTTGTAGATGCCATCCAAGAATGTTTGTTGTAAGTCAAAATAATGAGCATCAGAATGGTGTCCGTATCTGGAACGTATCTGAGTTGTATCTGAACTTGGATCTGAATAAGTGACAGAATGGCTACCGTGTCTGGAGTGTATCTGGACTGTTTCTTGAATAAGTGACATAATGACTTCCGTGCTTGGAGTGTATCTGAGCTGGGGAAAATCAGAATGAGTGTCAGAATGGAAACCGTGTTTGGAGCGTATCTGGACTGTATCATGAAGTTGAGGTCTGAATGAGTAACAGAATTACTTCCGTGTCTGGAGTATATCTTTACTGTATCTTGACTTTGAATTCTGAATAAGCATCAGAATGGCTTCCGTGTCTAGAGCGTATCTGGACTGTATCATGAAGTTGAGGTCTGAATGAGCAACATAATGACTACCGTGTCTGGAGTGTATCTTTACTGTATCTGAATAAGAGATCTGAATGAGAAATAGAATGAATTCCGTGTCTGGAGTGTATCTATACTGTGTCTGAAATCTTTGAATATTTGTTAAAGATAGTTGTTAATCTTATCCTAAAAAGGGTAAAATTTAAGCTGAAACACAAAGTTATGTTGCATGAAATGTATGATGCAATAAATGTGCTTTATCAATGTAATGTATGTGCATGTAAGATGATTTGCTGTATTGCTGAGGAAAATAAATCCTTGACTGTTGTCGGGGAAAATAAATCCTTGACTGTTGAGGATAAGAAATTCTTGGCAACTTTTCTGGGGATATAGGGATCCTTCATGTCTTGAAGTTGGAGTATTGACAAAAATTCCGTTGTAAGAGTAATCCCATGTACTGCTTGAGAAACCTGCTTGGGGAGTCCCGAGAACTTTGATGACTTCGGCTGGGGATTAAGAATGGAAATCTTCTATCTGTTCGGAATTAATAAACATTTTGTGGGAAAAAGTTTATCTTGTTGGGGAGTTCAGGAGTTTGGGTTGTATGCCAATCTACTGGGGAATTATCTGAAGTTGTTGTCTGGTTAGCTTTCGGGCTTCAAAGCAATTTGCTGTGGAATTATCAGGTTTTAAGACAACTCGCTGGGGAATTTGAGGAAACTGGAGGGTTTCCACTGGGGATTAAAGGTTGAAGTTTTTAGCTCCGCTGGGGATCTTGATGATGTACTGTAGGGATTACCCCTGGAATAGCCTAAAGATGTTTTCCTATTCTTTCAACCTGTCAATTATGTTCTTTTTCAATTCGTTTATTTGTAAACAGTGATTAGATTCAAACGCATATGCTCATTAATAAATCATTGGACGTTTTTGCAAATAAAACACAAGTGTAAAAAGAACAGACAAATAGTTTTCTGCACTTCAAAGAGATATCTTTGTATTAACTGTGAGTAAGTATTTTGTACAAAGGAGGCAAACATCCTAGTAAGAGGATATTGTCATAAAAATGAGAAAAATTTATACAAAGAAAGATGGCTATGTTTAAAAAATCCCATGGGGTTCCCATTCTGCTATAGCCTTCGTAACTATGAAAATCTTGTCCATTTGTTGCTTCGTCCAAAGATGAGTGAGTTGATCAGAAGCCCTGAGCTTGTCAGTGAAGAGATTGTCCTTAAAGTGGTCTGACGAGACATAGTCATACGCTTTAATTCCCTAACTTTTTCCTGGACTGCCCTTTCGGGTTTTCAGTCCACCGGGAAACCCTTTTTTTCCCAAGTCGCCCTTTCTGGTTTTCAACTTGCCGAGTGTATAGATTTTTTTTGTTTTATCCCTAACTTTTGCGCGAACCTTTTGGTTCGCCGGGATGCCCTTTTTTTGCCTAGGTGTGTCAACCTAGCGAGTCTTTTATGCGTAGTATCTTTTGACTATGTCTGCGTTCGCAGGGTGCTGCAGGCCGTCGCCATCCATGGTGGTTAAGATCATTGCCCCACCAGAAAAGATGTTCTTGATTACAAACAATCCTTCGTAGGTAGGAGTCCATTTGCCCCTGGGATCACTTTGCAGAAAGATGATGCGCTTGATCACTAGATCTCCAACTTGATATACCTGGCATCTAACTTTCTTGTTAAATGCCTTGATCATCCGTTTCTGATACATCTGACCATGGCAAACAACAGTGAGTCTCTTCTCATCAATTAAGTTTAGCTGATCAAGTCGGGTCTAGATCCAATCGTCTTCACTTAAATCTGTATCCTTCATGATTCTTAGAGAGGGGATCTGAACCTCAATAGGCAGGACAACCTCCATGCCATAAACCAAAGAATAGGGTGTTGCCCCAGTTGATGTCCGAGCCGTGGTATGATACCCGTGGAGAGCAAACGGTAGTATCTCATGCCAGTCCTTGTAGGTGACTATCATTTTTTGTATGATCTTCTTAATGTTTTTGTTCGCAACTTCGACAACACCATTCATCTTCGGCCGATAGGGAGATGAATTGTGATGTTGAATCTTGAACTGCTCGTACAAGGTGGTGATCATAGTATTGTTAAGGTTTGTCCCGTTGTCAATGATGATCCTTTCGGGGATACTGTACCGGCAAATGAGGTTCTGCTTGATGAAGCGGGCAACACCATTCTTTGTAACAGAGGCAAAGGAAGCTGCTTCAACCCACTTGGTGAAATAATCAATGGCCACTAGAATGAAGCGGTGTCCATTGGAGGCTGTAGGCTTGATCTCCCCAATCATATCGATTCCCCACATAGCGAAGGGCCAAGGAGCTGTTAAGACATTGAGAGGAACTGGAGGTATGTGCACCTTGTCCGCATAGATTTGACATTTGTGACAAGTACAGGAGTGTTGATAGCAGTCAGCTTCCATGGTAGACCAGTAATAGCCTTCCCGTAGGATTTTCTTCGCCATCGTATTCCCGCTTGAGTGAGTGCCAAAGGTACCATCATGTAATTCAGCCATGATCTTTTCAGCTTTAGTCTTGTCCATACAATGGAGCAGAATACAATCATGATTGTGCTTGTACAGGATACCATTACTCAAGAAGAACTTAGCAGAGAATCTCCTTAAGAAATTTTTGTCATTGACTGAAGCTCCTTCTGGATATTCTTGAGCCACGAGATACCTTTTGACTTCGTGAAACCAAGGCCGGTCCACTACTTCTTCGGTATTAATCTCGTGACAGTGTGCTGGTTCATCCATACGTTCAATGGTAATCCGGGGAGCCTCGCTATCCCAATTAAGTTTAAACATAGATGGCATTGTAGCTAGAGCATCTGCCAGCTGATTTTCTTCTCGCAGGAAGTGCTCGAAGGTAATCTGCTCGAAATATGGTAACAATGTCAAGACATGTTCTTTGTAAGGGATAAGGTTGGGATGTTTAGTGTCCCACTCTCCTTTGATCTGACTGATGACCAAAGCTGAGTCCCCAAACACAACCAAAGATTTGATTCCCAGGTCTATGGCAGCCTTGAGACCAAAGATGCAGGCCTCGTACTCGGCCATGTTGTTTGTGCAGTTAAAGCAAAGTCTGGCAGTGAAAGGAGTATGGCATCCTTCTGGATAGATGAGCACATCACCGATACCGTTACCAAGTGCATTGGAGGCCCCATCAAAGAACAGGGTCCATCGGGATCCTTGTTCAGGTTCGTCATATGGTCTGATTCCTTCACAGTTGTCCAAAGTCATGATGTCCTCGTCCGGGAATTCAAACTTCATGGATTGATAATCTTCAACAGCTTGATGAGCAAGATGATCAGCTAGCACACTCCTCTTTATAGATTTTTGGGTCACGTACTGTATGTCATATTTTGTTAGGATCATTTGCCATCTAGCTATCCTTCCAGACAAAGCAGGCTTCTCGAAGATGTACTTGATTGGATCCATCTTAGATATCAGCAAAGTGGTATGAGTCAACATGTACTGTCTCAGCCGACGAGCAGCCCATACCAAAGCGTAGCAAGTTTTCTCGAGCAGTGAATACTTGGTTTCACAATCGGTAAACTTTTTGCTAAGGTAATAAATGGAATGCTCTTTTCCTCCAGACTCGTCATGCTGCCCCAGTACGCACCCCATTGAATTCTCTAAGACGGTCAGATACATGATTAGCGGTCTTCCTTCGACGGGAGGCATCAAGACAGGAGGTTCTAGCAAATACTCTTTGATTCCGTCGAAAGCGATCTGTCATTCGTCATTCCATTTTACTACCTGATCTTTCTTCAACAGCTTGAAGATTGGCTCACAGGTAGATGTTAGGTGAGAGATGAACCTAGCAATGTAGTTTAGGCGTCCCAAGAACCCTCTGACTTCCTTCTCAGTGCGAGGAGCGGGCATTTCTTGTATAGCTTTGAATTTAGCAGGATCGACCTCGATGCCTTTGTTGCTGACGATGAAACCCAAGAGTTTACCGGACCGGACTCCGAATGTGCACTTGTTAGGGTTTAACCTTAGCTTGTACTCCTTCAACCTGACAAACAGCTTCTGCAAGTGTCCAAGGTGTTCTTCCTTAGTTTGTGATCGGGCTATCATGTCATCTACGTAGACTTCAATCTCATGATGTATCATGTCATGAAACAAAGCTACCATGGCACGTTGATAGGTTGCCCCAACATTCTTCAGTCCGAATGGCATCACTTTGTAGCAGAATGTACCCCACTATGTTACAAAAGTAGTTTTCTCCATGTCTTCAGGTGCCATTTTGATCTGGTTGTAACCTGAGAATCCGTCCATGAAAGAAAATACTTTGTGTTGAGCTGTATTATCAACCAAGATGTCAATGTGTGGAAGTGGAAAATCATCTTTAGGGATGGCCCTGTTTAAGTCTCTGTAATCCATGCACATCCGTACCTTTCCGTCTTTTTTAGGCACAGGCACAATGTTAGCAACCCATTGAGGATAGGAAGTAACATCCAGAAATCCAGCATTGAATTGCTTCATAACCTCTGCTTTGATCTTCTCTGACATGTCAGGTCTCATGCGGCGGACCTTCTGCTTAACCGGTGGACAATGTTCTCTTGTGGGTAGACGGTGTACCATGATGTCTGTATCAAGTCCCGGCATGTCTTCGTATGACCATGCAAAGATCTCAACATTGTCATGTAACAGCTGAATTAGGCGTTCCTTGACACTCAGCTCTAGGTTGACACCCACTTTGATCTCTTTTTTATCCTCCTCTGTACCTAAGTTGATTGTATCCAACAACTCCTCATGAGGCAGGATGGCCCTTTCTTCCTGTTGTAGCAGTCTAGCCAATTCCCCTGGCACCTCACAATCTTCCTCACCTTTGTATTCGGATTGGTAGACCAGATCTTCAGAGTAACTGAAGGCCATAGCAGAATTGTTACCCATGGAATCCGGAATGGAAGGGTACCTGCATTTGTGAGTGTGGGTGTGTGTAAGGGTATAGCCACCTTTAAACAAATAAAATGTAAAAAGAAAGACAATGAACACAAAAGTTTATATGAAAAACGTCCATGATTCATTAAATGGCATATGAAGATGAAAAATAAAAACCCTTACAAATGGACCTTTGTGCCTCGGGTAAGACACAAGGTTAAAAGTGTACGAATTGTTTGAGAATTATTACAAGCCAACAGAAATGTTTGAAAGATAAATTACCGCGGTATGAAAGTAATCGTAACAAAGTCTTTTGCTTCCCAGTTGCACAGTCCTCCATCAACAGTTGGAAATATCCAATCTTCCAAGCTGCCCTCTTCCTCACTATCCTCTAGAGCATTGACTCCTTGGTGGCTGATCTTCACAGGTGGCCCTCCAGCACGGGCGCGGCGTACATCCTTTTGAGCAGATGAAGTGAACCCCAAGCCGAATTTGTCTGACTTGTAAGGAAAGTCTGGAAGCTGCCCCTAGATTGTGCTTCCTCCCTCTTCAACCACTGCCTTTGCATCCTTGAGAGACGACATCCGAGGCAGAGGTCTGGTAATCGTGGGTACTGAGGAAACTGTCTTGGTTGCCTCTATCTCCTGAGCTACCTCTTCAAAATGCTGGAAAGGGGTTTCGATGAATTCGCCATCCAATTCTACATAGCGGAAATAATTTAGATGACTGATCATGTATTCCTCTTCGCCATGAACAGTTATGATTTTCCCCTGGACAGGGTACTTGAGCATTTGATGTAGAGTGGAAGTGACAGCTCCAGCATGGTGGATCCAAGGTCTTCCTAACAAGCAAGAATAAGAAGGAAGGATGTCCATCACATAGAATATGGAGTTGAAGGTTTCAGTTCCCACCTTAATCGGGATGTCCACCTCCCCGTGGACCATCCTTTTAGAACCATCAAAGGCTCTGACAATTATGTTGATGGGTTTCAGAGTTAAGCCTTCACAATCCAATCTATCCAGGGCTTTCTTCGGCAAGACGTTCAAAGACGAACCCGTGTCTACCAGTACATGTGCTAGGGTTGTTCCTCTGCATTCCACTGAGACATGTAAAGCATCATTATGTTTTCTCCATTTTGATGTCAAATCTACATCGGAGAATCCTAGACCATTGTCAGCTGTTAAGCTAGCCGCACATTCCTGGAACTGATCAGCGGAGGTTTCTTGTGGCACGTGGGCCGTCTTCAAAAATCTTATCAGAGCCTTAGCATGAGCTTCTAAACAGAGCAATAGGGCCAACATAGAGATCTTCGACGGGGTTTGCCCCAGCTGTTCCACCACATCATAATCGCTTTTCTTGATTATTTTCAGAATTTCTTCCATTTCTTTTTGAGAGGTTTCAGGGATGACCAATGGCTGAGCCTTCGTCCTGACAGGCTCTTCTTGGATCCCTTTCCCTCGAACATCAGCAGCAGCAGAGGGGATAACCACATGGGTGGTAACTTCTTCAAGGATTGGAGTTCTTGTGGATATGTTTACCGGTGCAGAGGTAACCTTAGGAGCGGCTGTGGGTCCAAAGATTGCCTTTGGAGGGGCAATCTCTGGAGACAAAATTCTACCACTGCGGGTGATTTTGCTCGTTCCGACAATGTTTCCAATGTCAAAATTCTCTTCTTCAGATCTCTCTTCGGTTAATTAAAATTTTTTAATACAATGGTAGTAGATTTCTCCATCATAGTTCCATGGTACTGATTTGTTGGACTTGTACGGGACTGGCTTGGGCATGGTTATCTTCAAAGGTGCAGTCTTCAGAGCGGATATAATCCTAACAGGTCCTTTGGAGACCTTGGAAGGATTGGAGGATATGGTTATTATTGAAACATTGTTAACAAGTGTTGGTAAAACATGAGTCTTCTCAAATAGGATTTCTTGGTTACCAATTAGGCGTTGGATGCCTAACTTCAACAATGGGCAGTTGGTTGGTGAGGATGAACAATGACAACAATCTTCTTCACAACCTGGGAAAACTCCAGCCTTCAACAAATTCAACTTGATTATAGGGAGCGGAGTTAACAAATCATCAACTGTAGCAACAAATAGATCCTCCTCAATAGCATGGGCATTGTGTCCATACCTTGGCATCGGGGCGGAGATAACATTCGGCTTTTTAGGGGCGTCAAATTCAACTTCTTTAGCATCTACCAGATCCCGAATTTTGTTCTTCAGGGCCCAACAATTGTCAGTGTCGTGCCCTGGACTCTCTGAATGATAAGCGCACTTGGCATTCAGATGGTAGTAAGGAGAAGCAGTATTCAGATTCTTCGGGGCCTCTTTCAGACTGGCTAGATTTAACTTCAAGAGATGGGGTAGAACTTGGGCAGGAGTCATGTTTATCCTGGTGAATTGTCGTACTGGCCTTTCCACCCTAGTTTGATTGGTTCTTGGTTGACTGTTTCTGGGCTGATCAGATGCAGACTTCTGAATCATAACGGCCCCCACCGTTGGCCGGCGCTCAACTCCTCCCTGACCCCTCTGAGAATAGACAACTGATACTTTCTTCTTTCCGGTGAAAGGTTTTCTGATGGCAGCAGAAGCAGATGCATCTTTTTGGATTTTCTCACTCTTTATACCGGCCTCCACTCTTTCTCCGGTTAGAATCAATTCAATGAATCCAGCAGACGAACTTCCAATCAGGTGATTGAAGAAAGGACTTGACAGGGTACCCAAGAACATGTCTACTAGCTCCCTCTCAGATAGGGGTGGTTGTACTCGTCCGGCTAAGTCTCTCCATTTCTGGGCATACTCTTTGAAGCCTTCATTTGAAACCATGCCCATACTCTGTAGTTGAGTACGGGTTGGTGCCAAGTTTGCATTGTATTGATACTGTTTATAGAAGACAGCAGCAAGGTCCTCCCAATTATGCACATCAGCCCTCTCCAGTTGATAGAACCAATCAAGCTGGGTTCCAGATAAACTGTCTTGAAAGAAATGGACCCACAAGTCTTTGTCTGCTGAATGCGGCTGTATTTTTCTTACGTAAGATCTGAGGTGCATCTTGGGACATGATGCCCCGTCGTATTTAGCAAATAGCGGTACTTTAAACTTGGTTGGAATCACAATTCCTGTTACCAGCCCCAACTCCTCAAAATCCAGCCCCGATACTCTCTGAACTTCCATAGCTGCCAGACGTTCTTCCAGGTGTCGGTACTTGTCATCTGCAGGAGGATACTGCTCCTCAGAATAATCCTCTTCCTCTTCTTCTTCTTCTTCTTCCTCAGACTCAGATGGAACAACTGGCTCCTTCCCTTTTTCTCTCCCTCATCAGAAGTTGTCGGGAAATCCAAAGTCCTTCTAGCTTGGCCTGGAAATATTCTACCCATGATTACTAAACATGTTGGATTCTTCTTTCCTTTCTTTTTATCTTTTGCAAGCAGTGTCTTCAGCTCTTCCTGCCCCTTGGCCAGAGTAGTAAGCAGCTGCTGAAACTGCATATTTTGATTTTGTAGATCTTTGACCGTCTGCTCTAGATCCATCGTACTGAAATAAACAGTAGAGAGATGAGGAACTTGTTGCAAAGACCTGTTATGTTATGATGAATGTTGTTTATGCATATGCAATGCATTCAAGGATTTTAAGAAAATCAAATTTGTTTAAACCAAAAGGAAACACACGTTATATTAATAAAATAGAGGTTAGTACATCAATGCCGCCTGGGCAAAATAATACAATGCTCTAAGATAAAAAAGTGTTGCGCATCCTCTTCGGTGCAATGTAGGCGTTGAGAGCTCGCTCCTCCTGAAGTAGCCTGGTGAGTTCTAAAACCTTCTTCTCGCTGTCATAGAATTGGGCTTCAAAAGTATCACGCTCTCCCTTGAGCTGTATCCAACTTCTTTGTAGATCTTCGAATGATGTCGGCATGTCAGGATGTAGGACGGTGTATGGAACCTCTCCTTCCTTAACAGGCTCTATAGTCATTGGGAGAATAGAGGGGTAAGGCATCATAAAATTTTGGGCGCAGATTCGTACCCACCTGAGGTAAGGCTCAAGAGGGATGGAATTCTTATGTCCCAGAGTCTGGCTGTCTACCTTGTTTGGCATCCTCCATGCTCGGATGAATCTCTGACGAAGAGCTTGATCTTCGTTGTCGTAGTTGAAGACTACACCTTGAACCAGCATATCATGTGGGCCATCCCGTCGGGCATAACCAAACTGTCTCAGAGCCAAGCAGAGGTTATATGTAATGCCTCCCCTAATTCTAAGTAGAGGGACATTATGGAATTCCCCACAATGGTAAATGATGATAACATTCTCTTTGGACCGAGAACACCAATGAATATCAGAATGCTTAAGTGTCATCAGCCGTTGTGACCACCTCAAGCCTTGATCATTCTTCAAGACTGATTGGGGAAGATGAGAAATAAACCATCTTGCCAGAAGAGGAGTGTAGCACATGAGAACACCTTTTTTCCTCATTGTTCGAGTGTGAAAAGAGTGTAAGATATCCCCAAGTTAAGTAGGCACCGAATTACGTGACATGAAAGTCTTGACAGCATTCACATCTATAAGCTGGTCAGAGTTTAGGAACAAGACCATCCCATAGATGAGAAGAGCTACAATCTCCTCAAAATCTTGTAGGTCCAGAGAATTCCAACAGTCTTGAGCCTTCTCAAACAGGAACTTTTCCAAGAAGCCTTTGACACCACTTCTAGTTTCCCAATGTGCTGTGACATCTGATGGTTGCAAGTGCAGGGCTTGAGCAACATCTTCAGGCTTTGGATCTCTTTCCGTACCGTTGAAAGGTAGTTGATGGAGAATAGGAATCCTCAAGAGTTGAGAAAATTCCTCCAAAGTAGGCACCAACTGGTAGTCAGGAAATGTGAAGCAGTGATGCAGAGGGTCAAAGAACTAGAAGAGAACTTTCACCATATCTTCTTCTGTGTTGGAGTTGACCAAGTTGAGTAGACGACCATGCCTTTCAGTGAATGGAGAATACTCAGGAATCCTGGAAGCAAGCTCCTTGAGTTGTGGAGGAATTCTCACAAGGTTGACCTGGATAGTTTTCCTACAAAGTGAATCCATATCCTACAAAACAAGAACAAAAATGAATTTCCAAAATCCTTGAAATAGTTAGTGGATGCAAATGATGCTTCATGATGTTCATGATGTTATGCACAAGTATATATGTACAAGAAAATCACACAAGTTCCTAGTTTAGGCTTGCACGGGGTTTCATAGGTAAGTACCCTCTTGAAGTTTAGTTGGCTCAACCTGTCCTAGAAATAGTAATTGGGTTCTAAGGAGCTCAATATCACTGGATTGTTTTTTGTGTTCATAGATTCAGTTTAAGCCTCTTTACTGGCAACCATAATATTCCAAGAAAACAATCATCAATGAGTGTAGTATCGAGTATCTACCAACTTCAGATTGTACCAAAGCCGATCATCTCACTACATCCTAAAAGGCCAAGATGGCCAGGTAAAGGTTCTAAAGTCCATTAGTGCTTCATGACATCACTCAGCGGCCTCGTATTCTCTTTGATTGACTCAAAGTCTACCGGTACCCACAAATATGTCGCACTAATATAGCTATTGCTTAGACCGTATCGGTATACCCCGTACAGTTTCCACAACGTATTGCTATTTACCTATAAATGTTTCCCCAAATCCGGGTGGAGGATTCAAACCCAAACAATAGAACCAAATATAAAGCAAGCAAGACAAACAAGATAAGCAAATAAAGGTGATCTAAACCCTAAGGTAACCCCACTTTTAAGTAATTCCCCAGTAGAGTCGCCTGTTCTGTGATACGATGGGAGAACTTACTTGAAGGTTTGCGTTTGCAAAATGTCGCGGTTAGAAAAAGTCGTCACCGACTTTTATTTTATCCAAAAGGAAAGGTAAAAAAGCACAGGAAAGAGCTTTGATATGTTTTCTTGAGTTCGGGGGGTAGATTATGAAAAGGGAAGGTGCTAGCACCCTTTTCATCCATGGTTTTCCATGGGCTCTTAGTTACTTGCTTAGATCACTTGCTTTGCTTTTGAAATTGTTTGAAATGGTGCTTTGTGTGGTTTTGAAAAGTATTTGTAAAAGAGGCCTTTGTCTAGGCAACCTTTGTAATGATTCTCGTTCGTATGAATGTATACAAAGGTGTTTGTCTTTTTGAAAATGTTTTCAATGTTTTTGAAAGTTATTTTGAAATGTGTGTGTGTGCGCTTGTTTTTGAAAATAGCAAGGATTTGTTTTGAATTGGAGAAAGTAACTTAGAACTATCTACCTACTCAAAAGTCTTTCTTGTACATTTTTATTCCTTTGATGTTGTTGACCTACCATTGTTTTGGTAGGTAACCCTATCTTTGGATGTTAAACGGGACGGGCGCGGGTCATCATATAACCATGATAGCAATGTTGCTAGGTATCTTGGCATTTTTTCCGAGGGACCAAGATCATTTTTTAGGCGACCTTGTCTAGCGTCATCGAGGGACTATGATCCTTTATTTTGTTTTGTTTTTGCCAAGATACTTTGCATGCATACCATGGCCATTTTTAAGGCAACAAAGTGGGTGAAACCCTAAGGAGTGCTTGTGTGCAATGTGTGTTATTTTCATGCATTTGTTTGTCTTGAATTAGGTCATTCTATTTGTTTGATTTTTGTCTTATCATGCAAAACCTAGTTTTACTAAACATGGATATAATGCGATAAATTGTGTAAAATAAAGCTAAGCTATTACAACAATTATTATGGGAGGGGGGATACAAGTTTTTGAATGGGGGATATTGCTCAAAATGAAACCCTAAAAACTATTACAACCCAATTGAATTATTGTGCAATAAATAAATATACAATTACTTAAATATGAAAATAAAATGTATTTATGCAAAAATGTCTTGTATTTATTTTATGTATGAAAAATAAAATTATTTAAGTCCTAAAAATAAGAAAAATTATATTGTTATTTTTGAAAGGGTGAAAAACCCTAGTTTTTGATTTAAAAGAAAATTAGGTTTTCTAATATTTATTTGTCCATTTTTTGTACTAGAAATAATAAACAATATTATTAACAAATATTAAAAATTAAAATATATGTGAAAGTAAATATTTTGTGTGTAAAATAATAAAATAAAAATAGATAGTATTCTTTTATTATTTACAAATTATTTTAAGAAAATGATTTCTATTTATTTGTATAAAACTATTTTTATATGTGGAAAAAATAATAAAAATAAAATAAAATTGCAAAAAATTAAGAAAATATTTTTGTGATTTTTTAATGTTTAGAAAAAAAATAATAAAGTCAATAAACATAAAAAAAATGAGAAAATATGCAAAATATGCAAAATATAAAAATATGCAAAGGGGGGGGGGGGTGCAAAAAGTAGAAACAAAAAGGCCAAAATTGCAAAAAGCCCAGATCACCAGCTTCGTCCCTGTCCTTGGCTTCTTCCCTGCGCGCATTTTTTTTCAAACCTGCAACTCTCTGTTCTTTGCACAAAAACAAAAACTTGTAACATAAAAAATGTAGCTTGGAATCTCACGATTCCAATGATATAAAATTCACAATCTAACTCTCAAAGATCAGGGAGAATTTCAGTAGCCCTAATTTTTTCAGCATGTTCAACATTCAAATTCTCTTAGCTCAGTTAAAATAAATGACAACTATGCATATGTACAGCTTCACCATGCTAGAGACTACATTTTTACTTCACAACTCGTGGCTTGAGGATGCTTAAATAAAGAGATAGAGATTTGAAAAATACGTCTTTCAGCTGGATTTGGATATGGCAATGTAGAGACTTTGAGTGAGGCCTGAGGATCGTGTGAGCTTCCTTGAAGTTCCCTCAAGCTATTCTAATGCTTAGTTGACCTTGTGGATGGCTGAAACTCCCTATAGAAGTCAAGCTGCAACCTTCCAAAATGAAAATGGTGATGGCTGAAGCAGGGGTTACAACAACAATGTAAGGGCTTGGATGGCTTAAATATGATGTGGATGAAGTGTTTCAAGTGTCAAGAGGCAAAACGCACGAGCAAAATATGACTTGGCTAGGATTTTGCAGAAGCTGCTCTGTTTGGGCAGAAATTTATGTTTTTTGAGTTTGAGGGTGTTTTGGATCTTTTTCTTTCGTGTGCTAGCTTGTAATAAGTTTGTGAATCTGTTTTGAATGATGCCAAGTCCACCATTTATCAGATGTACAAGTTCTCTACCTTTTGGCCACTTTTCTTGTTTTTTAAGAAAGGTGAAGTGACCATGCTAGCAGGCCTGTACTTGGCTATCTTGTGAGCTGCAAGGGTTGGTATACTTCGCTTGTGGTCTATTTAAAATGCCTGTACTCAAGGAACAAGTCCAAGGCTCAAGGCTGATAAAGTTGGAAAAGCTTGCTTTATCAAAATGGCATTGTGAACTTTTGGCCATTTATGGAATAACTCTTTGTACAATGCTCCAAAGGTCAAAATAAAGCCATTATCCATTGAGTTAGCATTTAATTATGGAGTGTAGAAGGGGTTTAAGACCTGTAATGCAAGGTACAAGCATGCTTGATCAGATTTGCAACTTGATGCATTGTGAAAATGGCTTGAACAAAAGTGACAAAATGCCATTTTCTCTTCTTCGATTCTCCCTAACCACAAATGATCTTGGAGAGTTCTTTGACATTTTAGAAAGCTTGCAACATGCTATACAATCCATATTTGAAATGCAACTTGAGATACCTCTTGGAACTAGGTGAAAAGTTACCATGAAATTAGGTCAAAAACCTGCCTAAACTAGGGCAAAATTTCACTAAGTTATTTAGTTTATGGACCCCTATTCACAAAATCATAACTTGAGATCCAAGCATCATTTGGGAAAACTTTGTGAAGAAAAGTTGTATATTTCATGGAAGACTACAACTTTCATGTTGGAAGTTTTCTTTGAATCCAATTTCATCATGGTAAAAAAGTTTGGAAAATTTGGGAAAAAATAAGAAATTTTCCATACTTAGAAAAATTCGAAGTTATGAAAAATTTTCAAATTAAACCCTAATTTGCAATTTTAGGTTCCTTGGTCAACAAGTTTCACATTTTGAAATGTCTTGATGAATTATGACCCTTGGCACTTGATTTTGACCAAAAAGTCAAAGTTTGACTTTTCAGTGTACAGTTGATTTTTGATTAGTTGACTGGAAAATTCATCTGTCAATCCTATGTACTTGAGATATTTTGAACCTTGTTATTAGGTCAAGATGATGCAATTGAATCCTTGAAACCATTTTTGAACCCAATTGGTCATTGGCTAGGTCAAAAATCAGAAATTGCCCTTCTTTAGTCAAAACCCTAATTTTGACCATTTTGCCCTTTTGATGATCTGATCAAATTTCTTGAGGAGTTGTGGTCCAAACTTGATCAAATGGTTCATATGAGTCTATAATTTTGATGTGGGTAAAAAATTATGAGGTTTGACTTTAAATTGGCCATGGTTGACTTTTCCTCTCATACAACTGATTTTTAGGTCAACTGTCCAATTGACTGGTCAAAAATGTGATTCAAGGCTTGAAACTTGGTATGAGAAATCTTAGAGGTCCAACATGATGTATGAAAGTCACATGAAGCATTGAAGGTCCAAAAATCCCTGTGCAAACTCAAACCCTAATTTCAGGTTATCAGTGCAAGATGAAGTATCTTGAGCTGACAAACCCTAATCTTGTCTGGAGTCCAAGAAGTCTTGTGAGGAAAAACTTGATATATGAGAGGGTAAATTTTGGGGTACAACACCTAGGTTATCACAAAACTCGATCACTAATAAACTTGTGATTTGTGTGTCATTATCGAACATTGTATGCTTGGATAAGTTGTGGGAAATTCCCTTTCGATAGAATTGTCATACCCTTTTATCTATGATTGTGGTAATTGGCTCAGTGGATGTTGGTGTACAACTATATTCATACCTCTATCATCACTCCTCTAGATTTGTTTATGCTCAAATACCAAACATGGGGGTGGTTGTTATCTTTTTATACAATTTTTCTAAGAAAAAAGCACTTGGTCAATGACTTCTTTATGTTCTTTATCTCTTCTCATGAGGGAAGTCATTTTGTTGTTGGCCTCTTTAATGCATTCAACCAACATGACCTTTGTGTTGGTAGTCACAATTGTTTATTAAATAATTTTTTAGTTGATGTCGGGTTTCTTTAAAACTGGTCATCTTTGACATAAGTTTTGCCTTAAAATTATGGTTTCAGCAAAAATGAGTTTAGACAATAATATAAAACCGTGGTTTAAAGTTAAAAAACTATTGCCTAAAGTTTTAGGGGATGGTTTTCAAACATGGAAAAAATGGTCATTGCTTATTAATTTAGAGCACAATTTTTTATTTCTACCCACAGATATAAAATAACAAATGTTAGTCTTAATAAATGTCAAACTCTTGGATAAAGTTCTTACCAACTATTACCAACTATGAATCGATCTTGGCTTTTAGATCATTGACCTCTATCACTATTTTTCTTCATCCCTACAATGATGTACTCTCTTCAAATACTTTCACTGACATTTTATAACATGTGTAACATCTTTGAATTTAGATTATTTAAAACTAAATTTTGAGGTTTTTGAGATTCTCAACTTTATTACTAAATTCTCACTATATCTACTTTTGAGCACGCTATTTTAAGACGATTATTATTGTAAGAGATTTGAAAATGAACTATTTTAATCTCAACTTAGAATAAGTGAAAGGGTTTAGAATTGTACCACATGAGAGTAGATAACGAAAGTGCAATTGTTATGGTGGTTTAATGAAAGATGAACAACTTGCAGTAGACTTATATTGACTATTTGACATTCTAACAACTTTAATTCCACAAATTAAGCAAGTGCTGACAAGGAGAACACTGCCTCTCTAGTCATATGTTAATCAATTACTACCAACTTAGTAAACGTGCTTTTCAATTGTACTTTGTATCTCATTCTTTCTGTTTGCCAAAAGTTAGTTTTGTTCATATTTTTTCTCCATATTTCATCATTTCAAGCGTTGCACACTAAAACTAGAAATTTTTACTGTCCTACCAGTCTTTTAGAAAAGATATACCGAACTAACATTCAATTCATAAATATGTTCTAATATATCATGGTTTCAAAAAAATATTGTTATTGGTAAAGTGTGATAGCTTGGTATTACAGTTAGAAAAGTGTGGTATGTTTGTAAAAATTTCCGAAAACTATACTATTTTGACTAAATTTTGTATTTTATAAATGATAGTCTATTTGATAACTTTGAGAAACACAATCGATAGTCTCCTTCACACTTTTTTGGAGTCACGTAAATTCATGAGATACACTAAAATCCCACATAAATAGTTTAATTACTCATTCTGTTTTAAAAAATAATTTATTTAGAATTTATGCAAATCTAGAAACAAAAAATAAATGTGTTGATTTTATTGATAAATTATTTAATAAAATAGATTTATAAATTCTAAATAGTGGACTAGTTAAGTTGAGTGAAAAATAAATAAATGTATAATAGTGAAAAAATAATAATATATGTTACATAATATTATAAATAGACAATTATTTTGGAGCAAAGTTTACAAAATAAAACACTTTTAATGAAACAAGTGAAGTTTGAAATATATGAGGGACTATCACAATAGTCTCGTAATGTAGTATACTATTAGGTATTGGAACTGAGAATGTATGAGATCTAGAAGATAATGAAAAGATTTCATGTATATTGAGGTCTCTGTTGATTAAAGAGGTGAGAGGTACCTATAAGATTAACACTTCAATCCTTAAGTCAGTGTTTGAAAGGTGGAACTATGCAAATATGAATGAAAATAATATTTAAAAGTGACTTAGAGATGTTTATATTAAAAGACAAATAGAATCACTACCGGTTGATTTGTGTGCATTATAAGACCATTGAATGTATATCAACGATCGAGAAGACTATGAGAAGCGTGCACTTATGTGATGTTCCAGAGTTGGTGTCTACATATGCATCAATTAGTGGAGAGTTTTACTTGAACTAGATCATTGTATTAGGCCAGTCTAATTTAGCCTCTAGCCATCACATAATATTTTCCCTTAAATTCCTTGCTATCAATAATGAAGTAAAGAATATTGGAGTAGAAATTTTGAGACTGATCTAAGCACAAATTTTATTTAGGAACTAGGTATGTTGAGATGATATTCTCAGGAAGAGAAAGATTTCTATTGGGGGTGATGAGTGGGAGTACTTGACATTAGGAATATGTACATTTAATGTCCATTATGTAGCCAAAAAAATTCTTTCGGAGGAGCCTCCATATTTACTCACACCATATGGTTGGAAGGTGATGTGTCTAACCTCCCTTGAGTGCACTTAAATTCCATTGCACAACCGATGCTCCATATTTACCGTAAGACGTGGTTTTTGATCTTCTCTCGAAACATGATTGTTGATTTTGGAACACTTCGGTTCCTATAAATTGGAGTATTTAAGATTAAGCTTCACTTTTCCAATTTTATTTGTTTATGAGCTTGAAAAACTCATTCTCAAACTATATCCTACCAGGGTATGGAGCCAGCGTCGATCATTTAGCATGCTGAAAATGGAGTCACCACTCCCATTTTAACGAAGGTACGTGACGTCAGTAGTTACGCCGCGACGACAACTTCTAATTTAGGGCCTCCTTGACTTGAAGTTATCACAGATACAGAGAGAATGTGGTTTCCTCATGGAATACAAGTCTTCTCTCGGGGCTACTGTTTGCAATCTTCATTAGGGATCCCGCCCCAACTCCACTCTAGAGCTCTTGAAAGCTCCCACGTGCGTGGTATTGTGCTCAAGTTTTCCTAAATCACTTACGATAAAATTCACGTCAAAATAAGGAGCCATCGAGTTGCTCAACTCAAGTTGCTCTACCGGAGAAGCTTAGAATATGCCCCCGATAGGGAATATCTCGTTGGGTGGATGCCATCGGGGAAGCTAAGGAGTGAGCTCCAGGGCGAACTCACGATATTTGACAAATGAGTTAACCACTTAGGGTAAACAAACGGTCCTCGCCCCTTACCTGGACTAGAAATGAGTTAACCCTAAAGGTAGTTAACAAAAGATCAATGGGCTTGGAATATGAGCTACTAAAGAATATCCATTGCTCGTCAATCCCAAGCGAAAGTGAGGTTACTCACTGGAGTGATAAGGTAAGCAGGTCATCGAAAAGAGGATCGAGCTTAGAATCTGAGTTCCTCAGGTGAATGGAAGTGAGGGGCCTCGGGTGAGGTCACTCACTGGAGCTAAGGTAATCAGGGCATCTAAATGCGAGCTCCCCTGGGGGGTGGGGGCGTCAGTTAATAAAATCTTCATTGCTCCTCTGTCACAAGTGGAAGTGAGGGAGCTCATGTGAGGTAATTCACTAAAACGATAAGGCCATGGAAGCTAAGGTGGAGCGCGATTAGAGTCTGAACTCCTCTTTCCTTTCCCAAGAGGAAGTGAGGTTACTCACTCACTAGAGAAATAAGATAAACAAGTGAGTTAACCCTAAATGGAGTTAACAAACGGGGTCCGGACTTGGAATATTCCAACCTCTTTCTGTTGGAAAATATTTTATATTTAAATATTATATTCCAATAATTATCATCTGGGCGTATATATTTATATTAATTATATTAGTTATTTATAAAATTAAAATCCTTTTAAGTGGTCAAATAAAGTTGAAAGGCTAATTAGATTTCTATTTAGTAATTAATTAATTAAATTAATTAATTTCATATGGGCTCAAATATGAGTGAATATACCGTACTACAAGCAGATTATCTCTTTTCCTCATCTGAAGAGTGTTTAAGGCATTAGAAATATCAGTTGAGGAAGATCCACAAGTCAACAAGTATTAGTCACTTGTTTGTACAATTTTTTGTTTCAAAATTCATTATCACTACATAAAAAGCTTTATCCTTAGATCCTTCCGGGTATTCCTATAATCTTTAATAATATCTCATAGACTAACATGTCGTAAATAATAAGGTTTTATTTATGCATGCTCGTATGTTTGTTTCGCTTCTGCCATAAACTATAAGTATATTTTTAATCTTTATGTTGTGCAGATGTTGTATAGATTAATTATTAAGTTAATTCTAACACTTTCTTCTTTATGTGATTCTTGCCATTGTTGTTGAAGCATAATTGGGTTTTAAGTCAGTTGTCTTAAGTCAAACCATTTTCTTTTTGGATCCTTAGAACCTGCATTATAGTAAAAGGTACATATTTTTCTTATCTTTTCTCTTCTCTATTTAAGAAAGTTCTTCAATGATGGATCATCTAGGAAACATATAAGTAGGAAGTCTCATTAACAACCTAAGTATAAAAGTAGATATTAGTGATGCATCATCTTGAATAGTGGAGGAGGTGATGGACCCATAGGTGACAAAACCATGAGTGAATGACCCATAAATTAGAGAAAATGAACCTACAAGGATAGATATTAGAGAAGTTAGTCGTGGGACTACCTTAAGTAAATTTTGATGGGTTCGTAAATGCATGTAGAGAACAACATGGGGAAATGTGGGCTAAAGTTATTTCCAGGTGTATAAGATGCTTAGCTAGTTGTAAACCCATTAAGGGTGAGATTAAGTGGTGGTTAGAATATCAATCGAAATGTAGAAGTCATGAAAGACATTTTTCTCTATTTACAGTGAAATGGTTATGGGGGAGAAAGAAGCCACTAACTCTTAATCTTTAGGAGGATGTTGAGCAATATTCATGGGTAAATAAAGAGATATTGGAAACTCTGTCAAGGTACACAAACTAAGATAGGATGGATGTCTCCTAGCAGGAAGCTGGAGTGTCTTCATATTGGCATATAATCGCCCTAGAAACATGCTCTTACAATACTATTTTGTTACGCCCCTTAAATTTGTTGCTCTCGAGAGTATGTGTGATCCCTAAAAGGAATTTTGATGATATCCAAATTTCTCGAGGGTATGCTTTATTCCCTCTGACCAGTGCGTTTTTAAGCACACTCTTTCATTATTGTGCTACAAAAATTTTATACTTTTTATTGTTATTTCAATTGTTTTTAATATGTTTTCTAATTTTAATTTAATTTTGCTCTTATTTTATTTTTGTCATTAAATTTCTAAATAAGAAGTAATCTGACACTTTCTCATTGTGCATATCATAACATGAGCTATGTGATAATGTTTAACGCGTTCTAATATGAGTTAGAAATTTGAGAGGATAAGGCACAAGTTTTGTGTAGAAGTTAGAAGCCATTTTGAAGTGCACAAGAGTCAAATACTGTATTTTCGTGCCAGACTTAGTAAATTAATTAGTTTTGGGCCGATTTTTATGTTTTTCAGGTCAGTTGCTAGGGCCTGATTTTTCTTGTTTTATTTAAGCAAACTCGCAGCATTAGGGGGAGTATCTAGATTTTACACGAAATTAGAAAATACGGCTACAATTTCTAGGGAGATCTAATTTCCAAAGCTTAATCTGTTGGTTCGTGTTTCCACTGATACTTTGAGGTTTTTATAATTTACAATCCAATTTCAATTTCTTTTAAATCGTGTCATGTATATCTTGTATTCTTAATTCAAGTTCTATAAAATGTGTTGATTTATTTAGATTGATATATGTTCCTTAACTGTGATCGCGTTTAGCATAGCTTTTTCGTTAATTCGCGTTATCCGTAACAACATACTTAATTTGGAAAATAAGGACGTAAATCATATAGTATGAATTACTCTTGTTTGATTGATGATGTAATCTTAAAGGGAATAGAATCCGAATAGGATTTTGGAATTTTAATAATCGATGATAAGTTAGAAATAGAAATATTAGATTGGCCTTTTAATCTTATTCGTAATCAAATTTTCTAAATCATAAGCATAATCAAAAACCTAAACAACCCTCTTTCTCTTTTGTTTCAATCAGTAGGTTAAAATAATCAAGAGTCTATGTGATATGACTTTAGTGTCACTTCTATATATTATGTTTATTAACACATTTTTGACTCGTTTGTGACAGCGGGTCACCCTCTCCATACTTCTAATCTCTCAATACCATGTAAAGATAAATTCCCAAAGTTCTCTAGGAATAACCATTTATTGAATACTCCGGAGGCCAAAAGTAGAAATATAATGATTTTAACTTCACAAGTGAAAGATAAATTTATCTTGGTCATAGATTTGTGTATCTTCGAACTTTATGACAATATAAGAATGATGCATGCATTGCAACTATAATTTTCTTCCGTTCAAGTAACATAGGCTATAGGTTGGCGTCAACCCTCTAAAATAGTCTACTTGAGAACTTTTCTTATAAGCATTTCCAAAAGGTATGCTTCCTGGTGAAACAAATATGTCAGTTTTGGTGAGATAGTTTTCCTTATAAAATTGTTCCTCATTTCAATTTTCAATTTTATTTCCTTTCTAAAAATTCTTGTTTAAATTTGTATGAGTTTTTCAAGACATTATAAGAGACTACATTGGGGTGGCGCTAAAGGAAACTAAAAAGCTTCTTGGTTTTGTTTGTTGAAGGTCTATAAAACAAAATTTGAGGGAGGTTTGGTTGTTAGAGATATGTGCATGGTCAACCTGGCGCTTCTAGATAAAAGAAGGTTGAGATTGTCACTTGATTCTATGTTTTGGTTGGATATTTTTTCGGCTAGATAAGGTTTTCCAATTGTCTGTTGTTTGTTAAGGGGTCTTAAAGTTTTATGTTGGTATATTTGAAAAGGGACCACAAGGGATGATGTGGAGGCAAAGTATATGACATATCTCCCAAATAATCTCCCTGGTCACCCACTTCTTAGATCAAGCCCCCATTTTTTAGATGAGTCTCCCTCTCCTCGAATACACATGCCACTCCCTAGAAAACTCTTCCAAAGTGAGTGATCGTGGGAGGTGACGTGTCCCTAAACACACGAGACAGAAAAAGTCTTTAGGAAGTAATCCAAGCTTTCCTAAATAATAAGGTATTAACTACCCAATCCCGTATTATCTCATAAGTGGTTGTTTTTACCAATGGGCTAAGGATCTAGGCCAAATACTATTATAAATACCTCATCCCCGAAGTTGAGGGGGACAATCCTATATTCATACTAAAACTAGAGACTCATGGTTCTCACTTCCCGATGTGAGCAAGGTTCCAACCCTACAATATACCCTAAATCCAATGACAACCCTTAATTGTTATGGGTTATCACATATTATGCTTTTAGCAAGTACAATTATCACCCACTATGGGGTATGGTAAAACCGACCTAGATCACACTCATTTTTACCCATTATTTATTTCGCCATCTACTTCTGAGGATGTTTAAGAAAAACTTTATGATCACTGTGATATGGTGGGAGAACTGACTTGACGTTTTGCGTTTGTGTTTGCAATTGTGCGGTTTAGCAAGAGTCGCCACCGACTTTTCATTTTATCCAAAGGAAAGGTCAAAAAGCACAGGAAAGACCTTTGAGATGTTTTCTAGGGTTTGGGGGGTAGATTATGAAAAGGGAAGGTGCAAGCACCCTTTTCATCCATGGTTATCCATGGGCTCTTAGTTACTTGTTCTAGATCACTTGCTTTTGCTTTTCAATTGTTTGAAATGGTGCTTTGTGTGTGGTTTTGAAAATGTTTTGAAAAGAGGCCTATGTTTAGGAAACCTTTGTAACAATTCTTGTTTGAATGTTTTACAAAGGTGTTTGTGTTTTTGAAAATATATTTCAATGTTTTGAAAGTGGATTTGGAAAATGTTTTGAAGTTATGTTGTGAAGTGTGTTTGAAAATAGCAAGGATGTTTTGCAAGCTTTTGATCAAGTAACTAAGAGTTATCTATCCTATTTTACTCAAAGATCTTTTTTATGTTTTTAACCCTTTTGACAGTGTTATTTCACCACTGTATTTGGTGAACAACCTTGTATTAGGATGTTAAACGGGACAGACGTGGGTCATCGTATACAATCATTGAAAGCAATTTGTGAGACGCTCTAGCAATTTTGTAAGGGACGAGATCATTTTATCGAAGGCAACATCGAGGGTCATCGAGGGACTACGATCTTTGTTTATCAAAGGGGAATTTGCTAGAGTGTCTCCTATTCGAGGGACATGATTGCATTTTTCGAAGCAACAAGCGAGGTTACCCTAGAGGTTCAAGTGTGCGTTGTGTTTGTCAATTTTCATGCTTTTTGTCTTGTATTAGGTTATCTAGCGATTGATTTTGAATCTTTCCATACACGCCTAATTACTATACAGTATATTGAAAGCAATAAATTGCGGGAATTAAAAGTCTAAGTTATTACAAAAAAGTATCCGGGGATGGGGGTACAATTATTTACAAATGGGGATGAGTCTCACAAGGATAATAAAGTCCAAATATCAAGTGTTACAACCAAATCGAATTTTCGCAATTCACTATAAATTATAACAAATTATAAAATAAGGAAAATCAGTAAATTATGAGATGCATGTATAAATAAAAATCTATTCTAAAAAAAAAGAAAGATTAAGTATTATATTATTATCTTTTTTTTTTTGTATTTTATTAATTATGTAAATAAAAAGTTTAAAGGAAGAAAAATTAAATTAAAATTCTATTATTTACATATTTTTATTAATCAATAAAAAGGGTTAAAGAAAACCAAAATTATTTAAATCAAACTAAATGTTCTTTTTTTGGTATTTTCATTATGTTAAACAAGATTAATTAATAATAAAATAAAACTAACTTAAAAGAAAATAAAACAAAGTTTATCTAGTGTTTTTATTAACTAAAAGAAAGAAAACAAATTAGTTAAAATTAAATAGTAAAAAAAAAGTGTTTGTTAATTTAAAGAAAAGAAAATAAGGAGATTGGGCTTAAGGCTTGAGGAGTTGGGCCCAAGATAAAGAAAGGAAAGAAGGCAGAAAGGGGGTCAGAATAGAGATGGGGGGCGTGTTAACAATAACGTTGGGCTTTGATTGTTTGATGAGGCGAAGGCCCAATACCAAACTTGTAACATTTTTAGGGGTTTCAGAATTATGGTTTGTGTTGTTGTGTTCACAGTGGCGCCATTTCGTTCTTCTCTTCTTCATCTTCCTCAAACAAATGCGCTGATTCTCCTTTAAGCCCCAGGTCGCCGGAGCGCAACCCTACTCCCTCATCTCCTCACGATAATCCCTGCTTTGGGCTGAGCGGTACAGTTCACTTTGTTTTGATTTGTCGTCTTTTTCGCGTTTTACAGTTTCATGTTTGTTTTTCATGTTTTACCTCGTTTTAATCCATGGTGTTTTATGCTTGAGATGCAGTAAGGGGTTGAGAAAAAACTTACCTTGAGCGTTTCTGGAAAGAAAATGGAGAGGAGAAAAAGGGTGAGAAGGAGAGATGGACGCGCTCCTTGGTGGCTTAGGGGCGGAGGGAAGATGTGATGGATGCACTTTTGCTTTTGGTAACCTTTTTCCTCTTTGTTGAATATTGATGATGATGTGATTCTGAGACTGTTGTTCTTGATTTTGTTGATGATGAGGGATATGATTCTGAAACTATGTTGGTTTTTTGTTGTTGATGATGGATATGATTCTGAAACTTGTTATTGATATTCTTCTGATTTTCTCTTCCTCTTTCTTGGAATGTTGATGATGAATATGTTCTGAAACTTTGTTTTTTGAAACTGATTTTGATGGATTTTGTTAAACTGAGTTGGTAGGCTGATGTTTCAAAGGGTTTTTTGTGATTTGTTTTTCTGTAGCTTGGTATGATTTTGTTACAGTTTTGGCTTTGTTGAGGGTTTACAGTTTGGATTTGGTTAAGCTTTGTTATAGTTTGGCAAGGCTTGGTTTAATTTGTATGGTTATTTGCAGTTTGCTTGTTTGGCTGTTTCTTGCTAGCAGGTTTTGGCCAGGCTTTGTGGTTTGAGCAAGCTTGGCTTGTTACAGTTTGTATGATTTTGATAGCAGGTTTGCTGGCTTGTTTGCACAGGCTTGCAAGTTTGTTAACAGGGTTGCAAGTTATGCAGGGTTTAGCTATGCAGGTTTTTGTGTTTTGCAGGATGGCTGTTTGTGCTAGCTTGGCTTGGCATGCTTGCAGGTTTTTGGGAGTGTTTGTTGCAGTTTGCAGTTTGGCCAAGCAGTTTGGTTCTGCAAATTTGTGGTGTTTTGATGGCATGCTTGTTTGTTGTTTACAGTTTTTGCTATAGTTTGGTGTTTTGATAACAGGTTGTGTGTTTTGGTTATCTTGCAGTTTTGCTGGGCTTGGCAAACTTGAAAGTTTGTTGGGTTTGGTTTACTGGGTTAGCTATGCAGGTTTGGCAAGTTTGTGTTTTGCTATGGTGTTTGGCAAGCTAGCAGTTTGGAGATTTTTTGAGATTTTTTGGCTGGGCTCTAATGTTCTCTCCTTAGACTGTTATGCAGTCTTGAGTTTTATATCTTTTTGTTTTTTTGTTAACTTGTGACAGCCTGTTTTTAGCCAAACTGCAAACTTTCACCAAAGGTGATATATTTTCCTCTTCCTCTTTCCATGAAACAAACATCTTGCTTTTTTTAATCATTTTTCTAAAAAGTTGCCTCTGGAAAATGATGATGGCTATTACAAGCCTTTTGCTTGTCAATAGGTTTTCCTGTTGTATTACCTGCTACTACTTCTGTACTTTCTGCATTGTACTTGGTTGCTTTTGTAGTTGGCTTACTTGACAGTTTGCATCTGGTTTGGGTTTGCCATGCTTAGTTTGCTTTGCAACTTGCTGCAATGTTTTCAATGTTTAGTTGCTAACTTTGTACAGTTTTTGCATTCAGTTACTGCAGTTTAGTATGCTTGGTTGCTGGACAGTTTGAATTTTGGCGCCTTGGTTTGCCTTTGCTGCTGCAATATTTGCCTTTGTGTGCTTGCTTTTGTAAAGCATGTTTCCTGTTTTGCATTTGAGCCAATTGCTTTTGTATGCTTGCATTTTTATTTTTTTTACTTTTCTCTTTGTGAACTAAGAAGAGCAATCTTCTTGTGATTTGCAAAGAGAAAAATAAAACATGATGAACAATAGCACACTGATTCCAGACGGCAAACTTTAATGATAAATTTTCTTTCTTTTTCTGCTCGAAAAATTTAACTGTATTAATCCTCTTTTCTTTCTTCTTTTTCAGGTGAATGCAACTTGGACGATGACAAAGCAACGGAAACAGAAGACTTTGAGCATGGGATCAATGGAGCTTAGGCTTAGAATTTTTTATTCATTGTAATAATTTATTCTTCAAATACTATAAGTTGTGAAACGTATAATATTCAAACAATAAACTATTTTTGTAACAATCATTTGCAATGAATAAAAAAGTCTCATGAGATTAATTGATAATTCAATAAATCCTTCTACTGTCAATATCTTTCAATTCTTCCTTTGCATCTTCACTTTTTATTTAAGATTCCTGATTTAAAATAACTGAAATTGCATTCCAGCATTTCCAATACAGATAACTTAAAATCCAAGTAATCCCTAAAAACTCTGTAATCTCATAACTTGCGACAGCATTCCAATCAACATACGCGTTGTGTATTCCAATAAGTAAGCATTCCCTTAACAAGCAAACGTTTAGTTCCATTAACAAGCAGATGCCTTAATATTCCAAATAAAAATCTCAGCTCCTATTTCTTATCCCAGATAATCAGGCCTTGAGAACAATCAGTTGACCTTTCAGCAAACTTGAAAAAGCGTGAAAACAATGTAACAGTTAACTGAATTTCTGAGGATTCAATTTCTTCTGAGAAATGCGAGAGAAAACCCTAATTCTAGATTTATTACTAAAGAAAAGTCTGTTTGATCGATTCTTGAGCCAATCTTAAAAACCAGAGAAAACCCTAGGCTTGTGATTTCTTTTGAAAATTGAAGGGCAAATTTTGGGGTACAACAGTTGCCCCTGTTCAATCTTCTTGAACCTGAAGAGTTAGATTGGAGAGTTTGCCTTTCGTGACTCAAAGGTAAAAGAGGATTGGACACTAGAGTGCCCATAAATTTGCACTCGTCAAAGCATAGTTGAGGGAATGAGCTTAAAGATGTCATTTGGAGATGTGACAGAATCTTGTCAGAGATGGGTTTAAAGATTCCACCCGAGAATGTTTATTGAACTGTATGTTGTAGGTGAAAGAATGAGTATCAGAAAGGTATCCAGGTCTGGAACATCTCTGAGATGGGGGTCTGAATAAGCAATAGATTAGCATCCGTGTTTGGAGCTTCCGTAAACTGTTTTCAGTGAGCTGAATCTGAACAAGCGATAGATTGACATCCATGTTTGGAAGCACCCGTAAACTGTTTTCATGGCTCTGGAGTTGAACAAGCAATGGATTAACATCCATGTTGGGAAGTATCCGTAAACTGTTTTCAAAAGTTGAATCTGAACAAGCGATGGATTATCATCCATGTTGGGAAGTATCCGTAAACTGTTTTCAGAAGTTGAGTCTGAACAAGCGATAGATTATCATACGTGTTAGGAAGCATCCACAAACTGTTTTCAGAAATCTTTGAAGTTGAATAAGCAATAGATTGACATCCGTGTTGGGAAGCATCCGTAAACTATTTTCAAAAGTTGAATCTGAACAAGCGATAGATTAACATCCATGTTGGGAAGCATCCGTAAACTGTTTTCAGAAGTTGAGTCTGAACAAGCGATAGATTATCATCCATGTTAGGAAGCATCCATAAACTGTTTTCAGAAATCTTTGAAGTTGAATAAGCAATAGATTAACATCCGTGTTTGGTGCATCCGTAAACTGTTTTCAAAAGTTGAATCTGAACAAGCGATAGATTAACATCCATGTTGGGAAGCATCCGTAAACTGTTTTCAGAAATCCTTGAAGTTGAATAAGCAATAGATTAACATCCATGTTCGGAGTATCCGTAAACTATTTTCAAAAGTTGAATCTGAACAAGCGATAGATTATCATCCATGTTGGGAAGCATCCATGAACTGTTTTCAGAAGTTGAGTCTGAACAAGCGATAAATTGACATCCATGTTGGGAAGCATCCATAAACTGTTTTCAGAAATCCTTGAAGTTGAATAAGAAATAGATTAGCATCCGTGTTTGGAGTATCCGTAAACTGTTTTCAGAAGTTGAGTCTGAACAAGCGATAGGTTGACATCCATGTTAGGAAGTATCCGTAAATTGTTTTCATAAATCTTTGAAGTTGAATAAGCAATAGATTGACATCCGTGTTGGGAAGCATCCGTAAACTGTTTTCAAAAGTTGAATCTGAACAAGCGATAGATTAACATCCATGTTGGGAAGCATCCATAAACTGTTTTCAGAAGTTGAGTCTGAACAAGCGATAAATTGACATCCATGTTGGGAAGCATCCATAAACTGTTTTCAGAAATCCTTGAAGTTGAATAAGCATCCATGTTTGGAGTATCCGTAAACTGTTTTCAGAAGTTGAGTTTGAACAAGCGATAGGTTGACATCCATGTTAGGAAGTATCTGTAAACTGTTTTCAGAAATCTTTGAAGTTGAATAAGCAATAGATTGACATCCGTGTTGGGAAGCATCCGTAAACTGTTTTAAATAGTTGAATCTGAACAAGCGATAGATTAACATCCATGTTGGGAAGCATCCGTAAACTGTTTTCATGATTCTGGAGTTGAACAAGCAATAGATTAACATCCATGTTGGGAAGCATCCGTAAACTGTTTTCAAAATTTGAATCTGAACAAGCGATAGATTAACATCCATGTTAGGAAGCATCCGTAAACTGTTTTCATGATTCTGGAGTTGAACAAGCAATAGATTAACATCCATGTTAGGAAGCATCCGTAAACTGTTTTCAAATGTTGAATTTGAACAAGCGATAGATTAACATCCATGTTGGGAAGCATCCGTAAACTGTTTTCAGAAATCCTTGAATTCGAAGTTCGCTAATCTTATCCTGAAAAGGGTAAAATATTAGCTGAAACACAATGTTTTGTTGCATGAAATGTATGATGCAATATATGTGTTATATCAATGTTTATGATATATGAATGCAATGAATGCGCATGTAAGCTGATTAGTCGTCTTGCTGAGGAAGATAAATCATGGATAGCTGGAGATAATAAAATCTTCGACCACTGTCGGGGAAAATGAACCCTGGACCGCTGTTGAAGAGTATGTGGTGTCTTCAAGCTTTTTGAAAACCTCTGCAGGGAGAAGCCATACTGCTGGGGAAATCAGGAGTTTGGGTTGTATGCCAATCTACTGGGGACTTCTGTTTTAAGGAGAACTCCGTTGGGGGATATCTGAAAACTCTATGGAGAATTGAGAATGAGAATCTTCATTCTGCCAGGGGAATTTGTGCTGAGGAGTCAAGAACGAGAATCTTCGATCTGCAGAGGATTAAAAAATCAGACAAATTTAAGCTGAGGGTAAAGAAGGCTCTGACAACTTTACTGGAGAATCAAAGATGATTATCTTGATTTTGTTGGGGAGTAAAAACTCTGTGGGAAATAGCTTACTGCTGGGGAGTAGCTATCCTGTTGGAGAGTAAACTCAGGACTCTGGAAAAGCTTATTCCTGTTTGGAAGAAGTTCAGGAGTTAAAGTTGCATGCCCCGCTGAGAATGAGAATCTTCATTCTGTCGGGAATATCAGGAATTCAGGTTATATGCAACTTTGAGAATGAGAATCTTCATTTTGTCGGAAACGTCAGGAATTCAGGTTCTATGCCACTTTGAGAATGAGAATCTTCATTATGTCGGGAATATCAGGAATTCAGGTTATATGCCACTTTGAGAATGAGAATCTTCATTTTGTCGGGAATATCAGGAATTCAAGTTATATGCCACTTTGAGAATGAGAATCTTCATTCTGTCGGGAATATTAGAAGCTTGGGTGTGTGCCAATCTTCTGGGGAAGCAAGAATGAGAATCTTCATTTAGGCGTTTGGGTCAGGAGGTTGGGTGTATACCAATCTTCTGAGGTTTCAAGGTTGAGAATCTTCATTCTGTTAACGGTATCAGGAGCTTGGGAGTATACCAATCTTATGAGGTTTCAAGGATGAGAATCTTCATCTTTGAGAGAAACAGTATTTTTAGGAGTTTCAATTGTCCGTTATTCTGCTGGTGGGTCATTTCTGCTGAGATTTAGGAACACGTCCGTAATTCAACTGAGGAAACATCTATGCTGAGATTTAGGAACTTGTCCATAATTCAACTGAAGTAAAGCTTTGTCCCGTAATTCGACTGAAGAAAACATCCTTGCTGAGATTTAGGAACTTGCCCGTAATTCAACTGAGAAAAAGCTTTGTTGAGATTTAGGAACTCGTCCGTAATTCGACTGAAGAAAACATCCCTGCTGAGATTTAAGAACTTGCCCGTAATTCAACTGAGAAAAAGCTTTGTCGAGATTTAGGAACTCGTCTGTAATTCGGCTGAAGTAAAAGCTTTTGTCGAGATTTAGGAACTCGTCCGTAATTCGACTGAAGAAAAAGCTTTGTCGAGATTTAGGAACTCGTCCGTAATTCGACTGAAGTAAAGCTTTGTCGCTTGAATTTGATTGTACCTTTCCTGAAAGGTAAAGGTTAGTGGCATATATCAAACAATGATGTTCTCCAAATAAATGAGATTGCGTTATATGATGTCCTGATGTACGGATGTGTAATGTTTTTCAGACAACCTCTCACTGGGGAAAATAAATCCCGAGCTGGTGACGGAGGCAAGAGTTGGATTCTTCGTCTCTGATAGTGAAAAATCTGGAAGTGAATCAGAATAAATCATTGAGAGATTTATCTGAAACAACAAAACCCAGGATATCTTCCACTGGAATAAGAGTCAGGGAGATTTCATTATCGATCTGACTGAACCAGAGAAGGTCTCAGATTATCTTTGACTTAATCGGTTGACGAAGGAATCTTTGACGACTGCGACTCCAAAAGGTAATAATAACCTTTACCTTCCGATCAATCTGCATATGTTATGTAATTTCGTTTTAGAGAATAAATCCTTGACGAGTGTTGGGGAAATAAACCCATGACTGCTGGTCTGCTAGAGAGGTGATGAACTTCTCGAGGATTCTTGAATTTCTTTTCAGAAGGAATTTGGAGAGATTCGTCATTGTCCCTAGTATCAAATGTTTGTGACGCTGCCATGAAACTTGGACTGTACGTAATCCTTTGATGAGATCGACGTTTAATGTCCCAAGTGATGGTGACAGAGACTTGCCCCTGGTTACTCTGCAATTGAGAGATTTCTTGAAATCTTGACTGGACTGCCCCAGGTTAATTGGACAATTCCAAGTCAGGTCCCCTTTTGTTGATAGGAGACTTTTGCAACGGAAGTTCCATTCCACTTGAAGTGATTTTGTTCACTGAGAGTGCTTTTTGTTCATCGGAACTTTCACTGTGTGAATTTCTCCGCTGTCAAACAAATAGCCATATGCAAACAACGATATTCAAATAATGCAAAGTTTATGTTTGTCTCGAAGTTTTGAAAGATGCATTTTTTAGCAGAAAACTTTTATAAGACAAATTCAACACAAGATTTAGAGCAAAGCCTTACAGGAGTCAGGATACCTTTTGTGACAGTATGCTTTCGAACTAACTCATGCTTCAATTAGGACCTTTGAAGGGTTGTAATGTGGCTTGGTTCACGGTTTAAGAAACAAAGGATAAAGGCTCAAAGCATATTTGTACCCACTTGCTCTTCGTGATGTTCTTCAATCCTAAACTCAGTTAATTGTGCGTCGAACTCCATTCGAGTTTGGAACGACGTTTTGGTGATGGTCCACACAAGTTGAATTTGTTGGAAGACAGGCATCATCGATTTTGCAACATTTTTTATGTTGTTGAGGATTTGTAGTGACCTCTTTCTCTTTTTTTTGTTATCCCTAATTTTTTCCGGACTGTTCCTACTTTCGAGATTACAGTCAGCAGGATGCCCCAACTTTCTTAATCCTCCTTCGTAGATTTTGGCTTAGTGGGATTTTCTTTTTGAGAGATAATTACTGCCTATGAGATAAGGAACCATCACTGTCTTTTGATTTCAAATGAATGTTTTTGATGTCATTCATTGTATTACGAACTGAGAGTTTGCGGCTAAGCACACGTTCTGAATTAACTGAGAGACTACCCTGCCCCAGGTTTGATCAAAGGTTTCAATTTGTGTTTTAAACAGAAAACTTCTACTTCTTTGGCTCGAAGGGGTTGACTAGGGATTATCTTCCTTATAACTCCAGTGTTTAGGATTTGAAAGAAACGCCTGTACATCGTCAGCAAGGTCTGTCCAAAATCATACTGTATGAGATTATGGCATTGTTTTCATCATCCTCCCTCTAAAGGCTTGTAACTTTTAGCAAGAGTTAAATTTCATAAAGAAAGTAGAAAGCATAATTCAAGAATAGTGAAAACGAATGGATGAATTCAAGACAAACACATGCAATGCATTAATGAAACAGAGTTTGACATCAACAAATAATTGTTTGAATAACAAAAGAAATTACAACTTAAAAATTCAAATGAAACAAAAGCTTTCTTAGTTCGAACTTTGTCATTTCAGGTGGAGAACCCTCAGCGGAAGATCTTCATCTGGCCATCCTGTGTGAATTCCAGCACTCCTCTGTCAATCAAGTCTTGAGTCTTGTTTTTCAAAGCCCAATAGTCGTCGGTGTCATGTCCATGACTATAGGAGTGGTATGCACAAAATGCATTGGGGTGATAGCCAGGAGTATAGGTATTGGGATTCCAAAGAGGATCCCTTAATACAGTCAGATTAACCTCCAACAAGCGTTCCAGTACTTGAGATAATGGTATGTCAATCTCAATGAAGCGCCTTCCAGATGTATTTTTCTTACGTCGATTACCCCGTTGATGTTGGCGAGGTTGTTGTTGGGCTTGTGACCCTGAAGCAAGCTGGGGAGCCTTTCCCTTGTCTTCTTGTCTCAAAAGAGGCTGAATGGTGACTTGATCCTCAACCCTAGTTGTTTACCCCACTTGGTTATCTTGATGCAATTTATTGATGAGGACCTTTAACTCCTCTTGTCCTTGAGCCAGGTTTTGAATGAGAGCCATCTGGCCCACCAGTTGTCCCATCATCTAGATTTTCATTGTTGACAACTCAATATGTAGCCCTTCCAATTGATTATTCCTGATGCCCCCTGGATTTCCTAGGACCATGCCCCTTGTGAGGAGAGCTTTCACCTCTTCCTTCCCCTGGGACAGGTTCAAGAACATTTCTTGAAGTTGAGCGTTTTGAGCCTGGATCTCTTTGACCGTCCTCTCTAGAGCCATCTCTACTGAAATAAACAGTATGAAAATAAGGAGACCTGAAAAGGGGAAAACCTGTTATGATACGATGCATGATATGTGGATGCATGTTTTCAAGGATCTTGCGGGGTAAACACAAGAAAATGTTAGAGGTTGAACTTCGATCAACATCTTTGATTGGAGAACTTTGTATCGGCGGATGTCTTTCCACGAGAATCAAGCTCACCGTGTCAAGTGGGTCATAGCCTTCGATTCAAGTTGTTGTACTTGATCTTTGACGTCGTTTGTTTAGATGGAAATGAATCCTCTTGCCCTTTGGTAGACGTCTGGTTCAACATGACCCTGCATCAAAGACCCTCGAGATCCTTGAAATGGTTATTGAAAATGCTATGGTATGATGTTATGATGTTATGTACAAGTATGCAAAAGTAAGAAAGTGTATATGCAGATAATCACATTTACACAAAGTAGACAAGTCCTTAGGTTTAGGCTTGCATGGGGTTCGTAGGTAAGTACCCTCTCGAAGTTAGTTGGCTCAACCTGTCTTAGAAATAGTAACCGGGTTCTAAGGAGCTCAATATCACTGGATTATTTTCTGTGTTCATTGTTTCAGTTTAGCCACTTAACTGGCCACCGAAATATTCCAAGAAAACAACCCTCAATGAGTGTAGTATCGAGTATCTACCAACTTCGGACTACACCAAAGCCGGTCATCTCCCTACCCCTAATAAGGCCAAGATGGTAAAGTAAGGTTCTAAGAGTTCATTAGTGCTTCATGACATCACTCAGCGGCCCCGTATTCTCTTTGATTGACTCAAAGGCTACTGGTAGCCACAAATATGTCGCACTAACGTAGCCACTACTTCAACCATGTCGGTATACCCCGCACAGTTCCCTCACAATTTATTGCTACTTACCTAAAAGGTGCCCCCAAATCCGGGTGTAGGATTTAAAACAAACCCAAACAAGGAATCCCAAAAAGTAAAGCAATCAAGGCAATCAAAGCAAGCATGTAAAGGTGATCTAAACCCTAAGGTAACCCCACTTTTAGAAATTTCCCCAGCAGAGTCGCCCGTTCTGTGATACGGTGGGAGAACTGACTTGACGTTTTGCGTTTCTGTTCGCAATTGTGCAGTTTAGCAAGAGTCGCCACCGACTTTTTATTTTATCCAAAGGAAAGGTAAAAAAGCACAGGAAAGACCTTTGAGATGTTTTCTAGGGTTCGGGGGGTAGATTATGAAAAGGGAAGGTGCAAACACCCTTTTCATCCATGGTTATCCATGGGCTCTTAGTTACTTGTTCTAGATCACTTGCTTTTGCTTTTCAATTGTTTGAAATGGTGCTTTGTGTGTGGTTTTGAAAATGTTTTGAAAAGAGGCCTATGTTTAGGAAACCTTTGTAACAATTCTTGTTTGAATGTTTTACAAAGGTGTTTGTCTTTTTGAAAAGATATTTCAATGTTTTGAAAGTGGATTTGGAAAATGTTTTGAAGTTGTGTTGTGAAGTGTGTTTGAAAATAGCAAGGATGTTTTGCAATCTTTTGATCAAGTAACTAAGAGTTATCTACCCTATTTTACTCAAATATCTTTTCTATGTTTTTAAACCTTTTGACAGTGTTATTTCACCACTGTATTTGGCTAACAACCTTGTGTTAGGATGTTAAACGGGGCAGGCGCGGGTCATCGTATACAATCATTGAAAACAAATTGTGAGACGCTCTAGCAATTTTATAAGGGATGGGATCGTTTTATCGAAGGAAACATCGAGGGTCATCGAGGGACTACGATCTTTGTTTATCGAAGGGGCATTTGCTAGAGTGTCTCATATTCGAGGGACATGATTGCATTTTTCAAAGCAACAAGCGAGGTTACCCTAGAGGTGTAAGTGTGCGTTGTGTTTGTCAATTTTCATGCTTTTTGTCTTGTTTTAGGTTATCTAGCGATTGATTTTGAATCTTGCCATACACGCCTAATTACTATACAGTATATTGAAAGCAATAAATTGCGGGAATTAAAAGTCTAAGTTATTACAAAAAAAGTATTCGGGGATGGGGGTACAATTATTTACAAATGGGGATGAGTCTCACAAGGATAATAAAGTCCAAATATCAAGTGTTACAACCAAATCGAATTGTCACAATTCAATATAAATTATAACAAATTATATAATAAGGAAAATCAATAAATTATGAGATGCATGTATAAATAAAAATCTATTCTAAAAAAAAAGATTAAGTATTATATTATTATCTTTTTTTTGTATTTTATTAATTATGTAAATCAAAAGTTTAAAGGAAGAAAAATTAAATTAAAATTCTATTATTTACATATTTTTATTAATCAATAAAAAGGGTTAAAGAAAACCAAAATTATTTAAATCAAACTAAATGTTCTTTTTTTGTTATTTTCATTATGTTAAACAAGATTAATTAATAATAAAATAAACTAACTTAAAAGAAAATAAAACAAAGTTTATTTAGTGTTTTTATTAAATAAAAGAAAGAAAACAAATTAGTTAAAATTAAATAGTAAAAAAAAGTGTTTGTTAATTTAAAGAAAAGAAAATAAGGAGATTGGGCTTAAGGCTTGAGGAGTTGGGCCCAAGATAAAGAAAAGAAAGAAGGCAGAAAGGGGGTCAGAATAGAGATGGGGGGCATGTTAACAATAACGTTGGGCTTTGATTGTTTGATGAGGCGAAGGCCCAATACCAAACTTGTAACATTTTTAGGGGTTTCAGAATTATCGTTTGTGTTGTTGTGTTCACAGTGGCGCCATTTCGTTCTTCTCTTCTTCATCTTCCTCAAACAAATGCGCTGATTCTCCCTTAAGCCCCAGGTCGCCGGAGCGCCACCCTACTCCCTCATCTCCTCACGATAATCCCTAGCTTTGGACTGAGCGGTATGATTCACTTTGTTTTGATTTGTCGTCTTTTTCGCGTTTTACAGTTTCATGTTTGTTTTGCATGTTTTACCTCGTTTTTATCCATGGTGTTTTATGCTTGAGATGCAGTAAGGGGTTGAGAATAACTTACCTTGAGCGTTTCTGGAAAGAAAATGGAGAGGAGAAAAAGGGTGAGACGGAGAGATGGAGGCGCTCCTTGGTGGCTTAGGGGAAGAGGGAAGATGTGATGGATGCGCTTTTGCTTTTGGTAACCTTTTTCCTCTTTGTTGAATATAGATGATGATGTGATTCTGAGACTGTTGTTCTTGATTTTGTTGATGATGAGGGATATGATTCTGAAACTATGTTGGTTTTTTGTTGTTGATGATGGATATGATTCTGAAACTTGTTGTTGATATTCTTCTTATTTTCTCTTTCTCTTTCTTGGAATGTTGATGATGAATATGTTCTGAAACTTTGTTTTTTGAAACTGATTTTGATGGATTTTGTTGAACTGAGTTGGTAGGCTGATGTTTCAAAGGGTTTTTGTGATTTGTTTTACTGTAGCTTGGTATAATTTTGTTACAGTTTTGGCTTTGTTGAGGGTTTATAGTTTGGATTTGGTTAAGCTTTGTTATAGTTTGGCAAGGCTTGGTTTAGTTTGTATGGTTATTTGCAGTTTGCTTGTTTGGCTGTTTCTTGCTAGCAGGTTTTGGCCAGGCTTTGTGGTTTGAACAAGCTTGGCTTGTTACAGTTTGTATGATTTTGATAGCAGGTTTGCTGGCTTGTTTGCACAGACTTGCAAGTTTGTTAATAGGGTTACAAGTTATGCAGGGTTTAGCTATCCAGGTTTTTGTGTTTTGCAGGCTGGTTGTTTGTGCTAGCTTGGCTTGGCAGGCTTGCAGGTTTTTGGGAGTGTTTGTTGCAGTTTGCAGTTTGGCCAAGCAGTTTGGTTCTGCAGATTTGTGGTGTTTTGATAGTAGGCCTATTTGTTGTTTACAGTTTTTGCTATAGTTTGGTGTTTTGATAACAGGTTGTGTGTTTTGGTTATCTTGCAATTTTTCTGGGCTTGGCAAACTTGCAAGTTTATTGGGTTTGGTTTACTGGGTTAGCTATGCAGGTTTGGCAAGTTTGTGTTTTGCTATGGTGTTTGGCAAGCTATCAGTTTGGAGATTTTTTGAGATTTTTTGGCTGGGCTCTAATGTTCTCTCCTTATACTGTTATGCAGTCTTGAGTTTTTTATCTTTTTGTTTTTTTGTTAGCTTGTGACAGCCTGTGTTTAGCCAAACTGCAAACTTTCACCAAAGGTGATATCTTTTCCTCTTCCTCTCTCCATGAAACAAGCATCTTGCTTTTTTTTAATCATTTTTCTGAAAAGTTGCCTTTGGAAAATGATGATGGCTATTACAAGCCTTTTTCTTGTCAATAGGTTTTCCTGCTATATTACATGCTACTACTGCTGTACTTTTTGTATTGTACTTGGTTGCTTTTGTAGTTGGCTTACTTGACAGTTTGCATCTGGTTTGGGTTTGCCATGCTTAGTTTGCTTTGCAACTTGCTGCAATGTTTGCAATGTTTAGTTGCTAACTTTGTATAGTTTTTGCATTCAGTTACTGCAGTTTAGTATGCTTGGTTGCTGGACAGTTTGAATTTTGGCGCCTTGGTTTGCTTTTGCTGCTGCAATGTTTGCCTTTGTGTGCTTGCTTTTGTACAACATGTTTCATGTTTTGCATTTGAGCCAATTGCTTTTGTATGCTTGCATTTTTATTTTTTTTACTTTTCTCTTTGTGAACCAAGAAGAGAAATCTTCTTGTGATTTGAAAAGAGAAAAATAAAACATGATGAACAATAGCACACTGATTCCGGACGGAAAACTTTAATGATGAATTTTCTTTCTTTTTCTGCTCGAAAAATTTAACTGTATTAATCCTCTTTTCTTTCTTCTTTTTCAGGTGAATGCAACTTGGACGGCGATAAAGCAACGGAAGCAGAAGACTTTGAGCATGTGATCAATGGAGCTTAGGCTTAGAATTTTTTATTCATTGTAATAATTTATTCTTCAAATACTATAAGTTGTAAAACGTATAATATTCAAACAATAAACTATTTTTGTAACAATCATTTGCAATGAATAAAAAAGTCTTATGAGATCAATTGATAATTCAATAAATCCTTCTACTGTCAATATCTTTCAATTCTTCCTTTGCATCTTCACTTTTTATTTAAGATTCCTGATTTAAAATAACTGAATTTGCATTCCAGCATTTCCAATACAGATAACTTAAAATCCAAGTAATCCCTAAAAACTCTGTAATCTCATAACTTGCGACAACATTCCAATCAACATACGCGTTGTGTATTCCAATAAGTAAGCATTCCCTTAACAAGCAAACATTTTGTTCCATTAACAAGCAGATGCCTTAATATTCCAAATAATAGTCTCAGCTCCTATTTCTTATCCTAGATAATCAGGCCTTGAGAACAATCAGTTGACCTTTCAGCAAACTTGAAAAAGCATGAAAACAATGTAACAGTTAACTGAATTTTTGAGGATTCAATTTCTTCTGAGAAATGCGAGAGAAAACCCTAATTCTAGATTTATTGCTAAAGAAAAGTCTGTTTGATCGATTCTTGAGCCAATCTTAAAAACCAGAGAAAACCCTAGGGTTGTGATTTCTTATGAAAAAGGGAGGGCAAATTTTAGGGTACAACAATCACTATTAACACCATTGTCGAGGGTTTCGCTGCTGTGGGAGAATCTAGATCCTCCTAAAGAAAGTGCGCCAATAAGGTTTAAGTGGAAAACATTGTGCCTTCTAACCCTGTCAGAATCTTTGTGAGAGAAGGAGAATCTAGAATCACCTTTTCAAATGAAGATTTTGTTGGTGTTCTTACCCATAAAAATGACCCCATAATCGTCATAGTTCATTATGATAATTGGAATATGAAGCGATTGTTGATTGACCCCGATAGCTCATCAAATATTTTAATCTAGAGTGCTTTCCAAAGGCCTTGGAAGATATTCTGGGGTCAGTCGAGAACTATAACATGCTCTTAAATCCCTCAAAGTGCCCATTTAGCATGCAAGAAGGAAAATTTCCTGGTTTTATGTTAACCAAGAGAGGCATAGATGTAAACCCAAACAAATGGCAAACCATCATTGATATGAGAAGTCCTTCCAATATTAAAGAGTAAAAATAACTAACAAGGAACCTATCCTCCCTATCTCGTGTTGTTACTTGAGTAGTGACAAGGATTTCCACTTCTTCTCCACACTAAAGAAAAAATAAATGTTAGAATGGACGAGCGAATGCGAGGATGCATTATTAAATTTAAAGTTATTCATAGCATCACTGTGCATCCTGACACTCCCGATAGCGGGATCTTTTTTGTACCTTTATTTGTCTATTACTTACCAAGCTATGAGCTCAGTACTCATCTAGAAAACATATAAAGTGGAATGGCTTGTCTATTTCATGAGAACTAAGTTCAAGTGCGTTTAGGCCTAATATCTAAAGATTGAAAGGGTTGTATTGGTAGTGTGATATAGTGGGAGAACTGACTTGGGTGTTTTGCGTTTTATCGCAAATGTTGCAGTTAATAAGAGTCGCCACCGACTTTTCTTTTATCCAAAAGGAAAGGTGAAAAAGTACATGAAAGACCTTTGAGATTATTTCTTGAGTTTGGGGGGTAGATTATGAAAAGGGAAGGTATTAACACCCTTTTTATCCATGGTTTTCCATGGGCTCTTAGTTACTTGCTAGATCACTTGCTTTTGTTTGAAATTGTGCTTTGTGTGAATTTTGAAAGTATTTTGTAAACAGGCAATTGTTTAGGCAAACTTTGTAATGATTCTCGTTCGTAAGAATGTATACAAAGTGTGTGATCTTTTGAAAATGTTTTCAAGTTTGTAAGATGTTTTGAAAGTGTTGGTGTTTATTTTGAAAATAGCAAGGATGTTTTGTTTTGAAATGGAGCAAGTAACTAGGAGCATTCTACCTACTCAAAAGTCTTTCATGTTCATTTCCTCTTTCCTTTGACATTGTTGTCTTACCATTGATTTGGTAAGTAACCTTATCTTTGGATGTAAATGGGACGGGCGTGGGTCATCGTATAACCATGATTAGCAATGTTGCAAGGTATCTTAGTATTCTCTTTTAGGGGACTAAGATCATTTGAAAGGCAACATATATAGCGTCATCGAGGGACTATGATCTTATATTTTGCTTGTTTTTTTTTTTGCTAAGATACCTCACATGCGTAATACGGCCATTTTGTAAGAAAACCAAGTGGATTTTACCCTAAGGGTGCTTGTGTGAAAGTGTATTGTTTTTCATGCTTGGTGTTGTCTTTGATTAGGGTTTTCTAATTGATTGGTTTTAGTCTTTCCATACAAACCCTAATTACTAGCATTTGTATATAAAGCGATAAATTGCGGAATTTAAAATTACTACACTATTACAATGCTTGTTGGATGGGGGTGTACAAATTACAAATGAGGATTGCTAGAAAATAAACCTAATTATCTATTACAACCATATTGAATTTGGATAAATAATATACAAAAATGAGTAAATATACAAGAATGTAAAATGGAAATAAAATGGACTTTTATTTGATTTTTTAGGGAACAGGGGTTTTATTTTAACCTAATTAACTAAAAGAAATATAATTAATTAAATTAGTAAAAAGTAAAACCTAAATTAACTAGGAAAAGAATTCAAATAAAACCCTAATCTATTAATTGATTAAAAAAGAAATTAAGTTTATAAGAAGAATATTTTTGGTATTTTTGTCTTAAAAATAATTTATAGTATTATGAAATATTTTTGGTCTTTTTATATTTTAAAAAAATATATTTAAATTGTGTAAAAAAAAACTAAAAAAACCTAGTTTCTAATTAAATTTACAAATCAATTAGTGAAATAAATAAAGTATGATTAAATAAAATAATTTTTTGTGTAAAATAAATAAATAAACTATATCAAAATATAAATCTAATATTTTTATATTTTTTATGATTTTTTTTGGTATTACATAAAATATTTAAGAAAATAAATGAATAAAAATGAGAAAAAAGAAAATAAAATGGGTCAGAGTGTGAATAGCCAGCAAGGGGGGTCATAAGTAAAAAAATATAAGGCCCAAGGGTATGAGGCCCAGCGCTGCAAAAAAATGACAAAAAATAGGAAAAATATGAGAAAACAAGTAAAAGGGTACCACTAGGGCTCGAACTCAGGTCCCTATAGTCACAAACGCGCGCTTCTACCACTGGAGTGGCTAACATCTGTTTATTAATAGCAAACCATAAATATATATGGTAAACACGTTCCTGAAGACAACTTCATCTTCAACCACACGCCCAGCCTGAACCTCTGTATCTTATTCAATTCTCAACCAAAATGAAAA
Organism: Vicia faba; assembly: GCA_948472305.1. Lineage (NCBI taxonomy): Eukaryota > Viridiplantae > Streptophyta > Magnoliopsida > Fabales > Fabaceae > Vicia > Vicia faba. The sequence goes on from OX451735.1 coordinate 799,039,180, forward strand.
CTGTAAACATGAAACTTGTGGCAAATTTCCTCACGATTTCAGAAATGCAAAGCAATAAAATTATAGATCAAAGAAAAGCATGAATTTTAATGACCCTAATTTGAACCCTAAAAAATCCATAAACTTCAATCTTAAAATTCTCTAAACTCAAGCAACATAAATGAAAACTATGGACATGGTTAGCTTCAGGACAATGATAACTACATTTCTTATTCACAAATAAACCATTAATGATGCTTGTTTGAAGAGTTCAAAAGTCAGAAAACTCACCTTTCAAGAGGTTATCGTGTTTTGATTTGGAGTAGCTTTTAGTGAGTTCCAATGGTTGGATTAGCTTCCTCAAGTTCCCAGGAAGCTAATGTGATGCTTAACTTGAGCTGAAAGTGCCCGAGGAGTTCTGGAGAAGTCAAGGTGCAAGGTGCTGTTTTTGAAAATGGTGGATGATGATGGAGGTGTTACAGTGGTGTTGTAGGTGTTGGAATTGTTTGTGCATGTTATTTAGAAGCTTTTGAAAGTAAAAAGGCTAAGAAACGCACGAGAAAATTTGGAAATTAGATTCAGAACTCAGAAATGGCAAGTTTTGAGGTGTTTTTGGTGATTTTGTGTTCTTGGTGTTTTCAGGGCTCAAGCATGCGTGGGATTTGTGGCAAATGACTTGTGTATGTATAAGAAAAAATCTTGAGTGCTTTTGAGAGTCATACGTACAAGTTACAAGCTAATTGCTATGTTACTTGATTTTCAAGAAAAGTGGGAAAATAAGTTTCAAGAGGAAGTACAAGCATGGGCTGAGTGATTGTAAGCGTCTAGATAAGCTTATCTTGAGTTAAGGGACTTGTATCATCAGAAGAAAGCAATTGCAAGGCTCAAGAACAAGTTTTATGCAAAAAGCTACTTTATCAAAATGGCATTGTGCACTTTCTTCCCAAAATGGATATAAAGCATGGCCTTGCATTGAATGCTTGAATTGAGACCTATAACAGCTGTGCAAGAAATTAATTATGGAGTGCCTAACAGTTTGAGGGCTTTAAAGTAGAGATTATGCAGCATAGGTTTGAAATTTGAATTTTGTTCATCACAAAATGACTTGTAATTCAAGTGTGAAAACCCTAACTTCATCTCTTCGATTCTCCCTACTCAAAAATGATCTCAAGGAGTTCTTGGACATTTTGGAAAGCTTGTATTGTTCTATACAACCCCTTTTTGAATCACTTTTGAAAATTCCCCTTGGAACTATATGAAAAAGTGTCATGAAGTTAGGTCAAAATCCTGACCAAATTAGGATAAAATTTCACTAAGTGTTTTGTTTCATGACCATGTGTTCTTAAAATTATACCTTGAGATCCAAGCAATTTTGGAAGGAGTTGTGTGAAGAAATTTTGTAGATTTCATGGATATCTACAACTTTCATGTTGAAAGTTTCTTTTGAATCATCTTGCATCATGGCGAAAATTTTGCTCAAAGTTGTGAAAAAATTAGAAATTTCCAACACTTAGAAAAATTTCTAAGTTTAGAAATTTTAACTTTTCAAAATGAAATCTTGAATTTTTTATTTCTTGATGAATAAGTTTCATATTTTGACATGCTTTGATGAATTATTATCTTTGACATTTGATTTTGACCAAAAAGTCAAAGTTTGACTTTTTAGTATACAATTGACTTTTGATCAGTTGACTGAAAATTCATCTGTCAATCCATTGGAATTGAGAAATGTTTTGAGCCATGTCATTAGGTAAAAATGATGCAATTGTACTCTTAAGATAATGCCTTAAACCAATTGATTATTTGCTAGGTGAAAAATCAGAAATTGCCCTTTCCCAGTCAAAACCCTAATTTTGACCATTTTCCCCTTTTGAAGATTTGATCAAATTTCTTGAGGAATTATGGTCCAAACTTGATCAAATGATACATATGAGCTTAAAATGTTGACGTGGATAAAAAATTATTAATTTTTACTGTAAATTGGCCATAATTGACTTTTTCCCCAACACAGCTAATTTTTAGGTCAACTGCTCAATTGACTGAGCAAAAGTGTGATCCAAAGCTTGAAACTTGACATGAGTAACCTTGAGGGACCATAATGATCCATGAAAGTCATAAGGGGCATTGGAAGTTCAAATATCCTTGTGCAATCTCAAACCCTAATTTTGGTCATCAGTGCTTAAGGTGGTGTCTTGAGTTGATCAACCCTAGTGGAGTCTTGAGCCAAAGGAGGTCTTGTAAGCAAATTCTTGATAAGTGAGAGGGAAAATTTTGGGGTACAACAAATGCCCCTGTTCAATCTTCTTAAGCCTGAATAGTTGGATTGACGAGTTTTGCCATTCATGACTCGAAGGTGGAAGATGATTGGACACTAGAGTGCCCAGAAATTTGCACTCGGTGATGTGATGGTTGATGGTATAGGGAATGGGCTTAAAGATGCAATTCAAAAATGATTACTGAGAGCCGAATCTAAATGAGTATCAGGATGGCATCCGTGTCTGGAGCGTATCTGAACTATATCTGAGAGTTGAGTCTGAATGAGTATCAAGATGGAATCCGTATCTGGAGCGTATCTGAATTGTATCTGAAAGTTGAATATGAATGAGTATCAGGATGGCATCCGTGTCTGGAGCATATCTGAATTGTATCTGAAAGTTGAATCTGAATGAGTATCGGGATGGCATCCGTGTCTGGAGTGTATCTGAATTGTATCTAAAAGTTGAATCTGAATGAGTATCAGGATGACATGCATGTCTAGAGCGTATCTAAAATGTATCTGAAATTTGAATCTGAATGAGTATCAGGATGGTATCCGTGTCTGGAGCGTATCTGAACTATATCTGAGAATCCTTTAAACATTGTTAAAGGTAGCTATTGATTAACCTTATCCTGAAAAGGCTAAAATGTTAGCTAATGTGCAATGCCATGATGTATGAAATGCATGCATAATGATATTATGATACATGCATTCGTGTTATCGATGTTTATGATATATGGATGCGATGTATGCGCATGTGAGCTAATCTGCTGCACTGCTTGTTGGATTGGGGAAAACAAATCCCCGACTGCTGCTGAGGATACAGAGTGCAAGTCTTCATGTTTTGAAGTGTTGATGAATTTAGAGAAATAAACTTTGTTGTAAGGGAAATGTCGTGTACTACTTGTAAAATCCTCTTGGGGAATCCTGAGAAATTTGGGAGACTTTTACCGGGGAGTGATAATTGGAAGTTTTGTTCCGCTGGGGATTAAACTACACATTGCGGGAGATTTTATGGAAATAGCCTAGAGAGATTTCCCTATTTCTTAAAGCCATTAGTGATTGTCTTTCTATTTTGTTTATTTGTAAACGGTAGTTACGTTTAAATGCATATGTTCAAAAATAAATCATTGGGCGTTTTTGTAAACAAAACATAAGAGTAAAGAAAAATAGATAGTTTTGTACTTTCAAAGGGATATCTTTGTATTGACTTTGAGTAAGTATTTTTGTACAATGATACAAACATTCTAGTAAGATAATGTCGTCGTAAAAAATGAAAATTTGATACAAAGAAAAGATAGCTATGTCAAATAATCTCATGGGTTCCCATTCTGCTATAGCCTTCGTGTCTCTGAGCATCTTATCTATTTGTTGCCTTGTCTGAAGTTGATTGAACTGATCGGAACTGTCGAGTTTGCAGGTTGTTTGTAAAGTGATCCAACAGGACATAGTCATAGCTTTAATTCCCTAACTTTTGCCTGGATTGCCCTTTCGAGTTTTAAATCCACCGGGATACCCTTTTTTACCCAAGTCACCCTTTCGGGTTTTCAGCTTGCCGGGTGTACATATTTTTTTTTGTTTTATCCCTAATTTGTTCCTGAACCTTTTTGGTTCGCCGAGATGCCCTTGTTTTTCCTAGGTGTGTCAACCTAGCGGGTCTCTTATGCGTAGTATCTTTTGACTATTTCCGCATTCACGAGGTGCGGTAGGTCATCACCATCCTTAATGGTTAAGATCATTTCTCCACCAGAGAATATGCTTTTGATCATAAATGGTCCTTCGTATGTAGGAGTCCATTTTCCCATGGGATCACCCTGTGGTAGTATGATACGTTTTATCACCAGATCCCCGACTTGATACACTTGGCGTCTGAACTTTTTGTTGAAAGCCTTGATCATCCTTTTTTGATACATTTGACCATGACAGACAATAGTAAGCCTTTTCTCATCAATCAAGTTCATTTGATCAAGTCGAGTCTGGATCCAATCGTCTTTGTTCAGACCTGCATCCTTCATGATTCTCAGAGAGGGGATCTGGACCTCAATAGGAAAGACAACCTCTATGTTGTATACTAGAGAGTAGGGTGTTGCTCTGGTTGATGTGTGTGTCGTGGTATGATAACCGTGGAGAGCGAATGGTAGCATCTCATGCCAGTCTTTGTATGTGACTGTCATTTTCTGTCTGATCTTTTTGATGTTCTTATTTGGGACTTCGAGAGCACCATTATTCTTTGGCTAGTAAGGGGAAGAATTGTGATGCTGTATCTTGAATTGCACGCACAGTGCAATGATCATAGTGTTGTTAAGATTCGTACCATTGTCTGTGATGATCGTCTCCGGGATACCGTACCGACATATGAGATTTTTCTTGATGAGTCGGGCGACAACATTCTTGGTAATGAAAGTGAAAGAGGTCGCCTCAACCCACTTTGTAAAATAGTCAATGGCCACCAAGATGAAGCAGTGTCCATTAGAGGCTGTTGGTTTGATTTCCCTAATCACATCGATGCCCCACATAGCAAAGGGCCAAGGAGCCGTCAAGACATTCAAAGGAACCGGAGGTACGTGCACCTTGTTAGCATAAATCTGACACTTGTGGAAGGTTCGAGAGTGTTGATAGCAATTTGCTTCCATGGTAGACCAGTAATAACCTACCCTTAGGATTTTCTTTGCCATCATATGCCCACCGGAATGGGTGCCAAAAGTGCCCTCATGTAGATCAGCCATGATCTTTTCTGCCTCAACCTTGTCTACGCAACGGAGTAAAATAGAGTCATGTTTACGTTTGTAGAGAATGACATTACTAAGGAAGAACTTAGCAGAGAATCTCCTTAAGAGATTCTTATCATTGACTGAAGCTCCTTCCAGATATTCTTGAGCCTCGAGATACCCCTTGACTTCGTGAAACCAAGGCCGGTCCATTACTTCTTCAGTATTAATCTCGCGACAGTGAGTTGGTTCATTCATTCGTTCAATGGTGATCCGGGGAGCCTCGTTATCCCATTTAAGTTTAAACATGGATGACGTTGTGGCTAGCGCGTCTACTAGCTGATTTTCTTCTCGCGGGAAATGCTCGAAGGTAATCTTCTCAAAATGTGGGATCAATGTCAACACATGTTCTTCGTATGGGATAAGGTTAGGGTGTTTGGTGTCCTATTCCCCTTTGATCTGGCTGATGATCAAAGCTGAATCTCTGAATGCATTTAAGGATTTGATCCCCAAATCTATGGCAGCTTTGAGACAAAAAATGCATGCTTCGTATTCCACCATGTTATTTGTACAATTGAAGCAGAGTCTTGCCATAAAGGGAGTATGAAATCCTTCAGGAGATATGAGTACAACACCTATACCATTGCCGAGTGCGTTGGATGCCTCATCAAAAACCAGGGTCCATCGGGATCCTTGTTCAGGTTTGTCATATGGTCTGATTTCTTCACAGTTGTTTATCATCATGATGTCTTCATCTGGGAATTCGAACTTCATGGACTGGTAGTCATCCACAGCTTGATGAGCAAGGTGATCAGCTAGTACACTTCCTTTTATTGCTTTCTAGGTAGTATACTGTATGTCATATTATGTCAGGATCATCTGCCATCTCGCTATTCTCCCAGAGAGGGAAGGTTTCTCGAAGATGTATTTTATTGGATCCATTTTAGATATCAATAAGGTAGTATGGGTCACCATATACTGTCTTAGCCGATGAGTAGCCCATGCCAGAGTGCAACAAGTTTTCTCGAGCAGTGAATATCTTGTTTCACAGTCTGTAAACTTTTTGCTCAGGTATTAAATAACATGCTCTTTTCGGCCAGACTCGTCATGCTGCCCCAGCACACACCCCATTGAATTTTCCAAAACAGTTAGATACATGATCAATGGTCTTCCCTCAACTGGTGGCATCAAAACATGAGGCTCTTGTAAGTACTCTTTGATCTTTTCGAAGGTAGTTTGGCACTCATCATTCCGTTTGACTACTTGATCTTTCTTCAGCAATTTGAAGATTGGTTCACAAGTAGCTGTTAGGTGAGAAATGAATCTGGCAATGTAGTTCAACCGTCCCAAGAATCCTATGACTTCCTTCTCAGTACGAGGAGCAGACATCTCTTGTATCGCTTTTACCTTGGCATGATCCACTTTGATACCTTTACCGCTGACGACAAAGCCTAGGAGTTTACCAGACCTTACCCCAAATGTGCATTTATTCGGGTTCAACCTCAGCTTGTACTTCTTTAACCTCTCAAACAGTTTCTGTAAATGATTAAGATACTCTTATTCTATTTGAGATCTGGCTATCATGTCGTCCATATAGACCTCTATTTTGTGATGTATCATGTCGTGAAATAAGGCTACCATGGCACGCTGATAGGTTTCCCCAACATTCTTCAGCCCGAATGGCATAACCTTGTAACAGAATGTGCCCCACTGTGTGACAAAGGTTATTTTCTCCATGTCCTCAGGCGCCATTTTGATTTGGTTGTAGCCTGAGAAACCATCCATGAAGGAAAACACTTTATGTTGTGTTGTATTGTCAACTAGAATATCAATGTGGGGAAGTGGGAAATCATCCTTAGGGCTTGCCCTATTCAAATCTCTGTAGTCCATACACATTCGTACTTTTCCTTCCTTTTTAGGCACGAGAACAACATTGGTGACCCATTGCGGATAAGAGGTGACGACCAAGAACCCAGCGTTGAATTGTTTCATGACTTCCGCCTTGATCTTCTATGACATGTCTGGTCGCATGCGACAGACCTTTTGTTTTACCGGTGGGAAGTCTTCTTTTGTTGGTAGACGATGTACCACGATATCTGCATCAAGTCTTGGCATGTTTTCGTGCGACCATGCAAAGATCTCAACATAATCATGTAGCAACTGAATCAGGAGCTCTTTGACACTGGGTTCCAGATTGGCACCCACCTTGACTTCTTTCTTGTCCTCTTCAGTACCTAGGTTAATTGTGTCCACTGGTTCTTCATGGAGCTGTATGGTCCTCTCTTCTTGTTGTAGTAACCTGGTGAGTTCCCCTGGTACTTCACAATCTTCCTCACCTTCGTCTTCGGCTTGGTAGATTAGATTTTCAGAATCACAGAAGGCCATAGAAGAATTGTTACCCATGGGATCCCGAATGGATGTAGATCTGCATTTTGAATGTGAGTGTGTGTAAGAGTATATCTATCTTTGAAAGAAATGAAAATGTAAAAAGAAAAACAATGAGCACAAAGTTTGTATGCAAACACGTCCATGATTCATTGATGTCATATCAAAATGAGATAATAACCCTTACAAACGGACCATTATGCCTCGGGTAAGACACACGGTTTTAAGAGTCTGAATTGTTTAATATTTCAGGTCCGACAAAATTTAAAGACAAATTATTGTTGGATAAAAGTGATTGGGAAAAAATCTCTAGCTTCATAGTTGCTGAGCCCTCCATTGACAGTTGGGAAAATCCAATCCTCCAGGTTATAGTTGTCTTAATCATCCTCCACTGCGTTGACTTCGTGGTTGCTGATCTTCAAGGGTGGTCCTCCGGCACGAGCACGGCGTACAACTTTCTGGGCTCCTGAAGTGAAACCCAAACCAAATTTGTCAGACTTGTATGGGATATCCGGGAGTTGGCCCCAAATAGTGCACCACCTTCTTCTATCACTGCCTTGGCATCTTTCAAAGACGACATCTTGAGCGAAGGCCTTGTAATCTTTGGGACTTGGGAAACAGCCTTGGTTACTGCCACAGTTTGCAGGACTTCTTCAAAGTGTTGGAATGGAGTTTCAATAAATTCACCATCTAGTTTCACATATCTGAAGGAATTTAGATGAATGACCATATACTCTTCTTCTCCATGAACAATGATGATTTTCCCCTGAATTAGATATTTCAACATTTGACGCAACGTAGAGGTAATGGCACCAGCATTGTGAATCCATGGTCGACCTAATAAGCAGGAATATGAAGGGAGAATATCCATTTCATAAAAAGATGAATCAAATTTTTGGGTTCCAACTTTTATGGGGATGTCCACTTCCCCATGCACCATCCTTTTTGAGCCGTCGAAGGCGCTCACCACTATGTTGCTAGGTTTCAAGGTTAATCCTTCACAATCAAGCCTATCAAGAGCCTTTTTAGGCAACACATTCAGAGACGAACTGGTATCAACCAAGACATGAGCCAAAGTTGTGCCCCTGCATTCGACTGAGACATCAATGCCTCGTTATGCTTCCTCCCCCTTGGCGTTAAATCAGCATCCAAAAAACCTAAACCATTATCCATGGTCAAGCTGGCTACGCAGTCCCGGAACTGATTAGAAGATGTTTCTTGGGGTACATGGGCATTTTTAAGGAATTTTACCAAGGCCTTTTCATGAGCCTCGGAACATAACAATAAAGCCAGCATGGAAATTTTTGATGGAGTTTTCCCCAGTTGTTCGACTATGTTGTAGTCTCTTCTTTTTATAATCTTTAGAATTTCCTCCATCTCTTTTCGGGAGGTCTCAGGGATAGCTACTGATTGTGCCTTCATCCGGACAGGCTCAACCAGAATACCTTTGCCTCGAGTCTCGGTTGACTCGGCAGTGGGAATGTCAGTAGGGGTGATAATAGGGACTGTAACAGTTTTGTCAACAAGAGTATTAGCAAAGATGATTGCAGGACTGGGAATAGCCTTTGGAGGAGCAACAACAACAGGAATGATTACAGGTCTAGAAATAGCTTTTGGAGGAGAAATTTTGGGAGAGAAAACCCTTCCACTTCGGGTTATCTTACTAGTCACTGTGATGTTACCGATATCAGAGTCAACTTTCTCAGAACTTGAATTTGTAGCAGCTGGCCAATCTTGCTTGATACCGTGATAGTAGACATCACCTCCATAATTCCATGGGACAGTTTTGTCTGATGAATACGGGATTGGTCCAAGCATTGTAATTATCAACGGATCTACTTTAGGAACTGATGTAATTCTAACAGGTCTTTTGGTGGAGACCCTAGAAGAATTGGCGGAAATGGTCACTATAGAAACATCATGATAAGAAACATTTGGAAAATAAGTCTTCTCGAACAAAATTTCCTTGTCATCTATTAGGCATTGAACGTCTGCTTTTAACAAATGACAGCTGGTTGGTGAGGATAAACAAAAATGACAGCTTTCTTCACAGCCTGGGAATACACCGACATTCAACAAGTTCTTTTTGATAGTCAGGAGTGGGGTCACAAGTTCATCAACCAAAGTAACAAACATATCTTCCTCAACGACATTGACATCACGGCCGTGCTTGGGCATATGGGCAGTGATGCCATTGGGAATTTCTGGCGCATTGAATTTAATCTCTTTGGCTTCAAGAAGGTATTGTACCTTGTTTTTCAGAGCCCAACAGTTGTTAGTGTCATGGCCGAGACTCTCAGAATGGTATGCACAACGGGCATTAGGATGATAATGAGGAGAGGTTGTGTTAGGATTCTTTAGAGCTTCTTTCAAAGTCACTAGATTAGATCTTAACAAATGTGGCAATACTTGAGATAATGTCATATTAATTTGGGTGAAATGTCTGACCGGTCTTTCTATTCTTGGTTGGTTGCTTCTTTGCTGAGCAGGTGCAGGTTTAGGAATCATGACAGCCCCCACCATTGGACGACGTTCAGTCCTATCTTGATTTCTCTGAGGATATACAACAACAACTTCTTTTTTTCCAATAAATGGTTTTCTTACAGTAGCAGAGGATGCTTCTTTTTGAATCTTTCCATTCTTTATCCCGACTTCCACTCTTTCGCCGATCAATATCAATTCGGTAAAACCTTCCGAGGAACTCCCGATTAAGTGATTAAAGAAAGGACCGGATAGGGTACCCAAAAACATGTCCACTAACTCTCTTTCAGTTAGGGAAGGCTGGACTCTTCCCGCTAAGTCCCTCCAGTTTTGAGCGTAGTCTTTGAAGCCTTCGCTTGAAACCATGACCATACTCTAGAGTTGAGTACGGGTGGGAGAAAGGTCTACATTGTATTGGTATTGTTTGTAAAAGTAAGCGGCAAGATCTTCCCATTTATGAACATTGGCTCTTTCTAGCTGATAAAACCAATCAAGTTGAGTTCCGGACAGGCTGTCTTGAAAGAAGTGTACCCATAAATCCCTGTCAGTAGTGTGAGGCTGTATTTTCCTCACATAGGACCAGAGATGCATTTTGGGACACAAAAATCTGTCGTATTTGGCGAACACCAGTGCCTTGAATTTTGGAAGAATGACAATCCCAGATACTAAACCAAACTCCTCAAAATCCAATCCAGGCACTTTTTGAATTTCCATTACGCTTAACCGTTCTTCCAGATGCTTATACTTATCGTGGGTCGGAGGATATTGTTCTTCATAATAATCTTCTTCTTCCTCTTCCTCTTCTGAATCTGGCTGGGAAACTACTTCCTTGCCTTTCCCATCTTGATTGTCTTTCTCACTAGATGACGTTGCAAAGTCTAGCGTCCTTATTGCTTGTCCTTGGAATCTTCTTCCCATATTCAGAAGTCCAGTTATTTTCTTTGTTTTCTTCTTTTTCTCTTCAACCAACAAGGTCTTCAACTCTTCTTGTCCTTTGGATAGAGTTAAGAACATCTGTTGAAACTGAGCATTTTGTGCTTGGAGGTCCTTCACCGTCTGCTTGAGATCCATCTTACTGAAATAAACAGTAGAAAGATAAGGAGACTTGTTGCAAGAAACCTTCTTATGTTATGATGAATGGTAGTTGCATATGCAATGATTTCAAGGATTTTAAAGATTCAAATTTGTTTTAGACAAAAAAGGAAACACACGTTATATTAATAAATTAAAGCTTGAGTACATCAAAACCTATTTAGGCTTACACAGAAATAAAAACTCTAAGATAAAAAGGTTGTGCGCATCCTCTTTGGTGTGATGTAGGCGTTTAGAGTCCGTTCCTCATGAAGTTGCTTGGTGAGTCCAGATTCTTCTTTTCGCTGGCGTAGAACTGGGCCTCAAAAGTGTCTCTCTCCCTCTTAAGCTGTATCCAATCCCTTTGTAAGTCTTCAAGAGAGGTGGGCATGTCAGGATGCAGGACAGTGTACGGAACATCTCCTTCCACAACAGGCTCTATGATTACCGGGAAAATGGAGGGGTAAAGCATCATAAGACTTTGAGCATGAGCTTATACCCATTTGAGGTAAGGCTCAAGAGGGATAGAGTTCTTATGCCCCAATGTCTTGCTATCTACCTTGTTCAACATCCTCCAAGCTTGGATAAATCTCTGGAGATGACCTTGATCGTTGTTCTCGTAGTCAAATATCAAACCTTGAATGAGCATCTCATGTGAGCCATCCCTTCGGGCGTAACCAAACTGTATTAAGGCTAAGAAGGGGTTGTAGGTGATACCTCCCCTAATGCCAAGTAAGGGGACATTAGGGAAATCTCCATAACGGTCGATGATGATAACATTCTCTATGGATCGGGAACACCACTGAATGTTTGAGCTTCATCAACCTTTGTGACTACCTTGAACCTTGCTCGTTCTTCAATGCAGATTGGGGAAGATGCAAAATAAACCATCTTGCCAAGAGAGGAGTGCAACACATAAGGACGCCTCTTTTCCTCATAGTGCGAGTGTGAAAATAATGTAGGATGTCCCCTAATAGAGTAGGCACCGAGTTGCGGGACATGAATGTTTTGACGGTGTTCACATCTATGAGTTGGTCAGGATTTGGAAACAAAACATCCCATAGATGAGGAGAGCTACAATTTCTTCAAAAGCTTGCAAGTCCAAGGAGTTCCAACAGTTCTGGGCTTTCTCAAATAATAACCTGGCTAAGAAACCTTTGAAACCACTCCTTGTTTCCCAATTGGCTGTGATATCCGATGGTTGCAAGTGTAGAGCTTGAGCAATCTCTTCTGGATTTGGATCTCTTTCCGTACCGTTGAAAGGTAGTTGATTGAGAATGGGAATCCTCAAGATTTGGGAGAATTCTTCCAAAGTTGGCACAAGTTGATAATCGGGAAATGTGAAGCAATGGTGTAAAGGATCAAAGAACTGAAAGAGCACCTTCATCATGTCTTCATCAGTGTTGGAGGTGACCAAGTTTAGTAGGCGACCATGTCTTTTGGGGAATGGAGAATTTTCAGGAATCCTTGAAGCTAGCTCTTTAAGTTTTGGAGGGATTCTTATAAGATTGACTTGAATGGTTTTCCGGCGAATAGAATCCATGTCCTATAAAACAAAACAAAGATAAATCCCAAGATCCCTGAAATGGTTAGTGAGTATGAGTATGATGTTATGATGTTTATGATGTTATGTACGAGTATGTATATACAAACAAAGCAAATAAGTCCTTAGGTTTAGACTTGCATGGAGTTTTATAGGTAAGTACCCTCTTGAAGTTTAGTTGGCTTAAAACCTGTCATAGCAATAGTAACCAGTTCTAAGGAGCTAAATATCACTGGTTTGTTTCCTTGGTCATTGTTTCAGCATAAGCCTCTTTAATGGCGACCGAAATATCCCAAAAAACTAAACCTCAATGAGTGTAGTATCGAGTATCTACCAACTTTGGACTGCACCAAAGCTGGTCTTCTCACTACATCCTAATGGCCAAGTTGGTCAAGTAAAGGTTGTAAAAGTTCATTAGTGCTTTATGATATCACTCAGCGGCCCCGTATTCTCCTTGATTAACTCAAGGGCTACCGGTACCCACAAATATGTTGCACTAACATAGCTATTGCTTAGACCATGTCGATATACCCCGCACAGTTTCCACAACGAATTGCTACTTACCTATAAGGTATCCCAAATACGGGTAGAGGACTCAAACCCAAATAAAGAACCATAATGTAAATCATACAAGTCAAACAAAGAAAGCAAATAAATGTGACCTAGCCCTAATGTAACCCCATTTTTATAAATATCTCCAGCAGAGTCGCCAGTTCTGTGATACGGTGGGAGAACTAACTTAGGTGTTTTGCGTTTTATCACAAATGTTGCGGTTAGCAAGAGTCTCCACCGAATTTTCTTTTTATCCAAAAGGAAAGGTTAAAATCACATGAAAAACCTTTGATATTGTTTCTTGAGTTCGGGGGGTAGATTATGAAAAGGGAAGGTATTAGCACCCTTTTCATCCATGGTTTTCCATGGGCTCTTAGTTACTTGCTAGATCACTTGCTTTTGTTTGAAATTGTGCTTTGTGTGGTTTTTGAAAATATTTTATAAAGAGGCCATTGTTTAGGAAAACTTTGTAATGATTCTTATTCGTAAGAATGTATACAAAGTGTGTGATCTTTTGAAAATATTTTCAAGTTTGTAAGATGTTTTGAAAGTGTTGGTGTTTGTTTTGAAAATAGCAAAGATGTTTTGTTTTGAAATGGAGCAAGTAACTAGGAGCATTATACCTACTCAAAAGTCTTTTATGTTCATTTCCTCTTTCCTTTGACATTGTTGTCTTACCATTGATTTGGTAAGTAACCCTATCTTTGGATGTAAACGGGACGGGCGTGGGTCATCGTATAACCATGATTAGCAATGTTGCAAGGTATCTTAGCATTCTCTTTTAGGGACTAAGATCATTTGAAAGGCAACATATATAGTGTCATTGAGGGAGTATGATCTTATATTTTGCTTGTTTTTTTTCTAAGATACCTCACATGCGTAATATGGCCATTTTGTAAGGCAACCAAGTGGATTTTTCCCTAAGGATGCTTGTGTGCAAGTGTATTAATTTTCATGCTAGGTTTTGTCTTTGATTAGGGTTTTCTAATTCGTTGGTTTTAGTCTTTCCATACAAATCCTAATTACTAGCATTTGCATATAAAGCAATAAATTGCGAAATTTAAAATTACTACACTATTACAATATTTGTGGGAGGGGGTGTACAAATTACAAATGGGGATTGCTAGAAAATAAACCTAATTATCTATTACAACCATATTGAATTTGGATAAATAATATACAAAAATGAGTAAATATACAAGAATGTAAAATAGAAAGAAAATGGACTTTCATTTGATTTTTTAGGGAAAAGGGGTTTTGTTTTAACCTAATTAACTAAAAGAAAAATAATTAATTAAATTAGTAAAAAGTAAAACCTAAATTAACTAGGAAAAGAATTCAAATAAAACCCTAATCTATTAATTGATTAAAAAAGAAATTAAGTTTATGAGATGAATATTTTTGGTATTTTTGTCTTAAAAATAATTTATAGCATTATAAAATATTTTTGGTCTTTTTATATTTTAAAATAATATATTTAAATTGTGTAAAAGAAAAAAACTAAAAAACCTAGTTTCTAATTAAATTTACAAATCAATTAGTGAAATAAATAAAGTATGATTAAATAAAATAATTTTTTGTGTAAAAAAAATAAATAAACTATATCAAAATATAAATCTAATATTTTTATATTTTTTATGATTTTTTTTAGTATTAGATAAAATATTTAAGAAAAAAAATAAATAAAAATGAGAAAAAAGAAAATAAAATGGGCCAGGGTGTGAATAGCCAGCAAGGGGGTCAGAAGTAAAAAAATATAAGGCCCAAGGGGATGAGGCCCAGCGCTACAAACAAATGACAAAAAATAAGAAAAAATGTGAGAAAACAAGTAAAAGGGTACAACTGGGGCTCGAACCCAGGTCCCTATAGTCACATGCGCGTGCTTCTACCACTGGAGTGGCTACACATCCGTTTATTAATATCAAATCATAAATAAATATGGTAAACAGGTTTCTAAAGACAACTTCATCTTCAACCTCACGCCCAACCTGAACCTCTGTATCTTATTCAATTCTCAACCAAAATGAAAACTGTAAATATGAAACTTGTAGAAAATTTCCTCACGATTTCAGAAATGCAAAGCAATAAAATTATAGATCAAAGACAAGCATGAATTTTAATGGCCCTAATTTGAACCCTAAAAAAATTCAGAAACTTCAATCTTAAAATTCTCTAAACTCAATCAACATAAATGAAAAATATGGACATGGTTAGCTTCAGGACAATGATAACTACATTTCTTATTCACAAATAAACCATTAATGATGCTTGTTTGAAGAGTTCAAAAGTCAGAAAACTCACCTAGCAAGAGGGTATCATGTTTTGAGTTGGAGTAGCTTTTAGTGAGTTCCAATGATTGGATTAGCTTCCTCAAGTTCCCAGGAAGAAAATGTGATGCTTAGCTTGAGCTGAAAGTGCCTGAGGAGTTCTGGAGAAGTCAAGGTGCAAGGTGTTGTTTTTGAAAATGGTGGATGATGATGGAGGTGTTATAGTGGTGTTGGAATTATTTGTGTATGTTATTTAGAAGCTTTTGAAAGTAAAAGGCCAAGAAACGCACGAGCAAATTTGGAGATTGGATTCAAAACTCAGAAATGGCAAGTTTTGAGGTGTTTTTGGTGATTCTGTGTTCTTGGTGTTTTCAGGGCTCAATCATGCGTGGGATTTGTGGAAAATTACTTGTGTATGTATAAGCAAAAATCTTGAGTGCTTTTGAGAGTCAGGAGTACAAGTTACAAGCTAATTGCTATGTTACTTGATTTTCAAGAAAAGTGGTAAAACAAGTTTCAAGAGGAAGTACAAGCATGGGATGAGTGATTGTAAGTGTCTAGATAAGCTTCTCTTGAGTTATGGGACTTGTATCATCAGAAGAAAGCAATTGCAAGGCTCAAGAACAAGTTTTGTTCAAAAAGCTACTTTATCAAAATGGCATTGCGCACTTTCTTCCCAAAATTGACATAAAGCATGGCCTTGCATTGAATGCTTGAATTGAGACCTCCAACAACTGTGCAAGTAATTAATTATGGAGTTCCTAACAAGTTTGAGTCCTGTAAAGTAGAGATTATGCAACATAGGTTTGAAATTTGAATTTTGTTCATCACAAAATGACTTGTAATTCAAGTGCGAAAACCCTAACTTCATCTCTTCGATTCTCCCTACTCAAAAATGATCTCAAGGAGTTCTTGGACATTTTGGAAAGCTTGTATTATTATATATAACCCCTTTTTGAATCACTTTTGAAAATTCCCCTTGGGACTATATGAAAAAGTGCCATGAAGTTAGGTCAAAATCCTGACCAAATTAGGGCAAAATTTCACTAAATGTTTTGTTTCATGACCATGTGTTCTTAAAATTATAACTTGAGACCCAAGCACTTTTGGAAGGATTTGTGTAAAGAAATGTTGTAGATTTCATGGAGATCTACAACTTTCATGTTTAAAGTTTCTTTTGAATCATCTTGCATCATGGTGAAAAGTTTTCTCAAAGTTGTGAAAAAAATAAGAAATTTCCAACACTTAGAAAAAATTTTAAGTTTAGAAATTTTAACTTTTCAAAATGAAATCTTGAATTTTTTATTTCTTGATGAATAAGTTTCATATTTTTACGTGCTTTGATGAATTGTGATCTTTGACATTTGATTTTGACTAAAAAGTCAAAGTTTGACTTTTCAGTATACAGTTGACTTTTGATCAATTGACTGAAAATTCATCTGTCAATCCATTGGACTTGAGCAATGTTTTGAGCCATGTAATTAGGTCAAAATGATTCAATTGGACTCTCGAGATCATGCCTTAAACCAATGGATCATTTGCTAGGTCAAAAATTAGAAATTTCCCTTTCCCAGTCAAAACCCTAATTTTGACCATTTTCCCTTTTGAAGATTTGATCAAATTTCTTGAGGATTTATGGTCCAAACATGATCAAATGATACATATTAGTTTAAAATGTTGATGTGGATAAAAAAATTATGAAGTTTTACTGTAAATTGGCCATAGTTGATTTTTTCCCCAACACAACTAATTTTTAGGTCAACTGCTCAATTGACTGAGCAAAAGTGTGATCCAAAGCTTGAAACTTGACATGAGTAACCTTGAGGTTCCATAATGATCCATGAAAGTAATAAGTGGCATTGGAAGTTCAAATATCCTTGTGCAATCTCAAACCCTAATTTTGGTCATCAATGCTTAAGGTGGTGTCTTGAGTTGATCAACCCTAGTGCAGTCTTGAGCCAAATGAGGTCTTGTGAGCAAATTCTTGATAAGCGAGAGGGAAATTTTTTGGGTACAATAGGTAGTATTGCTAACAACAAGGAAGATCAAGCCTTATTTTTAGGGACATGAGGTGATGGTAAAGACAAATTATGCCATTCGTCAAGTCTTGAAGAAACCAGAATTAGCTGGAAGGATGTTTTCTTGAGTTGTTTGAGTATGAAATCTAATATAATCACATGTAGTGGCTTTTTTTAGCTGAATTCAGTTGGCTAGTGTGCGAGGAGGTTCCCCCCACCTGAACGATGTTGGTAGATGGAATCTCTAACTTGAAGAGAATTTATGTCAGGATAAATCTAGAAGGACCGGGAAATTAATTGATCGAGCAATTGTTGAAATTCAAGTTCAAGGCTACAAACAACCAAGATGAGTATGAAGCTCTCATTGCTGGTATGGCCTTCACCCACGATGTAGGTGTTTCACACTTGAAAGGCAATAGTGGCTTCCATTTGGAGGCAAATCAAAATGTTAGGAAATATCAAACAAATGGGTCCTAACTCTTCAAATATCTAAAAAAAGGTATGTGACTTGTCAAAAATTTTAAGTTCTTTCGAGATAATGTATGTGCCTAAGGAGTAGAGTTTCAACGCATACCTTTTCTCCAAACTCACAAGCTCGGAGAAAATAGGGTACAACTGCAATGTGCTTTAGGAGACGCTTACCATCCCTAGTATCGAGGCATGCGGGATGAACACCTTCAAAGTCTTCCATACCACTGGTTGGATGACACCCTTAGTGCACTATCTTTAGTGAGTTGACCTACCACTAGATGAGTTAGACGCGAAGAGGACACATAAGTGCACTGCAAAGTATACTATTATATCATGAAAACTCTACAAAATGGGAAAGATTTCTCCCATGTTAAGATGTCTGGGGGAACATGAAACTTCCCAAGTTCTTGCTGAAGTACATTTGGGGGCTTGTGAATTCATATTAGTGAATAAGCCCTTGCCCACAAGATGCTAAGGGTTGGCTATTATTGACCTACACTAATGACGAAAAACTTGGTGTTCATTAGGAAATGTGATAAATGCCAGAGTGACACTAATTTTCACCTTGTACCAGTTGAACTTCAATATTCTATCACAACACCCTGGCCATTTTACCAAATGGGGCATGCAGACTCTAGGCCATTTCCTCCTGGAACCCACCCAACTAAAATTTCTTATTGTTGGAATGGGCTATTTCACAAAATGGATAGAAACTAAAGTTGTCTTCAAGATCTCAACAGAAAAGGGTCTGCAATTTTTATTGGTAGATGACTATGTGCATGTTCGATCTACGGGGCATTGTCATATCAAACAATGGGACTCAATTTTCTAGAACTAGCATAGTTGATTCTTCATGACCTGCGAGTACAAACAAAATTTATTTTTGTTGTCCATCCATAGGAAAATGGACAGGAAGAATCGAAAAACATGATAATATGGAAAGAGGTCAAGAAAAATCTAGATGTATCCTACCAATGTATGAATCTTATTGAATAAACTTTATTCTTTACATCTGGTTTATTTTTCTTTACGGTCGACTTAAATGCTAGAATTCCATATAAAGATCCTTGTCTCCTTAAAAGGGAAATACAAACACAGGACTTCTACAAGAAGATCATTGCCACCTTAAAAAGAGAAATACAAATGTTGTATTTCCACAAGAAGATCTTTTCCTCCTTAAAAGAGAAATGCAAATGTTGGACTTCCACAAGAAGATCCTCGACACTTTAAAAAATGAAATATGAATGATTAATTACATTATAAATCATTTTCTCCTTAGAGGCAATATAAACACCATCTCGGCAAGACATCTCCCACAGAGGGACTCAACTAAAGTCTCGCTTGAAGGACTCAACTAAAGTTTCACATGAGGTACACAACTAAAATTTCGCTAGAGAGACTCAACTAAAGTCTCACTTGAGGAACTTAACTAGAGTCTCTCCATAGGGACTCAACTAAAGTCTCATATGAATGGATTAACTAAAGTCTCTCCAGAGGGATTCAACTAAAGTATCGCCTGAGGGACTCAACTAAAATCTCACCTCAAGGACTCAACTAAAGTATAGTCAAAGCGACTTAAATAAAGTCTCGTTAGAGCGGCCCGACTTAAGTCTCTCCCAATATGTTCCATTTAAGTTTCCCATTGAGCTACTCTGAGTGAAGGAAATATAACTTAACCATTTCCCTTTTTATAAGCCCTAGTGCTTGAGGGATCGTGTGTTGGTATATCTGAAAAGACCCCGCGGGGGGAGATGTGGAGGAAATGGATATGAAATCTCACCCACAACATCTCCCTAGTCACCCACTTATTAGATTGAGTGCCCATTTTCTAAATGAGTCATTCTCTCCTCAAATACGTCATATGCACCCTTGATAACTCACCCAAAGTCTGTGATCATGGAAGGTGATGTGTCTCTAGTAACAACAAGGTGGAAAAATTCTTGGGGAAGAAATCCACGCTGTCTTGAATAACAAAGGATGAACTTCCCACTCCCATATTCTCTCAAAAGTTGTTGCTATTCCTAAGGGGCTAAGGATCTGAGTCCAATATGCTATAAATACCTCAACACTAAAGTTGAGGGGTACAGTCAAATATTCATGCTAAAACTAGAGACTCAAAGCTTCTCACTTCCCTATGTAAGCTAACTTTCAATTCTACAACATAGTTTAAAGTCTCTAACAACCCTTAATCACTAGGTGTGTCATGTATTATACTTTTAGCAAGTACATGTTTACATTAACTTCTCTATGGTGGAAGGTGATATTCCTTTTTTTATTTATCTACATGTAAGATCCAATTGATTCGTTGATCATTGTTGAGGAAGGTGGGTGATAGTCCTCTAAGATATATTCCATTGTGCATGCTTTTTTTCTATGTTTTACTTAATTTCAATTTAAGGTACTAGGATGCGGGGAATATAGTTTATTGATAGAATGAAGTATGGATTTGAAATATTAGATGAATGAGATGATTATTTGTCAAGGAACTTGAGCTTTTGGGTAACTAATCTCGACCATTGAAGGTCATATTTTTCATAGGATGACTATTGTTGGTGTTGATTTCACATAAAAGTTGGTTTGTATTATGTAGAGTGTTTCTTGTAAGTTACTCATATATTAGATCCCCCAAGGGTCAACCTCTTTAAGTGACATGCATTAGTGCATTTAGAAAGGCTCTTTTGATTGCTTTGTTGAGTTTTAGCAAGACGTCTTCTCACCTCTATGCCATTTGTAATTTTACGATTTCACTTGGTATAAAACAATTAAGGAGGCTAGGTTGGAAGTTGGTGTTGAAAATCCATCAAAACCCATGGAGAATTTCTATCAATCTTGATGAACAAGATTGTCATCATTACACAATAATAATGAAAAGAAAAGAAAATTAAAGAAGAAAAGAGACTAGGGTTTCTGCATAGTTTCTCTCTATCCATAAATTGTGGAAAATATTTATTCACTTGCAACTGCAAATTCTGTGAATACAAGTTATGTTATGAGTAATTACAAAAAATAGGGGTTACTCCCTCAATTTATAGTTTTAGGTTACTCTCTCCCTAAGACAAAGCCCAAAACACAAAATCCCAAAATATCTGTTTTAGATCTAAGTCAAAATCCTATGTCGAAATTATCTCCTTCGACACTTCGACACACATAACTCGACACACTTTGACACATACTAATTTTGACACACCTTGTGTCGAGCAACATTCTACTTCGACACAAGAAATTAAACATTCAACAATTGGTTTTATCATGGATGCAAAAGTCGTTGTTTGAGTTGATTAGATTTAATGAGACTAGATTTAGAGTTTGAGTTGGTTTTACATTCTAAGAGAATTAAAAAAAAACTCAAATAATATTATTTTCTTAGGTTTCATAGTTATTGTAGAGGATATGATAGATAAAGCTATAGTTTCTTCTTGAAAGTGGTATCTTTGTAAGACTTCCTCTTTCTCATGATCCTTCTTTGAGTGTCTGAAGGATTTTTTGTCTAAATTTATATATTAAATGTTTAGTCAAATATCCATGGTTCAAGAGATCTTGACGCCACATATTCATCCAAAACTTTAAGGCAATGGGAGTATGAGTCATCTCTCTTGTAAATCCAATATTTCCTCTATTCCTAGTCAATATGGGACTTTAGTGCAACTTTCACAATTGAAACCTAACAATCTCCTCCGCAAGTGTAAGTCATCTATCTCACTAGCATTAATTCACACTAGGATCCACTTCCGCTCCCCTACTGAGTCTGTCAGACTCTGATATCACTGTTAGAGATCTTGACACCACATATTCACTAAAAACCTTAAAACAATAGGGATATGGATCACCTCTCTTATAAAACTAATATTTCTTTCATTCCTAATCGTTTTGGAACTTTAGCACAACTTTTATACTTTAAACCCAACAAAAAAAAAATTATCATAATCTAAATTGGCAAGAAAGTCAACCTAAGTGTTGACTTCTTTGTAAATATAGGTTAGAGAGATATCTCATTTAGGAACACAATGAAGGTGAAACACTTCACTAAAGAGAGTCGGTAATAAAAATTCAACAACTAAGAATAGACAATAGAGAAAATTTGAATACTGTAAAGAATTTTTTTAATGAAATTACTTTAGTGATCTCTAATAAAACTTCCACAGGATAAAAAATGATAAGTGAATCATATGATCCATCAACGTTCAATTTAAAAGAGAAAACATGGAAAAGGTGCCAAACAATATGAAGTTCAGTACTTTGCTTCCCAAAATAAAGAAGCATTGACTTAAAGAGATCTTGACAAATAGAATTAACTATACCATTGACATCTAAATTATCCTAAGAAAAAAGCCTTGAAACTTGGGACAATAATTTAAAGTATATCTAAGTAAATCTAATTTGGTACATTCAGGTACAACAACTACCTCGTTCACATATTAAAATCTTAGGAAAATATTTTTTTCAGCCACTGTTTTTGCTTTTGACAAACCATAATAATGACGATCACTTGCTAGGAAGAGTACTGTTGATCGTGGATGTGTTTGTGGAAAAAATGATGTTAATGGCCATACCAATGTAGTTAGAAATTAATATAATACAAATTATGGTGGAATTATGACTTGGTGACATGAGGTCTTGTGAAGGTGATTGTGGATTAATGGATATTGTGGAGGAAAATGAAGAGGATCTTAATAATGGTAATCAAATATATTGAAGGTCATCATTATAATGATGTAGATGAAGAAATGATAAAAGAAAATGCAGGTGGTGTCTTTGTCTGTCTACCAAGCATTATTATATATTTGAATACACATGTGTTACATTTAGACATATTATTTTATTAAAGACACGTATTATCCACTTGGATATTATTAAAAAAATAAGAATATTCATTCATAATCATAACCTATCTAAAACTATACGCATATACGAGAATTATTTTTACAAAATACATAATTGTTAGTGTTATAACTGGTAAAAAAAGTGAGAGTCGTTATCATTAATTTTCTTTTAAGAGAGAAAATATAACGGATAATTCTAATTTGGTCAGAAATTCTAAGTTGTTGACTCATTTTAAACGAGGGGAAGGTGTTAGACACTCCATCTATCTTGTTCACAAGAATACTAGAGTTTAGATTTATGGCTTAGGAAATAGGATTTTAATTTGTATTAGGAAATAAGGTGTTAGACACTCCATCTATCATGTATTAGGATTTTTAACTCGCCACGATTTTAGTCGTATGCATATGTATCATCTTATGAGAAATCAGAGTCTCAATTCGTAGTTCGCAGTTGGTTGATGTTTTTTATAGATTACGGAGATATCACAAATTAACCCTTGAACCAAGTCTAGATTTGTAAATCACAGACTTGTTAGACGAGGTTCGCAGTTAATGAGAAATATCTTCATAATCCTTTTTGAAAATTGATATAAGGTTTGAATTAGGTTAGTGAAAATTGTTAATAATTTGATTGGTTAGATATTTTTTTAAATATATTAGTATATGAAAAAAAATTTTTTAATGCATGAGAAAAATAATTTTAATGCAATTAAAAATGTTTGCATGAGTTAATATTTAAAGAAAGAATTTGAATTAATAAAAAAATTCAAAATTTATTATAAATGTATAAAAAAATCGAAATAAAATAAATAAATGAATAATAAAATAAAATAAATAAATAAATTTTAATTATTAAACGCATGGGGTGTATTTTAATTAATTATTAAAAAGACGGGGTGTAGCGATAAAAAATGTAGCGGGGTAAATCGGAGATCGAGCTATTAATTAACTCGTCTCACAAAAGCAAGAGTCGCCACCGCGCTTTATTATTTTCAAGGGAAAAGGGAAAATAGCGAAATAAAACCCTAAAATATACAATGTAAAATAATACTTAAAAGTAATGAAAATACAAGGCATTTTGAAAAGAGATCTAGAGTTTGGGGGTTGGTTATATAATGGGAAGGTATTAACACCCAATGCATTTATAGTATCCTATAGGAACCTTTTGAAATATCTGTTTATTAAAATTGTTTGTTTGATTAAAATGGTTTGTTTGGCTAAAATGGGAGTGGGCGAGGTTTTAAAGATACGATGACCTAATGTTGATGTTTTGACTTAAAAGGTGTGAGTTTGAAAATTGAATATTTGGGAAAATTATCTTAAGTTTTTAACAAAATAATAAACGAAAGATGAATGAGGGTATTCGCACGATTAGATGAGATGTGTTTGATGACATGAAATCAACAAAGTTAAAACATTTCCCTTGGATTTGAGACAGACAAAAGATATAAAGATTAACGATCGATGACAAAATTAATTAAAATGACAATTGAACAATTAAATAATGAAAATTAAATTATGCTAGCATTCATTTTAAACGATTAAATAAATAACCAAAGGTACATAAAGATTAAATTACAATAATCATAGATTTTTTAATAATTTAAACAAATAACAAGAATTAAATTATGAAACATTTATATTTTTTTAATAATTAAATAGTAAAAGATTAATAACATATTAACAAAAATTAAATAAGGATTAGTTTATAAAAGCATGTTTTTTTATGTTTTTATAATAATAATAAATATATAGTAATAAGATGGAATATGGAGGAGATAATGCTAAAAGAAATAAAAAAACATCCCAACCTGGACTTGAACCGGTGTCCCTCCTGAATTGTTATCAACTGCCTTGCCAAATGAGCTATGCTGTTTATTCGTTATATCCACGCTTCTATTAGTAAATAAAGGAATATTGGTAAAAATGCTGGACCAACAGGCCCAATGGGCCGACCCGCTTTGAAAAGGACAAGAAGTAAAAAAGAAAACCCTAAAGCATGTTGGGGCGCGGCGGCTGGTTCGTCACTTTGGAAAGAAGAAGAAACAAAAACAAAAGCTTACTGTTGTGTCAAACAAAAAATTACAGAAACAAGTCAAAAAGCAAAAAGAGGCAATTCTCTCTCCCTTGCGCCTAAACTCTTTTCTTTTTCTCGTCCAAACAACATCAACGACGAAAACGGATCTCTGATCTGAAACAACAATAACGGTTCGCTCCTCTGTTTCATTCTCTAACCGAAACAGTAACAACCAAAATCTTATCGGTTTCTCTCGATTCTTACGGAATTAGCGACAATAACACAACAACAACATTTAAAGCAAAAACGAAGGAAAAACGAGTTACTAAGTCGGAGCTCTTCCGAAGGGTTTTTGATTCTTTTCAGGTGAGTTTTATTTTTACTCTTCAATAAACTTCTTCTTCTGATAAATTGCGTTGCTCTACTGCTCTAAATTATTTGGCTATGGCAATGGCATTTGATACAGGTTGGAAATTATGTTGAATTGCTTTTGTTGTTTGTTACAGGTTGGTAGTGTTTGGTCAGTCAGGTAGGTTCGAGAGGATGCGGATTTGGTGAGGGTTTTTAAGTGGATTTCTTGTATGTTTCTGTGAAATTTTGTGTGATTTTTGTTAAGTTGAACAGAAATCGGAAGTTCTTTTTGTGTGTTGAAGCTCTGCTGTAGTAAGTGAGTTGAGTATGAGGTTTGAAAGAGCAGAGGGATTGAGCGTTAAGCAGAGAGTTATTGAAGAGAAGGTTGGTACTCTGTTTGTGGATTTTAATAGGTTATGCATTTTACGGTTTGTTAACAGGTTAAGGTTTTTAACAGCAGGTTCTAAACTGGTTTTAACAGGTTCTTATGTTCTTAACTGCAGGTTCTAAGCTGGTTTTAACAGGTTGTTATGTTTTGGAACAAGTTCTAAGGTTTGTACATGTTTTATATTTTGGAACAAGTTCTAAGGTTTGTACAGGTTTTATGTTTTGACAGGTTAAGCTGGTTAGCATGTTTTAGTATTTTGACAGGTTCTATGGTTTTGGACATGGATTGATTCAGCGCAAGTCTTATGGTTTGGCAGCGGATTTATTGTTTTCAACAGCAGGTTCTATTATTTTGTAACAGCAGATTCTATTGTTTTTAACAGGTTCTAGTGTTTTGTAACAACAGATTCTATTGTTAACAGGTTTTGAGAAAGGCGTGGCAAAAACAATTTCCAAAAGTCGAACACTGGTTTTCTTCTGTTTAGATTTTATTCTTCTAATTTTAAGAACGAAATTAAGTTTTGGAATCTCTACTGTTCGAGCAGAATTGGTTGCAAGATGTCGATTGGTGGTTGTTAGAGGAACATTTAAAAGGTTGTTTTTATTGATAAGCTGAAAACAAAAGCAAAGCAAAATTTTGAACAAGGAGAAATTAGTGTGAAAGAGAGAGGCAGCAGCTGCTCCTTGTACAGTTTTGCGTTTCCTCTGTGTAATTTTCTGGAATTTAGAAGCGATAAATGAAAGAATGAAAAGGATGTTTTATTATGGTGTTTATTATTACTAACATTTTCTAAATGTTAACAAATTGCAGCAACTCTAAAAATACAGCAAGTCAAATGATCATATGGCATGGAAGTGAGGCAAAGAAGACTAAAATATATGAATGAGAAAGTTAAGCATAAATAAATAAAGAAGAAGAACAAATACCTATCGGAGTCTCTCCGATGGAGCTTCAAAACCGTAAGTTTTTCCTCTTTTCCTTTTTTTTTTCTTGCTGAATTTTTAGAACAAAACTAATCTTTTTTCTGTTTTCACTCTCTTGTTGGATTGTTGGACAAAACTCTCTTTTATGTTTTCACTCTCTTGCTGAATTTTTTTGGATTCCCTTTTTGTGTTGATGAAAGCCTCTATTTATAGTGAAATGTGTGGGGTTTTAGGGGGGGGGGGGGGGAACAGTAGAAGTTTGAACTATTCTAGGCCCTGTTTTGATGTTTTATGGGATAGCTTTTTGAAGTATCCATTTTAGTGTAATATTTGGAGCTTTGCAAACTGTTTTTGTAGCAGTAAAATATGCATATTTTTGTCTTATGGGCTGCATTCTAGACTGTTTTGCTGGGAAGATTCGGACAGCAGCTTGGTATGGTCTTTGTTGACACAAGATTGAAGAAAATGGACAACACTACACTAAAAAAATGGACTGTTATGGATTAATGTAGTGCTGGAAAAATGGGCAGCATTGAGACTGTTTTGTAGCAAGAATAATAGTTGATTTTCATGTACAAAACTTGTATTTTATTTTGTAACTTTGTAACAATAAGTCCAAATAAATTGTAACATGAATAAACATGTATTCTTCAATATATTCTTAATTCCTTTTGTAATTATAAATAACCTTGAATCTTCACATGATCATGAATCTTGATATGTCTTGAGAAAAATTCAAGGCCTTCCATTTGAATTGGGAAAGAGTTGAACAATACTTGAATAAATTGTTGAATGATGAATAAATAATAATGCAAGTCTTAGACTTTAATCTTGCATTTTTGTAATAGAGATCCAAATAAATCACATGAATTGATTTTGTAATCAAATAGAAATCCTCATGTAATTAATCTTGTGATGACCGATTAATTGGATCGAATTCCCTTTCCCACTAACTTCTTGAATAAATGCTTCATGTAAGTCCACCAAAATAATCACAAAAATAATCTTGAATAAATATTTCATGCGATAAATGATTATTCTTGGATGAGATCTCTTGATAGCTCCTCTTTAATTATCACTTGAATTCAAATAAAGAAATATTCCAAATATTCCAAATAAATTCTTCTAGAACAGTTTTGAATTTAATCATCCCATTTTGGCGAAACTCACCCCGCGTTATGAGAAAATCTGCAGATGACTTTTGGTCAAAGAAATCGAAAATGACGGCGTAGCCTGGTTTTCTTGTATTTTAGAATAATGTGAAACACACATGAACCAAAGACGGTAGAACTTCGACCGTTCTTTCTGAAAAAATATTCAGAGAAACTGGAGACCATCTGTTGGACAGAGTATGGAAATAAATGCATAATTCTCTGAAATTCTTTTGATGAATCAACTTTTGAGAATTAACGACCGACCGCATTTCTTCCCCGAGACTCAAAACCCTAATCGATGTACGACGTCTGATGCTCTTCTTTCAGACCTATTTCCTGCACATGAAAACAAAACAATAAAACATACACTTCGTGCTTGATTAGTGGTTAGTCATTTATAAGATAAAATGCTCACAACACTCGATAATCTCTACACAGTCAAAGCTCGAAAGTGAAACGTTCAGAACCTACCGTATTCTGTGACCTTGATGTAATGCAAATCAAACATGGATCTTAGGTAAAAAATTAGGGTGTGATAGCTGCCCCTATTTAAGTTTCTTCTATTCGGAGATATGAAGATGGAAATCTTCGTCTCGACGAGATTGAAGGTACTTAAATACATAATACGCAATTTTTGCCCTAAGATACCGCCATTATGTTTGTGATATGAATGCAGTATTTGAACTTTATGGAGAATGATACTGTATGAGACAAAATAATGCTGGAGAAATCAAGCACAAATAACCCACAGGAACAAAGATTATACACTACTGGGGAAATGAGCCATCGACTTCGAATGATAGACTCTTAACGGAGAATAAAATTTGAGAGAAGACAACTTCTAACCCTAACAAAGAAAACACCTTGCATAGATCACGAAAAAACAGATTATTGACCCAAGATAATGGTGAGTTCATAACCCAAGGTCAAAGATAGACAAAAGATGTATCAACTTTTGCTGATAGTGAACTACCGTCTTCTGAAGGCAGAGGTTTCATAACAAACTTCTCTATGAGATTTTTCCGGAGAGATACCAATTGATGCTGAAATAATATATGGTTGTAGATACACAAGCTGCTCAAATAAAGAAGCCGCCACTTGCTGTCTTCAAAGGATGTCTATAACATACAAGCTGCTCAAATAAAGAAGCCTCCACTTGCTGTCTTCAAAGGATGTCTATAACATACATGTTGCTCAAATAAAGAAGCCGCCACTTGATGTCTTCCAAGAAAAATATAACACCCAAGTTTCTCAAATAAAGAGATTGTCACTTGTCGTCTTCCAAAGATGCCAATAACGCACAAGTTGCTCATGAAGAGACCGCCGCTTGTCGTTTTCTAAAGATGTCAATAACGCACAAGTTGCATCATGAAGAGACCTCCGCTTGTCGTTTTCCAAAGATGTCAATAACGCACAAGTTGCTCATGAAGAGACCTCCGCTTGTCGTTTTCCAAAGATGTCAATAACGCACAAGTTGCTCATGAAGAGACCGCCGCTTGTCGTTTTCCAAAGATGTCAATAACGCACAAGTTGCTCATGAAGAGACCGCCGCTTGTAGTTTTCCAAAGATGTCAATAACGTACAAGTTGCTCATGAAGAGATTTCCGCTTGTCGTTTTCCAAAGATGTCAATAACGTACAAGTTGCTCATGAAGAGACCGCCGCTTGTCGTTTTCTAAAGATGTTTCAGAAGAAAGTTGTGATAACACTGCCAGAGAATAAAATTCTTCTTCGAAGGAAACCACGAATAGATCCTTCCTGAGGAGATCAGATACTCAAATGCGCAAAATAAATGCACTATTTATCTAGGGTGCTTAGCCTAGAGAAAACCACGAGGTAGCCTATGTAAGAGACAAAACTCAATCCAGGAATAAACCAGAGAGAAGACAGTCAAACAAGACTCCCCCCAATGAGAAAATAACCCAATTGGGGATTCATCCTATCCAGAGATGGACAAAGAAGGCTAAATAAAAAATTCATCCACGAGGATTAGCTCAGCTGGGGAATTAGAAAGGAAGCACATTTTCTGTCTAAGTTAACATTCTACTTGGAAATAACAGGTACGCTGTTTGAATAAACATAAACAAGGTATACGACCCAAAATCATCGATAAATGTGAATGTGTATGCATGATGTAAGTGTAAATGAGTAAATGAATATTATGCTGACAAAACAGATAGAGGAAATAACTTGAAGATGATAGGATAACATAAAATAATTAGATACTCGGCCAATCTCAAAGATACGAAAAAATAACTGGAACTGGAACAAAGGCAACGTCAGAGCATATCACGCTACAAGGCTCAAGTCTTCTGGGGAGAAAAGTATTCAAATCCAATCTTCTAACGCCAATAGACCACTGACATGATACAAAACGTACCACACTTCGGGATTTTCTCAAATAGAGATAATCAAAACAAAGCTTAATCGGAATTGCTGGGGAGTCACCAAGTTAGTACTCTACTAGAAACACAAGATTACTCAACTGACACCTCAAGACAATTTCGAAAGAAAACGTGTTCATCATGCAAGGATAAATTACTGTATTGTTTTGCATTTCATGGAGCAACTGTTAATATTCCTTTCAATGTTCACGACACATTTCAAAATAGGAATGCGTTAATTAACTTTGTGTCAAATATTGCCATAAAAGCTAAAATTTGCCCACAAAAAGATAAATGCTCAAATTTCATTAATAAGATGGTAGTTCGCTAAAAATGCGACTCCAATGGTTTACAAAAATTTGGGAAATAGTACATGAAAGAAAAAGGTTACACAAAAACAATGATCATTATTCTCCCTAACAACTTCGAATTCTGAGATGTGCTCAAATGCCATGACCGGTCTGACCAAAAGCCTGCCTAAGCCGTCCCTTCGGGTTTTCAACTTAGCGAACTGTCAACTCAAACCTAGGCGAAATACTTCTTGACTGCATCGACGTTCATGGAGCGCGGGAGTTTTCACCATCCATATTTGTGAGAATCATGGCACCTCTAGAGAAAACCTTCTTAACGACATACGGTCCTTCATAATTCGGATCCCATTTGCCCCTAGAATCTGGTTGGAAAGATAATATCTTCTTGAGCACGAGGTCACCTTCTCTGAATTCGCGTGGTAGAACCTTCTTATCAAAAGCCTTCTTCATTATTTGCTGATATAGTTGACCGTGACACAACGCTGTCAATCTCTTTTCTTCAATTAAATTCAACTAGTCATATCTACTTTGGCACCATTCAGCCTCAGAAAGTTTAGCTTCCATCAAAACTCTCATAGACGACATCTCAATCTCCACGGGGAGTACTGCTTCCATGCCATAAACTAGGGAAAATGGGGTTGCGCCTGTGGAAGTTCGAACTAAAGTGAGGTACCCATGTAGAGCAAATGGAAGCATTTCATGCCAATATTTATAAGTTACCACCATCTTCTGGATAATCTTTTTGATGTTCTTATTATCAGCTTCAACAGCCCCATTCATCTTTAGCCTGTAGGGAGAAGAACTATGATGTTCGATCTTAAACTCTTCACAAATCTCTTTCATAATCTTGTTATTCAAATTCGAACCATTATCAGTGATGATCTTGCTTGGGATGCCGTACCGACAAATGATCTGATTCTTGATAAATCTGACCACCACATGTCTGGTTACATTAGCATAAGATACTGCTTCCACCCATTTAGTAAAATAATCGATCGCTAACAAGATGAAACGATGACCATTTGAAGCTTTGGGTTCAATCATTCCAATCATATCAATGCCCCATGTGATCGGTGGAAATAGAACTGACTATTTTTTTAAGCTGGTTCGCAAAATGTCGCGGTAAGCAAGAGTCGCCACCGTCTTTTATGTTCTCCAACATGGAAAGGACAAAAGCATAGCAAAATTCCTTCTTTGAGAATGTTTCTCGGTTCGGGAGGTAGATTTATAGAAAGGGAAGGTGTTAGCACCCTTTCTATCCATGGTTATCCATGGGCTCTTAGGTACTTGCTCTTATGTTTTCAAAAAATTGTTTGCTTTTCAAGTGTGTATGGGTTTTGAAAAAAAGTTTCGTTTGAAAAATTTCTAAGTAACTCTTGTATCTGTCCTCAAGAGTGTATGAAAAATTTGTTTGAAAACTTTTGAAAGTGTGAGGTGTGAAAAGTATTTTTGTTTGTTTTGAGAAAGAGCAAGTACCCATGAGAATCTACCTACTCTAAGGAATTAGGCTGTGTAAGAGTCCTTTAGATAGTGCTATCCCACCATTGAGAGGTAGGTAGCACCGTCGTTGGAGGTGTTCGGGTCAATTCGATTATCGGGACATGTGTGGTCACCAAAGCAATGGTAGGACACCTTAGAAGTAACCCTAATATCCTAGATCCTTTTATCCGAGGCAACCGTTTCGAGGCAACTGGATCTTTTGGACAGAAGGGCGACCTCTAAGACACCCTATACTTGATGACCACGTTTCGAGGCAACCAGTGAGGCGTACCCTAGGAGTGGCATGTGCTTTGTGTGTTGTTTTTCAGTTAATTGTCTTTGTACATGTTATTTGTGAGCTATGGATTTATTTTATTTACATACATTCTTGCAGGCATATTAGCAGTTAGGAGTGCGGAAAATAAATTGCGGAAATATAAATTCTAGGCTATTACAAGGCGCGGGTCTATACATCGCAAAAAAACAAAAACCCGTTTTGGTAAATAAGTAAATGCAGAAAATTAAAGAAAGCAATAAAATCCTAATTACTATTACATCCCCTGTACAGATACATAAATATAATCAGAATAAATAAATACGTGCGAATGGAAATTTAATCGGAAATGTCCTAAGGGCTTTGACCCTTTTAAGAAAAGAATTGAATTTTTTGTCCTTTTTTGTGATTAAATGAAATTAAAATTAATAACTAATTAATTAATTAATTAAAAAAGTTTTTTTGTATTTTTTATATTTTTAATGAAAATAAAACAGAAAGAATTAAAATTAAAAGTTAACCTAATTCTAAATTGTTTTTATTTATTGTAAAGAAAAAGAGATTAAAATTGACCTAATTAAACTATTTTATTTGTTAGTATTTTATTTACAAAAATAACATGAAATAATAACAATAATAATATTAGTTCTTTTTTTGATTTTTTTTATAAAAAAATATTAATTATGTTAATAGTTAATAAAAAAAGAATAAGAAATAAAATAAGGCAAATAAAAAAATAAAATGACAAAAAAAAAGAGCAAACCCAAGGGGGGTTTGGGCCAGAATTGGGAGTTTGTTTAGCATTGCTGTGGCCCATTTGCCTTCAACCACATTGACTCTAGGAATTGAGTGGGGAGCTGGTTGACCAAGAATATGGTGTGCTCCCTCTCTTGGCCTTCAGATCTGTCCTTGGAGACACTTGGCGTGTGGATTTGTGAGGTCATATGGTGAACTTCTGGACAAATGCTGCATGGGAACGCATTAGGAAAAACAATATTGAATTTTGAGGGGACCTGGGAATCAAACCCAGGTCCCAGTAATTACCAAGCACGTCACCAACCATTACACCATTTGAGCGCGTTTGATATCATAATACAAACTGATCATTATATTAGAAATTCAGGCCATATGCTTCCTCAAAATAAAAGCGCGCGTTTTATTTCAAATGCCCCAAACACTTAATAACACGTAATCATCTTCTTCATGAAACCTGCACAAAAACAAAACACATAGCGGGGGTTTTAAACCCCCACAAAATACAAACGCCAAAAATAGCGATTAGGTCTATAGCACAAATAAAAAGGGCGCGAGGGTATCAACGTGTTCGTCTCATCCTGACGAATTTGACCATAGCCATGAGAGGTTTTGATTTTGCTTATTCAGTAAAGCCCTAAATTGAGAGCTCTAAAACCCTAAAAATTGTCAATGGTAGATTCTTATTCAAGGTGTTTTAACGCAATTGACTTATGCCAAAAGGTTCCTGTGGATTCAAGCAACACAAAAATAACAAAAGATCATATGAATGATGCATATATTTTGAGTTTTGATTATGGACAAGTTTGACAAACCGTGTGACTGTTTGAGGTGATTCTTGGAGGGTTAGGGCTCGTTCTTGGCTGCAAATCGTTCCTGGGAATGTCCACAATGCGTTTGAATCACTCTAGGACTCTGAATGGATCTGCAATATGGAAAACAGTTTTTGGTTTTTCTTTCAAATTTTGGAATTTGGTTATGTCGTTTTAGAGAGCTCTAGGTCATGTCTTAGGTCTGCAAGGCTTGTATATGTATGTTTGAATGAGAATTAAGTGACATTAGGAGCCTTAAACCATTGCAATGATGTTTTGAGATTCTTCATAACCACCATTAAAGGAACTTGCCATGTTTGTTCAAATTTGAATTTTCATGCTTAAAATGGGCTTGGCACGAATTTGGTAGGTGTATTATGCTTCATGAAGGCTAATCAAACCACAAGATACCATTTAATCAATTTTTTTGATTTTACTTGAATTATTATGGATTAAAATGAATTAAATCCATAAAAATTAAATAAAAATAGAAAAATCATTGTTTGGTCTTGAAATTGATCATGGGACACGTGGGTGGCATGACAAGGCTGAATCAAGTGGAAAAAAGTGGGCCCTTTTGTCAAAAATTGAAGTTTCAAGGATAATTGACTTTTGCCATTTCACAAAAATTTCCCAACTTCTCTAATGCATATCTTGCTCAATTTTGATCATATGAACATGTTCTTGGACATTTTGGAAAGGTTTGAAGTCCTCTAACCAATGCCTTTGGTCCCATGTTATTTTGATTTACCAATCTCAAGTTATGGTCTTTGACTTAAAATGCCTTTTTGTTGACTTTTGAAAATGACCTATAATGTTGAAATTGATAACTTTTTGTGAGAGCATTTCTTGGACTTGGAATGTGCAGATGAATTGTAGGAAATGTCCTCCACTTCGAGATGAGCATTGGATGGGATTTTTCTGATGAACCATGAAAAAGTTATGCCTTGGTCAAGTTACAGTTAACTTTTCAGCTGTCCAAAAATGGAAACTTTTGCATCTTGATGATTTTTGAGCCATACTTGTGAAATCATGGTCAAGATTTGACCAAATGATGATTGTGGCTTCAAAATGAGATGTTGACCAAAATTTTTGACTTTTGACTGTAAAATGACCATTTTACCCCTACAGTTGACTGTGAAGCAATTAGGGTTTTTGACTGTGTAACTTGACCTTGTGAGCCTTGAAACTTGGCATGTAGGTGCTTGACAATGTATATGAGCATATGGGATTTGATTGAGCCCTTGAAAACCTCAACTTCCTTGCAAGAAACAAAACCCTAATTTGACTGGCTTAGGAGGGTGTTTGAACTGTGCAACCCTTGAGTAGACTTGAGCAAATTGAGATGATGCTTGTCAAAACTTTGAAGAATATGGGAGGGCAAATTTTGGGGTACAACAGTTGCCCCTGTTCAATCTTCTTAGACCTGAGGATGTAGATTGGCTTGTGTGCCTTTCGTGATCCGAAGGTGGAAGATGATTGAACACTAGAGTGCCCAGAAATTTGCACTCACATAGTGAGGTATCAGCAATGTGATGTCGGGAATGGGCTTACAGATGCCATTTGGAGAGATGGTGGATAGGAGGATGGGCTTATAGATGCCATCTAGGTGTCGATCGCGTAAGAGATTCCTTAGCGAGAACTTGCGTACCTGAGAAAGATAATTTCCTGGCCTATTACAGGTGTTGATCTTCACTCAGTCGCTCACAGACATGCCCTGGCTAGATACAAGTATCGAATCTGGAACTTCAAAAGGTTGCTTACAGACGTGACCTGGCTGGATACAGGAGTCGAATCTCTAAACTCTTCATGCAGACATGCCCTGGCTGGATACAGGCGTCGAATCTACAATCAGTTACTCACAGATATGCCCTGGCTGGATACAGGAATCGAATCTGGAATTAGTCGTCTACAGATATGCCCTGGCTGAATACAGGTATCGAATCTCTAAACTCTTCAGATATGCCCTGGCTAGATACAGGAATTGAATCTGGAATTAGTCATCTAAAGATATGCCCTGGCTGGATACATGTATCGAATCTTTAAACTCTTCAGACGTGCCCTGGCTGGATACAGGAATCGAATCTGGAATTAGTCGTCAACAGATATGCCCTGGCTGGATACAGGAATCGAATCTTCAAACTCTTCAGACGTGCCCTGGCTGGATACAAGAATCGAATCTGGAATTAGTCGTCAACAGATATGCCCTGGCTAGATACAGGAATCGAATCTTCAAACTCTTCAGATGTGCCATGGCTGGATACAGGAATCGAATCTGGAATTAGTCGTCAACAGATATGCCCTGGCTGGATACAGGAATCGAATCTTCAAACTCTTCAGACATGCCCTGGCTGGATACAGGAATCGAATATGGAATTAGTCGTCAACAGATATGCCCTGGCTGGATACAAGAATCGAATCTGGAATTGTGACAGTTGATAGTAATCATCTTTGGATTGACCTTTTTCCTGAAAAGGCAAAACATCAGTTGTATGCAATGTCATGAGGCATGAACTACATGATTTTAAGATGTTCTCAAAGATAAATGAGATTGTGTGTTTATGATGCGTATGCATGCTATAATGTATGAAGATGTGATGTTTATGAATGTATTTTCGTCTAGGAAAATAAATCCTTGACGAATTCCGGGAGCTTGTTGAATCCTGGGCTGATGGTGAAGAGTAGAGTTCTTCATTTCCGCTGGGGATGATGGTTGCAAGAATAAACCGGTAGGAGAAGATGACTCCGTTGGGGAATAAACTTGTTGGAGTGATTACTCCGCGGGGAATTACTCTGTGGGGAGAGATACTTCGCTGAGGTTTGATGATAACTCCGCTGGGGATACCGTTGATAACCTTTGTAGAGGGAATTGATGAACTCCGCTGGGGGATAGGAAGAACTTCGCCGAGGACGATCTTTCCGTGGTAATTGGCTGAGGATAGCCCAGTTATAAGTTCTGGTGGGGAATAACCTTCTGAATAAAGCCGGGGAGAGCGTTCATACTCTGCAGGTGATAAGCTTCCAGAATCTACTGAGGATAAGCTTCCAGAATCTATTGGGGGATATGGTTCAACTCTCATGGGGAGACTTTTTTGAGACTGTACTGGGGAGGTGGCTCCACTGGGGTGTCTGGATTCCGCTGGGGAACAATCTTATATTAAGACTTCCGGGGATGCTTGTTTAGGAACATCTGTATACCCCGCTGGGGAATATTGAGATTTTCTGGGGATACCCAACTTCCTTAAGGCTTGACAGTAGACTAACTCTGCTTGGGGAGAGTGTTGCTGACTTGCTGGAGATATTATTCTTTTTCGGGGCTGATGAGAGACTAACTCTGTTTGTGAAGAATTGTTGATTGGTCTTACTCTGCGGGGAGTGAAGGTATTCTGGTTACATTCTTCAGCCGAACTTACCTTGGTACCTTGGTGGACAGAGCAACTAGATCGTTTAGACAACTCATTATTGCCCCTGTTTCTAATGTCACTTGTAATTAATCCTTTGTTTCGTATGCAAATATTTATGAGTTAGCAATTAGTGTCAAATGCATATATAAAAAATGAACATTGGACGTTCTTCGCAAAACAAAACAGAAAAAGGAAAAATAATTGGCAATTTGTCTGGAAAAGTGAATTTGTATTGATTTTTGAATTGGCCTGTATATAGGCGTTTATGTACAAGAGGCTGACGTCCTAGTAAGAGAACGCCGCCGAACAATACAAAGTTTATACAATTTTGTGAAAAGAAAAACAAAACAACTATGTGAAAAAAATAATCCCACTGGGTTCCAACTCTGCTATCGCCTTTATGTCTTCAAGTGTCTCATCACTTGGCTGCTTTAATTGAAGATGAAGCTGATTGATTGATGTCGTCTGAACCTGATAGTTGATACCGAATTCTGGACGCAAGGTGATCCAATGAGACATAGTATTACGCTTATCCCTAACTTTTGCCTGGACCGCCCTTTCGGGTTTTCAGTCCACTGGGATGCCCATTTTTGCCCAAGCCGCCTTTTCAGGTTTTCGACTTGCCGGGTGTATAAATTTTTTCATTTCATCCCTTATTTTTTCCCGAACCCTTTTGGTTCGCCGGGAAGCCCTTACTTTTGCCTAGGTGTGTCAACCTAGCGGGTCTTTAATTCATGCGTAGTATCTTTTTACTATGTCTGCATTGGCAGGGTGAGGAAGGTCGTCACCGTCCATGGTAGTTAGAATCATAGCTCCTCCTGAGAAGATATGTTTAACCACAAATGGCCCTTCGTACGTAGGGGTCCATTTGCCCCTGGGATCACTTTGAGGAAGAATGATGCGCTTGATTACCAGGTCCCCAACTTGATACTCTTATCGTTTGACTTTCTTGTTAAATGCCCTGATTATCCGTTTCTGGTACGTTTGACCATGACAAATAGCGGTGAGTCTCTTTTCGTCAATTAGGTTTAATTGATCAAGTCGAGTCTGGATCCAGTCATCTTCGCTCAAACCTGCATCCTTCATTATCCGGAGAGAGGGTATCTGGACTTCGATAGGCAAGACTGCCTCCATGCCATAGACCAAAGAAAAGGGGGTTGCCACTGTTGACGCCCATTCCGAGGTACGGTACCCGTGAAGAGAAAACGGTAACATCTCGTGCCAATCTTTGTAGGTCACTGTCATCTTCTGCACAATCTTCTTGATATTCTTATTAGCTGCTTCGACAGCCCCATTCATCTTCGGCCGGTAGGGAGAAGAGTTGTGGTGCTGTATCTTGAATTGCTCGCAGAGCTCAGTGATCATCTTGTTGTTAAGATTGGTACCATTATTCGTAATGATCCTCTCAGGTACACCGTAGCGACAGATAAGGTTATGCCGAATGAACCGTGCCACGACATTCTTGGTTACTGTAGCATAGGAAGCCGCTTCAACCCATTTTGTGAAGTAATCAATCGCTACCAGGATGAAGCGATGCCCGTTGGATGCCGTAGGTCTGATCTCGCTGATCATATCAATGCCCCACATTGCAAAAGGCCAAGGTGCTGTCAAGACGTTCAGAGGAACCGAAGGAGTGTGCACCTTATCAGCGTAGATCTGGCATTTGTGACATGTCCGAGAATGTTGGTAACAGTCGGCTTCCATTGTGGACCAGAAATATCCTGCCTGAAGGATTTTCTTTGCCATAGTATGCCCACTGGAATGTGTTCCGAAGGTACCTTCATGTAGCTCT
The DNA here is from genome assembly GCA_948472305.1 of Vicia faba. Lineage (NCBI taxonomy): Eukaryota > Viridiplantae > Streptophyta > Magnoliopsida > Fabales > Fabaceae > Vicia > Vicia faba. Next base: position 799,077,773 of record OX451735.1, read on the forward strand.
GCCATGATCTTTTCTGCTTCAGTCTTATCCACACAACGCAGTAAGGTCGAATCATGGTTTCGCTTGTAGAGAATGCCGTTGCTGAGGAAGAACTTTGCCGCGAACCTTCTCAGAAACTTCTTGTCATTAACGGATGCACCCTCGGGGTATTCTTGAGCTTCCAAGTACCTCTTCACTTCATGATACCAAGGTTTCTCAGTTACCTCTTCAGCCTCGAGATCACAGCAATGTGCAGGTTCATCTGATTTCCATATAATGATCTGGGGAGCCTCGTTGTCCCATTTGACTTTGAACATATAAGACATCGTAGTCAGTGCGTCCGCCAACTGATTCTCCTCTCTTGGGAAGTGTTCAAAGGTTATCTCTTCGAAATGGGGGATCAATGTCAACACATATTCTTTGTAAGGAATAAGATTCGGGTGTTTCGTATCCCACTCGCCTTTGATCTGATTGATCACGAGAGCGGAATCTCCGAAGACACTCAAAAACTTGATCCTTAAGTCAATTGCGGCTTGAAGACCCATGATGCATGCCTCATACTCCGCCATGTTGTTGGTGCAGTTGAAACATAGCCGGGCAGTGAGTGGAGTATGAGTGCCTTTGGGGGATATGATCACAGCGCCGATACTGTTACCCAAAGCGTTTGAGGCTCCGTCAAAGTGCATAGACCATCGGGATCCTTCCTCAGGTCCTTCATCCAGTCCAGGTACTTCACAATCAGTTACTACCATGATATCCTCGTCTGGAAATTCAAAGTTCATAGATTGGTAGTCATCCACTGCCTGGTGTGCTAAATGGTCTGCCAGTACACTTCCCTTGATTGCTTTTTGAGTCGTGTACTGGATGTCGTATTCTGTCAAGATCATCTGCCATCTTGCTATTCTTCCGGACAAAGCGGGCTTTTCGAATATGTACTTGATTGGATCCATTTTTGAAATCAACAGAGTGGTGTGAGTCAACATATACTGTCTCAGCCGGCGAGCAGCCCATACCAAAGCGCAACAAGTTTTCTCGAGCAATGAGTATCGGGTCTCACAGTCGGTAAACTTTTTGCTAAGGTAATAAATGGCATGCTCTTTTCGGCCATACTCGTCATGCTGCCCCAGTACACACCCCATTGAGCTGTCAAGTACTGTCAAGTATAGTATTAGAGGTCTCCCTTCAACCGGTGGCATAAGGATGGGTGGTTCTTGGAGATATTCTTTGATTCTTTCGAAAGCGGCCTGACATTCATCGTTCCAACGTACTACTTGATCTTTGTTCAATAGCTTGAAGATTGGTTCACAGGTAGCAGTTAGATGTGAGATGAATCGGGCAATATAGTTCAGCCGTCCTAGAAAGCCTCTGACTTCTTTCTCTGTCTTGGGAGCTGGCATCTCTTGTATGGCTTTCACCTTGGCAGGGCCCACTTGAATACCTTTGTCGCTCACGACAAAGCCTAGCAATTTTCCAGATCTTACCCCGAAGGTGCACTTGTTCGGGTTCAACCTCAGCTTGTACAACTTCAGACGGTCAAACAGCTTTTGTAGATGGTCAAGGTGTTCCTCCTCAGTTTGGGACCTTGCAATCATATCGTCGACATACACTTCGATCTCATGATGGATCATGTCATGAAACAAAGCAACCATGGCACGTTGGTAGGTTGCCCCAGCATTTTTCAACCCAAAAGGCATGACCTTGTAGCAAAAGGTTCCCCACTGAGTAACAAAAGTGGTCTTCTCCATGTCTTCAGGAGCCATCTTGATTTGATTATATCCGGAGAAACCGTCCATGAAGGAGAACACCTTATGTTGAGCAGTATTGTCAACCAAGACGTCGATATGAGGCAAGGGGAAGTCATCCTTGTGGCTTGTCCTGTTCAAATCTCTATAGTCAACACACATTCTGACCTTACCGTCTTTCTTCGGCACTGGAACCACATTGGCAACCCACTGAGGGTAAGAAGTCACTGCTAGAAATCCGGCATCAAATTGTTTAATAACCTCAGCTTTGATTTTCTCGGACATCTCTGGACGCATACGACGGACCTTCTGTTTTACTGGCGGGCAGTCTTCCTTGGTAGGCAGGTGATGAACCACAATGTCGGTATCCAACCCAGGCATGTCTTCGTAGGACCAGGCAAAGATTTCCACATAATCATGCAGCATCTGAATCAACCGTTGTTTCACACTAGCCTCCAGATTGGCACCAATCTTGACTTCCTTTCTGTCTGTCTCAGTACCCAGATTTACCATTTCCACTGGCTCTTCATGTGGCTGAATGGCCCTCTCTTCCTGGAGTAACAGTCTTGCAAGCTCACCAGGCACTTCGCAATCATCTTCACCTTCGTCTTCGGCTAAGTTGATCGTATTTTCGAAGTCATAGCTGGCAGTAGCAGAGTCGTTACCAGTGAGATCCAGAGTGGATTGGAACCTGTATAAGTGAGTGTGTGTAAATATAGTTGTTTTGCAATATATAAAGAAAGAAAGGGAGCGCAAGATTTGAAATGTGAAAAACGTCCAATGCTTTTATTCATGATATATGGAAGTGACAAATAACAAGCCCTCACAAATGAAACCACGGTGCCCCGGGTAAGACACCGGGCCATAAAGTTTCAAGTTATTGTTCGTTACAACTTTAAAACAAAGGAATTCATTACTGAGTGACAAAAGTAATAGGTGTAAAGTCTTTTGCAGTCCAGTTGCTTGGTCCACCGTTGGTTGTCGGGTAGATCCAGCTGTCGAACTCGGATTCCTCCACATCGTCTTCAATAGCATTTACTCCCGGGTTGGTGATGAATACGGGAGGTCTTCCTGTCCTTGCCTTGCGCACAGCCTTCTGAGCTTCTGCAGTGAAACCCAAGCCAAACTTGTCAGTCTTTGGAGTGAAATCAGGAAGTCGGCCCCAGTTTGCGCACTCACCCTTCTCAATCACAGCCCGGGCATCCTTCAAGGAAGCCATCTTCAAAGGAGAGTCTTCTGCAGTCACTGCCTCTGCTGCTGCCAACGTCTGAGGCACCTCTTCAAAGTGTTGAAAGGGGGTCTCAATGAACTCCCCGTCCATCTCTACGTACCAGAACGAGTTGAGGTGGCTGACCATGTATTCTTCTTCCCCCTGAACTGTAACTATCTTCCCTCTGACCGGGTATTTGAGCTTTTGATGTAGAGTTGAAGTCACAGCTCTAGCCTTGTGGATCCATGGGCGACCCAGCAAACAAGAATAGGACGGACGAATGTCCATCACATAGAAAGTTGAATCGAAGACCCGAGAACCAACTCTGATTGGAATGTCAACTTCACCATGTACCATCTTTTTGGACCCGTCAAAGGCCCGGACAAAAATGTTACTTGGTTTGAGCTCTAAACCCTCACAGTCCAACCTGTCTAGAGCTTTCTTGGGTAGTACGTTTAATGAAGAACCAGTGTCAACCAACACATGGGCAAGAGTAGTGCCCCTGCATTCAATGGAGACATGCAGGGCATCATTATGGTTCTTCCCCTTGGCCGTCAGATCAGCGTCAGAGAAACCCAGACCATTATCAGCAGTTAAGTTGGCCACACAGTCGATGAATTGATCAGCAGACGTTTCTTGTGGCACGTGGGCCGTCTTCAGGAAAGCAATCAGGGCCTTGGCATGGGCCTCTGAACACAGCAACAACGATAACATGGAAATCTTAGATGGGGTGTGCCCCAACTGCTCAACCACATTGAAATCACTTTTCTTGATGATCTTAAGAATCTCTTCCATCTCTTGCTTGGAAGCTTCATCATTGGTTGTCTTCGGTGCCTCCGTCCGGGCAGGCACATCAGTAGCAATCCCTTTGCCCCGAGTGTCAGATGACTCGGCAGCAGGGGTAGAAACAGGAACTTGGTCAGGAGGAGAAGTGGGCACACTTGCAGGTGTGATGACAAGAGGTCTCTGGATGGCTGGTGGCGCAATATCTGGTGAGAACAGTCTGCCACTACGAGTGACCTTGGCAGGCCCGGTGATGTTGCTGACGCCAGTAGCAGTATCAAACTCTTGTTTTACTCCAAGAACATAGACATCTGCCCCATAGTGCCACGGGACAGCCTTGTCAGATGTATAGGGGAGGGCCCCCGGAACAGTAATGGTTATGGGTGCAATCTTGTGAACAGGCATGATTTTGACAGGCTTCCTCGGGGAAGCCTTGGCAGGATTGTTGAAAATGGTGACAATAGAAACTTCTTTGGTACGGACAGCAGGAACAACAATCTTCTTGAACAAGATCTCTTTGCTATCCATCAGGTTTTGGACGCCTGACTTCAGCAAAGGACAACCATCAGGTGAAACAGCATATAAACGGCAACCTTTACTACATCCCGGAAATAAACCGGCTAGCAACAGGTTCCTCTTGACGGTCAACAGCGGAGTAACAATATCATCCACAGAAGCTACATACAGATCCTCTTCCACAGCATTCACTCCATGCTGGGGCATGGGAGCGGTCACAACATTGGGCCTTTCGGGTGCCTCGAACTGTATTTCCATAGTGTCAATAAGGTCCTGAACCTTATTCCTCATAGCCCAACAATCATCAGTAGAATGCCCTGGGCTATCAGAGTGATAAGTGCAACGGGCGTTGGGGTTGTACTTCGGAGATGCGGTGTTTACCACCTTCGGAGCTTCCTTGACAGTTACCAGGCTGGTTGACAACAGTTGCGGTAATATCTGAGAGAGGGTCATGCTGAGCCGAGTATACTGTCTTTTGGGCCTCTCAACTCTTGGCTGGTTATACTGCTGAGGGGCAGCAGCAGGCTTTGAAATTACCACCGCATTAACAACTTGGCAGCGTTCTGGTTTGTTCTGTCTCCTGGGACCATACACAGCACTAGCTTCCTTCTTGAAGGGATTCTTTTCAGTACTCGAGGAGGCACCCTTCTGTATCTTCCCCGATTTGATACCAGCTTCGATCCTCTCACCAGTTAGGATCAGGTCTGTAAACCCAGCAGAGGAATTACCAATCAGGTGATTGAAGAATGGACCAGACAGGGTCCCTAAGAACATGTCCACGAGTTCACGGTCAGTCAACGGTGGCTGCACCCTGCCAGCCAGGTCTCTCCATTTCTGCGCGTACTCCTTAAAACCTTCACCCGTTCCTAGTGACATACCCTGAAGTTGGGTACGCGTAGGAGCGAGGTCGGAATTGTACTGATACTGCTTGTAAAAAGCAGTAGCCAAATCCTCCCAGTTACGAATGTTGGTTCCATCCAACTGATAGAACCATTCGAGATGAGTCCCTGAAAGACTCTCCTGGAAGAAATGGATCCATAAGTTCTTGTCTGCAGTGTAAGGCTAGATCTTCCTTACATAAGAGCGGAGGTGCAGTTTAGGACAGGAAGCCCCGTCGTACTTCACAAAGGCAGGTGCCTTGAACTTGTGTGGGATCACCACCCCAGAAGATAACCCTAAGTCTCCGAAATCCAACCCAGGCACACGTTGAATCTCCATAGCGTTTAACCTGTCCTCCAGCTGTTTGTACCTGTCCTCAGCAGGAGGGTACTGTTCATCATTGAAGTCTGTCTCGGTGTCAGAGACCACAGGACTAGGAACCTCTCTCCCTTGGTGACTGCCCTCCCCAACAGATGGAGTAGTCCTCTCAGCTTCATTATGCAGTGTATTCCCGAGTCTGCGTTCAGTGTTGAACAACACAGTCCTCTTCTTCTTCTTCTTCTTCAGGAGCAAAGCCTTAAACTCCTGTTGTCCTTGGGCTAAGCTCATGACCAGCTCTTGAAATTGGGCGTTCTGGGCCTGGAGGGCCTTGATAGCTTGCTCTGTAGTAGGTTCAGGATTCATGATGACTGAGTGCTGAAATAAACAGCGAAGAAGATTAAGCAACCTGTAGAAAAAGAGTACCTGTTGTGCACATGATGCATGATATGCTATTTATGCAATGCATTCAAGGGTTTGAAAGTTCAAATTCGTTGTAGACAAAAAGGAACACACATTGTATTAGGAAATAATCTGTTCAATACATCAGGGCCTCATGGGAAAAACATTACAAAATAATTAATCCCAAAAGACACTGCGCATCCTCTTTGGAGCAATGTAAGTATTGAGGGTCTTTTCCTCGTGCAGTAGGCGGGTGAGCTCCAAGACCTTCTTCTCACTGGCATGTAGACTAGTTTCAAGAGAATTCCGTTCTTCCTTGAGTTGGATCCAGCTTTTCTGCATTTCTTCCCAAGATGTTGGCATGTCAGGATGTTGAATGGTGTAGGGCACCTCTCCTTCCAAGACTGGCTCTTTGATCACAGGGAGAACATGAGGATATGGCATCACCAACTTCTGGGAGCGGGCTCGTACCCACTTGAGATAAGGCTCCAGGGGGATGGAGTTCTTGTGCCCCAGTGTCTTGCTATCTACCCTGTTGGGCATCCTCCAAGCTCTGATGAATCTCTGGCGAAGTCCTTGTGCATCATTGTTGAAGTCAAAAACTATGTCAAGAATCAACATATCATGAGGGCCATCCCTCCGAGCATATCCAAACTGCCTCAAAGCCAGACATGGGTTGTAAGTAATACCTCCTCTGATTCCAAGTAAAGGAACATTAGGAAACTCCCCGCAACGATCAATGATAGTGACATTCTCTCTGGACCGAGAACACCAATGTATATCAGCATGTGTAAGAGTCATCAATCGTTGTGACCATCTCAAACCCCGCTCGTTCTTCAAAACTTATTGTGGAAGGTGCGAAATAAACCACCTTGCCAGGAGAGGAGTGAAACACATAAGAACACCTCTTTTTCTCATGGTTCGAGTGTAACATGAGTGAAGGATGTCCCCAAGCAACGTAGGTATAGGATTCCTGGACATGAAGATCTTGACAGCGTTGATATCTATAAGCTGATCTGGATTCGGGAACAACACCAACCCATAGACAAGGAGAGCCACAACTTCTTCAAAGGCTTGTAGGTCAAGGGAATTCCAACATTCTTGGGCCTTCTCAAACAGAAACTTTGCCAAGAACCCTTTGATACCACTTCTGGTTTCCCAATGCCCCTTGATGTCAGATGGTTGTAGGCATAATGCTTTAGCAATCTCTTCAAGTTTTGGCTCCTTTTCTGTACCGTTGTAGGGTAGTTGAATGAGAATAGGAATCTTCAGAAGCTGGGAAAACTCTTCTAAGGTAGGCACCAATTGATAATCCGGGAAAGTAAAACAGTGGTGCAAGGGGTCAAAGGACTGGAAGAGAACTTTTATCATATCTTCTTCAATGTTGGTGTTAACCAAGCTGATGAGTCTACCATGCCTTTCACTGAAGGAAGAGCTCTCGGGAATCCTGGATGTAAGCTCCTTAAGCTGAGGAGGGACCCTTACAAGGTTGATCTGAATTGTCTTTCTGCGGATAGTTTCCATGTCCTACAAAACAAGAACAAAGATGAAGATTCGAACCCCTGAAGTGGTTAGTGGATGCATATGATGCTGTATGATGCTATGATGCTATGATAAGAGCACACCACAAGTATTCACAAAAAGCAAACATGATAAGGCACACAAGTCACACCACAACCCTTAGAGTTTAGGCCAACATGAAGTTTGGGGTACTACCCTCTTGAAGTTGGTGGGCTCAAAAACCTTTCCTATCAAAAGTAACCGGGTTCTAAGGAGCTCAATATCATTGGATTGTTTTCTGTGTTCATTGTTTTGATTTAGCCACTGAACTGGCGATCAAAATATTCCAAGAAAACAACCCTCAATGAGTGTAGTATCGAGTATCAACCAACTTTGGACTGCACCAAAGTCAGTCATCTCACTACCCCTAAAGAGGCCAGGATGGTCAAGTAAGGTTCCTAAGGTCAGTTGATGCCTCACGACACCACGCGGCGGCCCCGTACTCTCCTTGACTTGACTCAAGGGTTACCGGTACTCACCAAAGTGCCACTTCAATGTAGCAAACTGCTTCAACCGTGTCGGTATACCCCACACAGTTCCCTCAAAGTTTGTTGCTACTTTCTAGAAGGTATCCCCCAGATCCGGGTTAGGATCTATGAAACTCCCAAAATAAGCCCACAATTTTAAAGCAAACAGATCAAGCAATTGAAAACATGATGATGAACTATTCCTATGGTACACCCCACTTATTAAGTTTCGCCAGCAGAGTCGCCAGTTCTGTGATCGGTGGAAATAGAACTGACTGTTTTTTTAAGCTGGTTCGCGAAATGTCGCGGTAAGCAAGAGTCGCCACCGTCTTTTATGTTCTCCAACATGGAAAGGGCAAAAGCACAACAAAATTCCTTCTTTGAGAATGTTTCTCGGTTCGGGAGGTAGATTTATAGAAAGGGAAGGTGTTAGCACCCTTTCTATCCATAGTTATCCATGGGCTCTTAGGTACTTGCTCTTATGTTTTCAAAAAATTGTTTGCTTTTCAAGTGTGTATGGGTTTTGAAAAAAAGTTTCGTTTGAAAAATTTCTAAGTAACTCTTGTATCTGTCCTCAAGAGTGTATGAAAAATTTGTTTGAAAACTTTTGAAAGTGTGAGGTGTGAAAAGTATTTTTGTTTGTTTTGAGAAAGAGCAAGTACCCATGAGAATCTACCTACTCTAAGGAATTAGGCTGTGTAAGAGTCCTTTAGATAGTGCTATCCCACCATTGAGAGGTAGGTAGCACCGTCGTTGGAGGTGTTCGGGTCAATTCGATTATCGGGACATGTGTGGTCACCAAAGCAATGGTAGGACACCTTAGAAGTAACCCTAATATCCTAGATCCTTTTATCCGAGGCAACCGTTTCGAGGCAACTGGATCTTTTGGACAGAAGGGCGACCTCTAAGACACCCTATACTTGATGACCACGTTTCGAGGCAACCAGTGAGGCGTACCCTAGGAGTGGCATGTGCTTTGTGTGTTGTTTTTCAGTTAATTGTCTTTGTACATGTTATTTGTGAGCTATGGATTGATTTTATTTACATACATTCTTGCAGGCATATTAGCAGTTAGGAGTGCGGAAAATAAATTGCGGAAATATAAATTCTACGCTATTACAAGGCGCGGGTCTATACATCGCCAAAAAACAAAAACCCGTTTTGGTAAATAAGTAAATGCAGAAAATTAAAGAAAGCAATAAAATCCTAATTACTATTACATCCCCTGTACATATACATAAATATAATCAGAATAAATAAATACGCGCGAATGGAAATTTAATTGGGAACGTCCTAAGGGCTTTGACCCTTTTAAGAAAAGAATTGAATTTTTTGTCCTTTTTTGTGATTAAATGAAATTAAAATTAATAACTAATTAATTAATTAATTAAAAATGTTTTTTGTGTTTTTTATATTTTTAATGAAAATAAAACAGAAAGAATTAAAATTAAAAGTTAACCTAATTCTAAATTGTTTTTATTTATTGTAAAGAAAAAGAGATTAAAATTGACCTAATTAAACTATTTTATTTGTTAGTATTTTATTTACAAAAATAACATGAAATTAATAACAATAATAATATTAGTTCTTTTTTTGATTTTTTTTATAAAAAAATATTAATTATGTTAATAGTTAATAAAAAAAGAATAAGAAATAAAATAAGGCAAATAAAAAAAATAAAATGACAAAATAAAAAAAAGAGCAAACCCAAGGGGGGTTTGGGCCAGAATTGGGAGTTTGTTTAGCATTGTTGTGGCCCATTTGCCTTCAACCACATTGACTCTGGGAATTGAGTGGGGCGCTGGTTGACCAAGAATATGGTGTGCTCCCTCTCTTGGCCTTCAGATCTGTCCTTGGAGACACTTGGCGTGTGGATTTGTGAGGTCATATGGTGAACTTCTGGACAAATGCTGCATGGGAACGCATTAGGAAAAACAATATTGAATTTTGGGGGGACCTGGGAATCGAACCTAGGTCCCAGTAATTACCAAGCACGTCACCAACCATTACACCATTTGAGCGCGTTTGATATCATAATACAAACTGATCATTATATTAGAAAGTCAGGCCATATGCTTCCTCAAAAGAAAAGCGCGCGTTTTATTTCAAATGCCCCAATCACTTAATAACACTTAATCATCTTCTTCCTGAAACCTGCACAAAAACAAAACACATAGCGGGGGTTTTAAACCCCCACAAAATACAAACGCCAAAAATAGCGATTAGGTCTATAGCACAAATAAAAAGGGCGCGAGGGTATCAACGTGTTCGTCTCATCCTGACGAATTTGACCATAGCCATGAGAGGTTCTGATTTTGCTTATTCTGTAAAGCCCTAAATTGAGAGCTCTAAAACCCTAAAAATTGTCAATGGTAGATTCTGATTCAAGGTGTTTTAACGCAATTGACTTATGCCAAAAGGTTCCTGTGGATTCAAGCAACACAAAAATAACAAAAGATCATATGAATGATGCATATATTTTGAGTTTCGATTATGGACAAGTTTGACAAACCGTGTGACTGTTTGAGGTGATTCTTGGAGGGTTAAGGCTCGTTCTTGGCTGCAAATCATTCCTGGGAATGTCCACAATGCGTTTGAATCACTCTAGGACTCTGAATGGATATGCAATATGGAAAACAGTTTTTGGTTTTTCTTTCAAATTTTGGAAATTGGTTATGCCGTTTTAGAGAGCTCTAGGTTGTGTCTTAGGTCTGCAAGGCTTGTATATGTATGTTTGAATGAGAATTAAGTGACATTAGGAGCCTTAAACCATTGCAATGATGTTTTGAGATTCTTCATAACCACCATTAAAGGAACTTGCCATGTTTGTTCAAATTTGAATTTTCATGCTTAAAATGGGCTTGGCACAAATTTGGTAGGTGTATTATGCTTCATGAAGGCTAATCAAACCACAAGATACCATTTAATCAATTTTTTTGATTTTACTTGAATTATTATGGATTAAAATGAATTAAATCCATAAAAATTAAATAAAAATAGAAAAATAATTATTTGGTCTTGAAATTGATCATGGGACACGTGGGTGGCATGACAAGGCTGAATCAAGTGGAAAAAAGTGGGCCCTTTTGTCAAAAATTGAAGTTTCAAGGATAGTTGACTTTTGCCATTTCACAAAAATTTCCCAACATCTCCAATGCATATCTTGCTCAATTTTGATCATATGAACATGTTCTTGGACATTTTGGAAAGGTCTTGAAGTCCTCTAACCAATTCCTTTGGTCCCATGTCATTTTGATTTACAAATCTCAAGTTATGTTCTTTCACTTAAAATGCCTTTTTGTTGACTTTTGAAAATGACCTATAATGTTGAAATTGATAACTTTTTGTGAGAGCATTTCTTGGACTTGGAATGTGAAGATGAATTGTAGGAAATGTCCTCCCCTTCAAGATGAGAATTGGATGGGATTTTTCTGATGAACCATGAAAAAGTTATGCCTTGGTCAAGTTACAGTTGACTTTTCAGCTGTCCAAAAATGGAAATTTTTGCATCTTGATGAGTTTTGAGCCATGCTTGTGAAATCATGGTCAAGATTTGACCAAATGATGATTGTGGCTTCAAAATGAGATGTTGACCAAAATTTTTGACTTTTGACTGTAAAATGACCATTTTACCCCTACAGTTGACTGTGAAGCAATTAGGGTTTTTGACTGTGCAACTTGACCTTGTGAGCCTTGAAACTTGGCATGTAGGTGCTTGACAATGTATATGAGCATATGGGACTTGATTGAGCCCTTGAAAACCTCAACTTTCTTGCAAGAAACAAAACCCTAATTTGACTGGCTTAAGAGGGTGTTTGAACTGTGCAACCCTTGAGTAGGCTTGAGCAAATTGAGATGATGCTTGTCAAAACCTTAAATAATATGGGAGGGCAAATTTTGGGGTACAACACCCCACATAGAGAAAGACCAAGGTGAAGAGATAACATTGAAGAGGGTCGGTGGCACATGTGTCTTGTCCGCATAAATTTGGCATTTATGACATTTCTTCATATATTTGCAGCAATCAGATTCCATCGTCATCCAATAGTAACCAACTCTCAACATCTTTTTAGCCATTGCATGTCCGTTGGCATGGGTGCCAAAGGATCCTTCATGTACTTCTTGCATCAGCATGTCTGCTTCATGTCTGTCTACGCATCTGAGCAAGACCATGTCGTAATCCCTTTTATATAATACTTCTTCATTGAGGAAGAAACTACTTGCCAATCTCCTCAACGTCTTCCTATCCTTATTGGATGCCCCAGGCAGATACTCTTGAATTTGAAGAACACGTTTAATGTCATAGAACCACAGTTTATCGTCAGTGACTTCCTCTGCTGAGAACACATGAGCAGGTCTGTCGAGGCGCATAACTCTGATTGTAGGAACATCGTTCCAATCATTCACTTGGAACATTGAAGACAAAGTAGCTAAAGCATCGACCATTTGGTTTTTATCTCTAGGGATATGATGTAATTCCACTTTGTTGAAGAAAGTTAACAATCTTCTAGCATAATCTCTGTAAGGGATCAAACCAGGATGACGAGTCTCCTATTCTCCTTTAATTTGATTAATTACCAATGCCGAGTCTCTGTATATATCAAGAATCTTGATCCTTAGATCCACTGCTTCTTTGAGACCTATAATACATGCTTCATATTCAGCCATGTTGTTCGTGCAGTCAAACTTTAACCTCGCTGTGAATGGGATATGAGCACCTCAGGGGGTGACGATGATTGCCCCAATTCCATTTCCATAAGCATTTACAGCTCCGTCAAATATCAAACCCCAACGAGATTCGGGATCAGGTCCTTCTTCAGGTAAAGGCTCCTCACAATCTTTAGCTTTCAAGTACATAACATCCTCATCTGGGAAGTCAAACTTGATGGATCGATAATCGTCAATTGGCTGGTGAGCCAAATGATCGGATAAAATACTCCCTTTGATTTATTTCTGAGTGTGATACTCAATGTTATATTCAGATAACAACATCTACCAACGGGCTATTCTTCCAGATAAGGCGGGCTTCTCGAAGATATACTTGATCAGATCCATTTTGGAGATCAACAAAGTGGTATTGTTAATCATATACTGGAGCAGACGACGAGCAGCCCAAGCTAAAGCACAATAGGTCTTCTCAAGCATTGAGAATCGAGACTCACAGTCTGTGAATTTATTACTCAGATAATATATGGCATGTTCCTTTCTTCCAGTCTCATCTTGTTGGCCAAGCACACATCCCATGGAATCTTCCAATATAGTCAGGTACATAATCAAAGGTCTTCCTTCCACTGGAGGGATCAATATGGGAGGTTCAAGTAAATATTATTTGATGCTATCAAAAGCTTTCTAACAATATTTTGTCCACACACATCCCTGGTTCTTTCGGAGAAGCTTGAAAATAGGCCCACAGGTAGCAGTCATATGAGATATAAATCTAGAAATATAGTTCAGTCTCCCAAGGAATCCTCTTACTTGTTTTTCCATCTTGGGTGCGGGCATCTCCCGAATATCTTTGACTTTATCAGGATCTACCTTAATACCTCTCTGGCTGACAATGAAACCCAGAAGTCTTCCGGAACAAACACCAAAAGTGCATTTGTTAGGATTCAGACGGAGTTTATACTTTCTCAAACGCTGGAATAATTTCAATAAATGCTCCAAATGATCTTCTTCAGTTTGTGATTTGGAAATCATGTCATCTACATAAACCTTTATCTCTTTATGCATCATATCATGGAACAAGGCAGTCACAGCCCTTTGGTACGTTGCACCAGCATTATTCAAACCAAACGGCATTACCCGATAACAAAATGTTCCCCAAGGTGTAATGAAAGTTGTCTTCTCCATATCTTCTGGTGCCATCTTGATTTGATTGTAACCAGAGAAACCATCCATGAAAGAAAATACTTTGAACTTTGAGGTGATGTCGACCAATACGTCAATGTGCGGTAATGGAAAATCACCTTTTGGGCTAGCTCTATTCAGATCTCTATAATCTACACACATTCTAACTTTGCCATCCTTCTTAGCAACAGGCACTATATTGGCTAACCATTGAGGATATACCGATGTAACAAGGAAACCTACATTAATTTGTTTTTGAACTTCTTCTTTGATCTTGTCAGCCATATCGGGACGAGTCCTTCTCAACTTCTGCTTAATCGGCGGACATTCAGGTCTCAACGGCAAACGAAGCTCCACAATATTGTTATCCAAACCTGGCATGTCTTGGTAGGACCAAGCAAACACATCCACATACTCTCTGAGAAGCTCCAACATCTTCTCTTTGACCTCTGGGATAAGCAACGCTCCAACCTTGACTTCCCTTTTGTATTTTTCATTACCCAAATTGATCATCTCTATAGGCTCTTGAAACAGCTGAATAGTCTTTTCATCGTGCTCAAGTAAATGGGAAATTTCATCAGGAATCTCTTCACTATCTTCTTCCTCGGCTCTGAACACAGGGCATTCAAAGTTGGGAGGGGCATATGATCTTTGTTTTCAATGGTTAAGTCATGGATTAATCTGCACATATGATTATGCTTTATTTTAGAAATCGATTAATGTGAATGTTGTACAGATATAAAAATATTATTATATTTTCCTATTACTACCAATTAATTTTCAATACCATTTTCCAGAAAAAGTGAAAAACTAAAACAATAGGGGACAAAATAACATTTTTATTCATGATTGGCAATACTTGAAACAAAAGAGCCCAGACATCTTCTCTTTTGCCTTGGGCAGAGCAAAAGGATTTATTTTCAACATAGCCCGACACAAATACTTTTTCGCCTTGGGCAGAGCGAAAGGTTTTTTCAAAATAAAACGAAGCATTACTCAGAAATGTGCATCACAACAGGAATATCAACAGCAATTCAAGTTTGGCAAACCACTCCATGTGTTACAAAGTCAGGTAAATCCTCTTCAGAATCGTCTCCTATTATAGCATCAACTTCAGGCGGAGTCGGATGGATAAAACTTGCACTTCGGAAAACTTCTTGTATCGGACGGGTAACTGTATCCTGCTTAACTCTTATAGACACGTAATGAAATCCAAGACCTTTTCCAGACTTGTTCTTAGGCAAAGTCAACACCTGGCCCCAACCTTTATCCGAACCACTCTCAACCACTCGTCGCGCATCCTCAAAAGTAGAAATAGATGTCCCTGGCTTCTTCACTTCATTATTAGCAACAGATAGAGCTTGGAATTGGGTTCCAACATCCTCATCAACATCAATAAAAGAGAAAGATGACAAGTGGATTACCACTATAGCCTGCTCTCCATCAATTATTACCAGCTTTCCATTCCTTACAAACTTCAATCTTTGATGGAGCGTGGAAGTGACTGCCCCTGCATCATGGATCCATGGGCGACCCAATAGGCAACTATAGGCGGCACAAATATCCATTACTTGAAAAGTGATCTGAAAGGTATGAGGACCAATTATTATAGGAAGATCCACTTAACCAATGACAGTTTTCCTAGAACCATCAAATGCTTTGACAATTACCCCACTAGGTCTCATGGGAGCACCTTGGTATGAAAGTCGAGATAATGTAGTTTTGGGCATTACATTTAATGACGAACCTGTATCTACTAGCACACTTGATAAAGTATCATTTCCACAACTTATTGAGATATGCAAAGCCATATTATGGTTCCTTCCCTCCTCCGGAAGCTCTTCATCACTGGAACCAATATTGTTACACGAAGTAATATTTCCCACAATTCCATCAAATTGGTCAACCGTAACATCATGATCTACGAATACCTGGTCCAAGACCTTCATCAAAGATTCCCTATGGGCACCAGAATCTCTTAGTAAAGCAAGCACATAAATCTTGGAAGGAGTTTGCAATAGTTGGTCCACAATCTTGTATTCACTCCTCTTGATGAGTTTCAAAATCTCATCATCATCGGGGTGTGGGCAAGGTTCATTGGATCGGCCTACCTCAACCCTTGGTTTAACATTCCTTGCTGGAATTTATGCGGTATAGGCCTTCTGACTTGAACTTCAGGTCTCTTCAATGGTACTGTTGTGAAGATACGCCTGCTTCTTGTGACTCTGCTCACATCAACAATGTTAACAAAAGATGGCATTGGCGGTATAGGAACTTCTACCCCATTCTCAATCATTGTGGCATTATATTTGTATGGTATGGCTTGGTCCGAGTTGTAAGGCACAAAACCAGATGGATAAATGATCAAAGGAGCAACAGGTGCAGTCTGACTGTCATAAACAATCTCTACTGGTTCAGGCATGTTGAATTGTGGTACTATAACGTTCACTTCATCAACTGGATCTCTGTCATGTGTAATAGTGATAACCCTTTGATCTAACAATTTTTGAATATCCTCTTTCACAATAGGGCAATCATCTTCTATTGAACAAAATTCACAAACATCATAATCCTACTGATGCTTAAAGAAGGCGAGTCTTCTTAAGCTTTGATGTATCCTGATCAACGAGTCTCTTATGTTCTCAACTTGGAAAACTCGAAACTTTCCCGGACATCCTTCCACCATATTCATCGATGCTGCCCCATGTCGAGGCAAAGGATTATCTCGAACATCCGGGTTAACATCCTTGAAAGACAAAATACCGTTCTTAATTAACCTCTGGACATTCGCCTTCGAAGCAAAGCAATTTTCAATGTTATGCCCCGATGAACCTTGGTGATACGCACATAACTGATCCGCCTTGTACCAAGGAGAAGTATTATTCGGTGCAATAGGAGGAGGCTTCGTTGTTATGAGGTTTTTCCTGATCAGAGTGGGGAACAACTCAGTGTAAGTCATAGGGATGGCATCAAATTGTGGTTTCCTCGCTGAACGATTCTGGTTATTGAATTGATGAGCCTGTTGTCGAGGCTGTTGTTGAAATTGCCGTTGCTGAATTAGAGGGGCTTGATAAGTTGGGGTCACCATTGTTGGGCGGACAGCCGGAGTGACTGCCACAATATGTGAATAGCCTCTCATCGGTCTCCCAGGAAAAATTACACTGACATCTTGTTCTTTCCTCTTAGGGAAGACACTTCCAAACTTCTTGACACCACTAGGTGTACTTCCTTCCTTGACCAAACGTCCCTCATGAATTCCTTCTTCCAGACGCATGCCCATTTTACCATCTCAATGAAGTCACTGGGCGCACTCGCAATCATTCTTTCATAATAGAAAGAACCTAAAGTTTTTAGGA
The DNA here is from genome assembly GCA_948472305.1 of Vicia faba. NCBI lineage: Eukaryota > Viridiplantae > Streptophyta > Magnoliopsida > Fabales > Fabaceae > Vicia > Vicia faba. The sequence goes on from OX451735.1 coordinate 799,094,832, forward strand.
AGATCTTTGTCATTTCTTTCTCTTCAAGTGGGGGATAAATCTGAGCGGAAATCTCGCGCCACCTATGGGCATACTCTTAAAGGACTCTCTATCTTTCTGGGACATAGCCCGTAGTTGATCTCGATCCGGCGCCATGTCAACATTGTACTTGTACTGGCGAACAAAAGCTTCACTAAGATCATTGAAGTTACGAATCCGAGTGTTATCCAAACCCATGTACCATTTCAGAGCGGCACCAGTTAAACTGTCTTGGAAGTAGCTAATTAATAAATTATGATCATCAGAATATGTGGACATCTTTCTTACATACATGGTCAAATGACTTCGCGGACATGAGTCACCTTTGTACCTTTCAAAGTCCGGCACTTTGAACTTAGCTGGAATCTTTACATTTGGAACTAAACACAAGTCATGAGCATTCTTTCCAAACAAGTCTTTTCCTTTCAGCGCTCTGATTTCCCTCTGCATTTCTTGAAACTAGTCTTGAAAGTCCTCCATCCTATCGAAATGACCTAGACTTTCAGTAGGTTCAGCATGATAAATGGGTTCGTTCATGTATGGAATAGTATGAACCACAGAAGCGGCAGTAGTGATTACTGGTTGAGGGAAAGGTACCATAGGCGGGATTACAGGCTGCACAGTAGTTGTCTCCAGTTGAGGAAAGGACACTGCAGGTTGAATCAAGGATTGTACAGCAGGCTGGTACCCTTTTGGCATGAAGTTATAAGGCATACCCCACGGAAAACCTTTCGGCATTTGATGTTGGAGCGGAGAGTTGACTTGAGTCACAGGCGTTGGAGCAGTGACAATCTCGGAAACCACAATAGTTGAAGTTTGAATTTCGGCAGCTAAAGTCGATGGCTGATTCCGAGCAACCATCAAGCTTTCCACTAGCGCGGTTAACTTTTCCATTCCGACACGAAGAGTAGTAACCTCTTCGCAAAGCTCATGATTTTCCTGTTCCAGATCTTCCATCTTCCTTTGACGATTGGCTCGGGTATCGTACCAGTGAGACATCTTGATAATCTATCAGAGTGGAAAAAGAAACAAGGATAAGACTCTAGAAAACATGTGAAGTGGAATGTTGGATGATGCATGATATGCGATGCAAATGATTATTTATTTTGATAGTTTTTTCAAGGAACTTTAGAACTTTGATAACTTTGAACACATCAATGGTAAAGGAATTTGGAACAACAAAAATTCATTTCATTAATCAAAGCGGTAAATTACAACTTTGGGACAACAAAAACAATAAATTACAACTTTGGGACAACAACCCAATAATAAAAGCAATAAATTACAACTTTGGAACATGAAGCGCTTTTACAGAGTTTTACATAAGTAATAATAATAAAAAACTAAGAACTAAAGGTCACTCAGAATCATCAGATGAAGGACCAAATGCCAACTGTAACTGGAGCTTCCTAATCTTATCTTTGTATAAGTCTTCCATCTCTTTCTTCTCAGCTACCAGTTGATCAATGATCGCCTTTCGTGGATTAGGGACAAGAGCAACGCCTACCAAATCTTCCTTCTTTCTCTTCCTTTCATTAGCATATTTCTTGAGTAATGCATCCTTTTGACAAAGCTTCTCATCATGATCAATAAACCAGCCGTCTTGAATAAATAACAAATCCTCCTTTTCCTTCAGTTGTCGAGTCAGGACCCTATTTTCGTATTCAGACATATTATACTTTTCCTTCCAAGCATCTCTTTCGGACTTCATCCTAGCCAGATTTCCTAGGTATTCTCTCATGTTCTCGATAGGGATATCAATAGATGATGATGCAACAGTAGGGAATAAATGTTTCTCGGGGTTATAAGGCATCTTGAGAGCACAAGCCCTAGCACGAATCCATTGTAGGTAAGGCTCCAAAGAAACAACACCTCTATGCCCTAACATGTCTCTCCCCTTTCTATGGATGTCACCCCAAGCTCTTTCAATCTCCTCCTTAGCTTCTTGGTTATCTTTTCCTTCTTGTAGAAAGAAACCACTCACATAAATGTTATTCGGCTTGTCCCTCATCGGGTATCCAAATTGACGGTGCACGAGAACATGATTATAGTTAATTCCTCCTTTCGTACTAAAAAGAGGCACGTTTGGGAAAAGCACCACAACTATCGATGATCTTCACATCATAGTAAGCTCGATTATACCAATCTATGTCGGAATGAGTGAGAGCCATAATTTTTGGCGCCCATCGTGGCTCCTTCTCGAGATCCCAGAAAACATCAGACCTAGGTAGATGAGAAACATACCACTGATATAGCAATGGTGCACAGTAGATAATCATCCCTCCTTGATAAGAGTTTCGAAGATGGATGGAGTAGTAGGTATCTCCTAGCAGCGTAGGGACTGGATTTCCAATCAACAAGATTCTGATGGCGTTGATATCCACGAACTTATCAACGTTAGGGAACAAGAATAGGCCATAAGCGAGTAAAGCAAAGACACCTTCAAAGGCAATAGTATCTTTTATCTCAGCAAAATGACGAGCGTTCTTCAACAAAAACTCCACAGATAAGCCTCAGATTCCCCCTTCGGTAGTCATGTTCTCCTCTATCTCCGACTTCCTCAAGTGGGTGATGGTTGCTATCTCGTGAGATTTGGGTTCCTCTTCTAATCCAGAAAAAGGAACACAGTCGGTGATCGGCAAACCAAGTATGTAGGAGTACTCCTCTAAGGTGGGCATTAACTGGTAATCAGGAAAGGTGAAGCATTGATGCAATGGATCCTAGAATTGGACCAACATACTAAGGATGCCTTCCTTCATCTTGCGCTTCATGAGAGGTATAATGGACCCATATTTATTTTGAAACTCCATAGGGTTCTCGATCTTAGGAATCAAACTCTTCAATTCTTCAATCTCAGGCTCCTTAAAACTATAACTTCGAGTGTTTCTTCTTCCAAAATCCATAATAACGGTACCTGAGATGTCTGCAAAAATCATTCTTAAGTTCCTTGAAAACATGTTTTACAAAAAATGTTTATGGATGTATGGATGAATGATAATGCAACAATCACATATAAGTTCACAAACATGGGGTTCAAAGGTTCAACGCTTCGAGCATGGAGTCAAAGGTAAATCCCACCCCCAGGGTATGTACTAAAGGTTTAATCACACCTGCAAGACAAGGTTCTAAGAGTTCCCAGAGTCTACATTCCTCCTTCAGATATTACCAACGTCTTGATTACTCAACAATTAGCAATATTCTCAAGAGAAACTCATCCGAGCGTAGCATCGCGTGACAACTACTTCCGGATTACTCAGTTATAGTCTCTGCGCTACACCTAAAAGGCCAAGATGGGTTAGGGTTCTACTGTTCTCAGCTTCTCTGGCTCCCAGGTCGAAAATAATAATGTCTTCCCGATTACTCGGTAAACAAATACTACATTCAAAAGGGCCTTCCACTGAGTGGGAGATTTCATGCCTCCTTCTTCGGGATTACTCCCTCAAAGTTAACATGACTATACCGCCTGTCCTATTCTTAAGTGTAACTTAGTCCGGGTATAAGACTTGTCCTTTATAAATATCATTAACACCCAAATAACCACAATATAAACATATAATCAAACAATCAAATAATGATAAAACAGGTAAGACAAACTACACTTAACCCACTTAGGGATGGACCAGCAAGAGGTCAATCTTTCCCCAGCAGAGTCGCCATTTCTGTAGCGATAAAAATGTAGCAGGGTAAATCGGAGATCAAGCTATTAATTAACTCGTCTCACAAAAGAAAGAGTCGCCACCGCGCTTTATTATTTCCAAGGGAAAAGGGAAAAGAGCGAAATAAAACCCTAAAATATGCAATGTAAAATAATACTTAAAAGTAATGAAAATACAAGGCGTTTTGAAAAGAGATCTAGAGTTTGGGGGTTGGTTATACAATGGGAAGGTATTAGCACCCAATGCATCTATTGTATCCTATAGGAACCTTTTGAAATATCTGTTTATTAAAATTGTTTGTTTGAGTAAAATGGTTTGTTTGGCTAAAATGGGAGTGGGTGAGATTTTGAAGATACGACGACCTAATGTCGAAGTTTTGACTTAAAAGGTGTGAGTTTGAAAATTGAATATTTGGTAAAATTATCTTAAGGTTTAAAAAAAATAATAAACGAAAGATGAATGAGGGTATTCGCACGATTAGATGAGATATGTTTGATGACATGAAGTCAACAAAGTTAAAACATTTCCATTGGGTTTGAGATGGACGAAAGATATAAAGATTAACGATCGATGACAAAATTAATTAAAATGACAATTGAACAATTAAATAATGAAAATTAAATTATGCTAGCATGCATTTTAAACGATTAAATAAATAACCAAAAGTACATAAAGATTAAATTATAATAATCATGGATTTTTTAATAATTTAAACAAATAACAAGAATTAAATTATGAAACATTTATATTTTTTTAATAATTAAATAGTAAAAGATTAATAACATATTAACAAAAGTTAAATAAGGATTAGTTTATCAAAGCATGTTTTTTTATGTTTTTATAATAATAATAAATATATAGTAATAAGATGGAATATGGAGGAGATAATGCTAAAAGAAATTAAAAAACGTCCCAGCCTGGACTTGAACCGGTGTCCCTCCTGAATTGTTATCAACTGCCTTGCCAAATGAGCTATGCTGTTTATTCGTTATATCCACTCTTCTATTAGTAAATAAAGGAATATTGGTAAAAATGCTGGACCAACAGGCCCAATGGGCCGACCCGCTTTGAAAAGGACAAGAAGGAAAAAAGAAAACCCTAAAGCATGTTGGGGCGCGGCGGCTGGTGCGTCACTTTGGAACGAAGAAGAAACAAAAACAAAAGCTTACTGTTGTGTCAAACAAAAAATTACAGAAATAAGTCAAAAAGCAGAAAGAGGCGATTCTCTCTCCCTTGCGCCTAAACTCTTTTCTTTTTCTCGTCCAAACAACATCAACGACGAAAACGACTTCTCTGATCTGAAATAACAATAACAGTTCGCTCCTCTGTTTCATTCTATAACCGAAAAAGTAACAACCAAAATCTTATCGGTTTCTCTCGATTCTTACGGAATTAGCGACAATAAACAGCAACAACATTTAAAGAAAAAACGAAGGAAAAACGAGTTACTAAGTAGGAGCTCTTCCGACGGGTTTTCGATTCTTTTCAGGTGAGTTTGATTTTAACTCTTCAATAAACTTCTTCTTCTGATAAATTACGTTGCTCTACTGCTCTAAATTATTTGGCTATGGCAATGGCATTTGATACAGGTTGGAAAATTATGTTGAATTGCTTTTGTTATTTGTTACAGGTTGGTAGTGTTTGGTCAGTCAGGTAGGTTTGAGAGGATGCATATTTGGTGAGGGTTTTTAAGCGGATTTATTGTATGTTTCTGTGAAATTTTGTGTGATTTTTGTTAAGTTGAACAGAAATCGGAAGTTCTTTGTGTATGTTGAAGCTCTACTGTAGTAAGTGAGTTGAGTATGAGGTTTGGAAGAGCAGAGGGATTGAGTGTTAAGCAGAGAGTTATTGAAGAGAAGGTTGGTACTCTGTTTGTGGATTTTAACAGGTTATGCATTTTTCGGTTTGTTAATAGGTTAAGGTTTTTAACAGTAGGTTCTAAGCTGGTTTTAACAGGTTCTTATGTTCTTAACAGCAGGTTCTAAGCTGGTTTTAACAAGTTGTTTTATTTTGGAACAAGTTCTAAGGTTTGTACAGGTTGTTTTGTTTTGGAACAAGTTCTAAGGTTTGTACAAGTTTTATGTTTTGGAACAAGTTCTAAGATTTGTACAGGTTTTATGTTTTGACAGGTTAAGCTGGTTAGCAAGTTTTAGTATTTTGACAGGTTCTATGGTTTTGGATATGGATTGATTCAGCGCGAGTCTTTTGGTTTGGCAGCGGGTTTATTGTTTTTAACAACAGATTCTATTGTTTTTAACAAGATCTAGTGTTTTGTAACAATAAATTCTATTGTTAACAGGTTTTGAGAAAGGCGTGGCAAAAACAATTTCCAAAAGTCCAACACTGGTTTTGTTCTGTTTAGATTTTATTCTTCTAATTTTAAGAACGAAATTATGTTTTGGAATCTCTACTGTTCGAGAAGAATTGGTTGCAAGATGTCGTTTGGTGGTTATTAGAGGAAGAGATAGAAGGTTGTTTTTGTTGATAAGCTGAAAACAAAAGCAAAGCAAAATTTTGAACAGGGAGAAATTAGTGTGAAAGAGAGAGGCAACAGCTGGTCCTTGTACAGTTTTGCGTTTCCTCTGTGTAATTTTCTGGAATTTAGAAGCGATAAATGAAAGAATGAAAAGGATGTTTTATTATGGTGTTTATTATTACTAACGTTTTCTAAATGTTAACAAATTGCAGCAACTCTAAAAATATAGCAAGTCAAATAATCATATGGCATGGAAGTGAGGCAAAGAAGACTAAAATATATGAATGAGAAAGTTAAGCATAAATAAATAAAGAGGAAGAAGAAATACCTACCGGAGTCTCTCCGATGGAGCTTCAAAACTGTAAGTTTTTCCTCTTTTCCTATTTTTTCTTGTTGCTGAATTTTTAGAACAAAACTAATCTTTTTTCTGTTTTCACTCTCTTGTTGGATTGTTGGACAAAACTCTCTTTTCTGTTTTCACTCTCTTGCTGAATTTTTTTTGGATTCCCTTTTTGTGTTGATGAAAGCCTCTATTTATAGTGAAATGTGTGGGGTTTTAGGGGGGGGGGGGGAAACAATATAAGTTTGAACTATTCTAGGCCCTGTTTTGATGTTTTATGGGATAGCTTTTTGAAGTATCCATTTTAGTGTAATATTTAGAGCTTTTCAAACTGTTTTTGTAGCAGCAAAATGTGCAGATTTTTGTCTTATGGGTTGCATTCTGGACTATTTTGTAGGGCAGATTTGGACAGCAGCTTGGCATGGTCTTTGTTGACACAAGGTTGAAGAAAATGGACAGCACTACACTCAAAAAATGGACTGTTATGGATTAATATATTGCTGGAAAAATGGGCAGCATTGGGACTGTTTTGTAGCAAGAATAATAGTTGATTTTCATGTACAAAACTTGTATTTTATTTTGTAACTTTGTAACAATAAGTCCAAATAAATTGTAATATGAATAAACATGTATTCTTCAATATATTCTCAATTCCTTTTGTAATTATAAATAACCTTGAATCTTCATATGATAATGAATCTTGATATGTCTTGATAAAAATTCAAGACCTTCCATTTGAATTGGGAAAGAGTTGAACAATACTTGAATAAATGGTTGAATGATGAATAAATAATAATGCAAGTCTTAGACTTTAATCTTGCATTTTTGTAATAGAGATCCAAATAAATCACATGAATTGATTTTGTAATCAAATAGAAATCCTCATGTAATTAATCTTGTGATGACCGATTAATTGGATCAAATCCCTTTTCCCACTAACTTCTTGAATAAATGCTTCATGTAAGTCCACCAAAATAATCACAAAAATAATCTTGAAAAAACATTTCATGCGATAAATGATTATTCTTGGATGAGATCTCTTGATAACTCCTCTTTACTTATCACTTGAATTCAAATAAAGAAATATTCCAAATATTCCAAATAAATTCTTCTAGAACGGTTTTGAATTTAATCATCCCATTTTGGCGAAATTCACCCCGCGTTATGAGAAAATTTGCAGATGACTTTTGGTCAAAGAAATCGAAAATGAAGGTGTAGCCTGGTTTTCTTGTATTTTAGAATAATGTGAAACACACATGAACCAAAGACAGTAGAACTTCGACCGTTCTTTCTGAAAAATTATTCAGAAAAACTAGAGACCATCTGTTGGACAGAGTGTGGAAATAAACGCACAATTCTCTGAAATTCTTTTGATGAATCAGCTTTTGAGAATTAACGACCGACCGCATTTCTGCCCCGAGACTCGAAACCCTAATCGATGTACAACATTCAATTCTCTTCTTTCAGACCTATTTCATGCACATGAAAACAAAACAATAAAATATACACCTCGTGCTTGATTAGTGGTTAGTCATTCATAAGATAAAATGCTCACAACACTCGATAATCTCTACACAGTCAAAGCTCAAAAGTGAAACGTTCAAAACCTACCATATTCTGCGACCTTGATGTAATGCAAATGAAACAGGGATCTTAGGTAAAAAAATTGGGGTATGACACGGGGGTATGAAAAGTAAGGCCCTAAATTCAGATATTGAATTTGGGCCCAAAACACAATGGGGTGTGTTATTGAACGTGGTAGTAAAACTAAGGGTTCAGGGAGTAAGAACCAAGTCCAAAACATAAATTGTTTGAGGCCCGATGGATAGAGTATGGGTGAGTGTTTGGTGTAATGGTGGAAGCGCGTTTGAGAAACGTCTGATGACAATCAAAGGGCAGGGGATGCGGATGCACGACAAGAGGGACATAGGGAATCAGAGGGCATTATAAAAACAAACTTTTAGGGGTGAAAGCCCGTTTTTTCTCTTCTCTCCATCTCTCTATAACAAACGAAGCTTTTAGGTTTTCTTTAGAGAGAGAGGCTCTTCCCTCTCTCTAGAAACTCGATGACCAGAAACTGCCTCAACCTTGGGCACCACCTGCCGGAAATCGCTTCCACCGGCGGCTGCTCCAAGGCACCACCACTTTCAAACAAACCACCTTTTGGGTTCATATGAATCCTAAGAACCCTAAGGGTTCGTGAAGAACCCTAACCCCACAACCTAGAAACCTTCAACAGTGATGAACCCTAACCCTAAACTGGATGAACCCTAACCCTAAACAAGAATCCTAATGAATCCTAACCCTAAATTAAACCCTGAAAACCCCAAATTCCCACTATAAACCCTAAATCTGAAGCAAAATCAAACATCAGTCATCATAAACAAACCCTTTTCTATGATTTCTTAGGCTTACTGTCCGATGTAGTGAATCTTGTCGTATCAATTCTTCTTCTAATGTTCTGGTTTGCTTTTCTAATCTCCTTCTTCTTCTCCCCGTTTTGCAGGTGTGAAGAATGATGGTGCGTAATAGTTTGAAGCACAGATCTATGATTTCAGAAATTGAAATCCATATCTCAAGGATAAAGGCTGGCTCACATATTCTACTTCTCTTATATTATCACTTCTTCTCCTCTGGTTTTCCTTGTTCTTCTCAATTAGTTTTCTTTAGGGTTCGTTATATAGGTTAAAATTTAGAGCAAGTTAGGAAATTATGTTGATTTATCGTTACAGTTTGTTGATTAGGGACTTGGCGATCTGATTATGTTAGAAAATTAGATATTTGGTTGTAAAATAATTTTAATCCGTTTGTAACTGATCCTGATTTGAACGTCTTTGTATTTGTAGATTAAATTAAGCTTTCGTGTAATATTTGATTTGATTTTGTTTTCTAAAAGATTTGATTCACACTTTTTTGATCTATACAGTAATCGTTTCTTTTAGATAGCTTAGTATAAGACAAAATAGGGCGCCGCTGGCTTGCAAAGGGAATTTAGGGTTTCAACCCTAAATTTTGACTAAGGTCAACATTTCAAAAACAAAGAATAATTATTGACAAAAAACAAAATAATAATTATTAATAAGTAAGTAACAATAATAATAAAAAATAAATATAATAGGTAAAGAAGAGAAAAATAAATATAGTAAAATGGAGAGTTGACTCGGTCAACCAAGGTTATAATGAACATAGTAAGCTTATAATGCCGATTTTGCCTATTCATCACAGCCTAAGGGATGAATAAAGCAGAGTTAATAATCCATCACCGCATGGAGACTGATGCAACAAATTATATCGCAAATTTTGTTATGTTTACTACAACCTAGAAAGTAAACAATACGAGGATGAAGCTGTGTGTTTATCACAACCTAGAGGATAAATGACGCAGGGGTATGCTTATGTATTTATCACGACCTAGAGGGTGAATAATATTATCCTAAAAATTTGCATATCTACAACAACCTAGAGGGTAGATAATTAAGAGGTTTGTGTGTTTATCACAACCTAAAGGATAAACGCCACTAAGATAAACTTATGTATTCATTACGACCTAGAGAATGAATAACATAAAGTCTGATAATTCACACGCCTACCACAACCTAGAGGATAAATGATTGAAAATTTTGTGCATTTATCACGACCTAGAGGATAAACGACACAGGGGTAGTCTTACGCACTTATCACGGCCTAGAGGATAAATAGCCTAATCCTGAAAATTCGCATATCTACCACAACCTAGGGGATAGATAATTGAATAGTGTTTTGGTAATCGAATCTTAGATAACTAAATCAAAGATAAGATCCGAGTTTACCGGTTGTGTCTATTCTCAACCAAGGTATTTGTTTGTTTTTATGGATAAGATAATTCAACAATGAGCCCCAAGAAATTTTGTAGTTTAACCAAAGTAGATTTGAAAAATGATGGGCATGATGTATATGCATAATGTCTTAGATTTATATGGAACCCAAAGTGTATATGCGCAAAAAATTTTCTGTACATGCCCCGAATGTATATGCACCAAGTGTCTGTATATACCCCAAATGTTTATATATGCACCAAATGCTTGTTGTGAATTTTTTATTTCTCTCTTTTTAAACCATTGGTTTTGTTTCACCAACTATCCAATGTTGTATGTTACATTGTCGTGGTATTTTGAATTGATTTGAATAAGATGAATAAGTGTCAGCAATATTTTGATATTTGTTTCGCAGACGTAGGCGTGGGCGTAGTCATAGACATAAGCGTGGATGTGGCCATAGTTGTTGGCATGGACGTAGTCGTGGATTTTATTTCGATGTTTTTATAACCAAAATGCTTTTGGATGTTATATCAAATGCTTTTATTTGTCAAATCCACAAAATGACTTCAACACGGTATTCACAAGAAATAATTGTACTATTTGCAAACAAGTCCGAAAAGGAAAAACACAACTGAAAGATTACAAAAGTAAATGTTTTATTGATAAATATGCCTCTAAATAGGAGAGAGTACAAGATGCAATTCCTTGAAAGAGGTAATTACAGAAAGTTTTAAAACTGAAAATGGAAATCAAAATATTAATTGCTACTGTCGTTTCTCCAATGTCCTTTTGATAGCTCAAATCTCCTTTTCTTATGAGTCAAATGATTTAGACCAATCTCTCTCCTTCGTAGTCATAGTCGTGGTTATTAGGTCGCATTCTATTTGTTATTTATTTTTGAATAAGATCCCTAAATTTTACCTGGACCGCTGAAACAACCGACTGAAAATCATCAAACAATAAAGTCGCCATCGAATGTCTTTTATCCCACATGTGGGAAAGGTGAACATCGAGAAAACCTGAGAAGTGAGAAGTCATGGTCTTGCGACCGAGAGATCGGGTAAGGGAGTCTGTTACGTGAGGGGAAGGTATTATCACCCCAGATGCCTGTAGTAATCTATGGTATCCACTCTTGTTATCTATCTTATGGGTGTGTCTAATGTATGTCCACTACTTACTATTGAGGGAGAATGCATGAAAAATAAATGTGTGGAAAAGAAGGAAGTATTTACGAATTTTGTTCGGTTAGGCCCCACGACGTGTTGCCTACGTATCCCTTTCAAGGAATCAGAGCGTCGTAGTTTGACTCACATGTTTTTGTTTATTTTGTGTTTTTTATGGGTGACGATCCCTTGTGAAAACTATTTTGAGTTACGCCCTCAAGGAAATATACCATGTTTGATTGGTTTGTGTGTTTGTTACCTTGAAAAAGAGTTTAAGTATGATTAAGATGTTTTATGATTTTCTAAGAAAAGAGTTTTATTCTTAATGAAAATGCAAAAAGGGAAGGAAAATGCTAAGAGGGAAATGTCTACCTACGTTAGCATGCAAAAGACCTAAGGGTGAGGATAACTATCCTATAGGGAACATGCAAAAGGATCAAAGTCGTTATCTTAATTTTAATTGAGTGACATCATCGATCATTAAAAGAATAACGATAAAGCCCTAAGGGAGCATACAAAGATCGAAGTCATTATATCAATTCTAATTGAGTGACATCATCGATCGTCAATCAAAGAAAACAATAAAATACTATGGGGAGCATGCAAAGGCCGAAGTCAATATCTCAATGCTAATTGAGTGACATTATCAGCCATCAAAAGATGAAAGAAAACATAAGAAAAATTAGCTAATAAGTGTGGAATTCCTACCACATGTCTTTAAACAGCGACTTCGAGCGCATGCTCTTTATTTCCTACTTCTCATGATTTCTAGAGAGCAGTAAAGAAATGCGATAAAGTGCGGAAAAATGTAAAAGTAGTAGCGGCAACTACCAAAAGCAAGCAGATCATCAAAAGCGGACAAAAGCAATGGAGAAGCAAAGAGTACGCGTCGAGCAGGATTCACCAAGAAACAAACAAATTCAGAAACGATATCCAACTAAGATAAAAACACACGTGTGTTGCGAATGCAATGCGTAATCAAAAGTTCCTGTACAAAGTATCACAAAATATCACACGCATCCGAACAACATATAATATAATATGAATTTCTCATGACGATGAGAAATGAGGCATGTCGCATTGGAAGCGAGCATAAGCCATATGCTTCGATCATATAACAACTTGTTATGTTATATGATCGGAAGCACCAAAACTTACATTGCACAATGAACAAACACGTCAAAAATAACAAGGAAAACAGTTTAAAATATGAACAAAAAAACTAAAAGAAAAAGTATTTTTTTTATTAGTTTTTACGTGAGGAAAATTCTATAAAAACTAAATAATTAACTCCTAAAATCAACTAAGAATATCTAACGGGTTTTATTGATTTTGTAATTTTGTCATAGGAAAAATTAACAAATCTAAACAATTAACAAAATTATTCAAAGGAAATTGCAAATAGGATAAGCTCAGGGGTGCAATTCTGCAGACAGTAGTGTAATCCAACAATTCACTCTGGGCGATAGGCCCATTCCATTTAAGTCCACCATACTCTTATTTCGTTGTGAGCAATGCTATCATGCCTCCAAAAAATGCAACGGGCCAGGAAAGTGTAGAGAAGAAGCCCAATGAACTCCTTAGCCCAATACACCATCACCAATTTCCATTTTATTATTTTTGAATTAAACAGAAAATATAATAAAAAGAAAAGGCAATATATGGAGAAATGGTGCATTTAGGAGAAATGTTAGGGTTCAAGAAGTTTCCATTAGACTTCATGATACACAAGGCTTCTCTCTCACGAGCGCATCTCTCTTCCTTCTTCCTCAATCTCGCTGTTGTCTCCACTCATCACCTCTGATTTCCCTTCTTTCACCGCAAAATGATTTACCACGTCTTCCCCTCACGTCTATCTTGTTCTCTTCTCAACCTCTGATTCTTGACTTACTTTCATTGGAGCTAAACGTTTCATCATCTTATCCGATCTCATTCGTATCATTCATCATGACCTCTCTTTCTATAAGATCTAAAAAATGCTTACGAATCTGGATGCGGCACCCAAAGACGAAAGAAGAATCATACGCGAGACCAGCATTAAGAAGAATAATAGAACATCCATCAAAAGGTTTAGTGAGCTATCGGAGTCTATCTGATGTGGATTTGAAGACAATGATATCAATAAGAAAACTAAGAATCCTCCTTCACACAAAGTCTAGGTACAATTTCCTGATTCATACTTCTCTTCTTATTCTACTTCTATGTTGCGTTGTTTGACTGTTGTTGTTTCATTGATATTGAGGGATGAATATGCACAAAGGCGATGGAGATCTTTAATCCTGGGAGGTTGTGGTTGATGTTGCAGAGTTGGAAAGTGGAGGTAGAAGGTGGCGGAGAGAAACAGACTGAAGGTGGTTTGGGTTGCAGTCCGAGAGTGAGGGATATGAAGGTTTTTTGATAGTGGATAAAGAGATTCAGATGATAATAAGAGTGAAGGTCATCGACGAATGATGTAACGTGAGAGTAGATTGTAGAGGGAGAAGAATAAAGGTTTTGGTGAAATGGATGAAGGAGATGAAGAAGGCGAATAAAATTGCAGAGGTTCAGAGAAATAGATGGAGGTTAGGGGGGGGGGAGTGAATGGTGATGTCAAAATTGAGAAAAAGAAAAATGGGGCGTGACCTCTATTTTGAGAGGGAAAGTTTAGTTTACATAGTTGGAGTTGACAGTTAGATGAGATGAACCCTCAGCCCTAGGATTAGATGAAGTTGGTTATAAAATGGAAGGTGGAGATCGATTCTAAAAAACTGTTATGATATTAGTTATGTGAATCTAAAAGTTGGTTATTGCTTATGAAATTCTATTAGGGAATTCAGTTAGGATTGGTAGCTTTCTTTTATTTTCTGTTATAACTGTTGGAGCTGTTAGTAATAGTTGGGAAATTAAGGTTAGTTATAGGTTTGTGAAACTAGTTGATGGATAGAAAAAATATTAGGTCTAGTAGAAATATTTAGTTGCAACTTGGTTTTTTTGACCATTGGATTGGAAGTGTTGTACCCCAAAATTTTCCCTCACATTTTTCTTTAAGGCATTCTTCCAAGGCTTCTCAGACACTCATGACACTCAAGGGTTGATTAGTCAAGATGCTCCTCCTAAGCCAAAATCCTACAACTAGGGTTTGGAATTTCTCAAGGAAATTTTGTTTGCAAAAGTCTCAATTGGCTTCCATGGTTCTTCATAGGTCCTCAACAAGGTTCATGTCAAGTTTCAATCCCTACACAAAAGTTTCTCAGTCAATGGCTCAGATGATTGAAAATCATTTGTATTGGTCAAAAAGTCAATTGTAGTCAACATACAGTAAAAAATCAAGATTTTTGGTGATATTCATCATTTGATCAAGGGTTGATCATGATTCCTCAAGGAAATACCTCAAACCATCAAAAGTCAAAAATTGCCAAATTAGGATTTCCTTAGGAGAAGTCAACTGAACTTTGACTAGGCATAACTTTTACATGCTTCATCAAATTTTCCCCAACCAAAGCCCATTTTGAATAAAATTAAATTCTCTACAACTTTGCTTTTATTCTAAAGTCCAAAAAATTCTTCATTTGGAAGATTTGATCTCATACATTATAGGTCATTTTCGAAAGTCATCAAAAGACACTTTTTTCCAAGGCAACTTACATCAAGATAAAGTCTTCAAAAGCAAAAATGATCAACATAGAGATTGTAGAAGACATCTCGGGATTTCCAAAAATTTGAATATAATATTCAAAACATGAAAATTGAGAAAGTTATGAGTTTCACAATCTGGGAAATTTTCAAGAAATGCATGAAATCTCAATTGAGTAAATGTGTGATTTTAAGTTATTTGGCCTAACTTTTTGGAGTTCAAACATACTCATGATATGTCTAAAGACCTCTAAACCTATCCATTCATTATTTGGATTTTATTTGAATTTTTATTCATTTAAATATGAATTAAATCAAATAAAATGAAAAAAAAACTAATGGAATAGTGCATATGGGCTTGACTTGATCCATCATGAAGCCCAAAAATTCATGCAAGATACACCCAAATGTCCAAGTTCATTCAGCAAATGAAAATGGCAAGAGATATTTCATTTTTGGCAAGAATCATTCAAATATGGCAAACTTTCAAATATGGTAAACTTTCAATATGTTGGATTTTTATCTCATGGCCTTGAAAGCTTTGTTTTCTTTCCATACTTGCTCTTCTCCTACCTCTATATATTGCAAAAAAAAAAACTCAAGCCAAAGGACCACGTATAGATAGCTACAAGAAAGTTCTACAAAATTCTCAAAAATTGCTAAAAGTTGCAAGAATTCGCAGCTATATTCCAAGGCGCTATTTGTCCAAACAAGTGGACAAATCACATTTCTGAGACTTCTAGGAGTCTACTCAAGCCTCTTGCCAAGCCAATCCACATCCAGAATAGCCATACCAAGTAGCTCCGGTTGGGTAAAAACTCTTAATTACAAACTCTCAATTCTTATGTTGTAAATGGTTTATAAGCGTTCATGCATGTTCATACTAATGTTTAGAAAGTTTTAGAACCATTACTTTTAAGTTTTGACGTAGGAATTTGAAAATTCCAGATCTAAAGTCTCAAAGGCTTGTCTCCGTGGTGCACCCTAAGATGTTATCCACACTGGATCCAACACAGAACTGAGCTTTGTCTAGTTTGGGCTTTTAATTTTTCTTCTTTCTCACCCCTCATTTTCATTTTTGCAACGCGACCCATTTTTCTTTTTCCTTTATTTATTTTCTTTTATTTTAATTAATTATCTTTTATTAAAAAATCATAAACATCATAAAATCAAAATCACAAAAAAATATTAGAATTAGTTTTTTTTTAAATTACCTCTTTTCTTAATTAATTAATTAATTAGAATTAGGTTTCCATAAATTTAATTAAATTATATTTTCCTAAAAAACAAAAACAACAAAAACATTTCTTTTTATCACTTAGATCTTTTTTAGGGCTTTCCTTCTTCGCGCGCTTTATTTACTTTATTCACATTATTTTCATAAATTATGTAAGTGTCAAAAGGATGTAATAGTTTAACTAGGACCTTTTATCTTTTATTTCCCCATTTTTATTTGTAATTCCCCCCATCCCGAAGCATTATAATAGCATAAATTCATTTTCCGCATTTTATTTCCCATACTTATATACAATTAACTACTAGATGTATGCTAATAGGCATGTATGGAAAGAATAAAAGCAAACGCTAGAAAACCTAACACTAAAGATAAACATAACTGAAATACAACACACTTGCACACACGCACCTCTAAAGTACCTCCACTTGTTTCCTTCGGAAAAACAGTCATGTCCCTCGAACATGGGACACTTTAGCAAAGTCCCTCGATACAAGGATCATAGTCCCTCGATGACCCTTCGATGTTGCCTTTCGGTAATTGATCTAGTACCTTATGATAAATTGCTAAAGCATCCTACAAGTAGCCTTTATGACTGTACGATGAACCTCGCCTGTGCCTCAAAACATCAAACGACAGAGATACCTACTCACTAATAGTGGGATAGCACTGTCTAAAGGAAAAGAGGAAAAAACAAATTTTTCGAGTAGGTAGATAGCTCATAGTTGCTTGCTCATAAAAAATAATAATTTCTCACACATACACAAACTATTTTCTAAATATTTTCAAAGACAAAAAAAACTTTTTATATGTTCTCTCCGAAACGAGAAATATTACAAAGTTCGCGCACTAAGGCGTCTTTTCAAAAACATTTTCAAACACACAACACAAAGAATTTTCAAAATGAGGTAGCAACTAAGAGCCCATAGATAACTACGGATGGAAAGGGTGCTAACACCTTCCCTTTCCATAACCTACCCCCCTTACTCAGAAAAATCTCGAAAGGTCTTTCCTATTCTTTTTACCCTTTCCTTTGTTGGATAAAAGAAAAGTCAGTGGCGACTCTTGCTAACCGCAACATTTACGATAAAATGCAAAACCAGTAAAGTCAATTCTCCCACCGTATTAAAGAACTGGCGACTCTGTTGGGGAGTATTAGTCTTAAAAAGTGGGGTTACCTTAGGACTAGATCATATTTGAAATGCTTTACTTGTCTGATTTGTATGCTTTATCTTTCAGGTTTATGTTTGGGCTATTATAAAGATCCTATACTTGGATCTTGGGCACCTTTTAGGTAAGTAGCAATAAATCATAGAGGTTGTACGGTGTAGACTGATATGGATGATATGATAGCTACATTAGTGTGATACTCTGGCTTGTACTAATGTTCCTTGAGTCAGTCAAGGATAACATTAGGCTTCCACATAGTGTCATTAAGCAATAGCTGACCTTTAGAACCTTAAATTGACTCATCTTAGCCATTAGAAAGTAGTGAGATGGTCGGCTTTGGTGCAGACTGAAGTTGGTTGATACTCGATGCTACACTCATTGAGATTGAAATTTTGGGATATTTCTGTCGCAATTCAAATGCTTAAGCTGAAACAATGCCTGAGAGAAAGATCAATGATATGAGATCCCTAGAACCCGGTTACTATTGTTAGGACAAGTTGAGCCAACTAAAACTTCAAGAGGGTACTTACCTACAAATTCCATGCAAGCCTGAACCTAAGGCTACTTGTGTGACTTGTTTGCTTTCATTATCTAACAATTTGAACTCCTTGCAGGGTTTTGTTTGTATTCATTATCTAACAACGTGAGTTCCTTGCATGACTTGTTTGTAGCCATTATCCAATAACCTGGACTTCTTGCAAGACTTACTTGTTTAACTCACCTTGAACTTTTGTTTGGTGCATAGCATACACATCATGACATCATGCTATAACATTTTCATTAACCATTTCAAGGATCTCAAAGTGCATGTGATGCAGGTTATGATGAACCAGACGTCTAGCAAGCGGCAAGAGGATTTATTTTCCTCTAGCCAATTCCGTCAAAGCATAATGTCTTGAGTCAGAGGCTATGACCCACTCGACATGGTGCGCTTGATTCTTGTAGAAGGACATTCAATGATACGAAGTTATTCCGTCAAAGATGCAATCAAAATTCAAACATTTTCTTGTGTTTACCCCACAAGATCATTGAAAACATTACATGCATGTCATTACATAATAGTTATTCTCAAGACAGGTTTCTCATTTTCTCGCTATTTATTTCAGCAAGGAAGATGGCTCTCGAACAGAACGGTAGAGATCTCTAAACTCAAGATGCTCAATTTAAGGAAATGGTCCTGAATCTATCCAAGGGGAAAGAAGAATTAAAAGCACTCCTTGCTGGGAACACGACCAAGAAAAATCCTGAAGATAACCAGGATGACCAGGTGGAACAACTGCAAGCTGAGATGGAAAGGATGAGAATCCATATGAGTAGTCAGATGGCTCTTATCCAAAATTTATCTCGAGGACAAGAAGAGTTAAAAATCCTCATCAACGAACTTCGTCAAGACAAATACGATCATTTGGGGAAAACTTCTAGAAATTGGGGACTAATCAACAATCAATCTCTCTTGGAAGACAGGGTATCGGGTGACATGTTCATGCGGGAACGTGTTGAAAATAAAATCAGGAGCAATGAAATTTAGGGGACTACACCTTCAAGTACTCAGAAGAGATCATACAATGGAAAGAAGGAGTCCAGTATTCTGTACGACTAGAAGGATCGTAATAAGAGCGATCTTAACCAATCTGTGGGGGCAGTAGGAATCTCTAATCCAGCACCAGTGCAACAACAACAGGGTAATTAGCATAATCAGGATACATCTAAAAGACACTTTACCGAAATCAACGTGTCATTGGCTCAAGCATTGAAACACGTGTTGGAGGCCAAGCTGGTTACGTTGAAGGATCCTCCCCAGAATCCCAACACCGCCTCTCTAATGTACAATCCGAATGCAAGGTGTGCGTACCACTCCAATAGTCCTGGACATGACACTAATAGCTGTTGGACATTGAGAAATAAGATTCAAGACTCGATCAACAAAGGAGTGCTGGAGTTCACACAAGATGGTCAGTTTGAATTCTTCTGCCACCCCTCAAAGGCACGCCATCTGAAGTGACAAGTTCAGACAAAGGGGATTTTTGTTCATTAGAATTTTCAAATTGTAATTTTATTTTTATTGCTCAAACACTTATTTATGTCAAACTTTGTTATTCCATTAATGCATTGCATATGTTTGTCTTGAATTAATCCATTCATTTTCACTATACTGAAACTATACTTTTACTTCCTTTTTGTGATATTCGACTCAATTAAAAGTTGTAAGCCTTTAGAGGGAGGATGACAAAAAAGATACCATAATCTCTACAATATGCTTTTGAATAGACCTTGCTGACGATGTACATACGTTATTTCAAATCCTAAACAGTGGAGTTATAAGGAAGATAATCCCAAGTCAACCCCTTTGAGCCTAAGAAGTAGGAGTTTTCTTTTTCACGCAAATTGAAACCCTTAATCATAACCTGGGGCAGGGTAGTTTCTCAGTTAATTCAATGGTGCATTCAATCCCAAGCTTTCCCCTTGTACACGACAAGTAGTGTAAGAGGTATCATTCCAAAACAAAAGATGGTGATGGTTCCGCATAATCGTTAAAACAAGTATTCATTATCTCTCAAAAGAAAATCCCGCTAAGTCAAAACCTATGAAGGAGACTTAGGAAAAAAACTAGAGTATCCCGCTGACTATAATCACAAAAGAAACAGTTCAGGAAAAAGGTAAGGATAATAAAATCAAAAAAAGAGGTCGCTACAAATCCTCAACAAAAAAAAATATTACAAAAAATGACTGCCTCCCCAAATAAACTTTCAGTATCCGAACCATCACCAGAATATCAGGGCAAAGATTCCAGACTCAATTGGGTTTTAAACGCACAATTAACTGAGTAAAGGACTGAAGAACATCACGAAGAATGGGTTGGGTACAAATAAATTTCGATCCTTTATCCTTTGTTTCTTAAAGCGTGAATCATGCCACGCTACAACCCTTAAAAGTCCTAGCTAAAGCATGGGTTAGTTCGAAAGCATACTGTTACAAAAAGTATGCTGACTCCTATAAGGTTTACTATAAATCCCGAGTTGAATTCATATTCTTACGAAACTCTGTTTGTTTACTAAAAATGCATTTTTAAAACTTCAAGACAGGCATAAGCTTTGCATTCTTTAAATGCCATTGTTTACATATGACTAATCGTTCGATAGCAGAGAAATTCGCACGACGAAAATTCAATAAATGGAAATCCTCTAAATGGACAGAATCACCTCATATGGAAAGACATTTCCAATAACAGGCCTTTCATGATCAAGGGGCATGACATGGTGTCTAACTGATCTGGGGGCATTCGAGTCAAGATTCGAGGAATCTCTCAAAAGTGCCAAATATCCAGGGGTAGACCTCTTCTGAATCACTTGAGGGATTGAACACGAGTTCCAGCAAAGGGCCACGTGCAATCAAGAAAACATCTTTCTAGCAGTGCTACAACACTTACTACTATAGACAATGGAAATTCTCCGCACTCTGTGAATGCAGACATAGTCAGAAAATACTACGCATGAAAAAAAAGACATGCTAGGTTGACTGACCTAGGCAAAAATAAGGGCATCCCGGTGAACCAAAAAAGTTCAGGAAAAAATTAGGGATATATAAATAAAACTGTACACCCGACAAATTGAAAACCTGAAAAGGCGGCTTAGGAAAAAAAAGGTATCCCGGTGAACTGAAAATCTGAAAGGACAGTCCAGGAAAAAGTTAGGGATTAAAGTGTACGACTGTGTCCCGTCATCTCGTCACTTGTCTATTAGTAAAATACTTATCACCCTGATCAACATTCACTAAAGGCTTTAGAAGTTGAGATATGTTCAAGTCTCCACGAATCCCCACAGAGCCACTGCCATGAGATTATCCCCACAAGGTAATCTTCACAAATTCATACATTCCCCGTAATTTCTCTGGAAGATCCCTCTGGCTGATAATGGAGTATGATCTTCTCCCCGGAAATGTTACCAACATACAGGATCCCAAACATTACAATCCATGGGAATTCCTCTCCCCAGCTGAGTTTTCAAAACTCTAAAAGCCCCTACATATTACTTCTCTCCAGCGAAGCACATTCTCCTCGACAAAGAGCTTCCCTCGGCAGGATATTCCTCCCTAACAGGGTTTATTCCCTCAACAAGATTTATCTCCCCAGTGAGGTCCAACCTCCCCATCTTGAGTCTGTTACTCAAATGACAATGAGTCACCGGCAAAACTCCCTTCCCTAGTGAAGTCATCACTATCCCCAGAGAGTTGCCACTGAATCTAAAATTGGATCAAATATCAATCAACTTTATCCTCCTCAGACGAGCCATAAAGTAATCCATCGATGTTATCCTCAGCCAGGGTACACAAAGAATTATAACTCCCCAGTAGAGCAAAGAACGACCAAAGTTTTAAACTCTTCTCCCCCAAGCAGGAATTAACACTCTCCAACAGAGTTTCCTCAGAAAGCAGAAATCAATGTTTCCCAGCAGAGTTATCCTCAAATAGTAAGCAGGAGTCCCCAGCAGAAACAATCTCCCAGAAGATCGAAGTTGGACATACTCTTCATCGCCAGCGACAGTCAGGGATTTATTTTCCCCAGACTAACATGCTGCTCAAATTTCAAAAAAACATTGCACATTCATAAATAAATTACAAAATATCATGGCATATGCATACGAAACACATACAACATAGTCTCGTTTATTTTGAGAACATCATTACATGATGCATTTCATACACCATGACATTGCATACAACTAACTCTTCAGCTTTTCAGGAAAAGATCAATAAACAAATATCATCAACTACCTATACGACCTGACAATATTCTTAAAAACTATATCTCACGAAGAAATATTTCAGCATTTTCCTCAGAAGTTCATTCTCAAAATATATCTCCTGGTTTAGCTTAAATCGATCAACGATTTATCCTGATTCGTCTCCTGGTAGATTTCTTTCTCTGATTCAGTTAAATCGACCCTAAGATTTTGCTGATTCGTCTCCAGTTAAATATAATTCAAGACCTCTGTTGGTTCAGTTTAAATCGATTAAAGATTTATCCTGATTCATTTTCCGTTGGACTTCTTTCTCGGGTTCAGCAAAATCAACTCAAAGATTTTGCTGATTTATTTCCATTTAATGATAATTCGAGACCTCTGCTGGTTCAGTTTAAAATCGATCAACGATTTATCCTTATTTGTTTTCCGGTGGACTTCTTTCTCTGGTTCAACTAAATCGACTCGAAGATTTTACTGATTTGTTTTCCAGTTAAAGATAATTCGAGACCTCTTCTAGTTCGGTTTAAATCGATCAATAATTTATCCTGATTTATTTTCCGGTAGACTTATTTCTCTGGTTCAACTAAATCGACCCCAAGATTTTGTTTATTTATTTCCAATTAAAGATAATTTAAGATCTCTGCTGGTTCAGTTTAAATCGATCAACGATTTATCCTGATTTGTTTTTCGATAGACTTCTTTCTCCGGTTCAGCTAAATCGACACGAAGATTTTACTGATTTTTTCCATATAAAGATAATTTAAGACCTCTGCTAGTTCAGTTTAAATTGATCAACGATTTATCCTGATTTTTTCTGGTAGACTTCTTTCTCTGGTTCAGCTAAATCGACTCGAAGATTTTACTTATTTGTTTTCTCGATAAAGATAATTTAAGACCTCTACTGGTTCAGCTTAAATCGATCAACGATTTATCCTGATTTGTCTCCCGGTAGATTTCTTTCTCTAGTTCAATTAATTCGACCCTAAGATTTTGCTGACTCGTCTCCAGTTAAAGATAATTCAAGACCTCTATTGGTTCAGTTTAAATGGATCAATGATTTATCTTAATTTGTTTTCCGGTAGACTTCTTTCTCTGTTTCAGCTAAATCAACTCAAATATTTTACTGATTTTTTTCCAAATAAAGATAATTTAAGACCTCTATTGGTTCAGTTTAAATCGATCAACGATTTATCCTGATTTGTTTTCCGGTAGACTTCTTTCTATGGTTCAACTAAATCAACTTGAAGATTTTACTGATTTGTTTTCCAGATAAAGATGATTTAAGACCTATGCTGGTTCAGTTTAAATCGATCAACAATTTATCCTGATTTGTTTTTTGGTAGACTTTCTTTCTCTTTTTCAGTTAAATCCACTTGAAGAATTTTCTGATTCATCGCCAATTATGGAAAATTCAAGACCTCTGCTGGTTCAGTTTAAATCAACCAATGATTTGTCATTATTCGTTTCCAGCAGACGCTTCCTCTGGTTTAGTTAAAATCACCCGAAGATTTATTCAAATACTTCTGCCAGTTAAAGTCAACAGTTATTTTGGATGGCATCTATAAGCCCATCTCCGATGAATCTCCATCACTCCCTCCAAATGGCATCTATAATCCCATTCCCAATACAATCAACCAACAACTTTACCATCTTGCACATGCGAGTGCAAATTTCTGAGCACTTAAGTGTTCAATCATCTCCTATCTTCAAGTCACGAAAGGCAGACATGCCAATCTAACTTTTCATGTTTAAGAAGATTGAACAGGGGCAGCTGTTGAACCCCAAAATTTTCCCTCACATTTTTCTTCAAGGCATTCTTCCAATGCTTCTCAGACACTCAGGACACTCAAGGGTTGACAAGTCAAGATGCTCCTCCTAAGCTAAAAGCCTACAACTAGGGTTTGGAATTTATCAAAGAAATTTGGTTTTCAAAAGTATCAAGTGGCTTCCATGGTTATTCATAGGTCCTCAATAAGGTTCATGTCAAGTTTCAAGCCCTACATCACAAGTTTGCTCAGTCAATGGCTCAAATGATTGAAAATCAATTGCATTGTCAAAAAGTCAACTGTAGTCAACATACAGTAAAACTTCAAGATTTATGGTGATATTCATCATTTTGTCAAGGGTTGATCATGATTCCTCAAGGAAAGCCCTCAAATCATCAAAAGTCAAAAATTGCCAAATTAGGGTTTCCTTAGGAGAAGTCAACTGAACTTTGACCAGGCATAACTTTTACATGCTTCATCAACTTTTCCCCAACCAAAGCCCATTTTGAATAAAATCCAATTCTCTAAAACTTTGCATATATTAACAAGTCCAAAAAATGTTTCATTTGGAAGATATGATATCATACATTATATGTCATTTTCGAAAGTCAACAAAAGACACTTTTTGTCAAGGCAACTTACATCAAGATAAATTCTTAAAAAGCGAACATGATCAACATAGAGATTGTAGAAGACATATTGGTATTTGCAAAAAGTATAAGATCATATTAAAAATATGAAAATTGAGCAAGTTATGAGTTGCACAAGTTGTGTAATTTTCAAGAAATACTTGAAATCTCAATTGAGTAAATTTGTGATTTTAAGTTATTGGGCCTAACATTTTGGAGTTCAAACATACTCATGATATGTCCAAAGACCTATAAACCTATCCATGAATTATTTGGACTTTATTTTTGTTTATTTGAATTTTTATTCATTTAAATATGAATTAAATCAAATAAAATGAAAAAACTAATGGGCTAGTGCATATGGGCTTGGCTTGATCCATCATGAAGCCCAAAAATTCGTGCAAGACACACCCAATATGTCCAAGTTCATAGAGTAAATGAAAATGGCAAGATATATTTCATTGTTGGCAAGAATCATTCTAATATGGCAAACTTTCAAATATGATAAACTTCAATATGTTGGATTTTTGTCTCATGGCCTTGAAAGCTTTGTTTTCTTGCCATACTTTCTCTTCTCCTCCCTCTATATATTGCACAAAAACTCAAGCCAAAGGACCACGTATAGATAGCTACAAGAAAGCTCTACAAAATTCTCAAAAATTGCTAAAAGTTACAAGAATTTGCAGCTATATTCTATGGTGCTATTGGTCCAAACAAGTTGGCAAATCACATTTGTGAGACTTCTAGGAGTCTACTCAGGCCTTTTGCCAAGCTAATCCACGCCCAAAACAGCCGCACCAAGTAGCTCCGGTTGGGTTAAAGTTATTAATTACAAAATCTAAATTCTTACGTTGTAAATGGTTTATAAGCGTTCATGCATGTTCATACTAATGTTTAGAATATTTTAGAATCATTGCTTTTAAATTTTGACGCATGAATCTGAAAATGCTAGATCTAAAGCCTCAAAGGCGCGTCCCTGTGGTGCACCCTAAGACGTTATTCACAATGGATCAAGCGTAAAACTGGGCTTTTTCCAGTTTGGGATTTTGTTGTACCCCAAAATTTGCCCTCCCACTTTTACTCAAGGCATGCTCATTGAGGTTCCCAATTGCTCAAGGATTACCAAGAATTGACCAGACAAATTCTCCTCCTAAGAAATGAACCTCTAACTAGGGTTTCAATTTTCATCAAGATGTGTGAGCTCCAAAGGTCTCAAATGTTTTCCATGGCCCTAATATGACTTCAAGGTTGTCCATGACAAATTTCATGCCTTACACTACAAGTTTGCTCAGTCAATTTCTCAAATGCTGAAAAATCAACTGTACTAGGTCAAAACTGTGAGAGGGTTGATCATGATTCCTCAAGAAAAGTTCCTAATCTATCAAAAGTCAAAAATTGCTAAATTAGGGCTTCTATAGGAAAAGTCAACTGAACTTTGACCAGTCATAACTTTCACATACTTCATCCATTTCCCAATCAAAGCTCATTTTGAATAGAATCTCATTCCATACAACTTCTCTTTTTCCCTCAAGTCCAAGAAATGCATCATTTGAAAGATACAAGCTCATACATTACAGGTCATTTTCAGAAAGTCAACAAAAGACACTTTTTTCCAAGGCCTTTTACATCAAGATAAATTCTTCAAATGAAAAATTGATCAAAATAAGGATTGAAGTAGACATCTTGGGCTTTCCAAAACGTACAAGGTTATCATCATGAAATAACAATTGAGCAAGTTATGGCTTACCCAATTTGGAAAAAGTTTGGAAATTTCAAGAATTGTGCATTGAGAAAACTTAAACTTTTAGGTCAATGGCTTAATTTATTGGACTTCAAATATCTTCCTAAGCTTATAAAGGACCTCTAATATCATTCTTACCACAACTTTCAATTTCTAGCTATTTTTTTCACATTTTAATTTAATTTATTCAAATAAATATAAAATAAAAGGCATAAAATAATAGATATTTGTTTTGGGCACATGGGCTAACATTTTGGATCAGCCTTGGGCCCATAAATTCGTGCCAAGATGTCCATGTGCATGCAAGTATGGAAAGGGAAAGTTTTGCAAAGTTTGGAAGCTTTTTAATTTGTTGGATTTTGGTATGAAAGCATTGCTTTATGGCTTGGATTCTTGACTCATTTGTTTGTCCCATCCATCTCCTCTATAAATATAAGCAATGAGCAAGCCAAACACACGATACCATTGCCTGAGAGAGCCACGCAAAATTACAAAAAAAAATTCAAAGTTGTCCAATTTCAAACTCCCATCTCCAACCATCTCCAGTCAATTCCAAGCATTCCACTACCTTCTTGAAGGTCTCAGGAGTTCATCCAAGTCCTTACCTTAGCTTGAAGCACGTTTGGATTGCGCATACAAGTTGCTCCGGTTTTCTCACATTCTTAGATCTCAAACTTTTTATTCATGTTATATAAATTCTTCTTGTGCATTGATATATATTTGTGAGACCATTTAGGACATGTTAGATGTAACTCATGTGAGCTTTGAAGCTTGAAATGCAGATTTCCATTGATAGGGTTTCGAGTTCGTTAAGCTTTGATCTGGGTGATACAGGCTGTTTCAGAGCAAACGGCCACCACCATTGAATTCACAATGGCCGAATTAGGTAGATAGGCCTTTTCATTTGCTTTATTTTATCATGTTTTGCAGGATTAGAAAACTCCCATGTCAGAGAAGACGGTGGAAACCACCGGGTTGGGCGGTTTAACTGACTTGACTCTGGTCAAGGGCTTGAGTTGCTAGATGCGTATCTCTGATTGGTTCGTTTAAACCACAAGGGACCTACTGGGCGTGCATTTTTTTATTTGAATAATTTCTGAATTGTTTTACAATATAATTTTATTATGTTATATAAAATAACGAATGAGTCATTGGTCTAGCGGTGAAGAAGGTGTGTGTAATCATGAAGAGCCTGGGTTCGATCCCAAATTTTGATTTTTTTTCATTTTCTTATATTTCTTTGTAGATCCAGTGACATGCAGGTGCATACGTGTATCATATACCTTACATCTGGACCATCAGATGTTGATGCAAGCAGATCCAGTTGCCCAAGAGCACGCTCTTACTATGGAACGCCTAGGATTAGACATACCAGATCACAAGTGGTTATTGGGTTCAGCCAAATTGGGCCTGGACAATTCTTAAGCATGCACCCCCTTTCTCTTTAGACAACAACCCCATTTGTTTTTTTATTTATTATTTTTTGTTTCATTATATATAAAATCAAAAATTAATAATCATAGACTTAGGATTTTTCAATTAATTTAGTTTTCATTAATTTAATTTATTTAATCATTTTGACATTATTTTATAATTTAAAAATAATTAGAACTAGGTTCATTTAATTCAAATGCTTTCTTAGCAAAAAAAAAGTTAGGTTTTGTTTAGAATTTAATTTTGATCAATAACTTTCTTTTTATTTTTATTAATTAAATTTAGGTTTAATTTAGTTTAATATTTTCCTAAGTAGACAAAACAAATATTTTCTTATTTTACTTAGAAACATTTTAGGGTCCTAGACGTCTTCTCCATTTCGCGCGCGTTCATTATTTCCTGTCTATTTTTTTCATCATATTTTTGTATCTGTTGATAGAATGTAATATTTATTTAACTAGGGCTTTACTGCTTTTCTATATTTTTATTTCCCCCATTTGGACATGTAAATACCCCTCCCCAAAGCATTGTAATAGTGTAGGATTTACAATTCCCGCACTTTAAATTTCTACAAGATATTAACTGTTAGTAATTAGGCTTGTATGGAAAGACTGTAAACAAAGTGCTAGCAAACCTAATAACAAAGATAAATGAACTGAATTGAATCACTTGCACATATACACCTCTAGGGTACCCCACTTCGATTGCCTTCGGAAATAGTCATAATTCTCGAAACGTGAGAGGTTTTAGTGGCTATCCTCTGGTTCAAAAATATCATAAGTCCCTCGATGACCCTCTCGATGTTGCCTCGGTAAAAATATGATCTTAGAACCCTAGGTTAGTTACTAAGACTTCCCGCCAAGTTGCCTTTGTGACTATAAAACGTCCCTTCGAGTGTCCCTCAAACATCCATCGATAGGGCTACCTACTCACTAATAGTAGGATAGCGTTGTCTAAAGGATAAGAGGAAAAGAGCGAATCTTTTCGAGTATAAGTAGATAGGCCTTAGATGCTATGCTCAAAACAAACTTTTTACACTTACACAAAAACATTTCAAAACACTTTCAAAAAACGCTTTATCAACACTCTTGAGGACTGATACAAGAGTTATCATAAAGTGAATTGCCGCACTAAGGCATTTTCAAATACTTTTCAAAAACACAAAGTACAAGGTATTTCAAAAATGAGCTAAGCATCTAAGAGCCCGTAGAAAACTACAGATGGAAAGGGTTCTAACACCTTCCCTTTCCATAATCTACCCTCCTTATTCAGAAAACTCTCGAAAAAGTATTTTTCTGTTCTTTTCACCCTTTCCTTAATTTGGATAAAAGAAAACCCGGTGGCGACTTTTGCTTACCGCAACATTTGCAAATACAAATACAAAACCAGTATAACAGCCGGTTCTGCCACCGTATCACAACTTTTAATTATGCTTCTTTCTCACCCCTCATTTTCATTTTTGCAGCGCGACCCATTTTTCTTTTTGCTTTATTTATTTTCTTTTATTTCAATTAATATCCTTTTATTAAAAAATCATAAACATCATAAAATCAAAATAAATAAAAAAATTAGAATTAGTTTTTTTTATTAATTAAAATTAATTTTAAATTACCTCTTTTTTAATTAATTAATTAATTAGAATTAGGTTTCCATAAATCTAATTCAATTATATTTTCCTAAAAAACAAAAACATTTCTTTTTATCACTTAGAACTTTTTTAGGGCTTTCCTTCTCCGCGCGCTTTATTTACTTTATTCGCATTATTTTCATAAATTATGTAACTGTCAAAAGGATGTAATAGTTTAACTAGGACCTTTTATCTTTTATTTCCCCATTTTGGTTTGTAATCCCCCCATCCCGAAGCATTGTAATAGCGTAGTTTCATTTTCTGCACTTTATTTCCCATATATATACAATTAACTGCTAGATGTATGCTAATAGGCTTGTATGGAAAGAATAAAAGAAAACGCTAAAAAAACTAACACTCAAGATAAATATAACTAAAATACAACACACTCGCACACACACACACCTTTAAAGTACCTCCACTTGTGCCTTCAAAAAAACAATCATGTCCCTCGAACGTGGGACAATTTAGCAAAGTACCTCGATACAAAGATCATAGTCCCTTGTTGACCCTTCGACGTTGCCTTTCGGTAAATGATCTAGTCCCTTATGATAAAAAATTGCTAAAGCGTCCTACAAGTTGCCTTTATGACTGTACGCTGATCCTCGCCTGTCCCTCAAAACACTAAAAGATAAGGCTACCTACTCAGTAATAGTGGGATAGCACTGTCTAAAGGAAAATAGGAAAAGAACAAATCTTTCGAGTAGGTAGATAACTAATAGTTGCTTGCTCATAAAAACAAACAAAATAATTTCTCATACATACACAAACTCTTTTTTAAATATTTTCAAAGACAAAAAACACTTTGTATACGTTCTTGCCGAAATGAGAAACATTACAAAGTTCACCGCACTAAGGCGTCTTTTCGAAAATATTTTTAAACACACAACACAAAGTATTTTCAAAATGAGCTAGCAACTAAGAGTCCGTAGATAACTACAGATGGAAATGGTGCTAAAACATTCCTTTTCCATAACCTACCCCCCTTACTCATAAAAATCTCGAAAGGTCTTTCCTGTTCTTTTCACCCTTTCCTTTGTTGGATAAAAGAAAAGTCGGTGGCGACTCTTGTTAACCGCAATATTTATGATAAAACGCGAAAGTAAAGTCATTTCTCCTACCGTATTATAGGAAGCAATTATTAAATAAATCAATGATCAAGATTTATTCGGTTGGGGAAGTTGAAATTCTGTTATGAGATGGAGGGAGGAGATTGAAACAGATGAAGGTTAGTTGTGATTTTACTTCTGTTAGGAATCGTGAGTTGAAATGAAGTGTGTGATCGGTGGAAATAGAATTGACTGTTTTGGAATGCTGGTTCGCGAAATGTCGCGGTAAGCAAGAGTCGCCACCGTCTTTTATTTTCTCCAACAAGGAAAGGACAAAAGCACAGCAAAATTCCTTTTCGAGATGTTTCTCGGTTCGGGAGGTAGATTATAGAAAGGGAAGGTGTTAGCACCCTTTCTATCCGTGGTTATCCACGGGCTCTTAGGTACTTGCTCACTATGTTTTCAAAAATTGTTTGCTTTTCTTGTGTATGTGGGTTTTGAAAAAAGTTTGTTTGAAAAACTTCTAGGTAGCTCTTGTATCAGTCCTCAAGAGTGTATGAAGTATTTGTTTGAAAACTTTTTGAAAGTGTGAGTGCGAAAAGTTGTTTTTTGTTTTTTGAAAAAGCAAGTACCCAGGAGAAATCTACCTACACTAAGGAATTAGGCTGTGTAAGAGTCCTTTAGACAGTACTATCCCACTATAGAGAAGTAGGTAGCACCGTCGTTGGAGTTACGGGTCAATTCGATTATTAGGGACAATGTGGTCACCAAAGCAATGGTAGGACGCCTTAGCGTTAACCGTAATGTCCTAGATCCTTTTTATTCGAGGCAACCGTTTCGAGGCAACTGGATCTTTAGACAGGAGGGAGACCTCTAAAACACCCTATACTTGACGACCACGTCGAGGCAACCAAGTGAGGCGTACCCTAGGAGTGGTATGTGCATGTGTGTTAAATTCAGTTAAGATTATCTTGTACATGTTATTTGTGAGCTACGGATTAATTTTATTTGTCATACAAGTCTTGCGGGCATAATTAACAGTTAATGTTTGTGCGGGAAATAAAGTGCAGAAAGGTAAATCTACGCTATTACAAGGCGCAGGTCTATACATCGCCAAAAACAAAACCCGTTTGGAAAATAAATGCGAGAAAAGTAAAGAAAGCGGTAAAAGACCTAATTAACTATTACATCCTCGGAAACAGTTACATCAATATAATCAAAAGGAATTAAAGCGCGAAAGAAATTAAATCGGGAACGTCTTAGGGTTTTGACCCTTTTTTAGAAAAGAAAGTAATTTGTCCTTTGCATTTAAATTAAATATTAAACCTAAAACTAATTAATTAATTAATTAAAAGAAAAATGATTTTGTGTTTTTTAATGTCTTAATGAAAATAAAAACAAATTAAAATTATCAAAACCCTAATTCTAGGCTAATTTTTATTTATTGTGAAAAAGAGATTAAAGTTAACCTAATTTAACTAAATTAATTTATCAGAGTTTATTTACAAAAATAATTATTAATAGTAAAAATAATAATAAATAATAATATAAATATTCACATTTTTATTATCTGAATTTATTATGAAAATAATATTAATTAATTAAATAATAGTAATAATAATTATTAAAAGAAAATAAAAAGAAAGACAATAAAAAAGAAATAGAAACCAGTGGGGGTGTTGGACCCTTTTGGAGGTGTGTTTGTAACTTTCAAGCCCATTAAGCCACAAGCCTGCTTTGACTTTCTGGTTGTCTAGCGCATGGTTGACTGATGAACACCATGGTCATCCATCTCTTGACCATTGGATTGGTGATAGTGGCCACATGGCGCCTGATCGTTTGATGCACATGGTGGAAAGCCTTTGTGAGACCTGCACATGATTACATTATGAAAAACAAAATAGAAATTTTGGGTGGACCTAGGAATCGAACCCAGGTCCCAATAGTCACATGCCAGCACATTTACCACTGAGCCACTTGCCTGCATTTGTTAGTATAATGATTATTGAAAATAATATATACAAACAATCACATGTGCTGTACAAACCAAATCGCGTGCGTATATTTGAATTAACCAATAGCTTTCCACCAGCTCATCGTCTTCTCCATTTTCCTGAAACAAGATAAAGAGATAGCGGGGGTTTTTAACCCCCACAATATAGGACAGCAAAAAATAACGACTAGGCCTACAGGCTATATAAATAGGGCGCGATAGTCTTGTTAGATTCATCTGGTTCTCAGGATTACAACCATAGGCATGAGAAATCTTAATTTTTCTTGGGCTGTAAATCCCCAATTTGAGAGCTTCGAAACCCTAAATTTCATCAATGGTGGTTTGAGATTCTGGGCATCATAAGGCAATTCACCTGTACCATTAGCTTCAGAAAGGTTCTAGCAATGCAAAGCACACAAAAAATCTTGTTAATCATGCATGAATAATGAATTACGATTAGGAAAAAGATTGACAAACCTTGGGACTATTTCTCAGAATTCCTTGAGTGTTAGTGTGTGGTTTTGATCCGTACACGTTCCTGGGAGTGCTAGCAATGTATTAGAAACAAGAACAAGCTTTGAATCACGTTAAATTATGGAATTCAGTTTTGAGCTTTCTTTGATTTTTTTCCAATATTGCATATGGCTTTTTGCAGCAGCTCTCACGTGAACATCATTAGGGTTGGCTTGCTTGCATATATGGGAATAGAATTAGGTTAAGTCTTGGCCCAAAGATCCATTGCATTGATGTTTCAATATTTGATTTCCAATTAAATCTTTTTGCATATTTTTGATTGGGAAAACTTGCCAAACATGGAGATTTTGATGTCCTTGATTGATACACGAATTTACCAGCTTGCCCTGAGTTTATTTGCTTCACAAAAGATTTGAAAAAACATATCTTGATATTTTCCTACATTTTAAATCAATTAAATGAATTAATATTAATAAAAAATCCAATTAATTAATAGAAAATGAGAAAATAAATTCAAATAATCCCAATGGGTCATGCATAGGCCTTGGACAATGTTTCAAGAAGAACTTTGAGGCCCATTAGCAAAAATGATGTGTTTTGAGCAAAGTTGACTTTTGCAAATTCACAAAACTTTCCCAACTTCTCCAATGCATATCTTGCTCAATTTTGATCCTATGAACATGTTCTTGGACATTTTGGAAAGGTCTTGAAGTCCTCTAACCAGTTTCTTTGGTCCCATGTCATTTGGGTTTACCAATCTCAAGTTATGGTCTTTGACTTAAAATGCCTTTTTGTTGACTTTTGAAATTGACCTATAATGTAGAAATTGATAACTTTTAGTGAGAGCATTTCTTGGACTTGGAATGTGGAGATGAGTTGTAGGAAATGTCCTCCCCTTCAAAATGAGCATTGGATGGGATTTTTCTGATGAACCATGAAAAAGTTATGCCCTGGTCAAGTTACAGTTGACTTTTCAGCTGTCCAAAAATAGTAACTTTTGCATCTTTGATGATTTTTGAGCCATGCTTGTGGAATCATGATCAAGACTTTATCAAATGATGATTGTGGCTTCAAAATAAGATGTTGACCAAAAATTCTAACTTTTGACTGCAAAATGACCATTTTTCCCCTGCAGTTGATTGTGAAGCAAATGAAGCTTTTGACTGTGCAACTTGGCATTGTGAACCTTGAAACTTGGCATGTAGATGCTTGACAATGTACATAGTCCTATGGGACTTGATTGAGCCATTGAAAACCTCAAATTCTTGGAAGGAACCAAAACCCTAATTTTGACTGGCTTAAGAGGATGTTTGATTGGGCAACCCCTTGATCCATTTGAAGATTGATCTTGACAAATCTTGAAGAATATGGGAGGACAAATTTTGGGGTACAACAGTTTCCCCTGTTCAATCTTCTTAGACCTGAGGATGTAGATTGGCTTGCGTGCCTTTCGTGATCAGAAGGTGGAAGATGATTGAACACTAGAGTGCCCAGAAATTTGCACTCGCATAGTGGAGTATCAGCAATGTGATGTCGAGAATGGGCTTACAGATGCCATTTGGAGAGATAGTGGATAGGAGGATGGGCTTATAGATGCCATCTGGAGATGTAATGGATAGTTGTGGAGATGGGCTTAAAGATGCCATCCGGGGGTGTCGATCGCGTAAGAGATTCCTTAGCGAGAACTTGCGTACCTGAGAAAGAAAGACAATTTCCTGGCCTGTTACAGGCGTTGATCTTCAAACTCTTCATGCAGATATGCCCTGGCTAGATACAGGTATCGAATCCGGAACTTCAAAAGGTTGATGGGTTGTCTCTACTGACAGGTTATCTCAGAAAAATCTTTAGGGATCGATTTAACTGAACCAGAGGAGGTTTTGTCTTCTTTGACGAATTGTCTCTTTTAATAGTTTGTCTTCATGGACAGGTTGTCTTCAATGACGAGTTGTCTTTAATGACAGGTTGTCTTTAATGACGAGTTGTCTTTAATGATAGATTGTCTTCAATGACGAGTTGTCTTCAATGACGAGTTGTCTTCAATGACGAGTTGTGTTCAATGACGAGTTGTCTTCAATGACGAGTTGTCTATAATGACGAGTTGTCTATAATGACGGGTTGTCTATAATGACGGGTTGTCTATAACGAAGGGTGTCTATAATGACGGGTTGTCTATAATAACGGGTGTCTATAATGACAGGTGTCTATAATGACGAGGGTCTATAATGACGGGTGTCTATAATGACGGGTTTTTATAATGACGGGTGTCTATAATGACGGGTGTCTATAATGACGGGTGTCTATAATGACGGGTGTCTATAATGACGGGTTGTCTATAATGACGGATTGTCTTTCTTGACAGGATTGTCTTTCTTGACAGGATTTGTCTTCTTTAACTGACTTGGATTTGAGACTTAATTGCATCTTTCCTGAAAGGTAAAGCATTAGTTGCATGCGATGTTATGATGCATGATGTTCCCAAAAATAAATGAGATTGGGTGATATGATGCGTATATGCATGTGTCATGATGTATGACAATGTGACGTTTATGAATGTATTTTTGTTTAGGAAAATAAATCCTTGACGAATGACGGGAAGTTAAATCCTGGGCTGATGTTGAAGAGTAGCGTTCTTCGTTTCTGCTTGGGATGATAATTGCAAGAATAAACCGGTAGGAGAAGATGACTCCGTTGGGGAATAAACTTGGCGAAGGGCTTACTCTGTGGGGAATTACTCTGTGGGAAGAGATACTTCGCTGAGGTTTTAATGATATCTCCGTTGGGGATTCCATTGATAAGTTATGTTGGGGAATTTGATGAACTCCGCTGGGGATAGGACGAACTTCGCTGAGCACGATCTTTCCGTGGCAATTAGCTGAGGATAACCCAGTTAGACCCTGGTGGGGAATAACCTTTGAACATGGTCGGGGAGAGATATATGTACTCTGCAGGGGACCAGCTTCCAGATTCTACTGGGGATAAGCTTCCAGAATCTACTGGGGATAAGCTTCCAGAATCTACTGGGGAGGACGATTCAACTCTCCTGGGGAAACTTTTGACTACACTGGGGAAGTGGCTCCACTGGGGTGTCTGTATTCCGCCGGGGAACAATCTTATATTTCCGTCGAGGAATATTAAGACTGCCGGGGATGCTTGCTTAGGAATATTTATATACTCCGCTGGGGAATATCGAGATCTTCTGGGGATATCCAACTTCCTTAAGGATGACAATAGACTAACTCTGCTTGGGGAGAGCGTTGCTGACTTGCTAGGGATATTGTGCCTTTTTCGGTCCGATGGGAGACCAACTCTGCTTGAGGAGAGT
Organism: Vicia faba; assembly: GCA_948472305.1. Taxonomy (NCBI): domain Eukaryota; kingdom Viridiplantae; phylum Streptophyta; class Magnoliopsida; order Fabales; family Fabaceae; genus Vicia; species Vicia faba. The sequence goes on from OX451735.1 coordinate 799,131,072, forward strand.
ATTGCTGATTCTTGTCTTACTCTGCGGGGAGTGAAGATGTCTTAGTCATGTTCTTCAGCTGAACTTACCTTGGTACTTTGGTGAATAGAGCAGCTTGTACAGTTCAGACAATTCTTATTGCCCCAGATTCTGCGGGAGAAGATACACTATACCAAATTTGGCTTTTAGCAGCACCCCTACGAAAGCGCTTTTAGGAAAAGCGCTGGCATAGGCTTCGCTAAAGACAAAATTAAAAAACACGCTAAAAAAGCGCTCTTATAGTGGGGGGGGTATGAAAGCGCTTTTAAAAAGCGCTCTGGTAAGGGGGGGTATGAGAGCGCTTTTGAAAAGCGCTTTGGTAAGGGGGGGTATGAGAGCGCTTTTGAAAAGCGCTTTGGTAAGGGGGTATGAGAGCGCTTTGGTAAGGGGGTATGAGAGCGCTTTTCAAAAGCGCTCTGGTAGGGGGTGGGGTACAAGAGCGCTTTACCCTTAAAAGCGCTGGTATAGCTACATCTACTAAGGCGCTTTTCAAAAGCGCTTTCATAGCCTTTTTAAAATTAAAATTTTTAAAAACAAAATTATACAAACCCCATCCGTCTTCTCACATCAACCTTCATTCCAAAGTCCAGACCTCAGTACTGTTACGAACTTCCATAACCTTCACTCCTGCCTCATCTCCATCCGTAAAACCCCATCCGCGACCGTTACTTCACTGCTGCCGCCATTCTTCTTCTATTTCCATTTGTTCAAAGCTCCGTCACTTGCCGTCACCGTCACTTGCCGTCACTTCCTCAGCCATCTCCGTCGCTCCTACTTCAAAGCTCTTTGTCAAGTCCAAACGTGGTTCCCTGTTATCATCATCAACAACATCCAACTTCCAATTTTCTACAAATTATCTTAGGTAACATTACTTGATTTTCATAGTTTTGTTGAATACTTGAGTAATTTCTGCATGCATATTATGTGTTTGTGATAATGTTTATGTGAATTTGTGATGTAGATTTTAACATAGATTTGTAGACATAACATTTGCACATTAGGTGTACGTAGAAATTCCTCATAGAATTGAATTGCTAATTCTTGACATAAGAACTAATTCTTGATATTGTGCTAATCTATTGACATAGAATCGTGATTACTAACTACTGTTGTGTTTGTTCTATGCTATTCACCTCAATGTGCACAATCATGTTTACTAATTTCTAGTAATGAAAATGATCTTTACAGTGTTCTTCACTATCCATTTCAATTGTTTTCAACAACAAACAAGCTAAAGCGCTCAAGATTTAAGGTATCACTATCTTTTGATGCTTCACTAAGTAAGTCATTTGTGATGGATGTCAAGGAAACTTGTGTATTTTTATACTCTTCATTCAACAGTTTCTTCAAACTAATGTCAAAGAAACTAATGTCATTGTTCTTGTTTACCCTAACCAATTGATATTTTCGCATTCCAGGAGAACAATTTCTTTCTCTCGTTCAATTGCTTAAGTAATCTCTCTCATTCAAGTAATCTCAATCCTCCAGAGGCCTTCACGAACTGGTTTTTAGAAGTCCATCTTCTTCATCTAACTTGCTTCCTTCCTCTTAAATCTTAAGTAAGATTTAACATTGTTTTTAAAAATTAATCTTGAAGTAATCTTGTGTTGTTGTAGGTTGGTGTTTTAGTTTGAAGTATAATATTGTGATAATGTGATAATGTGTTTTTGGTTTGTTTTATTAAGTTGATGTTCTGGTTTGAAGTATTGTGTTTGTATTGTGATAATGTGATAATTTTTTTTAGTTTGGTGCCTTAGAAGTTGAAATTTTGTAAACTTTAATTATTAGTTACATAAGACATTAATAGAAAAATGGTAGTGTTTATTTTTTAATTTGTTAGGAGTAGAAGGAATTTGTTTATATTAGAGGTGGTTATATTTTTAATGCGCTATAATGTAGTGGAATTGGAATTTAGAGAATTGGTACTTACTAATATGTGTAAGATTGGAACTTAGATAATTTTGAGATTTTGTTGTGTTGTGTTAATTTATTTAATTGATTATGCATCACAAAAGTGATAATGAAGAGTAGAAAAAATGATTCTTTTTTCAATAGGAAAGAAATAGATGAAGAGAACTTAACCCCTATTAGTAGTGGAAGTAATAGGATGGCCTTGAATCTGTGCAATTTAGGAATTCCAGTTATGAAAGTCATGGACATGCCTTCCAAAACAACATCAAGAATGGGGAGGGAATGTATTTGCTGTAGTAATGAAACTGTTATTTCCCACCCATAACAAACAATGTAGACTAAGGTTTATATATTTAAAGTTCCTTAAATAAGCTTATTGTTCTAATCTAAGGTTTATATTATTGTGTTTATGAAGTCTGTTTTGAACTTTGTGTGAGTTTTAATAGTTTTGTTCTTTGTGTGAAACTCGTCTCATTGGTTGAAGAATGTCGATGTTTATAAATTATCTTTAGTCCTGATTCTTAAGCAACATAATTTTTTGATTCAAGTGTTAGCATATGTTCGGCCTTTATGTATCATGTTCTTAATAGAATTTAAATAATTAAGATGATGACAAATAGGTGAAAGAAATACTCTATAAATTTGAAGTGAAAGTTAGGTTAGTGTGAAACATGTTGTTAGATTATGATGACAAATAGGTGAAATAAATACTAAATTTGAAGTGAAAGTTAGGTTAGAGTGAATCATATATCTTATATATTAAAGTTGTGAAGTCTATTAAATTATTTTGGAGTTAAAATTAAGGTTTTTTTTTAGTAATTTTATATATTTATTTTATTTTATTTTATTAGTTATTTATTAAAATTAATTTCCTCTCAGTAACTCTTTAATTTCGTTTATCGTTAAGTGAGGTACTTACTAACTTTGTGAATTGAATTCGCCATAGGGGTTACTTGTGAAGAGTGAAAGTTTGACCGTTTTTGTTTAGCTTAATTAAGACATGGATAAGACATGGATGAATTCAAACCGATTGTCGAAAGAGTACGAGAAAGGGGTATGGGAATTTGTTGAGTTTGCGGTTGCGCACTCTAAAGACCCGCTTCGAATGCCGTGTCCTTGCTTGGGTTGCTGTTATGCCGGGGGTAAGGTTGACGGGAATCAGTTGGGATCTCATTTACTACGGTTTGGAATTGATAGAAGTTATACATGTTGGACAATGCATGGTGAGAAAAGTACCGGGAATGCTGAGTCGAGTTGTAATAGGAAGTATGCTTCAAACGACGATTGCACAGACACATACGATTGTGATCGAGTCGAAGAGATTGCAGAAGCGCTTGAAGAAGATCTTGCGGATTGTCCCAAAATGTTTGAGAGGTTGGTAAGCGATGCAGAGAAACCGTTGTATGTTGGTTGTTCAAAATTCACAAGATTGTCTGCGGTGTTAAAGTTGTACAACTTAAAGGCGGACAATGGATGGTCGGATAAAAGTTTCACAGAGTTATTAGCCCTTATGAAAGATATGCTACCAGAGGATAATGTTCTTCCCAATCGAACGTATGAAGCCAAAAAGATGTTGTCTTCTATTGGAATGAGCTATGATAAGATACATGCATGTCCAAACGATTGCGTTTTGTTTCGAAACGAGTATGCAGCGTTGAATGAGTGTCCTAAATGTGGTGCCCCTCGATATAAGAAAAAGTTGTCTCCTGCTAAAGTCTTATGGTATTTTCCTATAATTCCGAGATTTAGACGCATGTATCGTAGTGAGACCGATTCAAGACACTTGACTTGGCATGCAGATGAAAGAATTATTGATGGAAAGTTGCGACATCCGGCAGACTCACCACAATGGAGTAAAGTTGATACTGAATATCCTGAATTTGGAAAAGAAGCAAGAAACCTTCGGTTGTCATTGTCTACTGATGGAATGAACCCGCATGGTATTCAAAGTATCTCGCATAGCACATGGCCTGTGATTCTTATGATTTATAACTTACCTCCGTGGCTATGTATGAAGCGTAAGTACATGATGTTATCTATGCTAATTTCTGGGCCTAAACAACCAGGGAATGACATAGACGTATACTTGGCACCCTTAATCGAAGATTTAAAGTTTTTGTGGGAGAGAGGTGTGGAGGTTTACGATGGGTATAGGAAAGAAAGTTTCAACTTGAGGGCGATGTTGTTTGGAACAATTAATGATTTTCCAGCATACGGAAATCTATCCGGGTACAGCAACAAGGGTCAAAAGGCGTGTCCTGTTTGTGAAGATGAAACCGATACGACACGATTGGCGCTTTGTCAGAAGAATGTCTTTCTCGGCCATCGTAGATTCTTAAATTCTAATCATCACTACCGTGGGTGGAGAAAAGCATTCAATGGAGAGGCCGAACATCGTACAACCCCGCCTTTTTTGTCAGGTGATCAAATTTTTGAAAAGGTGAAAGATGTGAGCACTCAGTTTGGCAAGCCTTTTGCACATTCAATTGTCAAGGGTGGGTGGAAGAAGAAGTCAATTTTCTTTGAACTTCCATATTGGAAGTCGTTGTACGTAAGACATTTCCTGGATGTTATGCATATTGAAAAAAATGTATTTGACAGCGTTATAGGTACGCTACTCAATATACAAGGAAAGTCTAAGGATGGCGTTAACATAAGGAATGACATGGTAAACATGGGGATGAGAACTGAATTGGGGCCCGTGACGAAAGGAAGACGAACATATCTGCCACCTGCTGTTTACACTCTATCTAGAAAGGAGAAGAAAACATTGTGTAAGTTCCTCAGTGAAGTAAAAGTTCCAGAAGGCTACTCTTCAGATATTAGAAGACTTGTGTCCATGAAAGACCTCAAGTTAAAGAGTTTGAAGACGCATGATTGCCATGTTATAATGGAACATTTTTTACCAATAGGTATACGTTCTATTCTGCCAGAAAAAGTAAGAAGCGCAATAACTAAGCTGTGTTTCTTCTTCAGGTCTATTTGCAGTAAGGTGGTCGATCCCGCGATCTTACCAACATTGCAAAATGAGATAGTTGTTACTTTATGTGATCTTGAAATGTATTTTCCTCCCTCGTTTTTTGACATAATGGTTCATCTAGTCGTTCATCTTGTGAAAGAGACACAACTGTGCGGACCAGCTTATATGAGATGGATGTACCCTGCTGAACGTTATATGAAAATATTAAAAGGGTACGTGAAAAACAGAAGTCGACCAGAGGGTTGTATTGCCGAGCGATACGTTGCTGAAGAAGCGGTTGAGTTTTGTACTGAATATCTGTCAAATGTTCAATCAATTGGACTCCCCAAATCTCATATTGTCGAAAAAAAAGAAGGAAAAAGGCTAATTGGAAATAAAGTTGTGACAGTATCAATGGTCGAACGGGATCAAGTGCACTTGTATGTTCTGCACAATGAGATTGAGGTTGAGCCGTTTGTTGAAATGCACAAAGTTGTTCTCCGAGATTTAAATCCAAATAGAAATGAGAACTGGATAGTACGAGAGCACAATCGAAGTTTCATACCGTGGTTTAGAGATCATATTTATTCAAAGTATCGTTCAGATCCTGCTTCAGTAACAGAAAGGTTGAGATGTTTAGCCTATGGTCCATCTGTAATTGTGCTTTCTTATAGCGCATACGCAATTAATGGATACACATTTTATACCAAAGAACAGGATGATAAAAGTACTATGCAAAATAGTGGTGTTACCTTGGTAGCTGAAGCTATGCACATATCAAGTGCGAATGACTTAAATCCGAAATTTGCAAATTTGTCATATTTTGGGGTTATCGAGCGCATTTTGGTGTTTGATTACGCGAAGTTTCATATTCCTGTATTTGGTTGCAAGTGGGTTGAAAATAATAGTGGCGTACGAATGGATAAGTCAGGATTTTTGCAAGTGGATCTCAATAGGGTAGGGTACAAAGATGAGCCTTTCATTCTAGCCTCTCAAGCTAAACAAGTGTTCTATGTCAATGATCCGACAAGTACGAAATGGTCTATAGTGCTTTTATCTAACAAAATAGTTGATGAAAAAATTGAAGATCAAGGTGATATTGGTGTTGGCATTGAATCTTGTACAAGAAACGATCAAAATGAGAATGAATCTTGTATTAGAAATGATCATAATGAGGGTATTTGGATCAATCCAACCGTCCGCATTGTTAAGAGACGCGTAGTACACAATCCTACCAAGAAAAGAAAGAGACGTTAGTGATAAAGTTAGTGTTAATAGTGTCAATGTTTTAGTTTGTTTGATACAGGTTCAAAATTTGAAGCATTTTTGTATGCTATGATGACTTGTTGCAATGATGAAACTTGATTGTTGTACATGTTCAAATATATACATGTTCTCTCTATTTCAATCTTGATTGTTGGTACTGTAATGTTAGTTTAAAGGTGTACTTGTTCAAATATATACATGTTCTCTCTATTTCAATCTTAATATGAGTATCATCTAATATTATTTTTGTCATTTTTGTCTCCTTCATTTTCCTTCATTTTTGTCTTACTGGTTCATATACCATCTACATATTATCTAGTTGTTCAAGAGTTAAGGGGTAATTCGAATTAAAGGTATTATCTTTTTATTTTGTTTTAAAGTTTTCATTTTTGTTTTTAGTATATCCTCCAACAGTGTTTTGTTTTTATTTTAATATTAAGATGTTTTTTCTAACATTTTTTTTATGTTTTAGGTATCTCTTCAAAGCAAGAAAAATATTACTGGACTGCTTATTTATTATCTATGGGTTTAGTTTCTTTTGTTGTTAAATACTTTATTATTTTTAGTAAAAGGGGTTGAGTTTTGAGGACATCTTTATTATTTTTATGTAATTTTTTGAAATGTTTCTCATATAAAGTTAGTGTTAATAGTGTACTAATGTGCTTTAGTTTGTTTGATACAGGTTCAATGGCTCCAGATAGAGATGCTCCACCTCAAAACCCACCTGAAAACGCACAAGAAAACTCACAAGAAAGAGTTGCTTCGGATACAAATGCTCCACCTGATACTGAAGCAAAAGAGGTGGCACGAGGCATCACTATTATGAAGGGAATCATTCGACATAGAGACCAAGGATTAGTATACCGATTGGAATGGAATTCTGATAAACAACCAATTGGTCCTAATTCTGCAAAGTTGACAAGTTATATTGGTACACTTGTCCGTATGCATATTCCGGTCTCCGTACCTACCTGGAAATCGAAAACGAAAAATTCAGAATTGGAGGAGAAAAAACAAGCGATTTGGGAAGAGCTTCAGGTATATATCATATATGGTTAATTGTTGTTATTATCTTGACGATAAATTGTTTAAATTACTTATACTAACACTTCAGGTATATATCATATATGGTTAATTGTTGTTATTTTTGCAGAGGACTTTTGAGATACCAGATGAACGTAAAAGCTACATACTTAGTTTGGCCGGCAAAAGATATAGAGGGTGGAAAAGTTTTTTGACAAACACCTATCTTAAGGATAAAGATGGAAAATTTCTTGAAGAGGCACCGGGACGGCCAACAAAGTATGCGACATTCATTGATGAAGCAGATTGGGCTGAGTTTTTAAAGCAAAGAGATGAAGCATTTCAGAAAAAGAGTGCCACGAATAGTAAGAGAGCATCCAAACCCGCGTATCCATACAAGAAAGGGCGTTTGGGATATGCACGCTTAGAGGATAAAATTGTAAGTAAATAGAAATGCGTTTTAATTAATTGTCTACATGTGCATGTTTTAATTGACGATTTTATCGTTTGTGTCAATGCATAGTTAGAGGAGACTAAAAGTGAGGAAGCTTCACTTCCTGTACATGTGTTGTGGAAGGAAGCTCGTGTGGGCAAAAATCAAGCTGTCGATCCCGATGTTCAGAGAGTTTATACTGAATGTGTAAGTATAATACTGTGTCTTTAATTAAATCAAATGTTTTTTAATATATAAATGATTTTTTATCTCCACTAATAATTATTTAAATGTAAATGAATTACAGGAGACCTTGTCGCAATCGGCATCCACCGGTGAGGAGAGCGTACTTAGTAGAGTACTAGATGCTCCCGAGTATCCCGGTCGGGTGAGGGGTAAGGGTCATGGTGTGACTCCAACCTCTTTTTATAAGAGTTCTAGGAGAAGATCAAATCTTACCAATGAAGAAGTGTTGCAAAAGTTGCAGGAATTGCAAGCACAGGTCTCTGAATTGCAAAGAGATAAAGATATGTATATGAGAGAAAAATGCAACACTTCATCGGTGAGAGATACTAGTGATAAGGCTAGTATCAACTATCAAAAGAAATTTCCCGAGGTAATTATAAGTTTTTTTCCTTACAAACTGTTCTATTTTATTAATGATAATGACTTTATATTTTCTATTTGTTTAGGGCATTTCATCTTGCCAACTATACTTATCGTCACCGAATTATCGACTAGTTGGCAAGGGAAAAGTGCACAACACTTCGGGAGATTTACTTCACCACAGACCCCTCTCTGATGGACACCTGAAAGTATCGGTGGATGTTGTATTAGATCGTGATGCGATTCTACCGGTACCCGACATGGTCTCAGAGACGACATTGCTGCGAGATGCAATAGGATCATTTGTTGCATGGCCCTCGGAGCTCATTACCATTAGTGATGAGGTATACTGAAAACGATTATGAATCATTTAGTTTTCGAATGTCAATTCTAAACCGTTTATTAATTATTTTTTACATTTTAATTTTAGACTGCTCCTATAAAACCCGCAATTAAGGGTAAAGGGATTTTACAGGAGGAGGAGTCTGTTGCATCACTAAAAGAGGTACATTTAAAGTGTTAATATATAGTCTGAATCTAAATCTGCATGATTTTATATTTTACCTAACTTATATGATTTTTAGGCATCCGCTCGGGAGTCACAACAAGTGACGCAGCAGGTTCGTAGCTTACCACCCACTGGTCCTCCGAAGCAAGCGGCAAAAAAAGGCGGTGCTTTTGTGCCTCGATACCGTTCGACACTCGCAACAATGGTTGATATGTCCGATTTGAAGGATGGTGGTTTACGTGAAATCAACATGGATGAAAGTGTCTTCGGTATTGAATTCCAGTCACATATTACATTTGATGACTTGGAAGAGATTTTTACCCATGATCAACTAGGCGTCAGTAATATGCACTCATACATCCGGTAATATTCACTCATCCGATATATTATTTAATTAGTCCCACAATATAATTTATTTACATATTTCAATGAAAATAATCTAATGTTTATTATGTTTTTATTTAAGGTTGTTGTATGACAGAGTGTTGCGCGGGACTGCATTGTCTGACAGATTCCGTTTCGTGTCTTCCGCCCATTGCAGCGGAATGACAATTGCTTCGGAACCGGAATCAGTTAGACAGCGCTTAGTAGATAGATTCATGTCCACCGGCAATACAGAAAGTCTGCATCTTTGGGCGTATAATACCCGACCAGTAGGGTTAGTTTCTCATTCTTGGTTCATCTAATCTCTGTTTCTTTTGTGTATAGCAAAATTTTCATATAACCTATTGTTTTAATTTATAGAGCACACTGGTTGCTGCTTGCTATCAACCCGATAAGAGAAGTCGTGTATTATCTGAATTCGGTAAATGGTGAATGGACCAATTATCCGGCTATGAAGGAAATCGTTGATTTGTAAGTGGGATCGTTCTAAATATATATTCGTGTATATTTATATATTTTCTTATTTGTGGGATTGATTTAAACATATGCTTTTATATATTTAATAATTAGATCAATACAAGTGTTCCGTAGTCAACGGGACGCACAGGTATCCCGAACTAAATCGAACAACATCACTTGGATCCAAGTGCAGGTACATTACTTTTCACAATTTTGCTTATAATATTTATGCTACTTGGTAAAACAAGACAACTATAGAATCTTATTTGTTTTATTATGTAGTGTCCGCAACAGCGAAACAGTCATGATTGCGGATACTTTGTTTTGAGGTTCATGAAAGAAATCCTTCAGGCGAATCAATTAGAGATTCCGCTCACGGTATGAATTTATAACTTAAGATAATTTCATATAATTTATTACATTTAACTAAATATATCATTTATATTATGTTTTTGTTTTGTAGTACCTTGACGAATTCCGTGCTGCTGCGTACCCGAAGCTTAAGTTGGAAGAAATTAAAGAAGATTTGTGTCAATATTATATTAGGCAATTTTTCATGTAGGATTTGTGTCGATTTGAACTATAATATTATTGATGTAATGATGTATATATATAATTTTGGATATTATAATGGTATTATATTAGTACATATATTGTCTTACTGATGGCTGAAATAATAGCGTCGAAAATATATTACAGGTCAAAAATATATTACAGGTCGAAAATATTACAGGTCGAAAACATTACAGGTCGACTGGGAGGATTAAATTATAGGCTGCACATAAAAATACCTCATTTAGAAACGACAGCGCTTTTAAAAAGCGCTCTTAAAGGTCCACCTACTAAAGCGCTTCTTAGTAAAAGCGCTGCCAAAGACCAGTAAAAAGGCAAAAAAAATTAAAAAAAAACGCAGCCTACAAAAGCGCTTTTGTAAAAGCGCTCTGGTAGGCCCCCCTATAAGAGCGCTTTTTCTGGAAAAAGCGCTCTTATAGGGGGGCCTACCAGAGCGCTTTTACAAAAGCGCTTTTGTAGGCTGCGTTTTTTTTTTAATTTTTTTTGCTTTTTTACTGGTCTTTGGCAGCGCTTTTAAAAAGCGCTCTTAAAGGGGGGTCTACCAGAGCGCTTTTTCCAGGAAAGCGCTCTTATAGGGGGTCCTACCAGAGCGCTTTTTCCAAGAAGCGCTCTTAAAGGGGGGGTCTACCAGAGCGCTTTTAGAAGCGCTTTTGTTACCTACGCCAGCGCAAGCTTTTAAAGCGCTTTTAAGCGCTTTTAAAGCCCAAAAAAAGCGCTTTTAAAGGTCTTTTTTGGCGTAGTGATACCTGTGGAGGTGCTTGATAACCGCCGATTGATAGATCTTCTTCGGGTAGGCAAATGACGAGATGACGGGACATAGTCATACGCTTTTGATCCATAACTTTTGCCTGGACCGCCCTTTCGGGTTTTCGGTCCACCGGGATACCCATTTTTGCCCAAGCCGCCTTTTCAGGTTTTCGACTTGCCGGGTGTACAAATTTTCCATTTTCGTCCCTTATTTTGCCCGAACCCTTTTGGTTCGCCGGGAAGCCCTTATTTTTGCCTAGGTGTGTCAACCTAGCGGGTCTTTGATTATGCGTAGTATTTTTTCGACTATGTCCATGCTCTCAGGATGTAGAGAGTTGTCACTGTCGGTAGCATTGTGTTGCCATACCACCAGAAGATATTTGACCATGCAAGATTCGTCGCTGGAATTCATGTCCAATGCCCTAAGTGACTCCGGCGGAGATTTGCCCCTGTCTGTTTGGCATTTAAGAGATTCTATGAATCTTTACTTAACTGCCCCAGATGATGGACAATGATCACGTCTGCCCCTTGGTTGGAAGTACTTTTGTTCACTTAGATATTCGTCGTGCGAATTTATCTGCTGTTCGAACAAATAGTCATATGCAAACAATGTTATATCAGAAATGCAACGCCTATGTCTGTCTTGAAGATTTTGAAAATGCATTTTTCAGTAAAACAAGCAAATTTTTTAAAATGCGATGTCAACTCGTTGTTTTACCGCAAGCCTTAAGGAGTCAGGATACCTTTTGTAACAGTATGCTTTCGAACTAACCCATGCTTCAGCTAGGACTTTTTGAGGGTTATAACGTGGCCTGGTTCACGGTTTAAGAAACAAAGGATAAAGGCTCAAATTTTATTTGTACCCACCCGCTCTTCATGATGTTCTTCAAACCTAAACTCAGCTAATCGTGCGTTAGACCTTGTTTGAGTCTTTGCTCTGATATACCAGTGATGGTTCGGATATTGACAGTTTATGTTGAATAGGCAGTCATTTTTTTTTGTTGAGGGTTTGTAGGACCTCTTTCTTTTTGATTTCGCTATCCCTGTTTTTTGCCTGAATTGTTTCTTTTGTGATTACAGCCAGCGGGATGCCCCAGTTTTGTAAGTCTCCTTCATAGGTTTTGACTTAATGGGCTTTTATTTTTGAGAGATAACGACTGCCTGTCTTTATGATTATTTGGAACCATCACTGTCTCTTGTTTTGTAAGGACTTCTTTGGTGTCATTCGTTGTGCACTTGGATCAACTGAGAGAACTACCCTGCCCCAGGTTATGATTAAGGGTTTTAATTTGTGAAAAGAAAAAACTCCAACTTCTTTAGCTCAGAGGGGTTGACGAGGGATTATCTTCCTTATAACTCCAGTGTTTAGGAATTGAAACAATGCCTGTACCTCATCAGCGGGGTCTGTTCAAAAGCATACTGTAAAGATCGTGGTATCGTTTTCGTCATCCTCCCTCAAGAGGCTTAAGATTTTAAATCGAGAGTTGAACATCAAAAATAAAGGCAATTTTGAATATAGTGAAAGCAATTACTTCAAAACAGACACATGTAATGCATTAATGAAATAAGATAGTTTGACATGAATAAATGTTTGAACAATCAAAGAAAAATACAACTTGAACATTCGAATGAACAAAAGTTTTTTTTAATCCTAGCCATGTTTTGGCAAGGGAGCAGTGATCACATTGGGAGCTTCGGGCGCTTCGAACTGGACCTCCTTTGCATCGATTAGGTCCTGAACCTTGTTCCTCAAAGTCCAACAATCATCTGTAGCATGCCCCGGGCTGTCAGAATGATAAGCGCAGCGGGCGTTGGGGTTATACCTCGAAGGTGTCTTGTTGGGATTCTTAGGAGGGTCCCTTAGAGTTACCAAATTGGTCTCCAGCAACTGTGACAATATCTGGGACAAGGTCATGCTGAGGGGAGTGAATTGCCTTTTAGGTCTCTCTTCCCTTTGTTGGTTGTGATGTTGAGGAGCGCTGGCCGGTTTGGAAATAACTACTGCGTTGAAGCTTGGCGGTGCTCAGACCTATTCTGCCCTTTTGAACCATAGACAACACTAGATTCTTTCTTGAATGGTTTCTTCTCAGCGTTCGAGGAGTCACCCTTTGGTATCTTCCCCTACTTGATACTAGCTTCAATTCTCTCCCCAGTCAAAATCAGATCTGTAAACCCAACAGAAGTATTCCCAATCAGATGGTTGAAGAATGGACCAGACAGGGTCCCCAGGAACATATCAACGAGCTCACGGTCAGTCAAAGGTGGCTGCACCCTTCCAGCCAGGTCTCTCCACTTCTGAGCATATTCCTTGAATCCTTCACCCGTCCCTAGCGACATACCCTGGAGTTGGGTACGCGTAGGAGCGAGGTCGGAATTATACTGATACTGCTTATAGAACGTAGTAGCCAAGTCCTCCCAGTTACGAATGTTGGGTCCATCTAGTTGATAGAACCATTCGAGTTGAGTCCCTGAAAGACTTTCCTGGAAGAAATGGATCCACAAATTCTTGTCAACCGTGTAGGGCTGGATCTTCCTTACGTATGAACGAAGGTGCAACTTAGGACAGGAAGCTCTGTCGTACTTTGCAAAGGCAGGTGCTTTGAACTTATGTGGGATCACCACCCTAGAGGATAGACCTAGATCTTCGAAGTCCAGGCCGGGCACTTTCTGTATCTCCATAGCACTTAGGCGGTCCTCTAGCTGTTTGTACCTGTCCTCAGCTGGAGGGTACTGTTCATCATTGTAATCTGTCTCGTTGTCGGAGACCACGAGACTATGAACCCTTCTCTCTTGGGGACTGTCTTTCCCTACAGAGGAAGTAGCCAGATCAGCCTCATTATGCAGCGTATTCCCAAACCTCCGTTCAGTGTTGAACAATACAGTCCTCTTCTTCTTCTTCAACAGCAGAGTCTTCAATTCCTGTTGACCCTGGGCTAAGCTCATGACCAGCTCTTGGAACTGGGCGTTCTGGGCCTGGAGGGCCTTGATAGCTTGTTCAGTGGATGGTTCAGGATTCATGATGATTGCTGAAATAAACAACGAAGAAGATAAGTGACCTGTAAAAAGGGTACCTATAATGCATATGATGACACGAAATGCGTATGATTTATGCATGCAATGCTTTCAAGGATCTCGCGGGGTAAACAGAGAAACTTGTTAGAAGTTGAATACGGTAGCTTGATTGGAGGAACTTCGTGTTCTTGAGAGTCCTTCTTCAAGAGTCAAAGCTCGCCATATCGAGTGGGTCATAGCCCCTGACTCAAGTTATCAACCTTGGCTAGAGGAAAATAAATCCCCTTTGCCCCTTGCTAGACAGTCGGTTCATCATGACCTGCATCACATACCCTTGAGATCCTTGAAATGGGTTAGTCCTTATGTAAGATGTATGCAATGTTATGATGGTATGATGTTATGCTATGCGTGGAGTGATGTAAGTAAACCCTGTTATAAGTCCCGATCAAGGACTGTAAACAAAACCTGCAAGAAAATCATGTGTCAGATAACAAGAACATGCAAGTAATCAGGTTTGAAGGCACACAAGTCACACAAAAGAGCCCTTAGAGTTTAGGCCAGTATGAAGTTTAGGTACTACCCTCTTTCAGTTTCGTTGGTTAAGACCTGTCCTAGAAAATAGTAACCGGGTTCTAGAGGATCTCAATATCATCGACTACCCTCGATCGGTCATAACTCCAGCATCACAATATTTTCTTGCGGCCAGAACCATCGCGAGAGTTTAGCCTCAATGAGTGTAGCATACTGCTACTGTTCTATGGCCAAGTTGGGTTAATTTAAGGTTCTAAGGTCGGTTGGTGCTTAATGACTCCTCAGAAGACCCATATTCTCCTCGTTGTAACACAAGGGATATCGGTACAGACCAAGGTGTCATACCAACGTAGCCACTGCTTCACTCGTGTCGGTCTACGCCGGACAGGTCCCTCACAGCTTATGCTACCTAAAAGGGTATTCCCCAGATCCGGGTTAGGATCTATGAAACTCCGATGCAAGCCCACAAATATAAAAGCAATCAAGGCACACAATTGAAAACATAAGAGTGGTCTAATCCTAAGGTACACCTCACTTATTAAATATCCCCAGCAGAGTCGCCAGTTTTGTGATCGGTGGAAATAGAACTGACTGTTTTGGAATGCTGGTTCGCGAAATATCGCGGTAAGCAAGAGTCGCCACCGTCTTTTATTTTCTCCAACAAGGAAAGGACAAAAGCACATCAAAATTCCTTTTCGAGATGTTTCTCGGTTCGGGAGGTAGATTATAGAAAGGGAAGGTGTTAGCACCCTTTCTATCCGTGGTTATCCACGGGCTCTTAGGTACTTGCTCACTATGTTTTCAAAAATTGTTTGCTTTTCTTGTGTATGTGGGTTTTAAAAAAAGTTTGTTTGAAAAACTTCTAGGTAACTCTTGTATCAGTCCTCAAGAGTGTATGAAGTATTTGTTTGAAAACTTTTTGAAAGTGTGAGTGCGAAAAGTTGTTTTTTGTTTTTTGAAAAAGCAAGTACCCAGGAGAAATCTACCTACTCTAAGGAATTAGGCTGTGTAAGAGTCCTTTAGACAGTACTATCCCACTATAGAGAAGTAGGTAGCACCGTCGTTGGAGTTACGGGTCAATTCGATTATTAGGGACAATGTGGTCACCAAAGCAATGGTAGGACGCCTTAGCGGTAACCCTAATGTCCTAGATCCTTTTTATCCGAGGCAACCGTTTCGAGGCAACTGGATCTTTAGACAGGAGGGAGACCTCTAAAACACCCTATACTTGACGACCACGTCGAGGCAACCAAGTGAGGCGTACCCTAGGAGTGGCATGTGCATGTGTGTCAAATTCAGTTAAGATTATCTTGTACATGTTATTTGTGAGCTACAGATTGATTTTATTTGTCATACAAGTCTTGCAGGCATAATTAACAGTTAATGTTTGTGCGGGAAATAAAGTGCGGAAAGGTAAATCTACGCTATTACAAGGTGCGGGTCTATACATCGCCAAAAACAAAACCCGTTTGGAAAATAAATGCGAGAAAAGTAAAGAAAGCGGTAAAAGACCTAATTAACTATTACATTCTCGGAAACAGTTACATCAATATAATCAAAAGGAATTAAAGCGCGAAAGATATTAAATCGAGAACGTCTTAGGGTTTTGACCCTTTTTTAGAAAAGAAAGTAATTTGTCCTTTGCATTTAAATTAAATATTAAACCTAAAACTAATTAATTAATTAATTAAAAGAAAAATGTTTTTGTGTTTTTTAATGTCTTAATGAAAATAAAAACAAATTAAAATTATCAAAACCCTAATTCTAGGCTAATTTTTATTTATTGTGAAAAAGAGATTAAAGTTAACCTAATTTAACTAAATTAATTTATTAGAGTTTATTTACAAAAATAATTATTAATAGTGAAAATAATAATAAATAATAATATAAATATTCACATTTTTATTATCTGAATTTATTATGAAAATAATATTAATTAATTAAATAATAGTAATAATAATTATTAAAAGAAAATAAAAAGAAAGAAAATAAAAAAGAAATAGAAACCAGTGGGGGTGTTGGACCCTTTTGGAGGTGTGTTTGTAACTTTCAAGCCCATTAAGCCACAAGCCTGCTTTGACTTTCTGGTTGTCTAGCGCATGGTTGACTGATGAACACCATGGTCATCCATCTCCTGACCATTGGATTGGTGATAGTGGCCACATGGCGCCTGATCGTTTGATGCACATGGTGGAAAGCCTTTGTGAAACCTGCACATGATTACATTATGAAAAACAATATAGAAATTTTGGATGGACCTGGGAATCGAACCCAGGTCCCAATAGTCACATGCCAGCACATTTACCACTGAGCCACTTGCCTGCATTTGTTAGTATAATGATTATTGAAAATAATATATACAAACAATCACATGTGCTGTACAAACCAAATCGCGCGCGTATATTTGAATTAACCAATAGCCTGCCACCAACTCATCGTCTTCTCCATTTTCCTGAAACAAGATAAAGAGATAGCAGGGGTTTTTAACCCCCTAATATAGGACAGCGAAAAATAACGACTAGGCCTACAGGCTATATAAATAGGACGCGATAGTCTTGTTAGATTCGTCTGGTTCTCAGGATTACAACCATAGGCATGAGAAGTCTTAATTTTTCTTGGGCTGTAAAGCCCCAATTTGAGAGCTTCGAAACCCTAAATTTCATCAATGGTGGTTTGAGATTCTGGGCATCATAAGGCAATTCACCTGTACCATTAGCTTCAGAAAGGTTCTAGCAATGCAAAGCACACAAAAAATCTTGTTAATCATGCATGAATAATGAATTACGATTAGGAAAAAGATTGACAAACCGTGGGACTGTTTCTCAGAATTCCTTGAGTGTTAGCGTGTGGTTTTGATCCCTACACGTTCGTGGGAGTGCTAGCAATGTATTAGAAACAAGAACAAGCTTTGAATCACGTTAAATTATGGAATTCAGTTTTGAGCTTTCTTTGATTTTTTTCCAATATTGCATATGGCTTTTTGCAGCAGCTCTCACGTGAACAGCATTAGGGTTGGCTTGCTTGCATATATGGGAATAGAATTAGGTTAAGTCTTGGCCCAAAGATCCATTGCATTGATGTTTCAATATTTGATTTCCAATCAAATCTTTTTGCATATTTTTGATTGGGAAAACTTGCCAAACATGGAGATTTTAATGTCCTTGATTGATACATGAATTTACCAGCTTGCCCTGAGTTTATTTGCTTCACAAAAGATTTGAAAAAACATATCTTGATATTTTCCTACATTTTAAATCAATTAAATGAATTAATATTAATAAAAAATCCAATTAATTAATAGAAAATGAGAAAATAAATTCAAATAATCCAAATGGGTCGTGCATAGGCCTTGGACAATGTTTCAAGAAGAACTTTGAGGCCCATTAGCAAAAATGATGTGTTTTGAGCAAAGTTGACTTTTGCAAATTCACAAAAATTTCCCAACTTCTCAAATGCATATCTTGCTCAATTTTGATCCTATGAATATGTTCTTGGACATTTTGGAAAGGCATTGAAGTCCTATAACCAATGTCTTTGGTCCCATGTCATTTGGATTTACCAATCTCAAGTTATGGTCTTTGACTTAAAATGCCTTTTTGTTGACTTTTGAA
Organism: Vicia faba; assembly: GCA_948472305.1. Classification (NCBI taxonomy): domain Eukaryota; kingdom Viridiplantae; phylum Streptophyta; class Magnoliopsida; order Fabales; family Fabaceae; genus Vicia; species Vicia faba. Next base: position 799,149,113 of record OX451735.1, read on the forward strand.
ATTGACCTATAATGTAAAAATTGATAACTTTTTGTGAGAGCATTTCTTGGACTTGGAATGTGAGGATGAGTTGTAGGAAATGTCCTTCCCTTCAAAATGAGAATTGGATGGGATTTTTCTGATGAACCATGAAAAAGTTATGCCCTGGTCAAGTTACAGTTGACTTTTCAGCTGTCCAAGAATAGTAACTTTTGCATCTTTGATGATTTTTGAGCCATGCTTGTGGAATCATGATCAAGACTTGATCAAATGATGATTGTGGCTTAAAAATAAGATGTTGACCAAAAATTCTGACTTTTGACTGCAAAATGACCATTTTGCCCCTGCAATTGATTGTGAAGCAAATGAAGCTTTTGACTGTGCAACTTGGCATTGTGAACCTTGAAACTTGGCATGTAGATGCTTGACAATGTACCTAGGCCTATGGGACTTGATTGAGCCATTGAAAACCTCAAATTCTTGGAAGGAACCAAAACCCTAATTTTGACTGGCTTAAGAGGATGTTTGACTGGGCAACCCCTTGATCCA